>PVHT020000521.1:21318793-21404864 GCA_004024745.2 Catagonus wagneri
GCAAAAAAAAAAAAAAAAAAAAAGGTTTATTTGGCATCAGCAGAGAATAATTGTAATTTGCCATCTGAAACCATGGTGAGTCATGTGCAAGTCCCTGCATTGCGAGGGAAGGAGAACTCTTTTATAGAGGGAAAAAGAAATTTGAGACGGCCAAATAAACACAGTCCATGGCTTTTCATTGGCTGATTTGTTGCCCAAAAAGGAGGAGTCCTTCTTCGTGTTGAGCTCTGGGGTGTAAGAGTTCCCCCTTCTGGTCTCCCAATTCTGTTTAATTGAGGTTTTTATAGCTCATACTAGATGTATTAGTCATCTCTGCCCACAATAACAAAATACTACAGATTGGGTGACCTAAAACAGAAATGTATTTTCTCACCGTTCTGCAGGATGGAAGTTCAAGATCAGGGAGCCAGTCAGTTGGTTTCTGGTGACTGTTCTCTTCCCGCCTATGAAAGGCCAGTGTCTCACTGATCTTCACCTAGTGTTTCCTCAAGGAGTGTGCATGGAGAGACAGAGTGAGCAAACTTCCTGTTTTTTTTTTTTTTTTTTAGTATAAGGCATAAATCCCAAGACAGCAGGACCCCAACTATACTTCCTGAGGTTAGAGATTCAATATTTGAAGGGGGGGGGCGGTATAAACTTTCAGGCCATAACATCAGATAATATTTTATGAATTTGCCTTTATATACAAAATTTAATTCATAGCAAAATTTTCTGGAGTGTATTATCTCACAAATCAAGGCATGTGGGTCTATAATGGATCATGGAATAGACAGCCAAAATATCCTAGTTGGAATTACAGTTACGGACTCACCAGTGTTCTCCAGACATTTAATTATTCACCTTGCTGATGTGTTCTCACAGTTTATTTAAGCTTATTTTAATACCTGGTGGTTAGATAAACATTAACATATGTGTAAATAATTATTTCTGAAGTGCCTTCCTTCTAGAAGCATGAGTAATCAAAAAGTTAATGCGCAATTCTAATACTGTCCTTTCAGGGTCAAGCCAGCAACTATTGCGCCATGAAATTCTCAGAAATTGCTCTCTTCCACTAAAAGCTTAAACTGCTCTTTGACATAAAACTCTTTGGTGAGTCTGACTATCTTGCAATGTTCCAGTTGATACAGTAATCAGTTAGAGGCCAGACACATGTTTTATTATAAAGGTAAACAAATTGCTTCTGCTCTAGAGAGAGAGTGAAACACACCAAATTTGACAGCCATAGGCTTCTATGAACAGACTGGCCGAAAAAAATAAAATTTTTTTCAAGATAGAGCAGTTAGTGTTGTGACAGTCAATTTATATCTAAATATCACAAGATCCACCAGAGACCACTCCAAAAAAGTGACGTTGTAATAACATTCTTACATGTTTGTGTTGGTTCAGCCAATAAGCAGCATAGCACACCTCCAATCAAAGTATGAAACTTTGTTTTTAGCTTGTGTAGAGGGAATATCAATTAGGTAGAAAAGAAATTAAAATGTCAGGCCTTGATAATATAGCATTCAATGATAAACTGAACTGCCAAGACAGCAACGCTATTATGTTAACAGTATTGTGCGTTACTATGGCTTGTGTTTACTTCTGTGCCGCACATGTTTTATTCTGCCCATGCTTTCTTGTTCCTGGTCTCTTAACATGATTAAAAGCTGTAATTTTTCCTTAAATATATCTCCTAAGTCACTAATTGCATTCTCTAGACTCTTACATCCTTATTCATGTGACCATTGCTTGTATTTTACAATGGCACTATTGTCAGCTCAAACATCCTAGTTGTAATGCCCAGGCAAGGCCATATATTCCCAGTGCTAAGTCACATTACTAAATACTTTTTTCTTAGAACTGGTTTTATTGACCACTTGAAAAACGTTTAATGTAAAGGTGCTAAATGGGAATTCAAAGAATGTGTTCCTTTTTCTCAAGGAAATTTAAAACTGCTTTACTTAAAAGGCATGTGATGATGCCTGTGGTATGTGTACTATTAAAGAATACCTAGACACTACTCAAATCTCTATGGGCGGCATGTGTCTTTGGAAGAAATCCTGTTGTGAACTGCCCACTCCCAGGGTATTGGCTGAAAGGTTCAGATTTTCTTTAATGACTCTGAGTTCCTCTTTTCATTTGCCTCAATTAGATATCATTCAGCTCTAAAATCTAAACATCAGTTTCCTACAGTGACCTCTCAGTGAGGAATTGCTTTTTATTCCACAAATGAACCAGATGTTCCCAGGAAACTGGTTATTGCAAGTAAGGGAAAATATTGTTTTCTAGGTATTACAGTATAGGTGATACATTAGTCATAAGCATAATAATTATATCATTTAAAATGTTTAGAGCATTTCATGAATCTCCAGATAATTTTTAATCTTTATGTTATAGGGAGAACATGGCTCAGTGGTCCTAAAAGTTGCTGTGTTGTCTTGCAGCAGATGCTAAATATTTGAGATTGATTCAAAGTCATGAAAATAGCCTCTTAACAATTGACAACGTGCTGCCATTCACTTACCATCTGTACCTAGTAATGGACTCAATGTTAAAACCACATCTCCAGATGCCTGCAAGGGCACACCCATTATTAAGTTTGTGTTCATTCTGTCACACTCATGATGATCTCTAAAGGGAGAACTTAGAAATGTGACTTGTGGTAGAATTTTAGGAACATCTATACAAACATTCTTTAGGAAAAAATATAATCAGTAAAGAGAAATGTAGCTCAGATGAGCTTGTTCCTGGGTGTTTTGTCAGATCAAAATTCATGATATCACTATACCATTGTTAAATAGTTTTATCAGTTAGTTCAGTTGGCCAGCTCCATATGGGAAGGATGGTTGAAGAACTGGGACCAGGAGAAATGAATCAAATCTATCTTTTGATTTAACTGATAGATTATATTTCAGAATCTTTGTTTCCTAGTCAGTGTACCTCCAAGTTACTGCTATGATCCACCTGCTCTCTTTATGCCCCAATCTCAGCATTATTTTTCACAAACATTTCTAAATTAATTAATTATGAAGCTCAAGAAACTTCAACAACTATTTTTCTTATGTTCTTCTTTATTGTAAATTTTCTGTCCTCATTATACCCTAGTCTATGTGACACAAATTATATATGGTAAAGAGCAAGGTCCTTATGGGCATTTATTATGAAACATCATAGTAAGTCATGTTTTCTAAAAGTTAGGTAAATAATTGAATTAATTGTTTTCTTTCGCTCTTGGTGAAATAAACTTTTTTCTGAATATAATTTAAATCATGAGTATAGTAGAAAATATAGACATTCTGAAAATATTTTCAAAATCAGCCATCACTCCAGAGGAAACCATTACTAAGAAACAGCTATATTTTTTTCAGTGTTTAAAAAAAATAAAACATTGAGACTTAATATGTGGAAAATTTCCTCACTGCACTAACATAAAATTTTATAGCACAAATAATTCCCCATGTTATTGTTATTTTGCTTTTAATATAAGATGTATGACTATAAAATATTCAATTGTGTTAGTATGATATAATTTATTTCCTTGTCATCATGATATAATTCCATAATAAGCATCTTAGGATAATATATTTTCCCTTAAATTTAATTTCTGTGTAATAGTTTTTCATGAGCAGGATATCATATGCTTGCATATTTAAAACATTCTTGGACCCAAGGTGACAATTTGTTTTCTCTGGTTATATGAGTTTAGAGAAAAAGATTATTTTCTTGGTATTGTTAATAATGTGATTTTGTAATCACATTTATAAACACCATCTTATTAATGATATTAATGATATGACATTATCTCACAGGTATGTAAGGATACAATGGTGTGGCATATATAGTGTTTTGTGGGGTTTTTTTTGCTTTTTTTTTTGCTTTTAGGGCCCCATATGCAGCATATGGAAGTTCCCAGGCTATGAACTGCAGCTTTAGGCCTACACAACAGTCACAGCAACACAGGATCTGAGCCATGTCTATGACATACATCGCAGTTCATGCCAATGCCAGATCCTTATCCCACTGAGTGAGGCCAGGGATCCAACCTGCCTCCTTATGGGTACTAGTTGGGTTGGTAGCATGCTGAGCCACAGCAGTTCTCCAAGTGCTGTAAATGGATTCTCATCCCACTTCGACTTTTACCAGCTTTGGCAGAAGAATAATTGTATCCTCTCTCATAAGCTTTTCATAAGATATTATTGAATTTGTGCCATGAAATTGTTTGTTAAACATTTATATCTCACTTTTAAATTTTTTTTTAATTTTCCATTATAGCTGGTTTATAGTTTTCTATCAGTTTTCCAACTGTACAGTGTGGTGACCCAGTTACACATACATATATAGATTCGTCACAAATGATTAGACATAGTTCCTGGTGCTATACAGCAGGATCTCCTTGCTTTTCCATCCCATAGGCAATAGACTGCAACTATTAACCCAGATTCCCATACCATCCCACTCCCTCTCCAACCCTCTTGGCAACCACAAGTCTGTGTTCCAAGTCCGTGATTTTCTTTTCTGTAGAAAGTTTCATTCGTGCAGTCTATTAGATTCCAGATATAAGTGATATCATATTGTATTTGTCTTTTTCCTTCTGATTTACCTCACTCCGTATGAGAGTCTCTAGTTCCATCCATGTTGCTGCAAATGGCATTATTTTGTTCCTTTTTATGGCTGAGTAGTATTCCATGGTGTATATATACCACATCTTCCTAATCCAATAATCTGTCTTGGCTATTGTGAGTAGTGCTGCAATGAACATGCATGTGCAAGTGTCTTTTTCAAGGAAAGTTTTGCCCAGATATATGCCCAAGAGTGGGATTGCTGGGTCATATGGTAGTTCTATGTATAGTTTTCTAAGGTCCCTCTATACTGTTTTCCATAGTGGTTGTACCAGCTTACATTCCCACCAACAGTGCAGGAGGGTTCCCTTTTCTCCACACCCCCTCCAGCATTGTTGTTTGTGGACTTATTAATGATGGCCATTCATATTGGTGTGAGGTGATATCTCATGGTAGTTTTGGTTTGCATTTTTCTGACCATCAGTGATTTTGAGCATTTTTTCATGTGCTTGCTGGCCATCTGCATGTCTTCTTTGGAGAAATGTCTATTCAGGTCTTTTGCTTATTTTTCCATTGGGTTGTTGGCTTTTTTGCTGTTGAGTTGTATAAGTTGCTTGTATATTTTAGAGATTAAGCCCTTGGCCATTGCATCATTTGACACTATTTTCTCCCATTCTGTAAGTCCTCTCTTAGTTTTTGTTTTGGTTTCTTTTGCTGTGCAAAAGCTTGTCAGCTTGATTAGGTCCCATTGGTTTATCTTTACTTTTATTTCTGTCACTTTGGGAGACTGACCTAAGAAAACATTTGTAAGGTTGATGTCAGAGAATGTTTTGCCAATGTTCTCTTCCAGGAGTTTAATGGTGTCTTGTCTTATATTTAAGTCTTTAAGCCATTTTGAGTTTATTTTTGTGCATGGTGTGAGATTGTGTTATAGTTTCATTGATTTGCATGTAGCTGTCCAAATTTCCCAGCAATACTTACTGAAAAGATTGTGTTTTTCCCATTTTATGTTCTTGCCTCCTTTGTCAAAGATTAATTGACCGTAGGTGTCTGGGTTTATTTCTGGGTTCTCTACTCTGTTCTATTGGTCTGTATGTGTGTTCTGGTACAAGTACTACCTTGTTTTGATTACTGTGGCCCCGTAATATTGCCTGAAGTCTGGGAGAGTTATGCCTCCTGCTTGGTTTTTGTTCCTCAGAATTGTTTTGATGATTCTGGGTCTTTTGTGGTTCCATATAAATTTTCAGATTGTTTGTTCTAGTTCTGTAAAGAATGTCATGGGTAATTAGATAGGGATTGCATTGAATGTGGATTGCTTTAGGTAGTATGTCCATTTTTACAATATTAATTTTTCCGGATATCTTTCCATTTCTTTGTATCTTCTTTGATTTCCTTGATTAATGTTTTATAGTTCTCAGCATATAAGTCTTTCACCTTCTTGGTCAGGTTTATTCACAGGTATTTGATTTTTGGGGGGTACTATTTTAAAAGATAAAGTATTTTGGTATTCTTTTTCTAATATTTCATTGTTAGTATACAGAAATGTGATTGATTTCTGAAGATTAACCTTATATCCTACTACTTTGCTGAATTTGTTGATCAGTTCAAGTAATTTTGGGGTTTAGTCCTTGGGGTTTTCTATACATAGTATCATGTCATCTGCATAAAGTGACAGTTTTACCTCTTCTCTTCCGTTTTGGATGCTTTTTATTTCTTTTGTTTGTCTGACTGCTGTAGCTAGGACTTCCAGTACTATGTTGAATAATAGTGGAGAGAGTGGGCATCCTTGTTCCAGATTTTAGAGAAAAGATTTTCAGCTTTTCTCCATTGAGTATTATATTTGCTGTGGGTTTGTTGTAAATGGCTTTTATTATGTTAAGGAATGTTCCCTCTATACCTACTTTGGTAAGAGTTTTGATGATGAATGGGTGTTGGACTTTGTCAAAGGCTTTTTCTGCATCTATTGAGATGGTCATGTGGTTTTTGACTTTTCTTTTGTTAATGTGGTGTATGACGTTGATTGATTTGTGTATGTTGAACCATCCTTGTGCACCTGGGATGAATCCCACCTGGTTGTGGTATATGATCTTTTTTACATGTTGTTGGATTTGGTTGGCTAAAATTTTGTTGAGAATTTTTGCATCTATATTCATCAAAGATATTGGCCTATAGTTTTCTTTTTTCATGGTGTCTTTGTCTGATTTTGGAATTGAGGTGATTTTGGCATCGTAGAATATCTTAGGGAGTGTTCCTTCTTCTTTAACCACTTGGAAAAATTAAAGGAGGATAGGTATGAGTTCCTCTTTGTATGTTTGGTAGAATTCGCCTGTGAAGCCATCTGGTCCTGGACGTTTATTTGTAGCGAGTGTTTTTATGACATACTCAATTTCATTTCTAGTGATCAGTCTGTTCAGTTGATCTCTTTCTTCTTGATTCAGTTTTGGCAGGGTGTGAGTCTCTAAAAAGTTGTCCATTTCATCTAGGTTGTCAAAATTGTTGGTGTACAATTGTTCATAGTATTCTCTCGTGGTTTTTTGCATTTCTGTAATATCCATTGTAACTTCTCCTTTTTCATTTATTTTGTTTATTTGAGTTTTTTCTCTCCTCTTCTTGGTGATTCTAGCCAGAAGTTTGTCAATTTTGTTTACCTTTTCAAAGAACCAGCTCTTGGTTTTATTTATTTTTTTTCTATTGTTTTTTAAACCTCTATTTTATTGATTTCCTCTCTGATCTTAATGATTTCCTTCCTTCTGCTGACTTTAGGTATGTTTGTTCTTTGTCTAATTCATTTAGGTGCTGGGTTAAATTGTTGATTTGAGATTTTTCTTCTTTTTTGAGGAAGGCCTGTATTGCTATGAATTTCCCTCTGAGCACTGCCTTTGCAGCATCGCATAGATTTGGAGTGGTTGTGTCTTCATTATCATTTGTCTCAAGATATTTTTTAATTTCTTTCTTGATTTCCTCATTGACACATTTGTTTTTTTGGTATCATGTTGTTTAGTCTCCATGTAGTATGTTTTTTGTCATTTCTTTTCCTGTGATTAATTTCTAGTTTCATGCCATTGTGGTCAGAGAACATACCTGACATAATTTCTATACTCTTAAATTTGTTGAAGTGAGCTTTGTGAGCCGCATGTGATCTATCCTTGAGAATGTTTCATGTGCACTTGAAAAGAATGTATATTCTGATTTTTTTTGGATGTGATGTACTGAAAATGTCAAATAGGTCTAAACTATCTATTGTGTCATTTAGGATCTCTGTTTCCTTACTGACTTTCTGCCTGGAGGATCTGTCCATTGATGTGAGTGGAGTGTTAAAGGCTCCTACTATTATTGTATTGCCATCTATTTCTCCTTTTATGTCTGATAGTACTTGTTATAAGTACTTGGGTGCTGCTATTTTAGGGGCATATATATTGATGATTGTAATATCCTCTTCTTGAATGATTCCTTTAACCATTAAATAGTGTCCTTCTTTGTCTTTCTTCATGGCCTTCATCTTAAAGTCTATTTTGTCTCTATGAGTATTGCAACTCCTGCTTTCCTGTCTTGGCCATTGGCATGAAATATCTTTTCCCATCCCCTCACTTTCAATCTATATGGTCCTTTGCCCTAAGGTGAGTCTCTTCTAGAGAGCAGATTGTAGGTTTTTGCTTTTTTATCCAGTCTGCCACTGTGTCTTTTGATTGGAGCATTCAGTCCATTGACATTTAAGGTGATTGTTCATAGATATATATTTATTGCCACTTTAGACCTTGTTTTCCAATTGATTCTATGTTTCTTTTTTCTTCCTTTCTTTTTTTTTGATTCAATGGTTTCCATTTATTTTATGCTTGAGTGCTTTTCTTTTCAGTGTTTGTGGATGTGATGTTCCATTTTGATTTGTGGTTGCCGTTTTGTAAGTATGTTAACACCTTCTTATATCTGCTTGCTTTAGCATGATAGCCATGTAGACTCAAACACATCATTAGAAAAAAAAATTTAAAGTTAAAAAAGAAGAAAAAAAAGACTTTACATTTTCTTATTTTCCCTCTCCATAATGTATGATTTTGTTGTTGTTTTTTTTAATTTTTTAAATAATTTTTTTTTAACATCTTCATGTTTGGATCTGTATGCTGGCTTATTTGAATGATTGCTTTCCATTTGTGGTTTCCTCCATTCTAGTTCTTACTTTTTAATTTTTTTTATAGGGACCCTTTCAGTATTTCTTTTAGAAAGGGTTTAGTATTGCTGTACCTTTTTAGCTTTTGTTTGTTAGAGAAATTCTTTATCCCCCTTCTATTTTAAATGATATTCTTGCTGGGTAGAGTATTCTAGGGTTGCAGATTTTTTTTCTTTTCAGCACTTTAAATATATCTTGCCACCCTTTCTGGCCTGTAGTATTTCTGTAGAGAAATCAGCTGACAGCCTCATGGGGAATCCCTTACAATTAATGCTTTGCTTTTCTCTTGCTGCCTTTAGGATCCTCTCTTTATCTTTAATTTTTGCCATTTGTAATGTAATATGTCTCGGTGTGGGTCTGTTTTTGTTCAACTTGTTTGGAGCCCTCCATGCTTCCTGTATCTTGATGTCAGATTCCTTCAGATTTGGAAAGTTTTCAGACATAATTTCTTCGAATATATTTTCAATCTCCCTTTCTTTTTCTTCTCCTTCTGGAATTCCTATTGTTCATAGATTGGGCTGCTTTATATTATCCCGTAGATCTCTTATATTGCTTTCATGTTTTTTCATTTGGCTTTCTGTCTGCTGTCCTGATTGGGTGATTTCCGTTATTCTATCTTTCACATTGCTAATTCATTCCTCTGCATTATTCAATCAGCTCTTTACTGTCTTTAGCTCAGTTTGCATCTCTGTAAATGAGTTTTCTAGCTTTTCTTGGCTCCTCCTTATATTTCCTAGTTCTTTTCTAAAGAAATCTGCATTCCTGTTTGTGTCTTCTCTTAATTCTTTGATATTCAGCCTTAATTCCTCAAGTATTTTCACAACCTCCCTCCCTTCTGAACTCCATTTCTGTCAGACTGCAGAGATCTGTTTCATTGTTGTCTGCTTTAGATGCCTTCTCCTGTTCCTTTAACCGGAAATGGTTTCTGAGCATCTTCATATTGCTTATACTTTTCTCTTTCTGTGAGTTTGGGGAAGCCAATCTGTAGTCTTGAAAGGCTACTTCTAGGCAACAGCACCCCTTTGCATTTTTTGGTGGGTTTACTATTTATTTTTGGTGTGGGAGTTTGAATATTTGGTGTGTCTTTCTTTGGAGTGAGCAGGCTAATATCTCCCTGGTGCTCTGTGTGTTTTCAGGAAAAAGGAAGCAATGGGTAGGGCCAGGAGGTGGTGCCTGGTCACTGGGCTCTCAAAAGCAGCAAGAACCTGCAGGAAGGTGACACTGACTACTTCTGGTTGCAGGGCCTGAGAAGTGGTGAGCTCTAAGCAGATCTAACAGGTATCCAGAGCATTTGGCAGTAGCAGCAGCAGGGTGTGTGAGTTCCCAGAGGAGTGAGAGCCACAACGGCTAGTGATCAATTGCAGTGCCCTCCTCTGAGGTGATTGGAACCACAGGTGGTACCTATTCAGGGACTCCTACTGGTAGCAGTGATAACTGTGGTGGTTTGCCCCCTCCACCTGTAGACCATGCATGAAGCAACCTATTTCACTTAGCCCACTTATGAGGTTCTGTATAGGTTGTTCCTAGTTGCAGGGTCCTGGGAAGTGATAGAGATCAGGCATATGGGTACTGACCAGAGCACTTAGTAGTGGGACCAGCAAGGCTGGTGCATTCCCAGGAGTGCAAGTGTACCCACAAGTGCTGTCCAGTCACAGTGCCCTCCTCTGTGGTGCCCTTGAAGTGACTGGGGCTGCAAGTGATGCCTATTCATGGACCCTAGTGGTAATGTGCCATTCCCACCTCTGGAGCCAGAGATAACTATGGTAATTTGCCTCTGCCTCCTGTAGACCATGCAGGAAGTACCTCATCTTGCTTAGCCCCTACAGGATGTGCTGCAAAAGGTGCTCTTAGTTACAGGTTCCTGGGAAGAAACAAGTGTCTGGGCACTGCCCAGAATATTTGGCAGTAGCAGCTGCAGGGTGGGTGTGCTACCAGGGGAGTGAGAGCAGCAGCAGGTGGTGTTCTGTCATAATGTCCTGCTCTGTGGTGCCCTCTGAAGTGGCTGGGGCTATGAGTGATTTTTGTTCAGGTATCCCCTGTGGCGATGGGCCACACCCACCTCTGGAGTCAGGGATAACTGCAGTGGTTTGCTTCTGCCCCCTGCAGGCCACCAGGAAGCACCCTGCCCCACTTAGACCATTCAGGGAGTGCTGCACCAGCTGCTTCTAGTTGTATGGACTTGTGGGGGGACAGTGAACAAGTGTCTGGATACTGCCCTGAGGGCTTGGCAGTGGCAGGTGCAGTGTGAGTGTGTTCCCAGGGGAGTGATAGCAACAGGGTCTAGTGCTAGGTAGGCCCAGTGTCACACTTAGCCCCCAGTAGAGGTGCCTGGCCACCAGTAGCCTGCACAGGAAGTGCCCAGTCTCCCATGTATATGAGCAAAAGTCTTATGGATGGCTGTGCCAGAGATGCCCAGTCCACTGTGGTCAAGCAAGTGGCCTCCATGTTGCAGGCAGTCTGCACCCCAATAAGCCTGGTCCGCTGAGTTCTAGCAAGCTGCTTCCCATCACTGGCAGGCTGTGTCCAGAGACACCTGATCCACTACAGCAGTCTAGCAAGTGGCTTCTGGTCCTGGCAGCACCATGGGCTGTGTCCTGAAGACGTGGGGACCACAGAGGTCTAGCAAGTGCCCTCGGTTTGCACTTAGTCATCCCGCCCTCTACAAGCTTGCCTCTGGCTGCTGGAGGTTTGCGCTTGATCCTCCCTGGGATCTCTGGGATCCCAGCCTCTGTGCATGCTCTGGTGCAAGGTGTTTCCTGTGGCAGACAGACTCTCCTCCTCTCCTCCTCCCCACCAATGGTGCCTTGCCTCTCCTGTGGGTCCAGAACTTCTCCTGGGTTCTCTCTATCCTGGTGTTCTACTCCCCAGCCCTTAGAGTATCGCCCCCCGCCCATGGCACACTGCTCTTTACCCCCTTAGGCTGTGTCCACACTGCCAACCCCAGCCCTCTCCCAGGGACTGACCTCTGGAGCCTAAGTCTCAGCTCCCAGCCCCTTCCCGAGCGTCTCAGACTGTGGTGTGTGTGCCAGTGTTCAGAAGATCTGTGAGGCTCTCACCTTGCTTTCTCATTCTCAGTCCAGCTGCTGAGCTTTTCTCAGGCTTGGATGTCCCTCCAGCTTGGCTGATCTTTTGGTTGGTTAGGTGGCTTCCCAGGGTGTGGGTTCCTTTTCTCCTTCACAGCTCCCTCCCTGGTGCCATCCTGATTCCTTTTCTCGCTCTCTCCTTTTTTTTTTTCTGTTTTTCTTCCCAGTTATATCAAGAGTTTCTTGCCCTTTTTGAAGGTTTAAGTTCTTCCACCAGCTTTCAGTTGATGTTCTGTGCAAGTCATTTTACATGTAGATGTGTTTTTTTGATGTGTTGTGGGAGAGGGTGAAAGCAACTTCTTACTCCTCTGCCATCTTGCCACCTCTCTATATTTCACTTTTTAGTCAATTATTATTTATATCTTCTACTTTTTTCCCTGTGCTTTATGCATTCTTTTCCTTATTGGGTCTTTAAAGTTTTATTTTTTTTTTTATTCAACTGTGGGGAATATGTGGGCATAATACGTAGTACCAGGAATTATTTATCCCATTACCTGAAGTTTTCTTGAGGTTTAAGCTGGTGTTATAGACACTTAATTTGCCACTGAAATAATGTAATATAATAATGACTACTGCTGTAGGAGCAGTCAGTTTTTACCAGGCACTTTACATATACCATCTTGTTTGGACCTCAGCCCTGTATAATAAATGTTGAGGCTGAATGAAGTTTAATGACTACTGGGTATTTTGCTAGATTTGTATTTTTATAATATTCATATCCAATTTTCAAATCAAAGATATATTATCTTATTTAAGTAAATTAAAAATTCTGCCATCTATATAGTTTTCCTCCCTTGTATTATTAACATAGTGGATTTTATTAATTGATTTTTTGATTGTAAAATCAGAATAAATTCATGTTTTATTAACCGTTTTGTGTACTAAGGAATTTAGTTTGCTAATATTTGTTTAGGTGTTTGCTTTTTTGTTTGTATCTATATTAGCAAGATGTAGGGGATTGTCTTTTTGTTTTTTAAATAAGGGTCTAACTACGATTTGTTTTACGCTTTCTCTGGCCTTATCAGTTTTGTTGGCAGGTGTTTCTTCCTCTTCCTTTGCTGTAAGGATTATATAGAATTGGTATTATTTCTTCCTTAAATATTTAGAAGAATTTTCCATGGAAGATTTATGAGTTTTTAGTTCTTACTGGGAAGACATTTAAATGTGAATTAAATTTCTTAAACAAATCTAAGTATACTCAGATTTTCTATTTCTTATGCCAGTACATTTCATCTAAATATTTAAATACCAATCTCCTCATTTTTGTCTGTTTAATCACTTTCTAGGGTCTCGAAAAAACTTTAAAAAAAACACTATTTCTTTTAGTGTAGTTAATAAAAAAAAAAGAAATAAAAATTAAGTAAAACCACAGCATGGAAAATTAAAATATTTGAAATAAGTTAACAGCAATAAATATGAATAAGCAGTTAGGACAGAAATCCAAACTCAAAATATAAAAATCAGTTCTCAGATAATTTTATAAAAGATCCGTTAAAATAATATATTATGAAGAGATTCATCGAATGAAAAATATATTTATCTGTTCAGTATTATGTAAGATAATATTAGGTTAGCAACTGTCTTATCAGGAAAACACAAAAACAAAGACTTAGTTCATTGAAAGATAAAATTCACACATATTCACCTAAACTAATCAAAGAAAGAGAGAAAGCAAATCAACAAAATCATAAGTGGAAAAGGAAAGTTTACACAAAAAAAGAACAATAAAATGTTTTTATGATTTTAATATTACTCATTTTCCCTATAAGAATACATAAAATGTTTCTGGTGATTTTAGGAAGAGAGTTAAACACTACAAAATTGCCCAGGATATCAAAATGTGAGCTGAACCACTTCCGCTGTTTCCCCTCTGCCTGTCACTGACCATCTTTTTCCCTGAGGAATTTTTGTTGTTGTTTTTGTTGTTGTACTATCCTTTCAGGTAGTGTTTTTCTTTCTATTGAGGGAGTTTTCCTGATGCGTACCTGGATACTTGAATACCTGTAGTTAGTCACTTCCTACCCCAGCTGGGCATTAAGTTTTCTCAAACTTGAATGTTTATCAAAAGTACCCGGAAAGGAGTTCCCATCATGGCTCAGTGGTTAAGGAATCTGACTAGGAACTATGAGGTTGGGGGTTCGATCCCTGTCCTTGCTCACAGCATTGCCGTGAGCTGTGGTGTAGGTTGCAGATGAGGCTCAGATCCCGCGTTGCTGTGGCTGTGGCGTAGGCCAGCGGCTACAGCTCCGATTAGGTCCCTAGCCTGGGAACCTCCATATGCAGCTGGTGTGGCCCAAGAAAAAGGCAAAAAGACAAAAAAAAAAGTACCTGGAAAGCTTCTTAAATTATTTAGGCCAGCCTCATGGTTTAGATTCACAAAGGCCCAGGTAGTGGAGCCCATACATTTGCATTGTAATGTATTCCTTCAAATTCTTAGGTTTGGTTTGAGCTAGTCCTGCCGTTTTTTTTCTGTTTGCTTTCTCTCTTTCGGTGTGAATGACAGAGGCATTGATTCACCAAGTCCATTGGTGATCTGGGGAGAGGGAAGAAACAATGTGGGAATTCTGTCCCAGCCTCAGCTCTGGACCACTGGATAGTTTCTCCCATGTTGACACTCAGCTATCTTTAACCTTCTCAAAGGGCTTTTCGCAGTTTCAGTGTTAGTGTCCATGATCCATCAAATCCCATCCTCCTTTTACAGCATCTCCCTAGAGAATAGATTTCAGGGTAGGGAGCCAGTAGTCTATGTTGGTTCATTGTCTTTTCAGAAATCTGAGGGTTAATGTAATATAAAGAAAATTTTGAAAATTCCATTGAACACTATGTTTATATATCCATATGCCATTTAATTCCTTTGGTAACAATCTGACTTTAAAATGATCTTCCTAGATATCTCTAGCTAAAATAATAGAAATTCAACCCTATCTTTTCTATACCAAATAATGTATTTCAGTGATATTATTTCTTTCAACATCCTTATAGGCTTTTTGTCATTAATGTCAAATTGCCAAGATGAATGTTTTATGTGGACAGAGGAGTGATGAATGGACTCTTTTTTGAATATAGCACTTTGAATAATTTTCAGATTCTAACATTTGTATTATTTAGAAAACTTCTGAGTTCTCTATCCATAGAATAGGTATAAAACACTTTATTTATTTCCTTAGTTAGTAGAGGGACAATATTAACACAAGAAAGATATCTTTCCAGAGCCAGAAAGATTTTGCCAAATCGGTGACAGGGTTTCCAAAACTGAAAAATGTTGGAGTCTTTTCAAAGGCTGGAAAATAAATGACATAGAAAAACAATATATGACAATGTGACAGATGTGAGCTCATATCTAGTAATGAGAGTCCATAGACCACTTATTTGGTGGGTTGGACTGACATTTACATTTATGTCAATTCTATGGATTACAAGGAAAGCATCTCTTGTTGGGATGACAATAACAAGACACAATGCTAGAATGAAATCTAATTGTTATTAGCTATTGCATGAGAATGTCAATGAAGTGTTGCTTTGTTCAAAAGCTGGCATTGGTAAAGTTATTAAATTTGTTGGTTCATCAGGGAATACAGTACATTAGTGAGCTATTTGGCCATACTGAGAAAGCATGCTTTTCTAAGTTTCCAACACCATAAATCAAGGGAAAATTTAGTGCACAACACTCACAGAAAGGGGCAATTGCAGATTTTGCAAGCTTTAGCTCAAGTAAGCTAAACCTTTAAACATATTTGCATTAATATTTCCTTTGCCATTTTTTTTTAGGGCTGCACTTGTGGCATATGGAGGTTCCCAGGCTGGAGGTTGAATCAGAGCTGTATCCGCTGGCCTACACCACAGCCATGGTAACATCAGATCCGAGTTGTGTCTGCGACCTACACCACAGCTCATAGCGATGCCGGATCCTTAACCCACTGAGCAAGGCCAGGGATTGAACCTGCAAACGTACGGTTACTAGTCAGATTTATTTCCGCTGTACCACAATGGGAACTCCTAATACTTTATTTTCATAACTTGCTTTATACTATTGTCATGTTTATTATATTTGGTTCTTGTACAGGAAACTTTATTAGAAATGTGAACATGGTCACTGAGTGCTAAAAAAGATGATCCCTGCAGATTTCTTTTCAGTTTCCTCTGTGCTTAGTAAATAAATTGTACTTTTCTGACTTTTAATTATATATACTTAAAAAGTGATCATAATCAGCCAACGTTGCATTTATTCCCCAGGGTGCTTCCACATGTAATTACTCTAGATTATTAGAAGTAAATCTAAATATTGTAAAATACCCTAAATCTAAACTGAAAATGAAGGTTTATAATAATGAAAGGATAGAATTTTTTAATTGATAAGATAGGAATTTTATTTTCTCATATTTTTCCAGCTCAAATATCATCTTCTTTGATCACGTATTCTCTGGTCATTCCAGTCTGAATTAATATCACTTGTTGGGTTTTATTACTTTGGTTTACATTTGTTAGAGCTCTGAATTCATTTGGCTTGCATCAGTGTTTTTCACATACCAATTTCCTTTACTGTTTATTTTTTGAAAGTAGGACACATACCTAATTAATTTGAACACTACCTTCTCTTCCCCCTAGTACACTAACAGACATTTAAAGTCTCGATATACTTTGTAAGTAAATTAATATTTATCTGATATTAAATATTGGACTTAAAAAATTTTATCAAACGCATATTTTGGTTCTACGTGCTACGTTAGAATTGTATTCCTTAAATACTAACTGATATAAATCATTTAGTGAGTTAGAGATATAAACATATTAGTTGCCAAACATACTAATATCTTAATTAATATTTTGGGGGATTATAAAATAAGCAAATAACTAATATAAAGTATATGATAAAATTCCCATGTATACATTTATAAGTATAAGTGCCTCTATAAAAATTGCATTATCATGCATTATATATATTACAATATAAAAATAATAGAAATGCATTCACAGAAACACCCATACATAAAACAAACTCTTTTATATCCAGCAATATATTCCTATGCAAACACATAGAAACAGGCCATTCTATATTGTTTTTATTATAAGACATGAACATATTAAAGACAGTGTTACTTGTGAACGGAATAACAATAAAATTTGAGAATTGTGTTCCAGTCTCGGCTACCATAATCATTTAGAAAATGATTTATTCTCCCCGGTCCTTGACATCTTGCCTTTAAAACTAATGTATTAAACTCTCCGCATCTCTAAAATATCTGCATTAAGTGGGAGGGGCTCATCTAGCCTTAAATGTGTCTCCAAGGCCACTATGTTGTCAGCACTGATATAGGAGTTCTTAGTGTAGGTGGGTAAGGACATGAGTATAGCACAGGGAAGGGGAGAGTAAGATAGAAAATACGCACAAGATAACTTCTGTCCTTAAGGAATTATGCTTTTGCTGGCATAAGTGTAGGTGCACCCTAGTTGCCTGACAAAATATAAAAATAAAATAATTCCTGATGACACTGATATGGCTGTTACTGTGATTTACAGCCTTTTTTTTTTTTTTTTTTGTCTTTTTGCCTTTATCTAGGGCCGCACCTGCGGCATATGGAGGTTCCCAGGCTAGGGTTCTAACAGGAGCTGTAGCTGCCGGCCTACACCACAGCCACAGCGACGTGGGATCCGAGCTGCGTCTGCAACCTACACCACAGCTCACGGCAACGCCGGATCCTTAACCCACTGAGCAAGGCCAGGGATCGAACCCGCAACCTCACGGTTCTTAGTCGGATTTGTTAACCACTGAGCCACGACGGGAACTCCATGATTCACAACCTTTTAAATTTTGAGGTTGGAATAGCCTCATTGCTTAATTGAATGTTTTAAAATAAACAGATATAAGGAATGTGATATTATGAGATAATGGTATTGCTTTTTCTGTTTTATGTGTTTGTTTCATATAGGAATATGCTTTTTAAAATTTGCACAATTAAAAAGTTTGTAGATCACTGAGCTGGACCACCCTAATCTTCCTCCCAACTATGTCAGAGGTAAAGCAACTGATGTTCATGTGGAGAAAGAAACTTTTACAAAGACTTCTAGGTTTAGCTGGCTAGGTAGTTACTTTTTAACAATTTTATTTTGATATGACTCATATCCCATACAATTCACCCATATAAAGTGTACAGTTCAATGGTTTTTACATATATTCACAATCACTAATCCACTTGCTGCCTCTATGGATTTGCTGATTCTGGATATTAATATAAATGGAATTCCACAATATGTGGGTTTTGTATAAGGTTTCTTTCACTTTGCATAATGTTTTCAAGGTTCATTTGTGTACCATTTATTTCATTCTTGTCCATTGCCAATGATATTCCATTTACTATATACCACATTTTATTATTTCAGTTATCAATTGATGGATATTTGGGGTTGTTTCTACTATGAGGCTATTATAAATAATGCTGCTAAAAAAATTTATGTGTAAGTTGTATTTGGACATACTGTTTCATTTCTCTTGAGTATATACCTAGGGGCAGAATAACTAGGTCTTATAGTAAGTCTATATTTATCATTTTGAAGAACAACCAAATTGTTTTACAAACCGGCTACTACATTTTGCACATTCCCACTGACCATGTATGAAGATTCTGTTTTTCTCTGCATCTGCATAAACCCGTATTCTGCACTGTCTCTTTTTTATTAGTAGTGGTATAACCATTCTAAGGGTGTATTGCTGTGCCCTCATGATTTTGATACGACCTTCCCTAATTACTGATGATATTGGATAGTTTTCAGGTACTTATTGCTCATTTGTATAACTTGGAAAATGTCTATATTTTGCTCATTTTTAAATCATGTTATTTATCTTTTTATTAATGTTTCAAGAGCAGTAGGATATGAGGGCCCTATAGACCAGTTTAAACTGTGGTCATCATTTTGTGTAATAGGTGTACCCTATTTTCAATGAGGAAAAAAATTACTCAGGCCTCTGGTGCTAAGGCAATGTTCATCATATGTGTGAATACAACAGTTTGGAAATATATAATCCCATCTATCAAATCACCAGCTAATAGTTTAGTGCCTTCCAAGAGTCAAGATCATTATTTTTTTAATGAATTTTCACTCTGAAGAAGAAGGAAGTTAAAAACAAATATGTTACTGTGACTCTCATTAACAAAACCTTTTTCCAAAAGAAAATGTTTGGAATGGATGATAGAGGACTATGCGTTTAGTGAACACTGTTATTCTCTCTGGATGTTCAGAGCATATACATTTTTGTTGGAAGGGATATGGCAAGTTATCATTGGAGTAACTGATGGAAAACAAAGGTATTGGGATTTTCTTTGTAAAGTTAATATTTGTTACAGTTGTTAATTTTACTCATTTAAGAACATTTAAACTATTTTATCATGCCTTTATTTCAAGTAGTGGGACCATGAGAAATCTAAAATATGGTTTTACATTTTTAGCTTGTACTGGTGGAATCACATAATCCAGCCTCAAGACTATTGAAATGAAATAGTTGCCATCAAAATAACACTCAGCCCAGTAGTGATGGGTTATATCCACACAGTTTCTGCTCCAGTGAAATCCCATTTTGAGAAAATACCATATGATATTGACTCGTCGGACATTCATTGCAATTCAGTGTCATTTGTATGACCAATATGAATTGAAATCTTCTGTCGAGAGGACATATGTTGAAGTACAGGTGACTTTGAGAAAGATTTTGTGCGTGGTAGCTGACCAGTATTTTGGCTATCCAACTCAATTGAGTTCACTTGGTAGTAATGGTTAATATCCTATCAGAAACCAAGTTAAAATTCCCATTAAAATTTTGTCTAGATTTAAGTAGACAGTACTGAAATACCAGAAAAAAAATGTGAAAACTGCCAAGCACTGACCTTCCATGTGCTCTTACAAAACCTCAAGAAATGTGGAGTTCCGGTCGTGGCGCAGTGGTTAACGAATCTGACTGGGAACCATGAGGTTGCGGATTCGATCCCTAGCCTTGCTCAGTGGGTTAAGGATCCGGCGTTGCCTTGAGCTGTGGTGTAGGTCACAGACGCGGCTCAGATCCCGCGTTGCTGTGACTGCGGCGTAGGCCAGTGGCTACGGCTCCTGTTAGACCCCTAGCCTGGGAACCTCCACATGCCGCGGGTGCGGCCCTAAAATAACAAAAGGAAAAACAAACAAACAAAAAAAAAAACCCTCATGAAATGTAATCAGAACACTTATCATACTGTGTATATATCTTTATTTTTTCCATATTTTTATTAAAGTATAGTTGATTTACAGTGTACCAATTTCTACTGTACAACAGTGATCCCATCATACATACCTAAATGTACATTCCCTTTCTTAAATTATCTTCCATCATGGTCTGTCCCACAAGATTGGCTATAGTTCGCTGTGTTATACAGTAGGACCTCATTGTGTATCCATTCTAAATGTAACGGTTTGACTCTACTAACCCCAGATTCCCAGTCCATCCCACTCCCTCTCATCTCCTCCTTGGCAACCACCAGTCTGTTTTCTATGTCTGTGAGTCTGTTTCTGTTTTGTAGATAGGCTCATTTGTGCCATATTTTAGATTAGTATTTGTCTTTATCTTTCTGACTTACTTCAGTTAGTATGAGAATCTCTAGTTGCATCCATGTTGCTGTGAATACCATTATTTCATTCTTTTTATGGCTAAGTAGTATTCCTTTGTGTATATGTATCACATCTTCTTAATCCATTTATCTATTGATGGACCTTAAGTTTGTATGTTTGAGTATGTGTGCATGTGTTTCACAAAAACTTGAGAACCAATTAAGGGTACAGGAGGTAAAGAGTTGGGATCTAGCTTTTTTTTTTTTTTCGCTCTTTTGCTTTTTAGTGCCGTACCCACAGTATATGGAAGTTCCCAGGTTAGGGGTCAAATCGGAGCTGCAGCTGCTGGACTACACCACAGCCACAGCAACTTGGGATCCAGACTTCATGTGTGACCTATACCACAGGTCACAGCAACGCTGGATCCTTAACCCACTGAGCAAGGACTGGTATCAAACCGGCATCCTCATGGATACTAACTAGTCTGTTTACTCTCCATTGAGCCACAACGGGAACTCCTAGAATATGTTTTAGGATAAAGTTATAGTTTGTGAGATTTGGCCATCTGGGCAATTACTCTCTCCTTTGGGTATGTTACCAGGGAAAGGAAAAAGGGGATGTAAATTTTCAGTTCTAGTACCTAAGAGGAAAGATCATGTCTTCTTTTATTTGCCTTTCTGCTCCAAACCCACATTACCAAGCTCATCCAGAATGAATACTTACTAAATATTATTGATAGGCAGTCTACCTGCACACATCATCTTTGTTAAGTGAATCATAATGAAAATGCTTTGGGTTATGATGGCTGCCCTTTGAGAGAAAGAGAATTTAAAGTAACCACAGCCAACCTCCGCCTGCTGGAGATATGAATCTCTTGGCACCTATTAGCATAATCTACTTATGGAAGAGACATAAATGTGGAGTGAAAGGCCTGCAGAATGATTTCCTGAGTACTATTGTTGAGCCCTAATTTAAATCACTTGGTTTTCTCAATTATTCTTTCTAAGCCTAATCTGAATTTTTCTGATGCTAAATGTACTTTATAGGGACAATATATTTCCATAATTTGTAAAATCTTTAATGTAAGATTTATATGTCTTCACTGAGATGGATGAGGATAATTACTTTGAGTCTTGTTAAGTTCCTTTGAGCAATACTATTACAAATTTAAATAATAGAAAGAATTAAAATGTCACAAGGTATATTTCTGAGTGTAACAACCTCAGCATTTGAAACCATTCTTAAGCACAGTATTTTTTGAAACAGAAATACATGGATTGGAGTTCCTGTCGTGGCGCAGTGGTTAACGAATCCGACTAGGAACCGTGAGGTTGCGGGTTCGATCCCTGGCCTTGCTCAGTGGGTTAAGGATCCGGCGTTGCCGTGAGCTGTGGTGCAGGTTGCAGACGTGGCTCGGATCCTGCATTGCTGTGGCTGTGGTATAGGCCAGTGGCTACAGCTCCGATTAGACTCCTAGCCTGGGAACCTCCACATGCCGTGGGTGCGGCCCTAAAATGACAAAAGAAAAAAAAAAAAAAGCAAATTCATAAAAAAAAATCCATGGATTATCCTCCCATATATTTACAGATGGGGAGATTATGGTTTCTCTGAAACTGTTACTTGACATATGGGAATCCTGAGACCCAGGTTTTTGGTGCATTTTACATGTGATTAATTTATGTAGAGGCATTTTACCATAGTCATAAGGGCAATGTAGTTTCAAATAAACATGAAATTATGCTATTGGTCTCAGGATAAACTTGACAAGAAAAAGGATGCAGTTTTCAAGTATCTGGCAAAAGAAACACAATTCAAAATGCATGTTCTAAATTTTATTATGTGTATTTTACTATTTTTTTTTAGAGGAAGAGTGTTTATTTATTTATTTTGCTTTTAAGAGCTTCCCCCGCGGTACATGGAGGTTCCCAGGCCAGGGGTCGAATTGAAGCTTTAACTGCCGGCCTACGCCACAGCCACAGCAATGTCAGATCTGAGCCACGTCTGTGACCTAGACCACAGCTCACAGCAACAGCGGATCCTTGACCCACTGAGCAAGGCCAGGATTCAAACCTGCATCCTCATGGATGCTACTCAGTTTCATTTTGCTGAGCCACAACGGGAACTCCTACCGCAATTTCTTTAATGGGGGAAAAAATTAAGTAGGTAAAATATAAAAATATTTTTAAAAATATCAGTACTTCAGAGTTCCTTTCATGGTGCAGTGGAAATGAATCTGACTAAGAACCATGAGGTTGCGGGTTTGATCCCTGGCCTCACTCAGCGGGTTAAGGATCTGGCATTCCCATGAGCTGTGGTATAGGTCACAGATGCAGCTTGGATCCTGCGTTGCTGTGGCTGTGGTGTAGGCCTGTGGCTACAGCTGCAATTGATCCCCTAGCCTGAGAACCTTCATGTGCCACAAGTGCGACCTTAAAAAAGCAAAATAAAATAAAATATCAATATTTCAATAATCCCAATACTTTCCCTAATTACTGACAATTATTCATATTTGACCACTGATGAATATCCTATATATCAAAGAATTTCATAGGTTAAGCTGGTTTACTAAGTGTCTGTAACTCATAACAATACTTTGGTTTAAAAAAAATGCTTTTTTTTGGTTATATGTGACATCAGGATTATTATTTTTTTATCATGAGCAAAATGCTTTATATCCTTTAGCATATATCTGACATATGGGCAATAAAATGTATTACAAAACAAAACGCATGCTCTAGTAACTGTTAGTAGACTCACTTTTTACTCATAAGAGAGAAATTTTTGCATTAAAGAAAGGCTTTATTTAAGGGATGCCCGTCCCTAGATAAGAATGCTTAGACTTACAGGCTAGGAAAGGAGCACTAGTCCCAGAATATGGCATAATAGCATTTACAATGGAGAAAAGAATTAGAGCCAAAAGTCTTCTGGGTGCTTCACTGAGCATTCAGATGTTTGAAATATTGAATTTGCTATGTCTGAGGTCAGTCTCATTTCACTTTAACTTAAAAATTCATTAATTGATTGACTAGATATTTATTAAGCACCTGTAGAGTGCCAAATACTGATCTAGGTTCTAAAAGTACAACAGTGAACAAAAACAAAGATCTGTGCCCTCCTGGAGCTTATTTTCCAGCAAGGGAGACAAAGCAAACAGGTGGATCATAGTCTCACATTTGGCCTTGACTCCAAGTGAGATTAAACAGGCCAACACTGATGAAGCACTCTGAACAGAGGAGTGACACATGTGACTTGATTCTAATAGGTATTCTCTGACTGCTTTGTGGAATACAGATGAAAGGAGAAATGAGGAGGCTACTGCAGTAATTCAGATGAAGAGAAGATGGTGTCTTGGACCACGGTGGGTGGGATCAGTGCAAGTGGCGAAAAGAAAATTGGGTTGCTCATGTGCTTTTGATAGTAAAGATCGCAAATCTGAGTGTGGGCATATTATGCAAATAATCAAGGGAGAATTATGCTTGCTTCATTCTCAACTTGCTTAACGTAAAACCTCGATCAGCATTTTCAGTATGCATTATTTTCTTTCAAAAGACAAAAATCAAGCTACGCAGTCTATGTAAGTGTCTAAGTATTCTGGTATGTGTGTTTTCATTTGTTCCCTTCAGCTTGCATCTAACTGTTTTTTGTTTTTTGTTTTTTTGCTTTTTACCTTGTTGTGGCTGTACCTGCAGCATATGGAAGTTCCCGGGCTAGGGGTCAAATCAGAGCTACAGCTGCCAGCCTACACCACAGCCACAGCAACACTGGATCTGAGCCGCACCTATAACCTACACTGCAACTTGTGGGAACACCAGATCCTTAACCCACTACACAAGGCCAGGGATTGAACCTGAATCCTCGCAGGCAGCATATTGCTTTCCTAACCCACTGAGCCACAATGGGAACTCTCTCTATCTGTTTTAGGCTGGGAGAACAAACATGACTTTGCAGATGGCTTCACAGATTATAGCCAATTTTTCACATTATCAGGAAAATGCTTAGAGTATGTATTTTTTTACTTTTTTAAAAATAATTAAGGTATAGTTGATTATTAAAGTATAGTTGATTTACAGTGTTCAGTCAAGTTTTATTGTACAACAAAGTGAACTAACCACATACATTTCCCTGTGCTGTACAGTGGGATCCCATTGTCCATCCATTCCAAATATAACAGTTTGCATCCAACACCCCTTCAAAAAATGCCCATCCATCTCACTGCCTCCCCTTTCCCCCTTGGAAGTCTTAAGTCTTCTCTTCGTGGCCATGATCTGTTTCTAATACCATCTGCAGCAACATGGGTGCATCTAGAGACTCATACTAAGTAAAGAAAGCCAGAAAGAAAAGGACAACTACCATATGATATCACTTATTTGCGAAATCTAAAATATGGAACAGATGATCCTATCTAAAAATAATAAACAAACAGAAAAAAAAAACAAAAATAGAGGATGTATTTTTTAAAAGATATAAGCATGTTTTAGGAAAGTGTGTCTTTCTTTCCAAACTAAGGAAGGGTGGTCAAGATTCAGTGCAGGTTAAGACCGTTTCAGGTTAGATTAGCTCGTGGTCTATTGATCCTACTGTAAGTATATCTAAAGGGATAATGTGCAAAGTTGTTCAAGAAGAACACTGTGGCAGCTCATGGGTTTTCATGGTATGTACACAAAAAAGGAAAGGAAAGTCAACAGCTCTCTGCCACTGCAGAGGTGAAGTGATGTTTCATTTCATAGCTCCCTTGAGGAAACTGAATTTGTGGCAGGATAAGGGTCCAGGAGCCTGTGAGGTTAGATGTTGAGCAGATGAGAGAAAGTCTATGCAAGACTTGCTATGACTCTTAACCTCTCACTAGAGCTGTGATAGTAAGAACAATGGAGAATGTGTGACTATAATTTACAGGACTCTTCTAAACTGAAAGGACTTGTTTTGCCTGTAATGTATTAAAATAACGAAGTAGTAGCATTTCATATACTAACATAACATATTAGCTTCAAATGTCAGAGATTTTCATAAATCCATTCATTCATTCATTCATTCATTTATATTTCCTCTAAAATAAAGGACTAAAGAAAATAACCCTGGTTCAAAACAGGGGTCTCTTTAAGAAGAATTCAACTTTAGAAAATGAATAAAAGTCCATAAGTCACTTATTATTTCAGGAGAATCAGATTTATAAGGGAGTATTGGACCACTCAGTGTTCAGAGAAGTAGAACCACAAAGAGGTTTTATCTTTATCTATATACACATATATAATATATATGAATTATATCTATGAATATATAAAGGCTATATATGTATGAACTGTACATTGGGAATCCATCTATGGAATATTTATATATATTTGCAGAAGCAGGAGTCCTTTATGAAAACCTAAGCTCCTACCTGGCTGGGAAGGCTGAAAAGCTAAAGAAAGATTCTGGAGAAGGTAGAGCAGTTGCAGGTCCAGCCACTGCCTCCACCCAGCTCCCAGATGGTCAGCAGTAACATGCATGGTCCCTCAGGTGGCCCCCCCAACTGAAAATATATAAGAAATAATTCTGGAAACATGGGTCAACTGAGTCACCACAAATGCAGTGTTTGGGCATGTGAAACCAAGAACAGAATTAGGCTCAAGGCATGCTTTGTCACTAAGTGTAGGATTTGCCTGAAGTCACATAAACACTCCATGCTTACTTCATTAATCTGTAAAATCTGGTTAATAATGGATAGTTATGAAGATTCGTGTAGATTCTGTGTGTTAAGCATATGAAAATAGTGCCTGATTCTGACAAGTCAAAATACAGATTTTATTTATTCATTCCCTATTAAAAAGCAATGGATGTAATTTATTTCTTAGTTTTTTAATAGTAAGATAACATTTTTCCAGTGTATCACTGGAGTTAAAATATTCCTGAGCATCCTAAAATATCTCAGTTTTTTTTTAATCTTTTATTTGTAAAGTTAAAACATCAAATGAGAATTTTTCAAAGTATAAATAATATCCAAGCCATTTTAGTAAATAGTATTTAAATTCACAATTTAGAAGCTGTCAAAAGAGTCCAGATTTATCATCCATTTTCAAGAAAAAATAAGAAAGATTATTTGTTGTGAGAAAAATGCCTAAGGAAAAAAAAGACAAAACCTAGGGATCCAGTCATTAGACTGAATGTATAAGAAATGGGGGAAAAAAAGTTTATGACGTACATACAACCAGAGATGTAAAATTTATACGGGGCACTAAAACACCGTGTTATAGATTCCCTTCTCTCTATAACCAGGCTGATGCTATGTGCCAGTGTAAATACTCTGTTATTAAAGCTCTGGGAGCAGAAAAAAGCAAAGGGTTCAGGGTAAATGCAATTTCAGCCCTCTCCGTGGCTGCCTCAGCAGGAGCCGGGCTGAGCTTGAGAGTCCAGGGACTTACCTGAGACTTCCAAGAAAGCAGTGAGAAGTTGATTTCACCCAGAGTCTGGTCACGAGAGATTTCCTGAAGATCAATCCTGAGGACCTAGCAGAGCTCTAGAGATAAATGTGAAGTGGAAGGTTTAAAACAGAGACCTGGCAGAGCTGAACCAGGGGCAGGGATTTTCAGGGGTGGAATCTGCAGGTAGCCCTTTGTCATAGTCTCTTCAGGCTGCTCTAGTAAGATCCCACAGGCTGGGTGGCTTACAAGTCACAGAAATTTATTTATCATAGTTCTGGATGTTGAGAAGTCCAAGATCAAGGTGCTGGCAGATGCTGTATCTGGTGAAGACCTTCTTCCTGGTTCACAGATGGCTGCTTTTTTCCTGAGTTCTGTGCTCTCTGGAAGCAGGAGAACGAGCAGAGTAAATACACAGGATGCCCCAAGGATGGATTAATGAAGATGGATGTGTGGGGAGAGCCAGTAGAGGCTCTGCTGAGTGGTTTTAGGTTCCCAGGGGAGTCTGAATCTGGGCTAAGGCTGGTACTGAAGGTCTAGGGACTGAGAAGATGATGTAAGAGTGAGAGAAAGAATGGACTAAAAGAATATATATGATTATCAGTCTACACTGTGGACCCAGTGGAAGTTAGTAATAAAGCTAAAGTGTCCCAGCCATCACTGCTTTCTGCTTTTCTCCAGTTATTAATATTTAGCTGTGAAATGCAGATAAAATATGGTTAGGGGGCTGGGTTTAACCAAGAATTTTGTATATCAAAATAAACACAGTGATATCTTGTAGTTACCTATCATGGTAAGGAATCAACATATATATATGTAACTGAATCACTTTGCTGTATACCTAAAACTAACACAATATTGTAAGTCAACTCAAAAACCCCGAAGCATCTAATTTACATATAAGTATGCATGCATGTCATCTTTGGTATTCATTAGGAAATACATTTTGAATATTACAGCTCATGTATTTGATTTAACATTAATTCTCAGTCACACAGTATGTTTATGCTGTAATGTGGTGTGAAGATTAATAAAGTAACATTTATAAATCAAAAAAATAAGTACAATGAAATGTGGGACAAGGCAGTGAGAATACATGCAGAGGAGTGATTATGACTAATCATTTAAGCAAGATAAAAAGTGAAAAGCAAAGGGGACGAGGGCTTGAAAATGAAGGATAATGAAAAGCCAAGCGATGTGTACATCCCAGTGAGGCAGAAGGATTTTCTCCATGTCTTCAGTTCCTTGTTGGACCTGAGACCTATCAGTCTTAGTTATTCCATCTGTTAAAACACTTTTAGCTTCTTTTTATCCTTATCACCACTGCCTTATTTCAGGGTATCATTATTATTCCTGGGACATTTTTCTTGCCTCTAATTCAGTACTAAACAAAGTATGGTTCATAAACCAGCAACATACCTCACTTGGGAGCTTATTAGAAATGCAAATTCTTGGCCCTCCACCTAGGCCCACTGACTAAGAAGCTTTAGAAGTAGGACTCCCGTGATTCTTTGCTGATCTGGCAGGTGAAAATTACTGCCCAGCTATCCAAAGGATTTTCCAAATAGACAAACCTTGTTATGTTATGCTGCCTCTCAAAATTTATCATTGGGTCCTCTTTGTCTAAAGCATGCCATCTACAGTTCTTTATATAGTCTATTCCCTTACTATAGGAGAGTTTTGCTTTTTTCATGTCTTCATGCCTTCACCTCTACTATTCTGTTTGCTCCTCTCTGTCTTGCTACACAGACTGAAACTATACTCTAATTCACTCTTCTCATTCAGGCTGAGACATTTCTTAGTCCCCCTAGGCTGGCTTAGGTGACCATCCTTTTTTGCTTCCACTGATCTTCATAGAGACTCCTGTTTTAATAGGCATCTCATAATCACGTTGTTTTTTCCATTTATTACTCCCCTCTGGAAGGAAGGGTCCTTGATGGTAAGGATATTTTCCTTTTATCTTTGCAGCCCAGTTATTTTATATTCACTCTATATTCCTGGGGGATGAGTGACTGAATAAGTTATTCGAGAGTAAAATGGCTTCCGAATTCAGATGCTGTGCCATGTCCAAATCTGATTCACAACAATTTAGTGTGTGTTGCCCACAGCCAGAAATCATGAGCAATCTGTATATAGGACATATTTCTTTGTAGAAGGTAATTTATGACTATATTAAATAATAAAATATTTATACTTTCATTCTTCATATGGTAAAACTAAACCTTTACTAACTTTTCACTAAGACTTTTTGATTTACATAAATTATTTTTCTTGAGCTATGTGGATTTTTTCCCATATATTCAGATACCCTTTTCTTTTCCTTGGAAATATTTGCTTATTGCTTTGTCAGGGCAATACAACTAGTCTTCTGGTGTTGTGACAGGGCTTTCCAGTTTGAACAATGGTTGAAGTCTTCATAATTATCTCAAAAATTATATATTTTGGACATCAAATTCAACCAGGCCAATTCACATTTGTTGTGTGGTTCATTCCTTGGGGCCATATTAAACCAACACTTTATAGTTAATTGCCAACAGCTGCACAAATTGACATCTTTACAAAAATGATAAGATATTCTTGGGCAATGGCTATATATAATATAGAATGATTAATTGGGAGATATCTATATCGAAGAGCATAGTTTCATTTTTGATAGATTAATAGAATCACTGGGCAGGTGACCCACCAAAGATTCAACCCTTCTGGCTCATGGAATATATTTTTCAAAGAGGAATGTGGACTCATATTAGACTTGCGTTATCATAGCAAATGTGTTACTCCTTTAAGAAATCAAACACCATAACACTCTTACTTTAAGGCATGTGTAAATTATGGGACCACTGCTTGTTTTGGAGAGGATTACCAGCTATACAAAGGGGTTCACGTTGTTTCCTTAAGTAGTATTTTTATAAGTTCATTGTGTGAATTTTGTTTTTCTTTCATTGTATAAAGCTTACAGTCAGGATAGACACATATACATACACCGTAAATTAAGTGAACTTGTGGAGAATGGTTTTACAAAGTTACATCTCCCTGAGATTGATCCTTCTGAGCATTATCTGCTTGACTTTTTGAGACGTCACAGGTAGCAGATTATGTCAGGGCTCACTGATAACTGTGTCGTCTTTCTTCCTGAGCCCAAGCTCAACTGCATTTTCCAGCATCCTTCCGTAATGCGTGGCCATATGACTGAGGTCTGTTCCATGGAATATGAGTGCAAGGAACATGTGCCTTTTTCAGGCAAGGCCCAGAAGGCATCCCGACTCTCTTTTCCTGTTATTTGGCTGAATGTACAGGATTCCCAGGATGTAGGGGAAGTACCTGGCTCTGAATTGTTTTGATGGAACAAAAACAATTCACCCCCCCCACCCAGTTCTTACCAACCCTCATTGAATTGCAAAGTGATTTTGAATTTGAATTATTTTAAACAACTCAGATTTCAGGATTTGTCCCTCCTAGAATCTAGTATCAATTGCCTTAATTAACGTCATTGGAATCTACCCTCTATAGCCAAAAGTCAGTCTTCTCCCAGCCTTGACTCTTCCTCAAGTATGCGTGAATGTCCAAGCCAGCCTGGTGAAGATTTAGGCAATAAGAGAGCAAAACTGGAAACTTGGGCAGAGTCAAGGCAGCCTGTGGCCAAGCTTAGCCTAGAGCATGCACAAGCTTCCAACATGATTGGTGGCAGGCTTAGTCATAGCTTAATGACGAAATGAGCAGAAGGTTAAAATGGGTAAATAAAGCAGGAATTGGCAATCTGGATATGGCTTAGGTGAAGAAAAAGTCAAAGGCTAAAAGGAAAAGCTGTTTCTCAACTCAGAACACCTCTGACAGCAAATGTGTAGAGTTTTTATTCGTATTAAGCCATTCTGACACTAACTACCCAAACCCCACAGGTTAGGAGCTCAGTCCTATAAGACTGTCCCTCCACCCCAGATGCTATCTGCAAGTAGAGGATACACACCTCTGTCCAGCTTGGCTACAAATCTGAAGTTCCCATGACCCTCTCTGAGGTTTGATTACTTGCTACAGTGAATCACGGAACTCAAGGAAACACTTTACTTGCTATCACTGGTTTAATATATAGGGTATTATAAAGGATGAAAATTAACAGCCAGATGAAGAAGTATATAGGATGAGGGCTAGAAGGGTCCAAAGAGTAGGAGTTTGTAGTACCCCACCCAGAAGCTCTTCAAACAGCTTTGTTTGGATTTTAATGGATGTTTCATTACCTAAACATGGTTGGTAAAACCACTGGCCGTTGATTAACCTCCAGCTTCTGTCTCTCCCTTCCCCAGAGTTCTGCAAGTAGAGTTGAAAGTTCCAACCCACTAATTACAGGGTTATTTCCTCCGACACCCAGCCCCCATCCTGAAGCTATTTAAGAGTCCACCAAGAGTCACCTTGTTAGCATAAATTCAGAAATATGTTTATTATGAATGACAGCATACGCTCCTCTCACCCTATGACTTGATAAATTACAAAGGTTTTAGGAGCTCTGTCCTGGGGACAAAGACCAAGTAAATATTTCTTGTTATATCACAATATCACAGAGGAAATGATGCAGACTTTTTCTAAAGATTTTTATACTACGGGGTATATTGATTACAGTCATATTTAGTAGTTTGGGCCTATGTATCTCGACTGTATTTTAAAAGCCTCCTCTTATAAGGGTGAAAATACTTTCCTAATTGGCAGTACTTTCATTTCTTAAACTCTTCTAATATGCATTTTATGAAAGTTGTATGTTGTCTTGATACATTGAAGAAAAACTGATGGTAGGGACATCTTATAGGCAGGCCAGATAGTGACTAATCTCCTAGCACCTGGGATTATCATTAGATTATTTTCTCAGGACAGAAAATAAAGTCCAGGCATCTGAGTTTTTGCCTAAAAACATGGCAGTTTAACAGAGCTCCTTATATTTAAAGCTTTTTTTTACACTTAACTGTTTATATTAGCAAATATTTAGTTCTTATCAACACTGTATTATTAATGCAGCTTTGTTTATTTCACACCAAATTAAATTAGGAATTAGGCATAAATTGATTCAATTTGTTTATTCTTTCATCAAATCCCCAAATTATTGATCTCTGGTACCTGGATCTCAGCCCTCAAGGGATTCCAAACTTAATGGGGTAGATCACAAAGTGATGGATGACTTGAATTAAACACAGGCTATTAAGATGGCACATGGTGTGTGCATCTAACCCAGTCTAGAAAGCTGAAGGATAGCAAAGAGAATGATGTGTTTAGAAATCATTAGCATACAGAGACAAACCAACCAGATAATTCAGATAAGTGCATTTTGCAAATGTAACTCAGACTTTGGGGCTGAATATATCCTCAATTTAAACAAAGGAGTGAAATTTGAACACCTCCTTTGCATCAGACATTGTACTCAATGTTTTACTTATAGTAACATATTTAGAGCTCACAGCAATTTTGCAAAGTTGACATTCAATTTGAGAGATAAGGAAACTGATTCTAATTTTGAGTCATATTTGGATACCATAATTTATGGTATGCTAGCTACTTTAAGAAACTAAATTTTTATAGCCATAATTTAACTCAATAGCTTACTTGTCTAGGTTTTTACCTACTGTTTGGCAAAGAGATAAACTAGATTATAATCACATGTCACCATACATATAATCACACTGTCCCCTGGAAAAGTTCCCATACCCTCTCAAAAGCATGACTATCTGCTCAGTTATGACTTGAATCTGTGTTAGAAGGAAAAAAAACTTTCCTTCTATCATGAGAGCTAATGTTTTAGATTGTAAATCCACCATTGGCAGAAATAACATTAAAAGTGATTCACATAGACATAAATGAATGCCAGCCTTCATTTAGTTTGTTGTGACCTAAACAAAATTCTACTTTAGCTACGTTGTGACTAAACAGTAAAAGTTGGAGAGAGCAAGTAGATACTAAAGAAAGAGAGGGAAAGAGACTATGAAATTTCAAAGGAAACCCAGGGAAAGAGGCAGGGGGAAGTGAAGAAAAATCTGAGACTACTTTCCTTTTTTCCTGTTTAGATGTTTATTCTTGATTAAAGAACATAATCAAGCATTAAAAATAGTTGTTTTCCTAGATTATTTTTATGTCTATTTTTTAATATTGAGACAATCAAGTTTTTCCCACTTATCTCCATAGTAATAATTTGCAGTAGTGAAATGACTGCGGAACGTACTCTGGTTTAGTCATAAACCACTAGGAAAATCAGCCCAGCAAACCTGAATTCACTGGTATCACTCATTGTAAGAGTACAATTAAAAACCAATTTAGACAACTATGAATAAGTTGGCCATCCACAATTTATTCACTATTTTGTTAAAATCCTATTTAGGATGAGATTGGTTTAGACGGTAATCACAACTAATTGCTAATTGCTAAGTCTCTGGGTTTCAGTTTTTACAATTGTCCTGAAGAGTCAGAAGCTTTGAACTTGTTCTAATTCATTTTCTTAGAGGGGTTATATTACATAGACAAGGTTAGGTCCGCACTCACAATCAATCTGACTGAATTAATTTGAAGTTAGGGAAATGTCTGAGGAGTGTAAACCTGAGAATTTCACAGATTCAGTGCTCAGTTTTGAAGATTTACAAAATTGAAGATCCATGGCCTAAGGAGTTGGTGACTATACTAAAGCACAAATTTGATTATTTTATACTATTTATGTAGGAAGAAGGATTGATATTCCTTTTTTGTTAATGGTTTTATTTTTTTAATTTTTTTATTAAAATTCTGGTTGCTTTACAATGTTGTGCCATTATCTGCTGTACAGCAAAGTGACCCAGTCATATGTATATACACATTCTTTTTCTCACATCTTCCATCATGTCCTGTCCCAAAAGATTGGATATAGTTACCTGTGCTATACTGTAGGAAATGTATTGCTTCTCCATTCGAAATGTAATAGTTTGCATCTACTAATCCCAAACTCCTGTCCATCCCATGCCCCTAACCTCCCCCTTGACAGCCACAAATCTGTTTTCTATGTCCATGAGTCTGTTTCTGTTTTATAGATAGATTCATCTGTGCCACATTTTTGATTCCACAAATATGTGATATTGTATGGTACTTGTCTTTTTCTTTCTGACTTCACTTAGTATGAGAATCTCTAGTTGCAACCATGTTGCCACAAATGGCATTATTTTGTTCTTTTTATGGCTGAGTAGTATCCCATTATACATATGTACCACATCTCCTTAAGGATTGATGTTCTCAACTAACAAATGAATGTGTCAATGAGGGTTTTTAGGTATCCCACTAACACAGCTTCACATACAAAAAGATGTACTTGCTTACCTAATAGGAATCTATATATACAGAAAGCCATAGAGTTGCTGGCTTCCTTGAGTCAATGCCATTAAAGATTGACCACATTTCCCCACAGTGCCAGTTTTGTCCTCTATTGATCTTTCCTGTGGATGAAGGATGGTTACAATCAGCAACTAGGACTATACATTTTCTCTTATATATCAAAAGGCTGAGGAAGAATGGTCCTGACCAGCATTTTAATAAAGAAAGAGTTCAGTGATTTAAGTTGATTGGATTGCCTAAGTCACATGTCCACACTTAATACTGATTGTGGTTAGAAAAATGAATTTGCTGATTATATTCCTTTGAAGCTCCTGGGCTCCATGAAAGAAGAGGAGAAGTCTTGATATTCTTTTGGAAGGAGAAAGGGATCAATTTGTGCTAATCACACAACCAAAATTAGCCAATGTAGCCTACTGTCTAAAGTGCCAAATTCAATCAGAATTTGCTTTTTATTCTATTTTTGTTTTGTGCTTGGGATTTTGTTTACATATTTTTAATTTCATAGTCAATGAGTAGTAACATAATATTAGTAAATACGTATATAGTAATAAATAATATGTGGTTACCAAAATATAGCAATAAATGATAGGTACATAGAAAGATAAAGTAATGAAATATATTACTGAAAATATTAACATTGTGGGTGTTTTAGTGAATCTAATTTCTAACATTCTTCTATGCATATATATGCATGTGGAAGAATGACTAGCTAGCTAGATAAATATATATGAATAAAAATAGACCAAAGAAAGGAGTTCCCATCATGCTGCAGCAGAAACGAATCCAATTAGCGCCTGTGAAGATGCAGGTTCATCCTTGGCCTTGCTCAGTGGGTCAGTGATCTAGCATTGCCGTGAGCTGTGGTGTAGGTCGCAGACATTAGCTTGGATCCCTCATTGCTGTGGCTGTGGTGTAGGCTGACAGCTGTAGCTCTTATTTGACCCCTAGCCTGGGAACTTCCATATGCTATGGAAGGAAAAAAAAAAAAAAGGACCAAAGAAGTAATTTATAAAAATGAGTTCTTACTCTATGTTACGTTTCATAGGGAGTACGATTAATTGGAGGCAGTCTGCGTACATATCCATTTAAGTGACTGGCTGTGGGGTAATATAGACAGGTCAGCAAGTACCTGTCTAGTATGACCATACTGTATGTTGAGCTGTTTATTAAAAGACAGATAAGTTTGTTCCTAAACTTGTTTATGCAGATTATACCTATTATTCCAACCTAATATTTTAATGAAATGCCTTATAAGCTGATGAAGCATAAAGTTGGAAAAATATGTGTTGTATTTATGAAGACTAAATGGAATGCTTTTGAAAGGCTTAAGTTGTTAAAGTTTTTTTGAGAATTAGTATGTGAAGCAACTTTGAAACGTGGATATGATTTAAGAAAAAAATCTGGAAAGATTTGCAATCAGACTGTTTTGCAAACACTTTTAATGTTAATGTTTTGCTCTTCTAAAGAAAATGAAATTGAAAACTGTAGAAAACATGTAGTGGTATGATTATTCTGAAAATAAAATTTTGAACTTAAATTAGTGGGCATGTACGCAAACATTTAGCCTCCATCACATAACTAGTGAACAGTGACTAGTGAAAATATCTTTTAGGTTGACATAAAAATGTTGATATACATTTTATTCCTTTTTAACTCAGTGTCTTAAAATTCAGTGGCCAGTTATTTTAAAAGAGTACTTTTAACTTTCAATTATAAAGGTTAAATAAATTTACTATAAACCAAATAAATTTAACTTGATTTTAATGGAAGTAAAATGATTTGAAAATTGAAAAATTGATGAACTTTACATAAATGCTTTTTATTACATAAATTTTTGAAAACAATGGCGCAGAAAATGTTTGAAAATTGTGGAATTTTTATTTTATTTTTTAATCTATTTGTGGAATTTATTAGTGTGACCAATTTAAACTACATAGTGCATAGTGTAAAGTACAGTGTCTAGTAATTCTTTGCTATGGAAGACAAAGTTATTAGCACTTTTTCTTTCCCTATTTCTTTATTTCACCTTTCCTCCCAGTTGTGTTGCTTTATTCAGCATTTGTGTACAATTCTATGTCTATAATTTTTCCTACTGTTTTCTCCGTGTGTTCTATTTAAATGAATTCAGTCCTTACCACTAGCTTTCCTACCATGGTGTCTCCATTTATTTAGTAATTTATTCCGAATTATCTCCTAACTGAATTTTACCACTGGACAGTTTATTTTTTCCAAGGAAAACATGAGTGCAATGTTTCCTGAAGGCTTTCACCGTTCACATTTGAGCAGCATATTTGAATATCCCCTGTTGTCTTTTTGCTTGAATGGCAATATATTTGTAAATAACACAGGAGGACTGAATTGTTCTTTCCTTTTGAACTTTGTGGATAGTTTTGCATTGTCTTGTAGCATACAGTATTTTCTGTTGCAAATAGCCTACTTTTTCTCCCATGTGACTCTTTTCTGCCCATAAACCAGTAAAATTTATTCTTGAAGTTCAATAGAAAATTAACTACGATGTATATATGTACTAGTTGTTCAGTTATAACATTTTCCAATATTTTATTTATTGTACCTATTTAGTCTACAGGTTCCATGCACCCTCACTTCAGGAAATTTTTCCTTATATTACCCTCCTCACTACTGTTTTCCATTCTGTGTTGGATTTTTATTGTGTGTTGGATTTCCATCCTTTGTGTTGGATTTCAGTGGCCTTTATGTTCAATCTTCTTCATTCACTTTCCGTATCTATCATCTTCTGTTTTGATGTCTCTTTATCTTGCTTTGCATTTATTCTGATTATTTCCGTCCATGCTTTCCTTTCCTGCCACCTTTAGATGTTTATTTGCTGATTGTAAATCTTGGCAGTTTCTTTTTGATTAGTTTTTTCCTTTTTGCAAATTTAGGAGAGAAAGTTTTGCAATACTTCTTCCTTTTGACACCTTGACCCCAAATTCTCCAATCCCTAATATAATACTGCTCATGACAAAAATGAAGTAAAGAGAAGAATGTAAAAAAGTTTTGGAATAATTGAAGGTAGCATGATAAATTCAGGAGTGCATTGGTTCATTGCCATGGTAGGCAACCTTATCCAACAGATATCTCTATATGATCAAAAAATGTTCTGAATTTTTACTCTCCGGTATGGTAGCCACTGGCCAAAAGTAGCTATTAAACACTTGAACCATGACTAATGTCATTGAAGAACTTAGTTATTCTATTCTATTTTAATTAATTGAAATATAAATATGAACATCCCACGTGGCTGGCTAGTAGCTACCATGTTGCAGAGCTCAGCTAGTGGTTCTCACAATTTAGCACTTATAAAAAATCTGTTTGCATGAATTCCTGGGCTCCAAAGTCCATGATTATTGTTTAGTAGGTCTGGGACATGGCCGTGATGTTGATGCTGCCTGTCCAAGGTACCACACTTTGAAAATCACTGCTCTAGTTAACCAAGCTTTCTTGACAGATTAAAAGCACACTGTTCATAAAATTGTCACAGGGAAAGTACTAGTTGGTGCAAAATAGCAGTGTTTTACAACGTAGAGATTCTCAAGAATCTCAGAACATAGCCTCCAGTAAAGGACAAAACACTACTCTTTGTTCTTTCCTCATAGAACATAACCATCTGACTCTTGCCTAGTCCTTTCAATTTTTACCTGATGTCCTGTGATAATAAAGTCTCATTCTTCAAAGTCCTGGTTTGAGGTTTTGAAGATTTTAAAAATAAAAATTGAGTTCATGTTCAAAGAGAAAATAATGATGCTGATATTTTAATATCGATATATATTTAAGTGATTCCTCTATGACTTTTCTGAGTTCGTTTTATCAATACTAAAAGGCAACTCATTTGAGAATGAGAAGTCTTGAATTTCATACATGTTCATCGCCATCAACACTGAAGAGATTATAACTGTTTTCTCCCCCTCACATCTACCCCTACTACACTGGTGACATTCCTGTGTTGTTGGACCATATAATTCAGTATGCTTTATCTCACACAAATCAGAGCACTTTGTTACATTCATACACAGAGAAACACACAGCCCTGTATTTCCCAGATAAATAAAACAAGCAACATTTTCTTCCATTGAAATAATCTCATCATGTATTTTTATTAGTCCAGCTGATTTTTATTTTTCATAAGTCAGTTGGATTTTGGAACCATTTTTCAGCAGTGCTTTGCAGGATTTCACTCCAGCTGTAACATTTAAAGTGGGAAGGAGAGTTTCCATCATGGCTCAGTGGTTAATGAGTGTGACTAGTATCCATGAGGACATGGGTTCGATCCGTGGCCTCACTTAGTGGGTTAAGGATCTGGTGTTGCTGTGAGCTCTTGTGTAGGTTGCAGACGCAGCTCAGATCTGGCATTGCTGAAACTGTGACATAGGCCAGCAGCTCCAGCTCTGATTCGACCCCTAGCCTGGGAACCTCCATATGCCACAGGTGTGGCCCTAAAAAGACAAAAAGACTAAATAAATAAATAAAGTGGGAAATTCCATTATCTGACTTTATTGAAATGTTAACATGCAAACAGGGAAAGAGAATCAAGATGATCAGGACAGTTTGTTTGTTTGTTTGTTTGTTTTGTTTTGCCACATCCACAGCATGTATTAGTTCCTGGGCCAAGGAATGAACAGAGCCACAGCAGCCACCTGAGTGACAGCAGAGACAATGCTGGATCCTTAGCCCACTGAGCCACCAGGGAACTCCAAGACAGTTACTTTGAATGTTTCATTTAGGAATTTTTATTTTTAATTATGTGACAGATACCTTCTTTCTGCCAGTTTTGATGTTTATTTTTTTAATTTTTAAAAAATTTTATTAGGGTATAATTGATTTACAGTGTTATGACATAATAAATCAATTATTAGGGTATAATTGATTTACAGTGCCTTGACATTTATGGCAAGGTGGGTCAGTTATGTTATACATATACATATATCCATTCTTGATGTTTCTTTTAACCTGTGCTGTTGTTTTGTTTCCAATCGTGTTTGTTATTATATTTGAGTTTATTATTCTATAGGCTTTCCCTAGTCTACCTATAGACTTGTATTCAGTTATCTTAGGTTTCTATCACGGTTGAGTTAGGTGCTTGATATTTAGTGGTGATTACTTAACAATCTCTCATACTTAATAATATGTAAATATTATGGCTATATAATCTCATAATATGAAAGCTTTTTATTACAAAAGGTATACTTTTAGCCCTGAAAGTAGTCATCAGCTGAGATTTATTTAAGGCCGATTCTAAATTTTGCATGCATGCACTACTGTAAAGAATAAATGATAAATGATAAAAATTAATTAGCTACACTAGTAAATGTATTATGGAATTTGTGGCAAGAGATCACTTAAAATTTATAAAATACAATTTTAAGTATATATTTCTGTTATGATATAGGTGGGCACAATCGTACATATTAATATTCTGTCTTCTGGCACAAATGCCAGTTGGTTTCTTCCTAAGAAAATTTTTTCGGTTTCTGTGGTATTTTTGTAGTAACTGTATACAACCTGGTGAATTTGTGCGTGTGTGTTAAATATTCAGTAATCAACTATAATGAGAGAATAATTTACCTTAAAGTTTTTGTTTGTTTTTTTTAAGTAACTTTATTTCCTTATCTTCAATCATTTTTCCTGATTCTTCAATCAGGTCACCCCTCCAAGGGCAGTGTGTGTATGTCTGTTTTAATGCTTTATCCTCAATATCTAGGAAAACACATGGAAGCAAGGGGAAAGAATAATATGTATGAATAACGAAGAACCTGATCTTAGTTGTCTTTTAATAATTAATGTTCACAAATCATATGCTTTCTAATAATATCTATAAATGACTCACAATACATCTTAAATATCACTGTTAAATTTCATTGACACCAAAAGATATGGTTAAGAGGCATTATTCCGCACTTACCAGGATTACATAAGCAAATATCAGGGACAAGTGACAAATTGCAAAAATGATCTATGACCTATGTAAAATATAGAAGAGAAAAGGTCACACTTTATAAGGAGACCCTAGAATTTGAAAAGTACAAGAGAATACTATAAATGTAAGTAAAGAATATGATTAGGTGATTTCCTAAAATACAAATCCAAAATGGCCCAAGCTCAGTGAATAAATGCAAGGTCTAGACGCAATTTTTAACTAAGAAGATTGACCAAAAAAGATAAATAATATCTAATATTTCAGAGAGTATGAGGATGACAGGCACTATCATATAATATGTTCTTTAATTTTTTTAAAATTTTTAAAGTTTTATTGATATATAGTTGATTTATATGTTGTGATAAGTTCTGCTGTACAACAAATTGATTCAATTATATATGTATGCACATCCATTCCTTTTCAGATTCTTTTCCCATGTAAGTTGTCACAGAATATAGGTAGCATTCCCATCATATACAGGAGATACCAATTGGCCAGTCATTCCATATACCATAGTGTACATATGCCAATCCCAAACCCACAATCCATCACTCCCCCCACCACCTGTCCCCTTTGGTAACCACAGAGGTTTTTTTTTCCAAGTCTGTTAAGTCTGTTTCTGTTCTGCAAATAAGTTTACATCCTATTTTTTAGATTCCACAGATAAGTGTTATCATACATTTTGTCTATCATATACTATTGATAGGAGAATAGATTGTTCCAGCCATTTCAGAGAACAAGTGGCCTATATTTCTCAAAAGTTTAAATGCTCAAATTCATTAACTAATTGATTCTACTTCTAAGACTCAGTCTTAACAATAACCTTCACTAGTACTCAAATGTGTCTGTGCAAGCAGTCCATAAAGAACTGTATGTCACAGTAAAATAGTACTGGAAACAACCTCAATGTCAGTCCTTGGTAAATCGAAATTGTGTGAGACCAATAGAATGAATTACTTGAAGTCACTAAAAAAATAAGAAAATTTATGAAAATTTATCTTTTACTGAAAACAAGTTGATAGACAACAGATCTAGTTATAATTATTTTTATAGAAAAGATATATACATGTCGGATTTCCCATCATGGCTCAGTGGTTAACGAATCCGACTGGGAACCATGAGGTTATGGGTTCAATCCCTGGCCTTGCTCAGTGGGTTAAGGATCCGGCGTTGCCGTGAGCTGTGGTGTAGGTTGCAGACGCGGCTCGGATCCTGCGTTGCTGTGGTTATGGCGAAGGCCGGCAGCTACAGCTCCTGTTAGACCCCTAGCTGGGAACCTCCATATGCCATGGGTGCAGCCCTAGATAAGGCAAAAAGACAAAAAAAAAGATATATACATGGGACAAACCCTATATTATATTATACCCTATATTATATTATGTATTATACTATATATTATACTATATTATATATATATTATATTATATTATATGTATTATATATTATATTATGTATTATATTATATATTATATACCGTATATTATATATTATATGGTATAAACCCTATATTTTTATAAATACAAGGAAAAGCTCTAACATGTTTCACTTAAAATTGTCAACTATGATAACGTTGGGGAGGAAACTTTTCCCTTGTTTTTTGACTGGTCTAATAATCAAATTGACAAAAAATAGATTAACAAGAGAAAAATATCAATTTTATATGTATAGGAATCTTAAAGATGTGAGGCTAACGGTCTGTCAATTGAGGCTATATTATAAGCCATGCTGAGTTAAGGGGGGAGGGGTTTGTAGTTCAAAGGGGAGGAAGACACTTCACAGGGAAGATGGGAAGAACAAATGTTTGGTAAACAGATGTTTGCCATCCCATGCAGATAAGTCTTTCAGATGTGAAAAATTATCTCTCAAATTAGTTATCTTCCTGGTACAACCCCCCCCCCCCAATCTCAGTGCGTTTAGACAGTTAAGTGAAATGTGAAAAAATAAACTCTTCTTGGGTCTTTTAAGACTTGATTGCCTTCAGCTCAGAATACAATGCATGTGCCAAAGTGGCATATTTTGGGGGCCACATATTCCACTCCCCCTTTATAATCTCTGGAAATGAGGGCTGGGTTGCTAAGTGAGAGAGTTTGACTTTTCTATGTATCAATTTCTTTCATTTGTTTTTTCTTTTCACAATGAGCTGGTGTTATAATTGCAATTTTTCATTTAACCTTATGCTAGTAACATTTTATATTTGCAGTATAGAACGATACATGATTCTTTTTGTTCTTTATTTCAAGAAGAACTATTTAAATAAATACAGTTTTTATATAAGCATGTAATGTCTTCTTTTGGTTGTAACTGAGTAACATATGCAGTCAAATTAATTATATTTGTCACACTGAGAAAACTTTCATCGAGTTCCCGTTGTGGCTCAGCTGTAACAAAACTGACTTGTATCTATGAGGATGTGGGCTCAATCCCTGGCTTTGCTCAGTGGGTTAAGGATCTGGTGTTGCTCTGAGCTGTGGTGTAGGTTGCAGACACAGCTTGGATCTGGCATTGCTGTGGCTGCGGTGTAGTATTCGACCCCTAATCTGGAAAACTCCACATGCCGCAGGTGGGAGGGAGGACCCTAAAAAGCAAAAAAAAAAAAAGGAAAGAAGGAAAGAAAACTTTCAATAATGTGCAGCAAGTTTTCCTTTACAGGGGAAGGTATAGTATGAGTTTAAATTATTAGTTTTCCTCAAACTTTATAGTAGAACTAGATTTTAATTTATGCTATTGTGGACCATTAACATTTTCTATTGCTTTATGAATAGACAACCAATTATGCCAATTTATTTTAGATATTCTTCAACTCTTCCTTTCAACACAAATTTTATGATAATCTATACAAATCCCATAGGGACAGAACCAATAGATTGTGATAAAATCCTTTGTAACTGTCTAGAGTACTAATCTCACGCATTTTACTGTTGTAGCAGAAGAGGTGGTTGTAGTAAAACACTGGTTAATTGTTTTAAGTACAAGCCTTTTTTAAAACGTTACTGAGGTTCAGCAAAATAAGAAAATATTAAAGATCAAAATTACGTTCTCTACTTCAAATATAATTTTCAAATTAAACTTTCAAATATGAAAGACTTTGTATTTCTTAAGCATTATTGTCCTCCTAAAACATTATTCCTATCTCTTAACTATCCTCCAGTGATTTTAGGTTTGTTATCAAAACCCATTTTCTTTGAAACAATATTAATGACACTATTCAGTGCTAATGGTCCATTATACGTTTGGTTATTAATTTGGTGTTTGTTTTAAATGAATATGAAAATTGGATATGAAGAGAATGCCAATGGTCTTCACTGTTGCAGAACTTTCCGTGATTTTATATCAGAATTACCAGATGATCCAGTTTCTCTCTAGAAAGATTTAATTAGTTACATTTGCTGAAAAGTTTGACACAGTCCCTAGATGCTTTACATTTAAGACTGTTTTATAATTGTCATATTACAAAAGCTCTTCTTGCTTCTGAATTAACTTACTAATGCATATTGAATTAAAAATCATAAAACATAATACTAACTGGTGAATATTTCTTGAATCTTGACTAATAAACAGCATATGAACATCCTCATTGAAAAATGGGACATTTTTATTGGTGAATACAATTTTCTATTAAAAAATTTTATGCTGATATAATATAATTGGTTCCATTAAGCCATTATAATATAAATTGCATTCCCCTTAGGTCATTTTAGCCTTTACACATGGTTAAAGGCTTTCATCATTTATATAAAATTGAGTGCTGTCAGAAAATTTTACTATTGGTTAGGGGACTGCCTAGTAGACCGAATAACTAAAAAGGTGGGGGTGAAAAGCAAAAGAATGCTAAAAATAGATAACACAAAATATTGAGTTCACACTAGCCATGCACTTTTAAAATTGCCTCACTCATATTAAATCATTTAATTATCATAATAATCTAAGAGTTTGATCCCATTATCATGCCCAGATTAGAGTTGAGGCCCAGGGGGCCTAGGTAATTTACCCCTTGCCACACAGACAGTAAGAAAAAAGCTAGTGTTTGAACCCAGATAGTGTAGTTCAACAGGACATGCTCTGATTTACCTATAAAGCTACATGGCCTCTCTGTACAAAATAGCTTTGAAATGGATATTTGGAATCAAGTGACATATAAAGCTGCAGACACAGATGGTCTCCAGATTTTGTAACTTTAATTTGCTGCCACAAACCCATTTGTCAGCAGTTGGAAGTTCTGGTTTCTTGACTTATTTAATCCTTTAACAGGCCACACCAATAACTAATTTGTTTCCATTTTGCTGCCAATAGATGTTGAACCATAAAGAGACATAGTTGTTTGCTTCCAAACTCCTGCTGGACAGTTAATGCAGAAAAGGATAAGTTTCCTCATGGAAATCACTGGTGCTTAGCCGCATTTTTCACATCCTTCTGCTGGAATATGTATGTTTGATTTAAAATACAAACCCTGGGTTGTAGACTGGGGTGAGCCTGGTACACATTTGTGACTGCTGCCTTTGGATTCAAAAAGGCAAAGGGACTCTGAGGAAGAATATTGTCTGAGGTGATTGCAGTTTCTAATACATTTGAGCAAAAAGGAAAAAAAAAAGGAAGAGAAATTGACCTAGTTGCAGGTCAGCAGAGTGTGTCAGTCACATAGGCCTGTTAAGAATGAAAACAAGATCATTTGTACAAGTTCATAGATAAAAATGTGTTAACTGCAATGAAAAGACCTTCTAATTGTCAGAAATATCAAATACATTTAAAATAACTTTTGTATTGTTCACTGTATTTTTCTGCTAACATTCTCAATGAGCAAGAAATAATAAGGGTGAAAAAGGAACAAAAACGAAAACCATCAGGCACCATTGTTCTTGTCCGCAACCTAGCATTAATCTTGGTTTCTTCTCGCCCTTATTTCCCTACTTTGACATCAGAGCCATTTAGGAAGCCCCGAGTTTCACCGTGAAAATAAAGTTAACATGGAGCCACTTCTCCCAGTTTCCTTTCCCCCAGCTTCCTCTCTTACCTAGACCATGGCCAAGGCTGCAGCTGTGTGTCAGTTGCCATGCGCTCCACTGGCCCTCCCCAAATGCCTACTCCGTGACACACTCCACAGAATTTTCAGTTAGAAATGAGATCCTATCACTCCCCTGTTTAAAACCTATTTTAGTAAAAAAGAAAAAATCAGTACATTCTTATAGACCTTAGAATAAAATCTAAACTCCTTTTCAAGGCCCAATGACTTTGAATAATTTTCTGTTTCTCTAGCCCCATTTCATTTTTTTCTCTCATTTCCCTTCATCCTCCCATATGCTTACTTATTTCCAGCTGTACTGTTCTCCTTCTAGTTCTCCAGTTAGTCCCTGCACTCTGTCCGTCTCACAGTCTTTGCACATTACCCTCCTCTGTCCAAAATGCTCTTGCTAAGCCCTTCAAAAGACAAGCTCAATCCCTTTAAGAGCTCCCATCAGGATCTCCTCCTCAGAGAAGGCTTTGCTATATGGCCATTTAAAAGAGGCCCCCCTGGAGTTCCCGGCTGCTCAGGGGAAAAGAATCTGACTAGTATCCATGAGGACGCAGGTTTGATCCCTGGCCTCGCTCAGTGTGTTAAGGATCCCGAGTTGCTGTGAGCTGTGTGGCAGGTCAGAATTGCGGTTTGGATCTGGTGTTGCTGTGGCTGTGGTGTAGGCCAACAGCTATAGCTCTGATTTAGTCCCTAGCCTGGGAAGCTCCATGTGCCGGGGTATGGCCCTAAACAGACCAAAAAAAGGGGGAAGCTAAACTATTTCCCCTCACATCACCCTCTTTATAATCATAGCAATTTCAGATAACCTAAATTATTTTTCTTGCTTATTTAATTATCTCTGTGTTATTTGTTTTCCTGTAAACCTGACTGGAGCAGGGCCCCATCCTACCTCCATTTGGACTGTGCTAAATAAAAATCCTGGCATATAGTAGGTGCCTTTGTAAATGTGAATTGAATGAATGAAATTGGTGGTGAATTTGGTCAAGGGAAACATTCCAGGACTGAACATGTTCTTTGCATGTTCGTTAGAACAGAAAGACAGGCTGTGGGAAGTTAAATTGGACCCAACACCCCCAAAGTAGTAAATGAAGAGAACATAATGAAAGAATGTTATATATTCATACACATATGTGTGTGCGTTTGTGCATATATGTGTATATATATATTATATATAACAGTGTATAGATGTATGAAAGTATATGTGTGTAATATATATTTTTATCCTTTCATGAAATGCATATTGTATTTGATAGTTTTCAAATTTTATCATAACATGGCAGTAATTAAAATAGGAAAATAGACTCATAAAAGTAGTTAAAAAGATAAATGCATGGATTTATGAATGTTCAGAAGCTGAAAAGTTTAAATAAGAGGCCATGATCCTCAGAGTAAGATTAACCAAAGTTATACTCTGTGATGTGGCTGTCAAATTACATGGTTAAGTAGCCTTTGTATTTGAAATGCTTCCATGTAATTCTGGTATCATAGTTTGAAACAAACCTACAGCAGCACCTGAAATAATTTTGATTGAGTGAACCTATCTGTTGGGAAGCTAAAATGATTGAATAATGAAACATAATGATTTTATAAATGTCAATTTTACCCTTTATTTTCCTTTAATTTAAAGCCCAGTAAACCTATTCAAGAAAACTTTAAAAGCATCTGAATGTGTAATAAATTGACATCAACATGGCTATTATTTGTAAGTGTAGGTTTTCTTTTCAATTTGGGCTGGGCTTTGAGTTTATGGTAATTACCGTAAAACTTAATTAAGGGTTAGCAAGCTTTTAAGGAGGAGGTCATTGCATTCATGTTCTTGCTAGAATTCTCAGCAATATTATTTTCACCCCCTTCTCTGAGGTTCCATCTCATAAACCCCTCTGAATATAATTATGTAGGGAATATAAGAATCTTTGCAAATTACTCCAAGGACATAATCATGATTTTATTTTAACTGCCACAGCCAATCAGATTTAAAGACTAACTCATTGAATAAACACAAGTCCATAAAAATAACAATGAAATTACCAATTTATCATTTAATAACAGAAAGGTAAATAATACAAATAAATAGCATCATTAAGTAGCAGAAGAAATGAGAATCTAGGCATTTAAGATTATCTGCAAGTCTAAAGATGACTTTTACAAATGCATTGCCCTCAGATAGATTTGCCAATTGCCTTTAAGGATTTTTTTTTTTTAATTATATGCCAAGAACTTATTGAAGTGTACACTTATCTCGATGGATTTTATGGTATGCAAATTATACTTCAGTAAAGCTGCTAGAAAAGTAATATACCAGATTTTTTTCCAGGGTAGGGGTCCAAACTGAGCTGTAATTGCAGCCTGTGCCACAGCCATGGCAACAATGGATCTGAGCCACATCTGCAGTCTACACAGCAGCCTGTGGCAATGCCAAAACCTTAACCCACTGAACAAGGCCAGGGATGGAATCTGAATTCTCAGAGAGACTATGTCAGGTCCTTAACCCCCTGAGCCACAAGGGGAATTCCTCTATTATTTTATTTCTGTCTGTGTAATCCATTACTTTCCTGAGATTTTAATCCTTCCTAATATATGTAAATTGTGAAGAGCTGTTCTTCTTTGGAGTTGCCCTTACCTTGGAATGGGAATTAGAGTTATTAAGCACTTTCTTATGCTGACATTAGTAGGAATTGCCATTAACCTTGCTCAAGTAGAAAGAGCCAGAATTATCTTGGTTCTTATTAGGGTATTTTCTCTCACTGCTAATCCAAGGCTATCTTTCCTTTTGTTTGTTTGTTTTAATGTATTTTATTGAAATATAGTTTTTTTTTTACAATGTTGTGTTAGTTTCTGCTGTACATTAAAGTGATTCACTTATACATTTATATATTCTTTTTCATGTTCTTTTCCATTATAGTTTATCATAGGATATTGGATATAGTTCCCTATGTTATATAGTAAGAGTATGTTGTTTATTCATTCTCTATATAGTAATTTCTAAGGCTATGTTTCTTGCATTAAGAAGCTGGGTATTAATTATCTTCACAATTGAATACTTTGTATAACACTCAGAAAATGATATAAAAGTTTATAAACTGAATACTGCCAGAGTAGTTTTTTGTTTTTTTATTCATGCATGTATTCATTAAAATAATCATTCCAAATGTCAACATATAACCTCAGCTCTCATCCAGTTCTGTAGCTAAGGAGGCATATATCTGTGGCATCAAATGGCCCTTTTATGTATAATATTACTATTTCTGTCCCTTTACGAAGAAGGAATAAGTAAACTGGCTATATATATATATATATATATATATATATATATGAAAAAAAGAGAGATGGCAAGATGTCAAGACTATCTCTTTTTCTAATGCCTTGTTCTCAAGTACTTTAGGGTGTTATATCATAAGTTATCTTTTTTTTTTCCTCACACACCCTTACTTGGTCTATCTTCTAGGCATGCATTCATACTCAAAACCCTGCTGCTTAGTTTAAAAACTCTTTCCTTAGCCTCTCACTCCATAATATAGATATTTTTCCTTTCTTTCCTTTTTAAATTTTATGGCTGTACGTGCAGCATATTGTAGTTCCCGGGTTAGGGGTCAATTACAAGCTGCTGCTGCAGTCCTATGCCACAGCCAAGAGAAAGCCAGATCAAAGCCACATCTATGACCTACACTGCTTCTTGAGGCAATACCAGATCCTTAACCCACTGAGCAAGGCCAGGGATCAAACTCACATCCTCATGGAGACAATGTTGGGTCCTTAACTCACTAAGCCATAATGGGAACTCCTATGTTTTCTTTATCAATAACAAATCACCGATGTTATCTATGCTCTCTCATCTATAATCTTCAATCTGGCTTTTTTCTACCTCACTAATATGAAACTTGTGAAAAGGTCACATATGACCTCTTAGTGATTAAATTAATTTTATGGTTTATAATCATCCCTACTTCTATGAGAATACATTATTCCTCACATTTTTTAAAATAAATTTTATTGGAGTAGAGTTGATCTGGAAATTTGTGTTGGCTTCAGGTGTACAGCAAAGTAAATATATCCCTTCTTTTTCAGATTCTTTTCCCGTATAGTTACTATACAGTATTGAGTAGACTACTATGTGCTCTACAGTAGGTCCTCATTACTTAAATATTTTATACGTAGTAGTGTGTATATCCATCCCAATGCCCTAATTTATCCCTCCTGCCCCACATTTCCCCTTTGGTAATGTAATAGCCGTGTATTTGCTTTCAAAATCTTTGAGTCTGTTTCTGTTTTGTAAGTTCTTTGGTATGATTTCTCACATTTTGTTTGAACCAAATAAATAGAAATTGTAATAATTTAGATACAGCTACAATTTCTGTGATATTTTAGGTCTTGCTCATTTTCAGTGGCGAGCAAACTTCAGCCTGAGTTGACAGTGAATTAGTTCAAATCTAAAGATCTTTACTAACAACCTGCTATATAGAAGGCATGGCAGCAATACAAGGGTAAACTAATAAACCAGTGTTTTCCTTAAGAAGACTATTATATAGTGGTAAAAACAAACTAAATTACATTACAGACCAGACTGTGATGATAGAAAACAGAGATATTTATCACCAAGGAGTTATTCTGACTGGGAGAATTGGTGGATATTGCATATTTGTTTTTCCCCCTTTTGTTTTAGTGTTATTGATTTTTGAGTTATCACATTTCTCAGTTTATGGAATGCTATCATCATGGATCCATGCAAGTCTTTATGTATTTACTCCCTGTAACTTCACTCTTCACTGAGGGAAATTTTATAAAGGAGATCATTTATGACCTAGACCTGGGTGGATGGATTGTAAGTCCACAGTCAAAGGAAGTAAGTGTAAGATGTTCCAGAGGAGAAAGAAGGGTAAAATGGGAACTGAGAATTGACTGTTGTTTAAGGTGCATATGTTCCTGGAAAGGCTACTGTAGGCAAATTGAAAAGTGCTTAGTGTTTTGTGTTCAGATAACCAATAGCATCATCAAAGAATTTTGAGCAGATGACTTACTAGATCAGATCCTCATAGGTCATTCTTACAGAGGTGTAAGAAATGTACTTGAGAAACTGAACTAGGTAGATTAGTTTGTAGGTCCATTATTGAAATCCTGGTCACAATTACAATTTAAGATAGTGTTTCCCACTGGTAATAGTGTTTAAAATAAAGCATAGGTCTGTTTGCAATTAATCTTTTCTCACATGCTGATTTGTAAGTTTTATACTAAAATTCTTTTAAAAGTGCTCATGCTTTCCCTATAAACTTTTAACATTATGGACTTCTGGGTTGCCGTCAGAAATGCAAGAGCAAATTTTATCAGTTTATCCATTGCTAGCACTAAACCATTAATGGATCAAGTTGTAGAGTGGAAGATTCAACTTCCTTAACTTGCCATATCTCTTCTACGATTTGCTTCCCCCACCCCCTCCTCCTTTTTCTCCTCCTCCTTCTCTTCTTCCTCCTTATTTCATCAAAATAATTATCATCACTAGTTGTGTGTTTCCTTGACATTTGTATTCTTGTAAATTATATTTTTTCTTCCTTTCTCTGAATTATTTACCTTCAAGGTGAATAGTTGAACAAACTTGCATTAGTTATTAGTGCTTCTTGTACCAGGGTTAATTAGTTTCCTTTTGTTATACAATTTAAATAGACTGAAGCCTTATAAGAAGAAACTTATTTCTTGTAAAAATAACACATGTATGAATGTATAATCATAGTTTGGACATAGTAACAATGCAGTTTTCAACACAATCATGTAAAGAAACTGGAAATAAAGAGAAACTATATCTTCTATGATGATATTCTATTAAAATCCAAATATGTGAGAAAAATTACTTGAATGCATATGTTTGTCTTTCCATTTATCTACATATATAACTGTGTATCTACCACTTCTTTTCAGCCCTCCATCTACCTATCTCTTGCACTGCCTTCCTAACTTTAAATTTATATTTGTGGTTCTCTAATTTCCTTTTTTCCATGTATTTACAAGCAGTTGAGATTTGTGGCTTGAATTTGCTCTGATTTCTTTATTATTCTAAATACAAATTTTTTATTCCCAACAGTTATGTGATGACCTCCTTCTATGAATATCATTTTCTCCATTCAAATATTTAAAGAAGTATCCTTTTTGCTTTTTCCTCTTGGCATTTTTCTATGAAAGAGCCTTGACTACTTTCGATTTGGAAACCTTGCTGGTCATAGTTCAGACAACTCTTTGAAGTTAACATCTTATTTTTTTTCCTGAAGATAGTTTCAACTCCTTCCTCATATTATTTGACCTCAGACCAGCCTTCAATACTACGTTAAGTTTGCTTTTGCTTGTACTGCTTTTGCTGATATTTCATTGCTATTTCTCTTGCTCTGTGTGGCCTCAGACTTTCAGTTATTCTCAAAACATTTTAGTAGGCTTTTATTAGTGCTTAGTATTTACAAATAGCAAACAGCCAGCAGCACTTCTGTTGCATATTCTATACAAAACTTTCTATTGTATTGAAGAACACATTTGTTAAAGGATATACTTTTATGATGTCCCTCAAGTGAATAACAGTTAAGTTCAGGTCATAGTTATACAAATTCTGTGTATTTAGGAATTTTAGATTATTTACATACTTTTCAGGATGTTTCATATTTTTATCAGTATGTGTAGACTTTGTTATGCTGCAGGAAAATATCAATCCCCAATATCAGTTTCTTAAAGCAAGAAAATGTTGCTTCTCTACCAAACTTCTACGGACCTAGCCACCTGCCCAGAGCAATGTCCCCTCTGTGTGGTTTAGTAGTCTAGACTCTGTGGTCATCAAGAAAGAAGTGGAGAGTTCTAGGTATTCACAGCAATAATTTTTAAAAATTTATTGTTATAGTTGATTTACAATGTTCTGTCAATTTCTGGGGTACAGAAAGTGACCCAGTTGTACATGTATATACATTCTTTTCCTTGCATCTCCATCATGCTCCATCACAACCGATTAGATACAGTCCCCTGTGCTATACAGCAGGATCTCATTACTTATCCACTCCAAACGGTATAGTTTGCATCTGCTAACCACAAACTCCCAGTCCATCCCACTCCTTTCCTCTACCCCTTGGCAACCACAAGTCTGTTCTCCATAACCATGAGTGTTTTTTTTCTGTAGATAGGTTCATTTGTGCCATATATTAGATTCAAGATACAAGTGATATCATATGATATTTGTCTTTCTATGTCTGACTTCATTTAGTATGAGAGCCTCTAGTTCCATCTGTGTTTATTCACAGCAATAATTTAAGATGACAAAAGTTTCTTCTCCTGAAAAGGCATTAGCCAAGATCATTTACTGGTTTTCACTTAAGTAAGAGGCAAAAAAGGACAAGGAAGAAAAATTTTCTTGACCAGCCATAGAAAATGAGAATCAGATGTGAGTGATGAGTAGAAATTTCTACCACATTATACAATGGACCTCTATGTTATTGCTAACACCATATTAGCTCTGATTGACTCCATGGTTGAAAACTCCAGCGGGTAGATTGAATTATTAGCAAGTATTAAGAAACAAAAGAAAAAGTGTGTTATGGGAGTTCCCATCATGGCTCAGTGGTTAACGAATCCGACTAGGAACGATGAGGTTGAGGGTTCGATCCCTGGCCTTGCTCAGTGGGTTAAGGAGCCGGCGTTGCCGTGAGCTGTGGTGTAGGTTGCAGATGTGGCTCGGATCCCGCGTTGCTGTTGCTGTGGCGAAGGCCGGCGGCTACAGCTCCTGTTAGACCCCTAGCCTGGGAACCTCCATATGCCGTGGGCATGGCTCTAGATAAGGCAAAAAGAAAAGAAAAGAAAAGAAAAAATGCGTTATGGCTGAGGTACTCTAGGCTTGATGAATTTAAATAAATGATATGGGACTAGAATAAATAATGCAAATGCAGGGAAAATAAAGAGGATATATTGTGGCGGACAGGAATCATTTTGAGAGCTTTTTGGAGATAAGCCTGAGAAAAATAAAGAAAAAAAGGTAGCAGAGGGAGAAATTGTATGGAGGCTTGGTGGTGACTGTTAAAAACAACAAATGACGGTATCTTCCTAGGATCATCTTTAGGCAAGTCCAGAGCTGGTTATGGACCTGGCTGGTCCCCAGAAAGTAAAAAGAAGGAATAGGCTGTGGAGGTCTACAGGAAAAAACTACCAGCACCTGTGTGGAGTAAACAACAGGTCCGGTACTACAGTTATGAATCCAAAATCAATGCCCAGTTAGCTGGCTCATGCCCCATAGGACTACTGTGGAGGCTGGAGTGAATATGGACTCATGTTTGAGGAAATGATGATGGGTCTAGGAGAAGGAAATTTGCGAGGTTCTCATAAGACCACTCTGAGTGCCCAGGTGAAAATACCTCTCCTGTACATCTGCTTACTGTTTCATCTGGGTTTTCTTGTTTAGAGTCAATAGAACTTTAGGTATCTGCTTAGTTCACAAGAGAGCCACCCCTGGCTCCCTGTTATAGCTCCCAAATAGAGACGTTGTTGACCCTGAGTATTATACCAGCAGTAATTACAGAGCCTTAGCCTCAGTATTGTTTGTGGATAGTCATAGTATCCAGGCATGTATACTTTATTCCATCGACTTGGGTCTCAAAACTTCCACAAGTCTGAAGGAGCATCTGGCTCCTTTCCCTCTCCTGTGTTAGTTTTCCTCCTAATCACTAACCCAAATACACCGAGCTGGTAGCAGTTCTCTGAATATATCAGACTCTTTAACAAGAAGAGTATTCATGCCCAAGCGATTTCTCTCTTATTGGAGTGTTTTTCTCTGTCTTGTTTCTACTTCACTTTTTAAAAAGTTTACTGAAGTAGAGTTTATTTACACTTTTGTGTTAATATCTGCTATACAGCAAAGTGAGTCAGCTATATATATATATATATATATATATATATATATATATATGGGAATGGATATACACATATCCATTCTCATATAGGTTATCACAGAATATTGAGTAGATTTCCCTGTGCTAACAAAACAAAAAGACAATCCACAAAATGGTAGAAGATATTCACAAAGTGAACAACAAGAGATTACTCTCCAAAATCAGAATATACAAACAACTCATGCAGCTCAATATCAAAAAAACAAAAAATGTTCAAAAGATCTAAACAGACGTTTCTCCAAAGAAGACATACAGATGGCAAGAAAAAAAAGGATGCTCACTAATTATTAGAGAAATGCAAATCAAAACCGCTCAGAGTGGCCATCATCAAAAATCTACCAACAATACATGCTGGAGAGAGTGTGAAGAAGAGGAAACCCTCTTACACTGTTTGTGGGAATGTAAGTTGTTACAACCGCTAGGCACTTTACTCAGATCAGTTGTCATTCGTGAAACCTCAGAGTCAACACCAAGAACACCTGGAGATATAATTGCTCATTGCTTTCTTTGTACAGTTCCTAGCATCTGCTCCTACGCTTCCATTTATCAATTGTAGGCTTCCATTTTGTTGTGGCTATTCCCTCTGCTCTGCAGTGAGTTCCTAGACATGGTGCTGTGTGTAGAAGTGGAGCTGCAGCTTATTCTCCAGTGCATGCTTGGTATTTAGTACAGGTATTTGATATAGTCTGAGTGAGCAATCTTTTAAAAAAAAATATTATTACATAGATGGATGAATAAATCAGTGATCTACCCTTGTTCTACCCTTTGTTTTCCACCTCAAAATCTGATAACAAATGTTTAAATCTTTAAAAAAATCAGGTTTAAATAAAAATCAATAAACTGAAAATGGTGCTGTCCCATTATATTTAGGCTGTAACGATTTCTTATACAATTTGATTAATGCCTTAATGTAAGTATCCATTTATTTTTGCACAAAACCGAATTGTATCCTATGCTTATAATTTACATAGAATGCATGGACTTGCAAATAATTCATGTCATTTGCTTTTAATCTACTTCAAGGTTGTGTGACAGTCTGACTGTGTGCCCACTTTTTTTGTGTGTGTGTGTGTGAATTTTAAGAAGCAGTTACAAAACACAGTGAAGTCCAAATTGACTCTCCAAATGTCTCCATGAAAACTGAATCATCCATCTCACCAGTTCCTTCTTAAGCAGACTTGTCCCTCATCCCTGTCCACTCAGGTTTTCCCCCATGTCCCTGATATGCACCTTTATTTCCTCATCTTCTCTCCATTAAGTTTACTCTTCATGGGACAGACTTAGACTTTATTTTAGGACAGCGACTTTATTTTCATTAAATCAAACTAGAAAATCCAGTCCTAAAGATTCTTGTTTTTGTTTTCGTCAACTTATGTTTTTGTTTTTGCTCTGCACAATGTAGAAGTTAGCATATATGTATGAAATGTAAAAAGAGCATTTTAAATGCACTTTAAAAAGTGCATTAAAACTTTGGTTAGATGATGTGTAGTAAGTGTAATTATTATGTAGAGTAGCACAGTAATCTCGAATTACATGAGAAAATTACCTAGGGAAAAATCCTCTATATGTATTTTTAATTTAAAATGACCATGATAGAGCTAGATCTCAAAAATACTGTGAAGCAGTAAAATTTATATTGGGCACTTCCATAGTTGCCTTTTTATGTCCATCCCTCTCCTTTCATGTAACTGATGCCCTCTGGGTATCTCACTTGTCCCTCTCTCCTTACTCTATTAAAATCTACTCTAAGGAGAATTATCCATCATGGAAATATAAATTTTGCAAGTACATTCTTCAGGGTTTGGCTCCCAGTTTCCTGTCTCAGATCCTCAACTGCCACTCATGCTATTCTGGCCACCCACATCTGTACTTGACATGCTGTCACATACTGTCCGTATAGGTCTACTTGCCCGTTATACTCTTTCCATTTATTCGCTTTCAACATATTTGCAGTATCAACATGCCTTTATCTCCCCCCAGGGTCCTGGCAAATGACAAGTTGTCTTTATATCTCAGATCCCCTGAGACTACTTGCTTCAGAAAGACTCTTCTAATGACATAGCAGTTTTACAAGTTGAACGATATATATTGGTCTACCTGGTAGTACCAATAATTTTGTACTAACTACACTACATTTATTTGTGAATACAGCTTTTGTTTCAGATTGAAAAAGTGTTAGAAGGAAATGCACTACCCCTCCCCATTTCCTTTTACAATGTTATTTTGTAGAATCTGCCCACTTGACTTTGAGATTGACCATGGGATGCCCTTTGGCCAATGCCAAGCTGGCAACTGTGATGCAGCAGAGGCTTGGAATGCACTTGCACGCTGAGGCTTATTTGTTCTTGCCTTTTGCCATTGCCATGAGAACCTGCCCAGACCAGCCTGCTAGAGGATGAAGGGCACCTAGCAGAACTGTGTTGTCCCAGTTATCTCAGCCATGGTCATCTCAGACCAACTGATAACCCGCTAATCAGCAGATATGCTTGTTATACAACATTATTGTGACAGACACAGTTGATATGACAACTCTGACTCCACTCTGAAATACTTGGGAGTGAGGACTCTAGCCTTGATTAATTCTATTTATTTCATATGTAGAACAGTAGCTGACCTAATATAATTTGGTTGAATTTGAATTTGATAAAAGCTGTTATTTTCCTTTTCTCAAAGGAAATAATGTATATATTTTCTACCAGATAAATAAATTTTAAAAAGTAGTCTCCTGCTTAAAGAGATTCTAAACAAAAATAAAGGTATTGGGAAGACAATTATGTAATCTCCCTATGGTAATCAACATACGCAGATAACCAATTCACCTAACTCTATAGCCGATTTTGAGGTTGTCAAAGAGAGTCTGTGTTACATGGTTTTCCTAAATGGTCTTCATGTAGTCTTCTGCCTTCCTCTAAAAGTGATTGTGGTTAGTGAGGGAGGGGAAGACAAATTTTGGAAAGATCATCGGTGCTCTTTTTTCATCTTTCTTCCAGTGAATATTATGCTTGGTCCATTTTCAGTGTAAACTGCAAGTATAAACTGTCTCTCCTGTTTCATGAGCTTAATAAGGTCATATTTTTCATATTCAGAATAAAAATTACTTGTAAATTCACAAGTCTGGCAGGTATAACCAAATAGGTAAATCTCTCACTTTCATATAAATAATAAAAACCATACCGTCAAGATATGAATGTGGAGAAATTAGGAATTCCAGGATTTAGCTTTATGAAAAGATTGCTGTGACCCCCTCACAAAGGACTTTTCTTTCAAGCTTTGAAAGAATCAGTCTAAGTAAGGATATTTCTCTAAGCTGCTAGTGCAAAAGTAATAAACATCAAGCTTACAGACGGGTGTGGAAACTGAACGGCTTTGCTTTCCTTTTAGGGGTTTAATTTATTTTTAATATCACAGGTGGCTTGAGGCAAGGTGTAATCATCTGTCACTCTTCAGTTAAATGATATCCCCTCACTTCTGAAATATTCTTTGATCTCCCTACCTGTAAATCACATTCTCCTTTCTTTGTCATGGAATGCAGTGTGTAGAAATAATAACGACATTATAAATGGCTCAAGAGGATGGGGAGTATATCCATTTAAAAAATGATTGAGAGACAAAACACACACAAACATCAGCTCAGACATTCACTTTTTAATGGTTTTTCTTTTCTGACTTCAGTCACAGAGAATAGAAACTCTGTGAAATACAGATTGAAGCCCTTTAAAAATTTCTTTAATTTACAAGCCACCAGACATTTTTCTTTTGACAGTTTTATATTTTAGGCAATCTTGGCACCTTAGTTCTGTAACTCAATGGTTTTGAATATACAGGTTTAAATATTTAGGTTATTAATTAGACAGATTTGCAGTCTAAACTAAAACTTTCTAGATATACACTACCTTAATATGTTGATTTGTAATAACAATTCCTAAGAGAGTCACTGAGTATAGCAGGCAATAGCAGTTTATCTTAATAAAAGTCATAGGAGGAACAATCATTTTTGTTACTCCAATAAAAAAGAAAACATTTGTATCCCCTAGTCAATGTAATCATTAAACATTTTATAAGAAATGTAAATACCGCAAAAAGATATCAGCTCTCCTGGATGAAGGTTGTAGATAGTACCCATTTTGAGAAACTTGGAAAAACTATAACATTGTAAGTATAGCAATGCCTATATTTATATACATTTTTGAAAGAACCAAGAACTGGTAAAATGACAAACAAAAGAAGTCAATATGAAAACAGTCTTGGTTAAATAAATCATAAATTCTGGGAGTGGGAATGGTGGGATGGAAGGAAAACCTTCCATTTACACAAAGGAGGAGAGCTGGAGAGAGAAAGGAACATAATCTTTGTCTGCTTTACAGTCTTGTGGGTAAAGAATCTTGGATTTGCTATCCAGCAGGTCCCTGTTGGCCAGTCATTCCATATACCTCAGTGTGTACATGCCAATCCAAACAGGGAATTCTACCTAATATTCTATCATAATCTATATGGAAAGAATCTGAAAAAAATGTGTACAGCAGAAATTATCTCAACATTGTAAATCAATCACACTTTAATAAAACTTTTAAAAAATGAAAAAAAAAGAAAGCTTTGTCTGGATATATGCGCATGAGTGGGATTGCTGGATCATATGATAGTTCTATATTTAGTTTTCTGAGGTATCTACAAACTGACTATGTTTTCCATAGTGGTGGTACAAATTTACATTCCCACCAACAGTGTAGGAGGATTCCCTTTTCTCCACACCATCTCCAGGACTTGTTATTTGTAGATTTGCTAATGTTAGTAGATGCAAACTACTGCATTTGGAATTGATAAGCAATGAGATTCTGCTGTTTAGCCCAGGGAACTATATCTGATCACTTGTGATGGAACATGGAGGATAATTACAAAAAAAAAAAAAGGATGTGTATATGTATATAATAACTGGGTCACTTTGCTGTACAGCAGAAATTGACAGAATATTGTAAATCAACCATAATACAAAGTTTTAAAAAATAAAGTGAAAATTTAAAAAAAATGTCTTCAGATACAAAAAAAGGATCTTGGATTTGTTATCACTCTACTGAATTATTTTAAATGTTAGGTGTCCCCATCATGTCAACATTTGCTCTTTTATCTCATAGAAGCAATAATCACTGACATAGAAACTTCTAGGTTTTGAATGGGTTCAGAACAATTCATTTATGAAAGTTTGCAGAAAAGAACTACAGCACTGGTTCAAACAATAAAACTATTCAAGAAGAGTGACACAAAGCAACTTTTATATTTCTAATACTTGGTACAGTTCAGCTGAAATTGTGTGTATGTATGCACAATGAACCAACAATATTCATCCATTTGGTCAAAGTCCTGGCTCTGGAAAGTAACCACACTACATGTGTTTATCAAGTCCTTTCTTTGAGAATTGCTATTTATTATTTATATGGCTAATTATACCTACCTTGAAAACCACAAATAGGACCCAGTCTGATAGCCCCACGCCTTAAATGTTTTCGTGCATGTACCTGAAAGTATGGTAGCCGAAGATTGCCCCAATCTGAGCAGAAATTCTTTATGGACTCGTAATACAAAACCAACTTTAACTCCAATCTGGATATCCTAGCCTTAGTGACACAGCCTTCTGGTGCTCATGTAAGATTCATAAAGCAAATCAAAAGCTGTTGTCTTCCATAGCTATCTCACCTTAAGAATATCTAGCTTTAAGGTAGTTCCATGTTTTGTTTTGTTTCCATTGGAGCGTTACAAGAACTTTATAAGGCAGCAGTTAGGGCACATTAAATGATAACTGTTTTACAGATGAGAGCACTAAGAACTAAGGGTAGTCAGTTGCTTGACCAAGGTAAAAGTTGTTCTCTAGTTGATCACAAGTCTCTGATAAATAATGGCCTTCTCCTTCCACTGTCAATCTTTAATTGGTAGAACATTAAGAAGGGTGCTTGCCAATATCTGTAATAGTGGATTGAAAGAGATCCCTGCACTAATGGTTGGCAAAAGACACCACTTCCAGTTTTCTTGAAAACAGTACATTTTACTTAGACAGTGGACTGATTACCAGGGCATATACTGGCATCTAGTACTTCCTTGGGCCCCATTGGAGACATTCAGGGTATTTTCAGGTTCAAGTAAATATTTCTCTCTCATTTAAATTCTGTCCTAATACTTAATGTTGTGAGAATAAAAAAATAAATAAATATATTAAAGGGCATAGAACTTTTAAAATAATTTTGTTTGCATTTTTGATGGCTTATTTCTCTGAATACTACCAACTGTATTTTCTGTTTCTTTATAGTACTTTTTGGTCCATTGCTTCAGAATCTCAATCAAAAGTATATTAACCTCTGGGTTAAATGGAATTTCTTGCTGTACTGGACCTCATGCTTTTAGTTGAAAGTTTAAAAAAAGGTGAGAGAGCTAATGAGTGCTACCAACAAAACAAGGAAATATTCCCACATTTAAGCCTGAAGGGGCAAGAACAGGACAGAGAAATTACAGGGCCTCCAGCAAGCAGAGGAACCTAGCTTTGCTGATCCAGTTTTCCTGCTTCCTGCCTGTCTCCTGTCCATTCCTCCCATTGACTGAAACCACTCATAAGCCAGTGGACCAGAGGTCCTAACAGTACATCTGCAAGGGTCACCTTCCCAGGGCACAGAACTAAGGGGAAAGGGTGAAGAGTGATTTATAGGCACAAACAAAAAATCAATAGATGATAACTCATAGGCATTCTTTAAATATTTTTATTATTTTATATTTTCCAGCAATTCTAAATAAGACAGGCATGCATTTTATAGTCAGAAGGGAAAATACATTATACTTTTCTGGATGAAGCATGAGCATAGTCATACTTAGCCAGGGTGAATTCCACAAGTTCCCCATGTCTCACCAGCTCCCCAACCCAACCCCCTCAACACACACACACACGCACGCACACACACACACACACACACACATGCACGCACACACACACACGCATGCACGCGTGTCCTATACGTCTCTGATCTCCTTATCTCTTCTTTAGGGACAACTTCTCTGCTTCACAGCCAACTTGAATTCTAGTCCTAGCTCTGCCAAACTGTTTGATGACTGTGGGTAAGCTGCTTAAAACTTAGGCCTCAATTTCCTCTTCTGTTCAAAGAACAGTCTTTCAGTAAAACAGTTCTCCCTGTAAATTTTTTTTTAAGAACAAAGTTTCAGTTTTGTTCCCACATCTAGGGCTAAGAAATGATCTTTGATTTCTGTCCTATCCATGAAAGAGATCAATCTTATTGTGCCCTAGAACACAATTAACTTCTCAAATAAAACAAACTTTCCAAGATGTCAGCTGTTTAATATGAGTAACCTAGTGCTCAAACTTCAGTAAAGTCTGTGATAAAGGAAAATTGTAGGCACTGAAAAACCAGAGTTCATTAGGTTCAAATCCTGGTTCCTTAGGTTCAAATCCAGTCATTTCACTCCTTCATACAAGCTAATTAGCAAATCACTGCGCCTCAGTTTCCTCATTTATTAAAAAGAAAGCATCATGATCCTTGTATTAGTTTCCCGTTATTACTGTAATAAATTTTCATAAACTGAGTGACTTAAGCAACACCAGTGTTATATTCTGAAGTCAGAGGTCCAGCACAGGTCTCAACAGGCTAAATTCACATGCATGCTAGCAAGACCACCTCCCCTTCTGGAGGCTCTCAGGGAGAATACAGCTCCTGTTCACTCAGTTCTTGGTGGTTTCATTCCATGTAATTGTAGAAATGAAGTCTCCATTTCCTGGCTAGTGTCAGCTTAGGAATCTCCTAAATTCCTCTCTCTGGTCTTAACATATAGCCCCCTGCATCTCAGAAATGGCAAAAGAAATCCTTCTCAAGCTGCTGTTTTCAGGCCTGTCTTCTGTTGTCACATCTGTCTCTTCTCTGAGTGCAACTGGGAAAAGTTCTCTACTTTTTTCATCCTTTTTTTCTTTTTTTATTGAAATATAGTCAATTTACAATATCATGTTAGTTTCAGGTGTACAGGACAGTGGTTCAGATATCATGAGATCTGAACATTTTTCAGATTATTTTTCAGATTTTTTTCTATGATAGGTTATTACAAAATATTTAGTATAGTTTCTTGTGCCATACTGTAGGTCCTTGTTGGTTATCTGTTTTATATACAGTAGTGCTATATATAAAATTAATGTCTGTGAGTCTCTGTTTTGTAAATTCATTTGTATTTTTTTTTAGATTCCACATGTAAGCAATACCATATATCTGTCTTTGTCTGGCTTACTTAGATTCATAAGATTACACTGGGCCCACCTGAAGTACCCAGGATAATCTCAGCATCTCAGTATCTTTAGCTTAATTAAATCTGCGAAGTCACTTTTCTCATGTAATATAACATATTAACCAATTCTGAGGGTTAGGATATGGACATCTTTTGAGAAGTCATTATGCTGGCTATCTCAATTATTAATTTATTATAGCATTATTAAGATTAGGTGAGATAATGCATGTAATACATTCAGGATAGTGCTTTGCAGAAAAAAAATTGTCAATAAGTGTTGAAACTGTGACCTACAAGTAATATTATGATTAGAAAAACAGTTAGTGACCAACACGATATAATTTCAAGAAAGCAAAGTGCTTTTTGTCTTTTTTTTTTTTTAATCCAAAATAGCTCACCCATGGGAATGTAAATTGTTGCAACCACTATGGAAAACAGTATGGAGGTTCCACGGAAAACTAAAAATAGAACTACTATATGATCCAGAAATCCCCCTCCTGAGCATATATCCAGACAAAACTATAAATCAAAAAGATACAGGCACCCCTGAGTTCATGGCAGTACTAGTCACAATAGCCAAGACATGGAAGCAACCTACAGATGATTGGATAAAGAAGATGTGGTATATATGCACAAGGGAATACTACTCAGTCATTAAAAAGAACAAAATATTGCCATTCACAGCAACATGGTTGAAACTAAAGATTACCAATACTAAGTGAAGTAGGTCAGAATAAGATAGACAAATACCATATGATATCACTTATATGTGGAATCTAAAATATGGCACAAATGAACCTATTTACAAAACAGAAACAGACACACAGACATAGAGAACAGTCTTGTGGTTCCCAAGGAGGAGGGGGATGGAGTGGGATGGAGTGGGATGGACTGGGAGTTTGGGTTTGGTAGGTGCAAACTGTTCCATTTAGAATTGGTAAGCAATGAGGTCCTACTGTATAGCAAAGGGAACTATATCCAATCACTTGTGATAGATATATATAAGGATAATATAAGGATACACACACACACACACACACACACACACACACACCATGACTGGTTTACTTTGCTGTACACTAGAAAATTTCCCAACATTGTAGATTAACTATACTTTAATAAAAAATGTAAAAAAAAATAGCTCGCCCTTTGTCTTAGGGCTTGAAATATCATCAGAAGTCATGTTTTCCTTTAGGTCCTAGAATAACTAAGCCCTGAAGCAGACATTTCGTAAAGTGTGAGGAAGCTGTTTTGCTTACTGCTGTATCCTCAGTATTTATAAAAGGAGCAAAATAAATATTCATCGAGTGAATGAATGTGTGACTGAATGAGTGGGGAGAGCAACCTTGAGAGAACAGATGTGCTGTCTTGGAAGGAGAAGAGAAGCAGGCTTCCACAGTACAGCCACTGCCCCTTCTAGAGGCGCTCACCTCTCTCTCAGATTGCTTTCAGGAGTCGCTCTGAGTCCTCCTTTCCAATCCATTCCTCATTTTACAACTGGAATGATATTCCTGTAGTCAGATCTCATCCTTCACTGACCTGGTTAAATTCCAAGTGGAGTTTCCTTTAGCCTGTTGAATAAAATCAAGTTTCTACAACACCCTTGGAGATCTGGCCCCGGACACCATTTTCCTCACATCCCGCTCTGCAGCTGCCTGGAAAATCTGCTCTTTCCTTTCTCACCTATTGTCCTTACATAACTCTGCATGTCAGTTCCTCTGCTTGATATACTCCTCCGTCTCAAGATGCCCCTTTCCAGCATCTTGTTTTGATTTTAATACTCAACACAGATACCATATACTCCATGTTCTCTCCCCCACCGGTGGGGCCGTGACTTATTTTTTTAAGAAAATAACATGCTAAAATCAGATTTTTTTGCTATTTAAAATTATTTTTAATTTTTATACATTTTTTTTGTGGCCATGCCTGCAGTATGCAGAAGTACCCTGGGACAGGTATTGAACCCAAACTACAGCAGTGACCTCAAATACAGCAGTGACAATGCTGGATCCTTAACCTACTAGGCCACCAGGGAACTCCCTATTTTTATACAATTTTTAAAGGTTGCTTGTCTTTTACAAAATATTTATTAATACAAGTTATTGGCTATAATCCTTGTGTTGTACAATATATTCTTATAGTTTATTTTATGCATAATAGTTTGTACCTCCCCCCCACACCCCTATATTGCCCTTCCACACTGGTTACTGCTAGCTTGTTTTCTGTATCTGTGAATCTGCTTTTTTTATATCAGATTCACTATTTTTGTTGTATTTTTTGGATTACACATTTAAGTGATATTATATAGAATTTAATTTTCTCTGTTTGACTTTATTTACTTGACATAATGTCCTCCAAGTCCATCCATGCTGCTGCAATAGCAAAATTTAGTTTTTTATGATTGAATAGTATTCCTGTGTGTGTATGTGTGTGTGTACACCACATCTTCTTTATCCCTTCATCTATTGATGGATACGTAGGTTGCGTTTATGTCTTGGCTATTGTAAATGGTGCTGCTGTGGACATCGGAGTGCATGGAGTGCAATTATACATCTTTGCAAGTTAGTGTTTTTATTTCTTTCAGATACACATTTTTTTTTTTTTTTGCTATTCAATAGACACTGCCTGGAAACACATTTAAAGGTTTAATCTCATCTTTTCGTTGATAGAATTTATGGGTAAAGTAAGGTTGACTCTGAAACATTTGTTGGGTAACTTGATCTAAGAAGAACCACCTTCAAAAAGGATCACAAAAAAAAAAAAGAGAGAGAGAGAAGGGAATGAGTATGGCTAGTAGTATGCAGTGAGAGGCACCAAAGTGCGGTCTGCTTTGGCAAGCATTTCTGTACAGAAACAGGACTAAAGATGCCAGGACAAGCCTCAGGTTACAATTTCAGGAGCTTAATCAAGTGCCACATCCTCCAAGAAGCTTCCCTAACACATGAATTTCAAGGTTGCTCCTATAGCACACACTGGGTAGTTTTTTCCACCCCAGAGGATGCTGCAGGTAGTTACTTGGTGCTCTCTCCTCTCAACTATAAAGAGACAAACTTTCTTTTGTTTTTCATATTCTCTTTGCTCCTTTGCACTTAGCACACAATAAGAGTCTAAGCAGAAGATGAGCTCAGAAGTACCAAACTATAGCTATCCCACTTTGCATAAGCAGATTATTAAGAAAGCTAGACATAATAATAAGATTAGGCACACCGAGGTATATGGAATGGATGGCCAGCAGGGACCTGTTGTACATCACGGAGAACCCTACCCAATATTCTCTGATCATCTATGTGGGAAAAGAATCTGAAAGTGAATGGATGTGTGTACATGTTTAACTGAATCACTTTGTTCTACAGCAGAAATTATTACAACATTGTAAATCAACTATACTTCAATTCCTAAAACTTTAAAAATGAAAAAAAAATAAGAACTTAAAGGGCATATTTCTGCTTGGAGATTACATACCAATGCCCTCAGAAGACAGAAGTCAAGAAAAAGTAGCAAAGATTTGACAAAGATGTTTATCATCCCTGCTTTGTAATTTTGTGAGAACACCACTAGCTGTGTTTAACCTCCAGCTTCTTTCTCTTTGATCCATGTAAGGTGTTTCTCAGTAGGGGGAAAAAAGTCTAGAAAAAAAATTGTTTTTCTCTCCTCTCTCCCAGTATTCTGCACCATTTCCATTGGTGGTATGAACCCTGAAAGACTACTGTAAAATCAGAAAATTTGACAGCCGAAGTTGGGAGAGGAATCTTTCTGTTACTTTAGGGCCAAAACTATGTCCAGTAAATGTTCTGAGCTTTTGGTGTTCTCATTTGCCAAGCAACATTAATATCTAACATATCTAACTTGCACATATTTGTGATAGGAGTATCTGAAACAACAGCTGAGAAGTCCAGTTCAATTATTACCTGCAGATAGCTCCTGAAATTTATTTTTAAGCAGCAATTCATAAATGAGTAGATTAAAACAGACAACAAATCTATGAAAAGATTCTCAAATCCACTACTCAGAAAAAAATGTAAATTAAAAAATACTTTTATTTTGTCATTCAGATTGTCAAATTTTTGAAGTTTGATATTATCTACTGCTAGTAAAAAAAAATATATATATAGCTTTTTTAAAAATGAAATATTGCAGTACTAGTCCCATGAGCAATAAATATCTGTTCAGGCCTTCCAAAATTTTATTTGAAGGTTGGGATTCTTACCATTTTAAAAGACATAAAAGTTATCATGATGAAAAGTCAATGTTGTGTTGGATTTTCTTACATTTTTGTATTGTCCATTTTGTTTTCATTTAAATTACATAATGTGGCAGTAAGGGAAAATATCAGATTTTCAGCATTTAAAGTCAAAAGTCTCTAGGTTTGGATAAAAATGTAAATTTCTATAACTTGTAAATTTCTATAACTTGTAAATTTCTATAACTTCAATTATAATTAAAAAAATAAAAGTATTTTTACTCAGAAATCTTAACTGGAAATCTATTTTATGGCAATACAAGCATAAATAAATCATTTTATATGAGATATTTGCTACTATATTAAGAACAAAACTGAAGTCAAGAATATTTCATCAACAGCAAAAAGCTGATAAGATAGGTGCATCTATTTAAATGAAAGAGAAAGCATCAGTATTAATCGGAAGAGCTGCCCATGGTGTGCAATTGAAATCTAAAAGGCAAAAAGTAAATTGCAGAGTAATATCAAGGGTAAAATCACATTTAAACAAATACGTATTGCATATATGTGTTACATATTTAAATTAATACAGTTAGTTTTGGAAAATTATGCATGTCAAACTTCTAATTTATATTACTCCAGTGGGGGAGCTTAAGAAAAGAATGTTAGGGGAAATCTTACTAACTTAAAATTTTGTCATGTTATATTTCCCAATTTCAAAAGTATTATTTTTTAACAAAAAATTGAAAAATTAAAAATGATTTTAAACTGGTAAAACTTGCTACAGGTGGGAGTGTTGACTAAAAGGGGGAATGAGGGAAATCTTGAAGGTAACACAAATGTTCTGTAACTTGACTGTGATAGAAGTTACACAGATACATATATTTAGCAAAACTTACCAACTGTACCTTTAAAATAGGTATATTTTATGATATATAAATATCTACACAAATTACGTTTCAGTAATTTTAAAAATGAAATCAGGAAGCATTATAGGACTTATTTTCTTTAATCTTTCACTCCCATCTCACAAGGACTCTCAAGAGTTGTTGAAAGTATAGTTCTCTTGGCTTTGAACAAAAGGCGAACAAAGGGTATAACGTATTACTCTTCCTACTAATTCAATACAATTCCCTGAAGAAATGCTACATACATATGCATGTATTTCTCCTGTTATTAATTTTTTAATTTTAAAATACATTTTTTAAATTATTTTTATTTATTATTACTGTTGTTGCTGTTGAAGTATAGTTGGTTTATAATACCATGTTAGTTTTAGGTGTGCAGCACAGTGATTCAGTTTGATGATAGATACATAGATAGATAGATAGATAAATACATAGATAGATAGATAGACAGACATAAAAGGTAGCTACATTCTTTTCCTGTTATTATTTTAAACAAGATTTATTTTTTGGAATTAACTAGTTTCCTTTTCCCTCTTAATTATCCCTAAGCTCAGAATCAAATTTCCAGCTCAATTACATTGAATCTAGTGTATTTTATGGTCTTCACATATGTGTTTTCTAACTTCTCCATCTTCTCTGTTCAAGAACCTAGAGTTGAGCCACCTTTATAATTAGATTTTTTTTCTGTTTTTACATATCTATTGTTTATGTACTTTCTAAAACCGAAATTGCCTAAAATAATTTGTAGAAAAATAAGGGCACATAATTTAAAAATCGAATTTATGAAGCTTTAAATTAGTGCTTGTGATATATCTAGGACTGCTTGGGATATAAAGAGAAATAAATAAGCACACAGACAAATTAGGAGACACAAGTCCTAAAGTTGAGAATTTTTACTGTTAACATTTTTCCTTTTTTGAGGATTATTAACAGCTCTAAAGGAAAAAAAAGAAAAACCTTCCAAAAGAACTGTATCCTGAGATGTAGAAAGGAAAAAAAAATATAGCTAATTATTTCAGAATATATTTTAGTACCCATAGTTAAGAATAAATTCGTATTTTTTTATATTGTTTCCTTTGTCATTACAGTAAATAGCTTCCAATTGTTATAACCCACTCTGTTGCTCATAAAACTGGTTTGATCTGTGTTTATCACTTGCTCTGTAAGTAGCACTTCATTTCTGTTTGTTGCTACGTGGTTACAAAATATGCTAAAAAAGCAGTTCTTAGACACATACTAGCACACTGTCTAGCACACTATCACACTAGATATTTAAACAATTTTAATGTTGAGAAAAAATAATTTACTTTCCCACCGATATGTTGAATGTTCCTGAAAGCATTAGAAAAACTAAAACCCTTACATCTGAAAAGAATCTCAGTTTTTCTAATCTTATTCAAGCATATGAGTAATTCCAAAACAACTCAAATCATTGCCATTGTACAAGAAGAAAATCATTGATGTGTAGTCATTTCCTCTACCATACCTTGTTTCAGAGCCAAGAAATTGAATACGTGTCTCAGATCTTAGTTTTGTGACATATTTGACTTTGGGGGAATAAGACATTAAGTAGAACCTATCAAGTAAACCGTGAGATTCATTCATCATACTCTACCTCTAAAATTTTTTATAAAGCTAAGTTAACATTTTCTGTATAGTTACATCAATGAGAATGTGATTTCTATTTATAGTCATGATCTGTCTTCATTTCCAATACTATCAACATCTAAATAACTAATGTTAATTTTTTATTTATTTTTTGGCTACTCTCAGGACATTCCTGAGCCAGGGATCAAACCCACTCCATAGCAGTGAAAATGCTGGATCCTCAAGGGATCCTAGGCCACTAGGGAACTCCTAGATTTTGATATTTTGACTTATTTTGGACAATTTTTGAAATATTATGAAGTGAATGGTAAGAAATCTTTAATTTGTAAGTTAAATATTTAACATAAAAATATGGAGAATTTTAGTACAATATATCATTTATATAACATGAGCAACACACTAAAAACCTCAAAGCACACATAATTCTCAAAATAGCCTAAAATTATTGAAAAAATGTTTATATTCTTATAGATATTCACCAATATTTTCTCATTATGTAGGAATTAGTGAATAAACCTAGAACAGATTTAGTAGAACAAATTATAGACTTTGCAAAAACTATAGGTTTTGTTAATTGTTTTATTATAGCAGTTTATATTGTTAACATATTATATATAATTAGTCTATTCATGAATCCAACAAATAGTTGCTTTGCTCTTACTGCATGCATGGAATTATGCTATGTGAGGGCAAGCCTAGTTCTGGCCCTTCAGAAATTTTATTTTAAAGAAAATAAAATCAATATTTAGAATGTTGTGTGATATTTACTCTGATAGTGGGTGGTAGGTCTTCCTAAACTTTCTAGTTTATCTATCTTCAGTTTGCCCTCTCCTTGATTTTGTTAAAATAAAATGTAGCTGAGTATTCTACTGTTTTTCTTCGTGATTTTGTCATTCATGGTTAATTTCTATAGGTATATAACTTTATAATTTTCAAAAATCTTATTTTAAAATTTCTATGCCCAACCAAGTAAAGGTAATCCAGAAACCTAAGCACCAAGATTGTAATCAATGTGGTGACACACTGTGAAAATGTGTACACATGAATGTAACCACAGAATCAAGTTTTAATTTATTCCTGCTGGTAGATAATAAGAGGAAGTCAGGCAGACTGATTTGCAAAAGCTATTTATCCAGCGGTACATTGTTTGTAAGCAATGCATGTGACCTTCTTTGTGCCTCATTAAATAAGTTAATCATGTAAATCAGAAGGAACATTTTTAGAAAACAGAGGTATAGGTTTGAACATAAATGATGCATTTTTCATTGCTGAGAATAAAGCCAGTTGTGATAATGCCCAGGCGTCAGTCACAAAAAGTTATTATTCTTTACTATCTGATATGACTAAGAAATTAAAAGGTCAGATTGATACTATACTGCTCTTTGTACATCATGGTCACCAATGCAAATCAATTTGCATAATTAAAATAAGACTAAAGGGCTCAAATGACATGATAAGAATTTAAAATGAGATCCAGATCATTTCTGTAAGTTGCATTGAGAGACTTTCTCAACAGAAACTCCCCAAATCCATCATCTAGTCAGTGAAAAATCCATTAATGTATGTTTAGTGAGTTCATGGCAGTAAACTCAACATGCCCAAATCCTTTTATTTTTCGCAGCTCTTCAGTATACCGCATGCCTTTTACTATTATAAGGAATAGTAGTCAGACAGGAGAGGCAAAACCTAAAAAAAATGATAAAGAAAAAGGGAAAATGTAGAAATGGCCATTACAAGGTACATAATTAGGATAGTGTCTCTTGAGGCAAATATGGGCCTGAACTCATGGATATATTATATTTTCATTTTCAGTCAGTTCAAAATAATTTTGAAATATTCAAAATATTCATATTCAAAATAGTTCATATGCAAAATAGTTTCAAATTTCCCGTTTGAATTCTTGTTTGACTAACAGATTATTTATACGTATTTTCCTTAGTGTCAAGTATTTGGGAATTATCTGCATATATTGTTACTCATTTCTAATTTAATCCTGTCATGGTCAGAGAACATATATTGTATGATTTTAAACATATTTGGTTTATTGAGATTTGTTTTGTGGCTCAGAATATGGTCTATCCTGTTAAATGTTTTGTGTATACTTGAAGAGAAATTGCAGTCTGCTTTTGTATAGTGTTCTATAAATGACAAGGCACACTGATGGATAGAGCTATTCACATCTTTTCTATTCTGACTGTTTTTCCTCTGTCAATTATTAAAAGTCTTGAGGAGTTCCCATCATAGCTAAGCGAGACTGACTAGTAACCATGAGGATGCAGGTTTGATCCCTAGCCTCACTCAGTGGCTTAAGAATCAGGCATTCACATGAGCTGAGGTGTACGTTGCATACACAGCTCCAATCTGGCATTAATATGGTGGTGGTTTAGGCCTGTAGCTGCAGCACCAATTCAACCCCTAGCCTGGAAACTTCCATATGCCAAGGGTGCTGCCCTAAAAAAAGACAAAAAATAAAAAATAAAGTCTTGAAATTTCCAATTGTAATTGAAAATTTGTTTAGTTATTGTTATACTCTTTTTGCTTTATGCAGTTTTCTGCCTTATTAGGCATGTAAACATTCAGGGCTGTTATGTCCTCCTGATAAATTGTCTCCTTATAACTTTGCTAATATTCTTTGCTCTGAAATCCACTTTGTCTAATAGGAATATAATCCTTCCAGCTTTCTTTGGTTTAGTGTTAGGATGTTATGTCTTTTTCCATGAGCTTACCTGTACCTATTTGTATATTTATATTTCAGGTGGGTTTTTCCCTCATTTCCTTCCTTCCTTTCTTCCTTCCTTCCTTCCTTCTTTCCTCTCTCCCTCCCTTCCTTCCTTCCTGCCCCGTGACTCCTTTCCTTCCTTCCTTTCTTTCTTTCCTGCCCAGTAGCATATGGAGTTCCATGGCCAGGAACCACATCTGAGCCACAGTTGCAACCTACACTGCAGGTGCAGCAACACTGGATCCTCACCCCCATCTGCTGGGCCTGGGATCACACCTGTATCCCAATTCTCCTTCAATGCTACCAACCCTGTGCACCACCGTAGGAGCTCCTCAGGTGGTTTTCTTATAAACTGTATGCAGTTGAGTCTCAGTTTTAATCTGATCTGAAAATCTCTTATCTTCAATTAGGATTTTAGTTTACTTATATGTGATGTGGATATTAATATACTATCCATTTGCTTTCTATTTATTTGCCTTATTCCTCTTATTTGCCTTCTTTTGGCTAAAGGGATTTTCTATTTTTTGTCTTTTTAGCACCACACCCATGGCATATGGAGGTTCCCAGGCTAGGGGTCAAATCAGAGCTGTAGCTGCTTGGCCTATGCCACAACCACAGCAAGGCAGGATCCGAGCTGCATCTGTGACCTACACCACAACTCAAGGCAATGCCAGTCCTTAACCCACTGAGCAAGGTCAGCGATCAAACCTGTATCCTCATGGATGCTAGTCAGATTGCCACAACAGGAACTCCTAAAGTGATTTTTATAATGATTCTAATTTATCTCCTTTTATGGCTTATAATATATAACTCTTTGATTTACCATTTTTGTGTGATTGCTTTAGGATTTATTCATACATCTTTAATTTAATTCAATTCAAGTGATATACCTATTCACATAGAATTAAAGAATATTCCAAAAGTTACTCCCATGTATACCACTCCCATCTTTGTGTTATTGTTGTCATATAGTTTATTGCAACACTATATTAACTCTTCAAAATGTTATTGCTTCTTTAGTTTGAACACCTAACTGCCTTTTACAGAAAAGCGATTTTTTTAAAAAGATGTTATTTATTCACATAACCACCGTTTTTTGTTATTGTTGATTTTTACTCCTTTGTGCAGATCCAGATTTTCCTCTGGTTTCATTTTTCTTCTGCCAAAAGGGCTTCCTTCCTCTAATATTTCTTCTAGCACAAATCTGGTGGCTATGAAATCCAGCTTTGATATGTGTTACAATTCTTTTTATTTCACCTTAAAATTAAAAAAAAAATCTTCTCAATTGATCTAGAATTCTAGGTTGACAGTGTTTTTCTTTTTTTTTTTTTCTTCTTCTTCTTTCAGTACTATAAAAGTATTACTCAACTTTCTTCTGACTTACATTGTTTCTGCTGAGAGGTTGGCTGTCATTCTTATCTTTGTTCTGCTCTCTGTATTGTATTGTTTTACTATGGCTGATTTTAAGATTTTATATTTATTGGGAGTTCCTACTGTGGCACAGTGAAAATGAATCTAAGTAGTATCCAAGAGGATGCAGGTTTGATCCCTGGCCTTACTCAATGGATTGGGGATCTGGCATTGCTGTTGAGCTGTGGTGTAGCTTGCAGATGCAGCTTGGATTCCATGTTACTGTGGCTATGGTGTAGGCTGGCAACTGCAGCTCTGATTTGACCCCTAATCTGGGAACTTCCATATGCCACAGGTGTGGCCCTAAAAAGCCAAAAAAAAGGAGATTTTATATTTATCAATGGTTTTGAGCAGTTTGATTTAAAACATGCTTTGGTAGAGTTTTCTTTACATTTTTTTGGTTTGAAGTACTTTGAAACTCTTGTATCTGCGGGGTTATGAAACTTTAAAATTCATCAAATTGGGGAACATTTTGGCCATTATTTCTTTACACACTTTCTGTATCCACACTTTTCTCCTTGAGAAACTCAAATTATATGTATATTTGGCTACTCGAAGTTGTCTCACAGTTCACTGATGCTCTCTTCATTTTTTTTACCTAATATTTTTCTCTGTATTTCATTGTGGATAGTTTTGGGGTTTTTTGTTTTGTTTTTGTCTTTTTTTTGTCTTTTTGCCTCATCTAGGGCCACACCCACGGCATATGGACGTTCCCAGGCTAGGGGCCTAACAGGAGCTGTAGCTGCTGGCCTTCGCCACAGCCATAGTAATGTGGGATCCAAGCCATGTCTGCAACCTACACCACAGTTCATGGCAATGCCGGATCCTTAACCCACTTAGCAGGGCCAGGGATCAAACCTGCAACCTCATGGTTCTTAGTCGGATTCGTTAATCACTGAGCCACGATGGGAACTCCTAGTTTTTGTTTTTATATTCATTAATCTACTTTTCTGTAGTGTTAATCTGTGTCTAATCCTATCCAGTATTTTCATCTAAAATTATTTTAATACCCTTGTATACTATTTTATCATAATATTCTTTCTTAGAAGGTTTCAAGTGATTTTTCACTTCTCTGAGTCATTATTTTCCTGCTTCTTTGAATGTCTGACTTTTTTTATTAGATGCCAAAGATTGTGAATTTTATCTATTTGTGGTACTACATATTTTTGCCTTCATGTAAATGCGATAAAGGTTTGTTCTAAGGTGCAGTTAAAATCACTTGTAAATAATGTAATCCCTTTGCACCTTGGTTTTCAATTGTGTTTAGCGACCAGAGCAGTGTTCATTCTAAATTTACCCCATTATTGACGAAAATCCTCTGAAGACTCTGCCCTGTACCCTGTATATTATGAGGATATCTTTTTCCTTAACTCAGATAGCTTCTTTTGCTGAAAGCTTAAAGGGACCCACTGCACTGTTTGTATAGCCCTCCTCTTTTTGGTACTCTGGCACACAAACTTACACAGCTTTGGCTACCCATGACTTTCAACAGCTATCTTATCAATTCTGGGAGACCTCAGAATTCTGCCTAATTTGTTTTCTCTATACCATGTCTTGAAGTCTCTCTAGAATGTAAGATTAGGCAAGCCTAAGACTTAAATTACTTTCCATCTTTTGGAATCACTGTTCTTCATTGCCTGATATTCAGTGTCTTAAAAACACATTGTTTCATATATTCAGTCTTGTTTCTGTTTGGTTTTGGTTTATTTATTTAGTTGTTTTAGGGGTGATGGTAAATCTAATCCCTGTTATTCAATCTTATCTTGAGGGGGATATCTGAATTCATGGGAATTTCATATTGACCTTAGACTACATTTTAGCTCCAATGGCATGGTGTAATTGAGAATATAATTTTCCAAAATGAGAGTCAATATATGAGATATTATTCTCTAATATTTAATCAGTATATTATTTCAGAACATACCCTCACAATTCTTAGAAATCCATTGTCATTGAAAATCTTTTGACATATAGTCCTTGGCTAGATGAGCTTGAAAGAAATGGCCATTTTGCTCAGTTTATACATTTCTTATTTGGAAGAGGTCTAAACAACATGCAACAAATTACTTATATACTCAAAAGTCTAAAAGAATCTTATGACTTCTTTTCTCTCCAGAAGAGTATGTCCCAAGATCTCTGACTTAGAAAAATCTCTTACGGAGAATTATTTCTCCTGTCAATTCAATATTTATTTGTAGGTAGAGGAAAATAGCCTCAAATAACTTGATGAAATAACAAAGTGTGGGCAATATCTATGTGACATCATGGAAATGATTGTTCTTTCTTTGTTGATATCTGAATCCTACCAGATCGCTAACTGGCTTATCAGAGAGGATGGCTAGAGTTTGCTTGGCTTAATTGTGTCCTATCAGGATGCATTTGCAATCTGATTAATTAATATTATTCTCACCTCTGTTGACCTGTAAGGAAATAAACATAGAAGACTTCCTTGATCATTGAATTATTTCTCTAAAACTGAAGTCATCTTCCGCACGCAGATTGCATATTAAATATACAGTTTTATAGATGCTTAGAATGCTGATAAAAGAAATGAATAGAAAAGCTAAGAATTTGTTCTTTTATCTTTTCTCCAGTGATTTCATGGAAGAGTAAATCTTTACAAAAGCTCTCAAAAATACCTTAAGAATGGCTTCTTATAATGTAAACAGTGTGGCTTTTGGCAGTTTAGCATTTCTAAGCTTGCTATCTGACTTGGAGGAGAATCTCTTTGCTTATTTTGCCTCAGGTTTCTCACCTAAAATATAGCCATAATGTGTTTTGCACTTGTATGGACTACATAAGTTAGTTGCAAAATTCAGTTTGAAAAACAGACTACCCATTACAAACATAATATATAACCACAGTAATGTTTTGTCAGGGCTGAATTATTCTTTTGCAAATGCTTACTGTAATAGTAAAATGCAAAATCTGAATCACATGTAATTTTATTATAAAACCCTCTAAAAGAAGAGTCAAATAGGAGAACAAAGTATTCTTTGACTTCTGAGAATGAGAATGAGAATTCTCATTCAAATAATAAAACAAATAATAAAACAAATGGGCAATATTTGCTAACATAGAAGGGAATATCTTGGAATCTGTTTTTCTTAGCAATGGGCAGAGGCCTTTTCAAGTCATAGTCACTCTGGAAATTGCCTTTCTTCCTATTAAAATGCCAAGAGTATCCATATAACTGAGCAGAGATACGCACAGCAGAAAAATCATTCCTAAGTTGTATCACTGCAGTTGGCATTTTGCAGAGGAATGAAGTAAAATCCTAACATTTTAATATTGTACATTTCTATGTAGTTATTAGATTTTATGTGATTCTCTACATCTGTACCTTGAACCATTACATAAAGACTAAAAAAAAATATGAAAAATTGTGTTTGTGATTTAACTGTGATTCAGTGTAAGATATTTATTTCCCTTAGCAACAAATAATTGAGTGTTAATATTCCCTAGAGATTATATGTGTGTGTGTGTGTGTGTATTCATGTATATATTCATATATATATCTCACACATGTGTGTGTGTATATGTTCATATATATATTCATATATATATATCTATCTCACATTTGTATCCATCCATCAAGAGGCACTTAGGTCATTTCCATATCTTGTCTATTATAAATAATGCTCCAACAGACATAGAGGTGAATGTATTTTTGAACAGATAAATAATTTGATTTCACTTCAGAGAAATTCACTTTTAAACAATGGTGATTAATAGTGTAAACTATTAATAAAGAATAAAATTCTTTATTAATTAAATTAATTAATTGCTAAAGAAGCCAAATGTTTTGTTATAGAATTTTTTAGTCATCTGGGGAATAAATAGCAGTGTGGCTGAGAGAATTTCTAGGCATTCTAGCCCCATGGAAAGGGTAAGCATAACATGATTTCTTATACCAGAGGGCGAGACCTTCCCAGCAAGTTTTCAACCTGGCAAAAGATGTGTGCACAGTAATTTCCTGTGAGGTAGTGAATTGAGTTGTTATTCTTGTACGTTAGATGTATTTAAAATATTATGTTGTGTTTACCTTCATGAACCTAACTGCTTTCTAAGCCATCTTTATATATATATATATATATACACACACACGCACACACATATATATATATAATGCCTAGGTTTTTTGGAATTTTGGGTTCCTAGATACTATATACTGTTGGATAATTAATTGTACCAGACTCCACTGAGGTACAAATGTTCACATCCATCAGCCAGTGACTATAGGAAATTTTCAAGCAATATCTTGCTAACAACACCAATTTCTAGTTACAGACCTTTATCTGATGAAGCCATCCAACCATCCATTCAAAGAAAGATCATGTAAATATCAACATCCTGATGCTAGAATCTTTTTTCAACCTGCCTCAGGTTCATTCAAGCCGCACACACACATGCGTTTTCTTTCAGAAGAATAAATACTTTTAAAGACTCTGATTTCAACTTGATTTAAAAATGGACTAACTTACAATTGACTTATTTATTAATTGAGTAAATTTAGTCAATTTACTGAGTAAATTTCAGATATAAACCAAGGGGAAAGGAGAAGACTTTACCAACATCCCATGGTCATATCCATAGCGGACATTCACTCTTTATTTTTATTACCATGATCACCTGGCAAATGGAATAAAATTATGTACTGATGTAATCTTTTTTCATTAGGTAAATTTCAAGGAATACCATTTCTGCTGCCACGGATATGATTTCCATTACCTGGCACTGGTGTCATGTGTAACAAATAACTGTTGGTTTCTTCCTTTGAGTTTGGCCTGGCAGTTACCCAGGACTGAAGGGCTTTTCATCATTTTTCCTCATCATGAAATGTTGCTGATGTGATAGGATAAAACAGAGAAGATCTCCAGCATATTGATTTTTATGACCCAAGTCAGGCTATGGACTTAGGGACTCTGTCCTTATACATTATTAAGGCAAATTCTTTATACATTTTTCATAGGAACACTGATGTTTTGGGTTGCGGTTTTTGTTTTTGTATGTGTTTTTCTTCTGTTTACTTTCCCCCTTTTCCTATCACAGTAAAACTTCTTCACTCTGTTTCCTCTACAGAGTGTATCTTTCTAGGTCACACACTTGCTGCTTCAAGAATTTTAACAAGAGTTATAAATCTACAGCGTCCACACACCTGGAAATCTGTTGCTGACCTTATCCTTCATCATTTTCACATCAGTTTGTTATCACTTTGAGTAATGGTGGTTTTTAAGAAAACGTCTTATATAAATAGGTAGTGCCCTTTGTGATACAATGAGGATGCCACGCGCCTACTGGACCTCTGTCAATAGGCCGTTCAGTTGCTTGTTCCTCTTGCATCAGTAGAGTTGTCCTTATGAAGCTTTCACCTCCATTTTTTACATAATTAAGCTGTGTCTTTCTTGCTGCCTCGTTACTTCTCACTCAATCAAGAATGTATGACTTAACTGAAAATGCAGATCTGAAATCTGGCTGGGTCACCTACCTGCAAAGTTCCCAATCTGTGAAGTAGATGAATTAAAGCTACCCTCAAAGGATTGCTGTACATTTTACATTCTATAATATAAGTAAAATGTTAATATTTTATCCATTATAGAGTGAATGCTCACACAAAGCTAGGGTTGTAGCTATTGTAATATTCTCAACACAATTTACTCTTGATTGGTGATGTATGGAGTGCTAGAACTGAAGCATTTTTTAAAATTTTGGTCCCTTACGTTGCAGATGAGGAAAGCAAGGTGTAAAAAGGATGTTGCTCAAAGAGCAGGGGGTAAAAATAGAACTAACTGCCCTTCAACTCTTGCAATTCCTCAATTTCAAGTCATGCTATAGTCTATTTTACTGTATCTAACCATGTTGATATTTTTCTCCTAATAGCCTTATTCCTTTTCTCACTTTATAGCATGTACTGGTAAACCATTTTGAATCTGAACCTAATAATCGAAGACTCTGTCTTGTTCACTAGATTCTGTCTAATGTTTCAGGTGATACACCTGCGCTTTTTGATTTTTATAATTTTTTTAAATTTAAAAATTTTTATGGCTTCACTGTGGCATATGGAAGATCCCAGGCCAAGATCGAATTCAAGGCTGCAGCTGCAACCTATGGCGCAGCTATGGCAGTGCCCAATTCTTTAATCCATTGCACTGTGCCAGGGACTGAACCCACACCTCTGGAGAGACCTGAGCTGCTGCAGTTGGATTCTTAGACCGTATGTTTCTTTCAGAAGTGACATATGTAAAACTATTGCACTGAGGAGACACAGCAAGTTTTCCTGGCTCAATGTGCTGGAAGATACTTAAGATACTTAAAAGATACTTAAGATACTTAAGTAGAGGCTAGTAGCCTTGCTGGCCAACTAATTGAAATATTTTGTTTAAGGAGTTCTAAGTGCCAAATTATTATTTTTTGTCTTTAATTTATATTTCATAGGTTGATAGAAAAAATATATATGTATATGTATTTTTAGAATATATAGGATATAATGTGGGGAGTTCCCATTGTAGCTCAGTCGTTAAGGATTCAATGTGGTCTCTGTGAGGATGTGGGTTCGGTCCCTGGTCTGGCTCAGTGGGTTGGAGATCTGGCATTGCTGCAAGCTGTGACATAGCTCCCAAATGCAGTTCTGATCCTGCATTGCTGTGACTGTGGCATGGGCCTCCAGCTGCAGCTCCAATTTGACCCTGGCCTGGGAACTTCCATATGCCACGGGTGTGGCCATAAAAAGAAAAAGAAAAACAAAAAGATATAATGTGATGCTGTATGACTGGTCAAGCCAGTCAGGAGTATTAGAAGGTGATGTGTAATCACATGCACTTTAGAAGGTCAGATTTAGTTGAAAAATCCTTTGATTGGATTTAAATAAACACACTTTCCAAGATCACAAAATTCAAGAGACATTACGGTTTTGCTAAGCTATTGTTTGTAAAAGTCCTTGTTACGATATGTAGACAAACAAATATTAATAAATCAGGTATTATTCATTTAAAATTCTTCTTCCATAGAAAGGACATCAAGCTTCATAACCAATAACTATCATATTTGATTTATGAAGATAATAGAGTGAATTATTCATTATTTGGGGATCAACCAGTCCCTGAATACATTAACCAGGTTCTTGATTGTTCCTTCTCTTTCCTTGCTGTATGTCTCATGATCACTTTAGTATTTACTAGCAACTCATTGAGAATGAAGAAAAGAAACTAAAGAAAATCCAGATTTGAAGAATATCTTTTCTATTAGTAAATTGTCTTTCTAATTTAAAAGTTATAGACAAAACAATGGAACCATTGGCTTTTATTTGAAGTTTTGAGGCTATCTGTATATTTAATATATCATAACTCTACCTCTACTATTTCAATGATGTTCAAAGATATATTTCAGCCAGATTAAAAAATAGATGCAAATTATAATTTTGACTTATCAATTTTGTTTGTTTATGGTTTTCTTTTGTTTCACTTTGTTTTGTTTTGTTTTTTACTAATTTGATGAATGACTTTCTCAAGTTTGTGTTGCACAAGAGAGAGGCATGGTTGGGTGTGTGCTTGGAGATTGTGTGTGTGTGTGTGTGTGTGTGTGTGTGTCTTTTGCTTAATGTTATGTATTTCAAACTATTGGTAATTTTGTTGTGAGCTGCATGGGAAGTCCAACTGGTAATTTTGAATTGACCAGCTGTTTTCATGTAGAAGTAATGATAACAGACATTTTGGTGAGCTTAAAAATAAGAGAATTTAAGGTTCTAGCAATTAATCAAGGTGTAAGCAATCTGAAATTGTCTACATCTATAAAACCATCACTTTCACAAATGACGTAGTTTTAAAACAATAAGGGAATCCAGCTTTGGTTACAAAACATATAAATTCTTATCTAACGAAATAAAAATAACTACTCAACACATACAATTTGTGTTCTTGGAAACTTTGAAGCTTAATTAAATTAATACTCTTCATATCCCATGGGCATTTTTAATAGTCCACACAGTATATTTCTAGGCCTGGGTGAAGAAATAAAATAGGAATCTCTCTCTAGAGAATACTTAATGTATGTTGTATCCAAGTAGGCTGTCTCTGTGAAATCATCCTGAATCAGAGTGGTGATAAGTTTGTAATTTTCAACCACGGGATTCATATTAGTTTGTAACTTCAAAAGTCAATATTTGGCATTATATGGTATAGTATATAGGAGATGTCTAGCGAATATCTTATAAAGTCTGAAGCTTAAACATTCATTTGTCCAGAAAATAACATGGAAAGAAGGACATAGCCAAATGTAATTAATTTAAATATCCAGTGGCACTGTATCTGTTGAAAACCTTATTATTATTATTTCTCTAGTTCTTTTCAATCTTTGCACTTACTATATATAAATTATTTTTTATTTATGCTTTCTGTTCTTGTCTCCTGTGATCTTTTTTTTTTAAATCAGATTTGCCATTTAAAAAGTATTATTACAGATTCAAATGGGAGGTTACATTTTGTATTTTAATTTTGTTTTTGTTTCATAAACTCCATCAGCAAAACATCGTCTGTTATGTATTAAATGTAAAACATATCCTCATTTAATCTGGTTGATGTCTAGAAACTAAAGGTGAAGAGATGTCCCTCTGTGTTATTTTTTTATTCATTTGTTATTTGCTAGCATTTGAGAAGGAAAAATTTTAATAGTAGTAACATATATGTATATCAATCCATTGAACAATTACGGTAATCCTTGATCTATAGAACACACTGTAAATTTTATAAATCAAAAATATGCTGAATAGATAGGTGACTTTCACGCCAATGCTGAATAAATCAAATGTTTTGTAATTCTCGATTCTTCCCAGCAGTTATATGGTTTCTAATAATATATTTACACTGCAGACTTTTAAGTCCATTTATAATGTCACTGCTCTTTGCCAGCAATACTAAATGTAATTAAAATTTTACTATATCAATCGCAATTATATTGTGATTGAAAAAACACTGTGTATTCAGTCTAATCCTAATATTTCTCAGCTTCAGAAAATATTTGTCTATGACCATATTTTCATTAGTAAGAATTATTCCCAACCAAATTTTAACCCCTTCTCTTCATTCTTTTAAATATGTAAAACTTCTATATTTTTTTCCATTCTTGTGTGCGTGTGTGTGATTTATATCCCAAGTCAGAGGAGGGAAAATGGCAGGAAGAGGAGGAACAGAGGGAGCAGTTGGGGATGTCACCTCACAGTTGTGCTTACCTTTCCAAAAGCCTGCTCACTTGGGGTGGCTTTCATCCCTTTGCCATAACAAAATGGCCTTAAATAAGTTTACAACCAAGAAGAGAGGAAAGATTTTCATTTCTTTACTTACCAAGGTGGCATCTAACAGTATGTGTCCAAAAACGAAAGCAGACTGACCACAGAAACCACTTTCATTGCAACTTCATTTTCTCAAGATATCTTTAAAAGAAGAGAACCACCCCCAAAACAATAGGAACAACAAAACTGCATCCTCTTTAAATGCTTTCTACCAAACTCACTCTGGAAAGATTTTTACAACAGAAGCTGCTTTTTTCTTGACTCCATTAGACACGAGATAAAAGAAAATATGCCAGGACACCTCTTTATCCCAGCGATATACTCTTCTTTCTCTCACCTATTCTACATGCTGCCCATCTGCTTGTTATGCTGTTCGAGAAGGGAATAGAGTTTTGACTGTAAAATATCCCTTTTTCTTTCATTTGAGAATATATGTGAGAAAAAAAAATACTTTAGAGTTGAATGGTGGAATGAAGGAATTATAAAAACAAACCCTTCCGTTCATGGGTTCCTTGCTCTTTCAACATTCAACATTTCAGCTACAGAAGTAGGCAGATGGGCCAGAATCAGTTGGGAGATTGAGTAACCAGGAGTCAGTGGCTTCCTAAGAAGGTGTGGAGCTACTGTTTTTACTGAGCGAAATGCTCTTTCTATGGAAAAGACAGAAGGGACAGAGTTTTCCTTTGTCTGTTTTATTTGGGATTTTAGTAAAAGTTCATGGGTTCACAAAGAACAAAACAGTAAGCATACAAGGATGTGGTAAATTATTCACCTTAGGACTTCAAAGAGCTTCTGTTTTATGGATAGCATCCTCATCGATCAATAGATGATGGGCATAAATAAGAGTCATAGAACTGAGGAGCTGGACAGAGCTCTTGAGGTCATTCAGAGCAACCCCTCCCAAGGAATAGATATTGTCTCAACATCTCTGAGAAAAGGTGCCCTAGATCAGACCTCCCATTCTGGTCTAGGTTTGAGTTTGAGTGAGAATTTTCCCTTGGACTCAGTGAAAGCTGGCTTTCTCTTTGGTTTATCCACAAAGCAGCTAATAAGCGGTACAAAAACTATACCAGAGTTAAGAATGTTTGGGATCTTAAATTTCCTGCTGCAGTCACATGAGACAATCTTCTCTTACCTGCAACTGCTCTAGAGCTTAGGAGATTTCTTATTTTGTTCAGCCAAGTCTTTCTATGGCAGACCTTTTTTGTGACTGAATGCAAGTAACCCAGACTCTATGAAAACATCCCCCAAGTGGGGAGCTAACAACATCATAGATGAAGATGTTTTGTCTTCCAGTTTGGGGAAAGACAGTCATCAGCCTTTCTTCTACAGAAATGATTTCCGATTGGAATCATTTGCATCTCACAGTGGGAAGATGCATACTCCTGGACCTTCAGCCTCTACTGCTTTTTTAGCAGTCTCTTTCTTTCATGGACACAAGAAAGCCATCTCTAAAGTTTCCAACTCTTGGTCGTATTTTTTAGTCTGAAGCAGCACAGAAAACATCAACTAAAGTCTTTTCTGCAAGACTGTCTTTCAAATATTTCAATAAATTACCTCCCCTCCCAACTACTCCCAGCCTTTCTCTTGATATGATATCTTTTTTTTTTTTTTTTTACTTTTTAGAGCCATGCCTGCAGGAGCATATGGAGGTTCCCAGGCTAGGGATCAGTAGGAGCTGGAGCTGCTGGCCTATACCACAACCACAGCCACAGCCACAGCCACATTAGATCCCAGCTGCATCTACACCTACATCACAGCTCATGGCAATGCAGGATCCTCAACCCGGTGAGCGAGGCCAGGGTTTGAACCTGCAACCTCATGGTTTCTAGTTGGATTCATTTCCACTGTGCCACCAGGGGAACTCCCCTCAGCCTTTCTCTTAATCTTTGTTTTTCTAGTCCCTAAAATCTGTACATTTCCTCATAGAAGATTCATTCCTTTGCCTTTCTGTGATCTCGACAGAACATTTTCAAGTGTGTCATATTCAGCTTTAAAACACAGATCTCCAGCAAACTCCAGCTGAGCCCCATTCATTCTTGACCAGAGATTCATTCATATCTAGACTGGAAATCCTCTACTGTACATCATTCCGCCGATTGCTTCATTTAAAGGTGGTAACAAAAGAGGAAGGGAGGGAAGGAAGAAGTGAAGGTAGGAAAGAAAGAAGGGGAGAGAGAAGGAAGGAAGGAAAGAGGAGGGAAGAAATGGAAGGAAAGAGGTGAGAGGGAGATAGAGAAGGAGAGAGAAAGAGGAAAGGGATGTAGGGAAAGAAAAAGAACCCTCTCCCCCAAAAAGAAACCGAGTCTGCTGTGGTCTGTTATAGTCTTAAGTGACACAAGTTTTAAAGAATTCCCTTATTTTGCCTTCCAAGTTCTCACAACCTATTATTTGATAAAAATTGCTGTAGATCCTTGTGTTTACCTACACAATATCCATTCTCTCTTTTGATTTCCTGATGGATCCGTACTCCCCCACTTCCACGGAAAGTGGTTTTGGAGATCTCTAATGTGATCTTCAGTAGAACACATGAGATTCTGTATGAACAGTTAAAGCTCTTAGTCTTCCATCCATGATGACTGTTTCAGAGATGGGCAGCTGACCCATTCAGAGCCCATCAGAGCTAAACTCAGACATTTTACAAAAAATACCAGAAAATAAATTCTCTTCAACAAGATTTGAAAGAAAGCTTGGGGCTGCTCAAGGCTCCCATGTGGGAGAACAGATATAGTATTTCAACAGTCAGACATTTTATCATCTCTTTGAGGATCCATGCTTCCTACTGCATCTCAAGATGAATTAGAAATTCTTTGGGATGCCTTACTCCCTCTTAAACAATTAATCAGGATCTTTTCAGTTACCTTGGAGACTCTTTTAAGACTCTTAAAATTCTGTTTGTCTTCTCCCTAGCCATTACAGCTAGCAGGCTATGAATTACTACAATTAACAATATTGTTAAATCCCAGTGATCATTGTTAAATCTCATAAAAATAATAGAAAAGCAAACACAGCTTTCCCTCCTATTTAGATACTTGTTTAAGAAGCATCTGACTTCTACAGGCACTTCTGGGAAAATTTTTATGTTTTGTCTATTTGTTATTAAAAATTCATAGGTAAATGCAGATGAAAATGACTAATTTACTTGTTTTTAGTCATTCCAGAATTAGCCAAATGGCTTTTAAAGCTGATAACTTCCAGTTACTTTTTACAATGGGCAAGTGCTACCACTTTATGGGAGCTGGGGAGAGCATTATGGTGGTACCTAATGATGCAATTTAGGCAAAAATTTATACACAAATAACACATTGATTACCCTTCATGTAAAAGCTAAGCAATTTGCAACTTGTAAACAGACTTTTATTGATTTCAAACTTAAGAAATTTTAAAATGCATGCTAATAAAAAAAGTGTCTATATTAAGAAACAATAATAATTATAATGATAACAATGATAGCTAGATAGCATGTTTAAAATTGCTTTTTAGTTTTGCAACTGTGCTAGGCACTCTTATATATGCTTTATACTAATTAATCCATTTAATCCTCTCAAATGCCCTTTGGGGCAGGTGGTATGATTTACCTAGATGAGAACTGAGAAAAATATTATGCAGAACAGGTAGTAAACAGCAAGTGCAAGGGTTTGAGTTGAGAATGAGCCCAGTATGTTGAAGAACCCAGAAAGTCAGATGCTGATAACTATATTTCAGATAATAGTATTTTATAATTTCAGTTTTCATTTTCTTTCTAGTACAGTTATTTTTAAATGTTTTAAAATTTTCCAA
>PVHT020000521.1:21405864-21425291 GCA_004024745.2 Catagonus wagneri
ACAATGAACTTCTTTGAAGAACAGACAATGACTCACAGATTTTGGAAAACCTTGGTTTTTCAAATAAGACAATCTGGGGGGTGGGGGGATGCACTGTGGGTTTGGGACACAAAATCTATCGTATTGACTTATGATCTTTGTACACCTATAACTGAAATAAAATTCATTGTTAATATGAAAAAATAAATAAATAAATAAATATTTCATGAGTATTTGAAAAGATGTATCATTAAGATGGGAACTCTCTTCCTGTCTCTGTATATATATATTCTATATATATATGTTGGAGTTCACGTCGTGGCTCAGTGTTAACGAATCCGACTAGGAACCATGATGTTCGATCCCTGGCCTTGCTCAGTGGGTTAAGGATCCGGCTTTGCGGTGAGATGTGGTGTACGTTGCAGATGCGGCTCGGATTCCGCATTGCTGTGGCTGTGGTGAAGGCCGGCAGCTACAGCTCCTGTTAGACCCCTAGCCTGGGAACCTCCATATGCCACAGGTGCGGTCCTAGATAAGGCAAAAAGACAAAAAAAAAGAATATATATACATACATTTATTACTATATATGTGTAACTTATGACATAAAATTCTTAGTTGTTTCAATATCACCATTTCTTTTTATCTTAAATATAGTATCATTTTCAAAAACATTTGGAAAATATCTTAAAAGTTCTACCATTTAAGGATTAGTAAATTTCTCCTTGTGTTTCTATCAACTAATTTTTATATATATAGCTTGATAATATGTATTAGGCATACAGGTTTTATGATTTTATTTTTACCAATAAGACATAGCTTTATCTTGTGTTTTGTTTTCACAGTACTGGTGCAATATATGCTTTTTGTTGTTAAAATTTGCTTTACATACTTTTTATATTATTTTATTATCACACTTTATGTTATCATATTTTTAACTCTTTTACTCTCATATGGCATATAGCTAGATTTGGGATTGTTAATTTGGTTTATTTTTTCCTTTTATCACTGATTAATTGATTGATTGATTCCTCGATGATACTTTGTTTTCCAATAAGGAATAAAATGTATTTGTATTTATTCTACCTACTGAGTTAGCAGTCCTTATTTTATTTTATTTTATTTTTTTGTCTTTTTGCCTTTATGTAGAACCTCACCCGCGGCATATGGAGGTTCCCAGGCTAGGGGTCTAACAGGAGCTGTAGCTGCCGGCCTTCACCACAGCCACAGCAACGCAGGATCCGATCCGCGTCTGCGACCTACACCACAGCTCACGGCAATGCCGGATCCTTAACCCACTGAGCGAGGCCAGGGATCGAAAATGCAACCTCATGGTTCTTAGTCGGATTCGTTAACTACTGAGCCACGAAGGGAACTCCGAGTCAGCAATTCTTAGATTGGGGTTCCCATAAAGGAGAGCCAGAGGCAAAAGCTATGGGCTTTTCCTACATTAAGGGGTTTATTTCCAGGGAGAACAGTGAGGTCAAAGTGGAGGAAAGAAGAGAGAGTCAGCAAAGAATGTTTATTGAACTTCTACTTGACCATCAGAACCACTCTCCCAGAGACTGTACGACTCAGAGCAGTGTGCCCTGGGGAGAACGGGATGAGAATTTATCCACTCACTCCTATTGCCCACTACTCAAAATCCTGGCTGATGGGATATTAATCCCCCTTGCCCTGTATTCTAGCAGGATAGAGATAGGACATAAAGTCCTTATCTTCTTGCACTTACACGGGAAAGACAAAACACTGGGAACAGGAGGTATGAATGAGGCTCTGGGCAAGGACGTGACACACTCTGTGGCCATACTTACAGAAGCTGGTCTGAGTCGGAGGTGGCTGGGAGAAGAACAGATGGGTCTGAGATGGCGAATGAATGATGTTAAGAGGTTTTTACGATGGTCCTCAGCCTGATAACTATTTGGATTTCTTTCATTTTCTCTTACTAGATTGAATTGTCTTTTCCCATTTTTTTCTAGTTTTAAGCATTATGTATCGTATGCATGAGTTACAGTTGTTTAATATACACATTCATACTGTAATTTTTTATTTAAATTAGCATCAAAATCAGCATCCATTTAGGAGTTCTCCTTGTGACTCAGCAGGTTATAAACGCAGCAGTGTCTCTCTCAGGATGTGGGTTCAATCCCTGGCCTCGCTCAGTGGGTTAAGGATCATCTGACATTGCCACAAGCTGCACAATTTTTCATACTTATGGCTTGGATCCAGCCTTGCTGTGGCTGTGGTGTAGGCAGCTGCAGCTCTGAGTTGACCCCTAGCCCAGGAACTTCCACATGCCACAGGCACATCAATAAAAAGAGAAAAAAAAGTAGTATCTATTTAGAAAATAAGCCTAACATACTCTCACCATCCTTGTACCCTATGTGCTCCATCTCCACTAGTCACCCTTTGTTCATATTCCCAGTGTTTAATTTAGTTTTAATATTTTTTGCAATATTCCTAGATTATTGCATCATAACTGTTTTACTTATGTATTTTCTTCATTCCTAGGGGGGTGGAATCCATTTTTGAGCTCACTAGTTTCTTTTATAGCTTTTGCCACTTCCCAATTCAATGCATTCATTGAGTTTTCTATTTTATTTCAATTGGAAATGAAAAGCTTAAAGCAAAATCATTTTAATGGCAAATGCTTTGTATAAACTGGGAAGAAATGAGGAAGGAGTGGTCCACTTACTCTAATGATCACCCTGTGAATGACCACCTGGCTTCTCCCTCACTTAGCATCCACTGACTCTGATCATGAAGGTCTCCAAAATGCTACAACTTTAGCAGAAGGTTAAAGTTGGGGGCTCTGATCTCTTACATCTGCTTCATTATCTTCATAGTTCTTTGTAAACTTCTTTCGAAATTCCAGAAATTCCTCAAAATCTCTGGTTTCCTAATGGTACTCTTCAGTTTTTCAGTGCTCATTTGAAGATGTAAGTGTGTGTGTATGTGTGTGTGTGTGTGTGTGTGTGAGTGTGTGTATGGTCTCTTCTTCCAGTGGTACATTTTCCCTGTCTACTTCTCCTTCTTCCCCTCCCCGTCATACTTTGCCCTTGAATTTTTTTCATTATGTGGGATTTTAAATAATAGCAGAGTAGAATTGTGTACCCAATCTACTCTTTTGTCCAAAACCCAGTACACTTTCTAATTAAGTATACTTTTTTGTTACTCTTAGTTTTCTCTAAAACACATTTATGGAAAAAAAGCTAGACAATTGAGTTAGTGTATCTGAGTTTATTTAGTAGATAATCTTTTTAATTTTAAACTGTGTTAACCTTAGCTTTTGCATAGATATGCCTGCCATCCTGCAGTCAGCTCAGTTTCTGAATCAGAGTAATACTTAAGTGATACATTAATAAGCAACGAGGTATTTGGACGTACCATCATTTTAAATTATGTGACTTAACCAACTGCATGTTATTGCTTAAGATAAATGTTAAGTACATCATCAACATTGTAAGGTAAAAAACTGCGTAGTCTAATCTAGCAAAGACACCACAAATACATATTTATTACTTTATATATATAAATGTTTCATCTTTTGTCAGTCATGTACCAGATTATATGCTATCAGGATAAAATACTAGTTGTAATTTTTGTCACAGACATGGCTGAGTGTGTACATACTTTACAATGCACACGTACATATTTATATCTCTATATTTATACATTATGCATTACTAAGGGTAATTCAAGGATATTCAAAATATGAGAGAAATACAAATAAAAATATGACAGGAGCTAACGTGGTTATTTGCACAATGTAAATATAAAATTACAGCTTGCTTCAGGGATCTAATGGGGTCTTGGGAACCACTGCAAAGGTTTTAAATTATAATGCCTTTCAAATTTTGAAATTTAAAAGTTACCTTCAACTTACAGCAAATGGCAATGATAAAACAAAACGTTGTAATAACATATGGCACTAACCAAATGCCTCTAAATAGCCACCTGTTTCTAATATCTATAATTTTTTCAGCAGATAATTATCAGGTATCTGCTGCTAAACACTGTTAGTAAGTATATGAAGATAGTTAGAAGAACAGAATAACAACCCAGTATGATTCTCAATGATGCCTTTTTCCAAACTATTAGCAGACTGAGGAGTAATAGTAGTAGTAGCATCTTGTTAAACAGCGGGTTTCAAAATCCAAATAAAGTAAGAAAGTATCAAGGTGATTAATGGACACTTAAAACATGGTTTCCAACAAAGTTCAGGAATATTAGGGATCTGTGAAAATCATAATGGGTATCTTCTAGACTGTTGTCATTTTCTGACAGAAACAACAAAAACTAACTAAAGGATCCGTACTTTGCTTTTGCTGGAAATGTGTGAACTTGGTCTTCACTCTGTTTAGCATAATGATAAGGTCTACTGAGGTTTTGACATGACACAGATCCAGATTCCAATTCTGGTCTGTGTAATTCCATTACACGCTGGTGAACTTAGGCCAATTACCTTTTTGAAAACGTTTTTTCATTTCTCATTTGACAAATGAGCATAATAATTAGAGAAGTCTAATTATTATTTTATAGAATACATATACATGTATATAAAGAGGCTATATATTCTATAAATGGTTCTTTCATGCTGAATAACATATATTTATATAATTCATCATAAACTAATCATACGTACCTGTAAGTGTTCAATGTGGTCATTGCTAGCAAACCTATCTTGTATGTTTATATAGTATCTGAATTTAAATAAAATGGAGTTGAGCTTAGTATCCTGGTAGGTAGAATTATATACCTGCTATAATTTATCAAGTTAATATGTGGATGCTCTAAAACAAACAAACACAGTGAAACCCCACAGGCTCATAAAAGTATAATGAGAAATACATTACATGTTGATAAGAGATCATTCATCATGCAAATGTGGCATTGCATATCTCTTGGTGTTTAGGAATATGCCTTTCAGCTATACCAATGCTAGCCATTATTTCTTAATATACTCTGGTCTTTAAAAAGCACACAGAATCGTGTTCTATATGTCACTCATTTAGTATATTATGATTTTTTAGATAAAACTAAAAAGAATTAGATCACACTATCATCTTTGATCAATGTTTAGAACAAATACATAGCAGAGAATTATTAAACAGCACATTCTTTCCAGAGGGCAATTGATTATTCAATACTGTGTCAAATCACATAAGCTAATTCAGATATGATAAATTACAATAAAAAAGCATGCTGATGTTTTGTCCCTGAATTCTAATAATGAGTATAAAACAGCATTAATAATAATCAATCAGACATTCATTAGCATGCTAACAAACCAATTTGGTATTGGCTACCAAATAGGTAACTGTATGTAATTACAAAAAGATATAGACATTACTGACAGTGTATAGGTTCATTTATTTTTAGGAATAATAAGTATAAAGATAAGTGCAGAAATACTAATTTGTTAATTAAATGTGCTTTAAATTCATAATAGCTGACCCTTACTGGCTGCTTCTCTTTGCCTCTAAGAATTTTAAATAAAAAAATGCCTTTAATAACTTAGAATTTTCTCCAATTCATTTACCAGTGCAATTGGCGTCCCCCTAATAAAAATGTATATTTGGCTTCAGGCATGAAATTTCCCAGATAGTCCAAAACAAATCTGCCAAATTGATGCCAATAATTTTCTAAGTATTTTGAAAATTAATATTTATAAAGGACAAAAGTTTACTTTCCTGACTTGGCAATTAAATGACTATTTTCTCTGCATAAATAGAAATTAATTAACCAATGTTTATGCAATTGTCTGCTTGCCAATTAAATACATACTAGAATTCATAGCTGTCCTTGTTCTTGAAGGAGACAGCAGTAGAGAATTCTGTCTTTTTCCCTTTATTTCTTTAATAACTTTCCCTCTGTCAACTTTTCCCTTATTCTTCTTAACTGTATTTTCTCATCCTCTTTGTTTTACACTTCCTCTTTCTTTGTCTTCATCCTCCCCCACCTTCCTCTTAGTAATGGACTGGTGATGACCTTATGGCTGTAGGGAGCAGAGCAGCAGGTGAGGGCATGGCTGAGCCAGAGAAAGGAAGCAGAATTCATGAAGCTTGATCACCTTGGTTTAACAACATTAGCTGAAATGAAGGAAGTTTCCCAGCCTATAATCTGGGGACTTCAAAAAATTTTTCCATTGGGTTTTCCTCAAATGAGCAGAAGATTACATGTTCAGATTGTTCAATGTCATTGGCAGTCATGCCAAGGGAAAGCCAGAGAGCAAAGAGCTAGAAAGAATAAAAGAACGTGGAGGAAGTGTCCGGTCGAGTAAAGGAGAGATACTCAGCACAAAGTTGAGAGAATGAGAGCGAATCTGGAAGAGACGGGGGCAAGTGAGAGAATATGAAGAAGAGAGACTCTGGAGGATTCAGCAATCAGTCGCAGAAAGGACAGAAATGAGTCACAGATTGGAAATGGAATGAATGCATATTTATGCGTTCTTTCCCAGCTGTTTTTTAAAAAAGCACATATATCACCTGATGGTTATCTGAACAGGAGCTCTGCTGAAGAGGGTGACAATCAGGCTAAGCCAAGCAGACAAGTGACTCTGCTATAGGGAACAGTTCTAGAAACAGGTTTTACGATTTAGCATAGATATGCCTTTTTTTTCTTAAAAGAAACAATCTTGCCTGATATTTTATTCATAGAAGCCATTCTTTACTGTATTGCCTTGAGTGATTTTGGCGATGAGTAGGCGGTGAGTATAGCAGCTTTAAATTCACCTGTGCCCTTGAAACCACAGCCCACAGTACATTCAGCATTGTTACCCTGCCTTTTTCAATGCCTGCCTTGATGGCATTGTTACCTTGCCATCGAGAAGAGATTGATGAATCTCTTCTTTTCAGAACATTGTATTTTGGTGCTATGACTGAATTAACACTTTGGGTAAATGTATAGACATATACTCACACAAATCTCTGAGAGAATGAATAAATAACCCAAGAACAGCCAAAGGCATATGCTCTGTGAAGAGCTTTTAAAAAATCTAAAATGTTCCACTTACCTTAGTTGCAAGAGAGATGCAGGGGTTCATAAAGAGTGGAGGTGATAGATATTAAATACGAAGTCAAAGTATATATCATCTTCCAGATAGAAACAGCAAGCATGATGTTCCTGATTCTTCCTTCCAGATTAAGGAATAATTCTTGTCTGGGTAAATCTTAATGTGCGTTTGTACACTAAATTAAAACAACAAAATAACGATATATTTCTAAAACAATTTTGAGCTGTGCTTCCCAACATCATCTGTACATCGGAACCCTCTGGAGATTCTATGATTCCCCCTAGTCAATCTCATGCAGAGCCAAGGTGGCTAAAGGGGGCTGCCTGGGGTTGGGGGAAAAAAAAAATCCCTCTCCTACCTGCATAATAATAAAATAGTATGTTGGAGAAAAGTTCCTTCTGACCTTTCAATATGAAATCAGTCCCATTCAGTTTATAGTTCTGTCACCAAATTCTCTGTGTGAGTAAATCTGGGTCACCCCCACTTTGAGTGAACCCAGCCTACAAAGAACAGGGTTTTGGAAACAGGAAGGTCACTTGGAGTCTTGGCTCTGCCGTTCACTTGCTGAGATACTTTGGAAAACGACTGAATTTCTTATCACATCAATTTCCTCATCTAAAAAGTAGAGGTGATTAAAATATATACTCAACAACCCAGAGGCTACTCAAATGACATGAAAGATAATACGTATAAGACCAATTCGCTCTGTGATTTCCTTCTCCTTTACTACTGAATTGTAACCTTTCATATTCTCTGGTGCTACTTTAGGATAAAATAGGCAAAGTCAAGTGAAAATGATCAAAACCAAATCTGTCTCTTTACTGCTTTGGTAATTGCTCTGTAAAGACTGGGGAGAGATCCTTTTAAGGTTTAAGGAAGTAAAATGATTAAAAAAAAACATGCAAAGCATATTTTTTGTCTTAATATGTACTATTCAACTTAAAATAGTTAGCTATGAGAACTATGAGGATAGTACAAAGATACTGCTGCTGAAAAAAGAATTCATAAGCACATGTGTGAAGCTGTTTTCCAGATTTTAGGGCACATGAGACAGGATGACAATGGTGTGCAATTGCAGAGTCCTGGGGATACAGACCTGAGCAAAACAAGCTCATTTCCTGACTCTGATTTACCTTTCAGAGGAAGATAGATTATGATTAGGTAATTCCATAAATAACTGGAATAAGTAGAATGCTACAGGTCGAGGGAAGCAAATATGGATAGGGCAGACCATTTCTCAGTTAATGCAAGTTCTCCAGGTGAGAGAGGTGGTGGTATCCTGAGTTAGGGTGAGTGGTGGAGACAGAGAACAGTTGACTTGTAGAAACTCTTTGGGAGAGAGAAGTAACACAATCTGCATATGGGGGGGATTTACTTATGTACTATTTTAGAAGTAAAATCAGTAGGATTCAAAAGAGAAGCTTGTGTGTGATACCTATATATTTCACTTGAGCTGCTAGGTACATGATGCTACAAGTCAATAATCTGGGGATGTACTAAATAAATCTCTCATTTGGGGTGGAAGATTGGGTTCTGAACACACTGAGTTTGAGATTCCTTTGGAATATCCAAGATGAGATGTCAGACACACAGTTGGAGAGATGTCTCTGTCCCAGAGAGGAGAGATGTGTGAAGCAGATATGCATTTATGCATCATCGACTGTAGACAGTAAGGTGGCAAATGGAATGACGAGTGTGGGAGATCCTATTGAGATAAAGTGCACGGGGGGAAGAGTAGACAAGTTTGTATGAAGGGCTTCCTAGGATAACACTGGCTTGACTGCCAGTCATGCTGGTGCTGTGTACAAAATAGCATAATCTAAACTATAGGTCCTCTTTCTCAGAAATTGTTTACAAGTGAAAACAAAGCTACTCTTCAAGAAATGTTACATATACAGTTGACCCTTGAATAACATGAGTTTGAAATGCCCACATATATTTGGAATTGTTTCGGTAGTAAATACTACTGTACTACCCCATCCAAGTTTGGTTGAATCCAAGGATGTGGAACCATGAATACAGTGGAAACTTGGATATAGAGAAGCTGCAGGTAAGGAGGGCTGACAAGAAATTGACTGCAGGGGTTTAGTGCCCCTAATCCCCACTTTGTTCAAGAGGGAAGGAACTGTGCTTGCAAGCTCTCACAAGAAAAGCCATAATGTCCAAATGGCCTTTGGATACAGTCATTGGGTAGAATGATCAAGCAGAGATCCCAGATTGAGGACATTGAAGATTGTCAGGCCCATTTCAGTTTACAACCCAGTCTAGAATCCTGAGATTGTTGTTCTTTTTGTTTGTGGTTTTTCTTTTTTCTTTGTGGGCCACTATGCAGCATATGAAGTCCTTGGCCAGGGATCAGATCCCAGCAGCAGTTGCGACCTATGCTGCAGCTGCGGCAAAGCTGGATCCTTAACCCGCTGTGCCAGGCCAGGGATGGAACTTGAATCCCAGGTCTCTAGAGACACCACCAGTCCCATTGTGCCATAGTGGGAACTCTGTGAGATTGTTTATAATCCCTAAAGAGGAACTCATAGAGGTTTTACCAAAATAGTCTCCTTAAAAAAATAATTTTCATGTTTGTCAGCTCTAGTCTGTGATTTAAAATTTAATTAGGAATTATAAATCTCTCTAATCTCTAACAATCTTAAAATCTTTGAAGATATTAGAAGCAAACTAGTTCTGCCCTTCTGCCCATCTTACCACAAAGAAAAGAGTAAGAAAGCAATAATTAAGGATTTTTTTCCTGTGTTAAGCAATTGTTTCCCCTCCATACTGAAGAGAAATACCAACTATTTAAAGTTCTATTTCTATCTAAAGTTCTGTTTCTTACACCTTGAGCAGGCCTGTCATATTTCTCTATGCCTACCTACTCTTCAGCAAACCTTGTGTACAATACTCAAGTTTAACCATTTCTTTGTGGCTTTGTTTCCTTATGAAAGATATTTTCAATAAATATGTATGCCTTTCTCCTGTTAATACATCTTTAATTTTCAGACAAAATTAGTTTAATTTGCAGACTCAGAGAGGAACTCTAACAGGGTCAAAGAAAACTTTTATCTCCCCTATAGTAATATTCCATTTATAAATATACCACATATATTCTTCCATGTTCCTCTGGATGAATGTTAGGTTGTTTATAATTCTATTATTATAAATAATGAAGGAATGGGCCTTATTGTTCTGTGTTTATAGGTGAGTGTTTAATAGGACATTTATTGTTTGACATAGTTTAGGATGTGTTAATCTTATGTCATATTACTAAATTTCTCCCTGAAGAGCCTGTAAAAATATATACTCCCAGTAACAATGGGAGTTTACATCCCTTGATTTCTTTGTCAACATCTAGTATTTTGTCAACTCAATTTAATCTCAGACTTTTGTAGCTAAATCTATGAAAAAATCTCAGTACCACCACCATTGTCATTGACATCTTTCCACAAACACCACCAGTTGCCTGATTTTTGTCACGTGAACATTTCTTAACACTTATTTTCAATGGAATGAGCCAAATATTTTGTGAAGTAATTGGCTCTTGTAATCTAGTATATAACTGTGCCTAATCAAAGCAACAGGAATACAATCTTCACTCTATTACAATCATCATATATTAGCTAATGGTGACAATGAGAATAACTGTAATTCTGATTTAATCATGAAAAGTAAAAGCATTACAAGATCATTCATGAGAACACACCAGACTCACTGTGAACTTCAAGGAGAGATACTCAAAATGGTGTTCCTCCTTGGGTGAGAAACATGACATCTTGCCCCGCTGGTAAACTAGGAAATCGGTCAAATTATCAAATTGTTCTTTAACTCCCTATATTCTGTTGACTAAAAAAATACACAACCTGAAAGTTGAGAGTTAAGTTTTATTTGGAGTGAAATTAGGACTTAAGCCCAGGAGACAGCATCTCAGGTAGCCTTGAGAAACCCCTCAGAGGAGGTGAGGGAGGAGCTAGGATATACAGGAGTTTTTGCAACAAAAGGCAGGGAGCAGGAACAAAACAGAGGTCTGGGCTCCTGGAAATCACTCCTTTGATATGCACTTCTTTTATCAGAGCCAGCATCCTGAGTTTTCACAGCTTGCAGGGCCCACTGGCTCTCACTCTTGGAGGTTACTACATTCACAGATGACTGTGACATTCTTTATCCTTAACTATAGACCAGGCTGAAATACCACCCAAGGAGGAAAATGGGAATATCAGGATATGATAAAGGTGAGGGGGCAGTGCATGCAGCATACTGTAAAAGTTTACACATTCTACAAAAGTTAATTGCTGATCTCCTGGAGGTTACTACCAGTCACAAGGAGCGAACATCACCATAAAGGATTTTAAGATTTTTCTAGATATGAGATGCAAGAAGTGGGCATATAAAATCTTCTCCTAAAAATATCTGACTATCTGAAGGCCTGTTCTCCCAGTTTTCCCAGAGCACAGAGTGCCTCACTCCTGGTCTCCACCCTGAGCTCCACTCAGGGGGTGCTGCGGGTTTGTAGCTGCAGTGGCTCACGTTTTACTCCATGTAAAGGCTGATGGCGAGTGCCAAACTTCAGTTCACAATCCTTTATTCAAAATAAGTCTATGTGACTTTAGAATTAAAAAGAATATATTAATAATTTTGCCCAAGTTCCTTATTTAACCTTTCTAAAAGGATTTTTATGTTTGAGGCCCAGAGAGATGAAATGTCTTGATAAAGTCACATAAACTTTAACCTTTTTTTACCTGACTTTTTGTCAGCCTAGGGTCCTACAGTGTGGAGACCTGCCCAAACACACTGATCATGAAGAATAACTCAAATGATCAAGATTTTGCTGCCCCACCTGATTACTCTAAAAGCTCGACTATTTCTTCTCTAATATTTTTCAGGCCTTTCCACCTTGTTAACCAATCTGGGAAACTAATTAACCAGCACCAACAGTGGGTTAATGTCCTCTCCACCCTAGAAAATGTTTACCCCAGAGAGAAATTTTTCATCTAGTTTCCTTTTTAAGTCTTTCAAAATATTACTTTTTAAGCATCAAACTAAGCTTCTCAAATGTAGTGGGGGACCAAGAATAATCTTAGACTCTTTTGTTTAAATTCACTTTGGTACTCTTAGGTACCATCCTCTACCTACCCCATAAAGGCCTGAGACAATTATATTCACTATTTAAATTCAAAGCCATAAGTGCAGCATGCTAATGGAACCAAGGCAAATATGTAGGTAACAGTTTATTTTTAATGTCTATTAAATATTGCTAAATTATAATGAAACATTTAAGAAAATATATGTGACATTCAAATGAACACCAAATGATTTCATTTCACACTAGTCAATATTAAATTAACTCCGTATTACATGCAAATGTTAGACTTTACTGAAATAAGCAATAAAAGAAAATTATGCTGTAATCCCACAAACACATCATGGTTGGAAATTTGTTATTAAAAGAAAAAAGAATAGGGCTAATACTGTAGAACTGTTTTAAAGTCATTTATTTTTTAAATAATTAAGGGAACTAGCATCACACCAGTAGTTCCATTATGAGTTTTAAATCAGTGAACAAATGAAACACACTAATATGTTGGTAGGCATAAACAAATTGCTATTTGTAAAGTGCCATACCTACTAAAAGTTATTTAAGTAGTGTAACACAAATCTAAAAAGCTCATAGAGTCTATAAATGCTAACTTTTAGAATTACGTTTCAAAAGTAAAAGTTGAAATAACTATGTAAAAGAATTGCTAGCCTAAGCAATTCTGAATTTGTAATATACACATGTAATTGGTCAACTGATATGAATATTTAAATTGTTTCAAACTATGAGCTTGATTTAAAAAAAAAGTTTCTTTTGTCTTTATACCCATTTCCATTATTTCCACTTGTTCATCCAATTTGAAGATGTATTTAAATATAACAGATTATTTAAATTACTCAAGTGATTAGTAAAATTGCTGAAAGAGTAACACCGTAATTGCCATACAATAATATTTTGATTAAGCTGACCTCTTTATAATCATACTCAACAGATATTTGTTGGTTACTTGATTAATGGGTGATTTTGGTTTAGAATTATTCTAGCATAAATGGAAGGTTATACAGTTCTGGTGGGGGTTTTGGTTGTTGCTGTTATTCTTGTTTTTGCTTCTTCCAATAATTCATTAAAATAGACACACACTTAATTGAGGGCCCACTCTGCAGCTTGCTGGGACACAGAAATAAGAGATCCCCAAGGAAATTACAGCTTAATGTAACAAGCAAGAACATGCTATGTGGCCTGCTGTGCTGGGGGGCGTTAGCAGAGCACTGTGGGAACCCAGAGAGCTCTGTGTGCCCAGTTTGGGCACCATCATTTTCAGGAGGAAGCATGGCCTGGGTTGAGTTTCTTAGGAGACTAGCGTTTGCCAGCTACACAAAGTGGGACAGTAAAAACAGCCAAGGCATTCACACAGCAGCCAATACACCACACTCAGGAGACTGTGGTCCTCAATTTAAGTGGTGAGATGAGCTTGGATGGAGTGGGAGGGAAGTGGCTGGTGGGGAAAAGTAAACACCGGATAACAAGAGCCCTCCTGTCCTTTTGAGACCTTGGGTCTTGGCGACTAGAAATGTCCTTAACAAATGCAAGCAAGGAAGTGGCATTACTGAATTTGCATTTCAGAAATCTCCTTCTAGTTGCCTCATTGTGGCTGTATATTTCCTAAGATTAGAAGAGTTAAGTGAGGAGTTCCCACTGTGGCTCAGTATAAACGAACCTGACTAGTGTGCATGAAGATGTGGGTTTGATCCCTGGCTTTGCTCAGTGGGTTAAGGGTCTGTCATTGTAGTGAGCTGCAGCATAGGTTGCAGAAGTGGCTCTGATCCTGCATTGCTGTGGCTGTGGGGTAAGCAGGCAGCTGCAACTCTGAATCAACGCCTAGTTGGGAACTTCCATATGCCTGTGCCCCCCCACCCCAAAAAACGAAGAGTTAAGTGAAGCATAAAGAGAAGCTGTGGAATAATCTCCCAGGGCTTTACCTGTGATGTAGGAGGTGAAATTGTTTAGTCCTTCATTTCTTCCTCTTCAACATGGAGGTCAACTCAAAGAGCTAAGGAGTAAGAGCTGCAATTACTGAGCTGAGAGCTCAGCAAACTATACCTTACAGAGCACATTCAGACCCCTGCCCACTTCTAAAAACAGTTTTATTGGAACCAAGCCACATTCTTTTATATGTTGTCTATGGAGTTTTTGTTTGTTTGTTTCGTGGTTTGGGTTTTTGTTGTTGTTGTTCCTTTTTGTTTATTTGTTTTGGTTTTGGGGGTTTTTTTTTTGTTTTTTTTTTTTTTTGCTTTTGTTTGTTTCATTGCAGTAGCAGGATAATCCCAAAAGAGAACAGTGTGCAAAAAGATCATTCAGTCCCAAACGCAGATTTTTCCCATAGCTACACTTTCTTTGCTCTTTATTCTCCCATACCTCAAATGTGCCTGAGATAATTTTCCTTCTGCCTGAAGGACAGCTTTTAGATTTTCTTATGTGAAAATCTGCCATGCTGCCCCCTTTCACTGTTGTTTGACTGAAAACATCTTTTTCTACCAACATTCTCAAAACGTTTTACACATGAAAGAGATGATTCCTCTATCATACTTTGCTGCTGTTAAGAAGTCAACTGTCAGTCTAACTCTTGTTCCTTTGAAGATAATCTTTCCTCTTTTGTTTGCCTCTGGCCTCTCTTAAGAGTTCTCTCTCTCTCTCTCTCTTTTTTTCCTGCAGCTTCAATACAATGTATTTAGGTGCAGATTTCTCTTTAACTATCCTGTGTGGGATTTGGGGGCTTCTGGAATCTGCAGATTTCTGTCTTTCAGAATAGAGATACTATCTCTTCAGACATATCCTGTCCCACCACCCCTCCTTTCTCCCTCTAGAACTCTGATTACATATCCAGACTTTGTTTCTGTGTCATTCATTGTTATAAATCTTATGTAGAGTTCTCCTTTGACCTTTCTGGATTGAATTCTAGATAACTGTTTTCAGCCAATCTTCCCTATAGGCAGACTTCAGCTCTCCTTGCGTGTTGTTATGGCCAGTCACTGAGATTTCAATTTCTATTGTGTATTTCTTCAGAAGTTTTGTTTCTTTTCAGACTTACCGTGTCACTTTTGCAGTTTCTAGCCCTCTGGAGATATCTTTAAGTTGGTCATTCTTTTACTTAAGCATCGCCAGAATAGGTTTTGTTAGTAGTTGATGTCTAATTATTTTAATATCTGATTCTGCCTTTTGTTGTGTGTCTGGTTTCCTTATCTGCTTATTTCCATAGAGTCTAAAATGCATATGCACCCAGTTATCATTTTTGATGTGATAATCATTCTGTTTGAAAATCTGTTTTAGGACTAATTTGACAAACAATTTTTTGAAGAGAAAGTCCATCATTGCATCAAGTTCAAGTCTATACATGACTGCAATTCTTCCCAGACCCTGCCATATCTCGTTCAGTTGGCCTGAGGGGAAAATATTTACAGTCTTGGCTTACAAGGAAGTAGGAGGCTTATTAGATTTCTCAGTATAGTTTAATTCTGGGATTTGACTTTAGTCCCACTTTTGGAGCCACTGACAGAAAGACAAACTTTTGACTTCAGGGCAAAATCAGTTACTTGTGCTATCATAAATCTTTAGTTTTCATTATTCCTACATTTTGGCCTGGTAATTCCTTACTGTCCTGTTGTCTGTGTGACGCTTTTAAGAAGCTCTTTTGTAGTATTTTATTCAGCTTTGGTTAAAATCTAGGCAGGTACTTGCCAATAACCTGGCCCTCTCATTAGTAGAAAGAGTAAGTCTTTTGAACATGCATTTTAAAAGGAGGGCATCAGGTTATATTATTTTCTGCCTAGGAGAACACTTCCTCTGCTGCCATGCTGAAGCAGAAGTTTCTCACTTTTAAAATTTCTTGGACTTCAAGGGCTATAGCAAGGCTTTATGTCTTTTTTGCTCTGACATAAAAAGCTCATGCTAAAATAATTTCTTGAGATCATTTTTGTCCATAAAGGGCTGTTGCACTGGCAGATAACCAGAATTCCAGAAGTCTTTGCTAGCACCTGTGGAAGACTGAGAAAATTACAATTCATTGCAGCTTCTTCCATCATGCTTTGGAGTCTACTTTTCCACCCTTTGAATCTGAGCCATTTTTTATCTTAGTTTCATAGATACAAAGCTACAAAAAGGATGCTGTGTGTGTTCTGAGCAGGACTTCAATAATCTTTGAGAATATCCACTCTTAGTTTTGGAACCCTGTGATCACCTCATGAGCAAGCCAGTGATGGACTTCTGGAGGATTTGAGCACGTGGAAAGATGCTCCACTCACTTAAGCCAGGGAAGCTACCAGCTGACTACCAACCCATGAACTATCTACCTGACATCAGCTAAGTCTGGCCCAGTCTAGAAGAACCACTCAGCCAAGTGCTGACAAGATTGCCAAGCAGTGGCTTCCTGAGCCAAGTAACTGGTTATTGTTTTAAGCTACTAAATCTAGGAGATATTTTGTTTGCAGGAAAAACAAACTTATATAACTTATAACTCATATATTTTACTCTACTAAAAGTATTCTTTTAAAGTCACTAACAACCTCTTAATGGTTAAATCTATGGGCATTTTCAGTCACTTTCTAACAAAACCAGTTTGTATCATCTAACAGCATTGATTACTATTTCAAATATCTTGGTTTCCATGACACCATAACTTCTTGCTTCTTCTTGAACTCTTGAACTGTTCTTCCTCTATTTCCTTTGTGAATTTGTTTGTTTGTTTTTCTGTAAGTGTTAACATTTGCCAGGTTTCAATCTCCCTATTTCTCCATCCACAAACACCCATGTTGACTCCTATTTTTTTTTTCTTTCAACTGCCATCTGTATGGTTATGATAACATAATCTATATCTTCATAAAAAAACCTTTTCCTGTGTTAGAGACTTGAATATGTAATCCAATAGCTGACAGTGAAATATATATCCCTCCAGGCTCTAAGAGTCAACATATCCCAAATTATACAATCATGTTCTTCTGTTATCTGTTGGCTGGCTCTCCTCCATTTCACATAATGTCACAACTTGTCATCCAGCAACCTGTTTGAGGAACCTCAGCATAACAACAGACTCTGCTAGACTCCATCCTCTTCATCATGTCTATGTCCTCTCTTATTTTTATCTCCCCACCCTAGTTCAAGCCTTCCTTTTCTCCCCCTGAAACACTAACAGCTTTTTGACTTTTGGCCTTAACTTTGTTCATTTCTCATCTAGCCATCTTAAATTTAGCTGTGAAAATAAGTTATTAAAAACAAACAAACAAAACTTCTAAAGGCTTAGTTTTTACTGTAAGAGACTTGGCAAATCATAAGCACATATGCTACCACAGTTATTTTCTCTGCCGCTGACCGTCATCATTAAATGATTTCTGCATTATTTTCATGGTAAGCCTAGAATCCACCTCTACCCAGAAGGCCATTAGTATGGAAAAGAGGGAGATTTAAGGGTGAAATCTACTTGGCCTTAAATTGTCAAAGATAACCAAAACTGTGCACTAGTCAAAGTGGTAAGCTTAGATTTTAATTGCTAATATACTATTGCAATGGAGCATCTACCATGAACTCTCAGTTTCAACTGGTACAGAAGTGATGGGTTTTTAAAGGAGGAGGAAGTGGCAAGAAGGAATAACAGGGGAGTGAAAACTTATAAGAATTGGTCAGGAGTTCCCATGTGTCTCAGCAGTAATGAATCTGACTAGTATCCATGAGGACAAAGGTTCAATCCTTGGCCTTGCTCAGTGAGTTAAGGATCCAGCATTGCTGGGAGCTGTGGTGTAGTTTGCAGATGTGTCTCAGGTCCCATGTTGCTGTGGCTGTGGCATAGGCCGGCAGCTATAGCTCGGATTTGACCCCTAGCCTGGGAACCTTCATATGCCATGCGTGCAGCCCTAAAAAGACAAAAATAAAAACAAAAACAAAAAAAAATTGTCAGTGTAAACTTGGATTAGGCCAGATATGGGTACTAGTTAGCAAATAATGAAAGTAAAGAGTCTATCCTCTTTTAGAAGCTAGGACCCTGAGGCAACAGCATCCCTGATAATCAGATTTTAAAGAAACAGCTTTCAAGTCCTTGAAAAAGAAGATGCTCCTGAGTTGTAGTAGATACATATACATCTGAAAGGGACAGAGGGAAAAATCACATTTGAAAGTCCTTTCTGGTAAATCCTCTAAGAAAGGGTTTCTCAGGGCCTATCTTTGGATGTTGACTGGAATAAACAGTAAATTCTCTTGGGAGCCTTGAATTTTCTCAGACAGGTGTGTTTAGGGAGACTAGAGTCATATGAGGGATGAGGCCTTGAGCTGCTTGTTGAATGTGTGAGGAGGAGAGTGGGCAAAATCATTTGTTTTGAGAGTCTGTAGTTTTTACAGGCCTAGTTGAGATCTAATCAATAAGGGGATCAGAGGAGCCTGACTAGAGTTTGGTTAAGGAGAGAATTTTTGTCAGGATTAAGCTCTGTATAACATTATATTGTAAGAGTGAGTACACACTCAGTAAAGACTTCATGACTTCCAGTTAATGCTGTCGCTGCATAGCAATTTACACTTAACGCTCAGTTCCTTATAGACATAAGACTAATATGTTTCATTAAAAAATATAATTTGGACATGGCTCATCTCTACTCCATGAAGCTCAATTTGGGCTGGAATGTTTGCTTCCAAAATGTGTCTGGCAAGAGGGGCTAGCTCTGGAGTCTGGATCTCAGCAATAGGTGAGGAACTTCTGTTTCTCCGTGAGTCTCTGTAAGGGGCTGCTTGGGCTTCCTCAGAGCCTGGTGGTTAGATTTTAAAAGCAAGAATTCGGAGAGGACCAGGCTGTAAAACAGCTTTTAGGACACAACCCGAGAAGCCCCAGAAAGTCACTTTCATCGTATTTTATTGACCCAGTAAGGGTTAAGACCAGCCCTGATTTAAGAGGAAGAAATTCTGCATGTTGCTGAGAATGTCAAAGAACGTGTGGCTATTTTTCATCAACTATGTGGAGCGCTTGAAAGTGTAATGCCCGCGGTCGTGAGACCCCCTCGCAACGAGCACACCAGAGTCAAAAGTCAAAGCCAAAATGGCAAGGGTCCTTTATTGCAGGTTCAAACCTGGACCCCTGCGCCCTCGTTACCGGTGACGCAAAGTGGTCCCGACTGCAGCGAGTACAGGGTTTTTATGGGCACACACAAACAAGTCCGGGGCTTAGGGGAGGTTTTCAAAGGAGAGGGACGCCGATTGGCTGATATTTGAATTGGGACACCGTCTGTTATATGATTGGCCTGGGATCACGCGATCCATATTCAGCAAGCAAGCAGGTTTACAGAAGCAGATGTGGCAGTTAGTGACTGGCTATAATTGGCGCGCGCGGGACTTTTGAAAGTTGCAGACCTGGGGGGGATGGAAAATTTCCTAAATGGTAGC
>PVHT020000521.1:21426291-21441643 GCA_004024745.2 Catagonus wagneri
AGAGGGACGCCGATTGGCTGATATTTGAATTGGGACACCGTCTGTTATATGATTGGCCTGGGATCACGCGATCCATATTCAGCAAGCAAGCAGGTTTACAGAAGCAGATGTGGCAGTTAGTGACTGGCTATAATTGGCGCGCGCGGGACTTTTGAAAGTTGCAGACCTGGGGGGGATGGAAAATTTCCTAAATGGTAGCCTGTTATGTCTTGGCCAGTTTTATTGACCCTTTGTTGCGAAACACTGTCACAACTGATATTTAGCAAGCAAGCGATGTTACAGAAGCGAGAAGGGAGCGTTAAGTTTCAATTGCCTTAGGTTTCGTCTCTCAAAGGAATGGAGCCAAGGAAAGATTCTTTGTCCCCATCTATCTTCTGAATTAATGTTTTCATTCCTCTTGAACATTTTATGCAAAAATAAGCAAAAATCTAACTGCTTGTTGCCCTGCTCTCATATCCTCCTTTCTTTGTCTTTATGTCTCTACTGATGCTGTTTCTCTCCCAGAATGTCCATCTCTTACTATTCACTTTCAATATACATAACTACAGCTCTTTTAAAAGTCAACTAACCTTTCTTTCAAGTGTCTTTTTATGAAACATCTAGATATTCCTCCTTTGTGATTCTGTCAAACCCTCTGTGGCTTGACAGACTCTACCTGCCTAGAGTTTTGTAGGTTTTTGATGATGTATCCACTCGCCTGATCAGAGCTCTTTGAAGCCAAGTACTGCATCTTAAATGTCCTTGAATTTCCAGCATTAAGCACAGTTCCTGACAGTAGCCACTCAGTGGTTTAAAAAAAAAATAAAGATTAAAAAAAAAAGGCACTTAAAAGAAAACAAAGACCTCCCCAAACTCCAACAATACTTGTGGACTCAAATCATCTGAGAATTGGTCAGTCAGCAAGATTACGATTCCAAAATAACTGAGGGTTACAGGCAATGTTTTCTCTTATCTCCGAGAAATTCCTAAGGAGCCCTACGCTTTGAAGACAAGTGTTGTTTGACAAAAGGTTGTGAAATCAGGTCCACTGCTCTCTCAAATGCTGCCTGGTACTATGATTACAGTGCCTAAACAGCTTGAATTTCCTGGACAAGAGTACACTATGCTGTAATAATTCAGAAGCTGTTTTTTGTTCTTGAAACATATGGCGCTAGCTCAGATTTATCTTGGGAAAAGCTGGTCAGGAAGAGAAACTGCTGAAGAGCTGAAATCTCTCCCGATAGCTAAGGAAACGATGGAGGGGCACTGGCATCCTTCCTCAGAGAGCTCAGGCTCTCTGCCAGGTTGTGGTCCATATGCTGGACCCAGAAAGCTGCTTCAGTTCTCATAATGATCGCCTCACATTGCGTGATGCTGATATTCCCCCAGAGGGCTCGAAGTTTCAAGCATACTTAAATGCATTCTGCTAGAAAACATAGCCTCGGAAAAGTGGATTAGCACTTCTAAGAAAAGAGTTTATTTTTATTCTTCCTGCTTACAGAATGACAAGTTGACTTGTTCAGAAAGAGTTCTGCTTTGGCTCCACACGAATGTTCAACTGGGTATAATGACTCTTCTGGAGAGAGCACCTAGCATAGAATGTGGTGATATGAGAAAGTGCTGTTTCTCAGCTTACCTCTTGCAGAAAAGTTTGCACCGGGGCTAAGACTACCTGAAGTAATATCCTGAATGTTCAATCTATATTCACCCTGTGATTTCTTATAATATTGTAATAGACTGAATTTGAATCACTGGTTTGCCCAGAAAAATTTTTTAAAAGTCTTACTCAGATTGTTTTGTGTACTCTTTTGAAATATTTGCTTCATCTGCTCAAGCAATCGCTTCCCCACTCTCCTTCCTTTGCCCCACCCTCCCTCCCCCTTATCTCCTCCACTTTTTTTTTTTTTTGGCTTTTGTCTTTTTAGGGACCTGTGGCATATGGAGGTTCCCAGCTTAGGGGTCAGATCGGAGCTGTAGCTGCTGGTCTACACCACAGTCACAGAAACTTGAGACCTGAGCCATGTCTGTGACCGACACCACAGCTCACAGGAACACCAGATCCTTAACCCACTGAGCGAGGCCAGGGATCGAACCTGCATCCTGATGGATGCTAGTTGGGTTATTAACCACCGAGCCACAACGGGAACTCCATCTATCTATTCTTTTTCTATGTATGTGTTTGTATAAATTAAATATATAGTTATATGTACATATAAACATAAATGCATGTATAAATACACACCATTTGCATGTATTCATATTCAGTATAAGCCTGGCTGAAGGAATATAATAGACTTGAGTATCATATGCTCAGATTCTTTCCAGATGAGCCAAGATTTTTTTTCCTAGCCCTTAGCAGAGTAAGATAGGTCAGTAAACATGTGGATATTATGTACCCAGGGAAAAACATTTTAGAAAATATTGGCACTAGTAAAAGTCCTATAGAAAGTTGGGGAAAACACTCAATTAAAATGGACAAAAAGTTTTTGCTAAATTTGTATTCGGAGGAATAGGGTTGTATGAATATTGCATCTTTAGTTAAAATAATGTATTAACAATGGTGATTCATTGGAATAAGAAGCTATTCTGAATATTTAATGTTTTATAAGTAGTTTTATTCTCATTTAGATAGATCATATTTAACAAAAGAGGCTGACAGAGTAAAGACTAGTTTTAATACATTCATAACACTAATTTGTACTTGGCTCCTCAGGAGAAGCATGTTCTAAATAAAATATCCTGATTTTTTCAGTACATAATACAATTTTGGGGTGGGTGTGGGGGGAGGGTGTGTGTGTGAGTGTGGGTATATGTTCACATTCCTTCTGTTATGATAACTGAAAGCATGTCATTAATTGGAGCAGGTTAAACATCTTCCTTTAAATACTAATATGTTTAGAAAACTCATTTTTAGAAAGAATAAAAGTGACAATTTCAACTCAGTTTTTCCAAATCATAATCAATTACTCTAATCTGAATAAATGAATTTATAGTACCATTTTAGAAAAAAAAACATAGTTAAAAGGAAATATTCTAATAAAATAGGACTTCACAAAAAAGCCAAATTTCAAACTGAACAAATCAGAAATAGATGTAAATTGAGTATTTGTCCAACATCATTAAGATATGGGTTAGGAAATCTCAAAAATTCCCCCACCCACCCCACTCATCCCCTTCAAAAACAATGTTTTTCCCCAACGTTTAAATCAGCTTTCCTATCACTGGCTCATTATAGTGCTTTACTTCCAATTTATAAAATGTTTTAGAAACACCTAAAATATCTTACCTATACTATATAAATGAATGCGTTACACACACATTATACACATATATACCCCTCCCCTCATAAACTATCTTCCAACTCAGGAGAGCAAGTAGCCTGTTCTAATTCCAGTCACAGGACAAATGTCCTCAGCCTGTAAGCACTTTGTGTCTTCCAAGTTGAGTGCCTTCTTCAATGTACTTTATTTATTTTGCTGCACTCTCTTGTGGTGCCACCATTTATCTTATTTTATGGTAAACAGTTTCGATCCATCATGGTTAAGAGAAACAATCTGCCAAACCAAAACACCTAGCTGAATTTTCTGGATGTTAAAATAGCAGCGTTATAATGAGCGTGTGTCCCTTCAAGGCATGGCTGAAGGAAGAGATGGATATCAAAGATTGGTAGAAATATTTTATGGTTTTATGGGTGTCAAAAAATATCCCTTGATCCATTAGTATAAATAACTTGTAGAACATTGGTCCTCAAACTCAAGCATGAATCAGAATTACACAGCAGTCTAGTTAACTACAAATTGCTGGCCCCACCGTCAGTGTTTCTGTCCCTTAAATCTAGGGCAGGGCTTGAGAATGTTCCTTACTAGCAAATTCCCAGGTGATGCTGATGCTGCCAGTTGGGGAGTGCATGTTGAGAACCATCCTTTTAGGGCAACATATAAAGTGTTCTTCAATTTGGATTTACCAGAACTATTGAAATATTACTTGGGAATTGTTTGAGAAAAACAAAAACGATGCTACCTACATAACTTCCACACAAAAAATAAAACACAACTTAAGAAAATAAATGTATTTATAGACATTTTAAAAGGTTTATGTTAATATTAATCCCATATTCCCTTTCCAATAAACAATTAGTGAAATATTGAATGAACCTTTAACCAAATTTAACTAAGGAGAAAAAAAATAAAAGAACACCTCAGTAGACTTCCACATTTTCATATGCCCTCCCATTTGGGCTACTCATCTACATCCCTAGAGTAACATCCTGGAACACTGTCATCATCCAAACCTTCTCCACCTCGTACATTTTGCATTCCGATATACCACTCTCTTACGACCTTCTCAAAGTTTCCAGGCTCTGATTGCCTCTTTTGCTTTTTCCTTTATTCCTCTTTTCTCAGTTTCTCAGTTCATTCTATTCTGCCTTCTTGTTTTTCTGAACACACTTGACCTCAAAAGCAATCACCACCATCGTCAAGAAATGGTCCTTTCTTTCAGCTATTAGAAACACCCTTACAGTCTTGTCTCTCTTCTCCATGTGACCAAAATAATCCAAGCTGATCCTCTTTCCCTCTTTGATTTCCACCTCACTGATCACTAGAGGATGGGGTGCTTATCTGATACTACCTGAATGCTGTCTCTTACCCCTTTCCCCTTTATGTTTTATCCCCAGAGTAGTGCGTGGGAAAGTAGGCAACACCGAAATCTTCAGAAACAAAGCCCACCCATTTCAGTCTCAACTTTTATTTACCATTAGAAACAAAAACTCACTCCACTGAAATTAGCTCTCTCCTGGCTTGTCTCCTAAACTGGACTATCAGTTTTTTGTTCTCTGAGATGATCTTTCACCTCTGTCTCCAACAATGAGCTCAGTGATCATTGGGTCAATGGGTCCTTTCTTTCTTCAGCGTCTCATTTCTGCTGATCCTCACGTTGTGCTCTATAATAATCTCCCTGTGTTTTTCTCTTCTTAACCTTTACTTTTTGTATTATCTTTCATTTGCTGATCCCTTTGCCAAATGTCTACATCTCATTTTTTTTTAATATAAGTAAGAGATGAAAGTGCAAAGAGGAATCCCGCTCACCCAGGGGTAACATACGTTGGCTTTTGTTAAATGATCTTCTAGAAGCAGCTCTAAGCTTATTTAAAATTTGCAGTCCCTGGGCCTTTTCCTGGTTTCTTTAGGTTATTATTTTGAGTGTGTGGTTTCAGTGTGTGTGTGGGGGTATGGTGGTGAGTTCTCCCTGGAGCAGCTATTTGAAGCTAAGTAGAGGGGGAATTAATGTCAGGGATGGCAGAACTTGTCTTGGGACAACCTAAATTTCGGTTCCAATTTGTTGTTTCAGATACCCCCTCATAAAACCTGTTATATCTTCCAAATTAGGAGCATCCTTCTGTTCAGTGTCTAGCTTTCAAGGTGAGGCTAAGCTCACAGAGGAGCCCTGTGATGGGATCAGCTGATCATATCCTCCCTCCTCATCTTTTTGTCTGTGTCCAACTGTCTCCCTGTTCTAAGAAACAGGATGGAAGACAAGAAAATGGCACAATGGGCAGGATTCACTTCTATGAGCTCCTCTCCTGTTCTTCCCTGTAGCCTGGGGTCTCTCTGTCATTATCCCTTCCCCCTTCACACCATGCTCACTTCTATACCTTGTCAACATCCTCCGCAGGGTAGTATGGGATTGCCTGTTCAAGACCACACTACTCTTTTTTAGAAAAGTCTGCAGTTATCCAAAGTCCAAGGAGATGAATATCAGCTTTAAGCACTAACCCCATTTTTGTCCAAATTTTGGTATTGTGATAGTGTTTTTGTTTTGTTTTGTTTTGTTTTGTTTTGTTTTAGGTAAGTAGTTAGGCTCCTTCCTTGCTACATTGAAATGTATTCGTCCCCTGTACCTTGTGTGTGTGTATATATCCAGTAAGGCTTGAAGGACAAGGGAAAATATAGATGGCTCAGCTCTGCTATTTTTCATCAGAAGCCTGCCAATTGACTTTGAAATTGTCTTTACGAATAACATGCTAGAGAAGCCAGGTTAACAAAGAAAAAAAAATATATATATAACAACCTGTTTGTAGTTAAACTTTTCTCTGGGAAAGGCTTCATTTTATTTCCACTTGACTTCAGCTCAGTTTAGTTTGTCTCCTCTTCCAGGACACATGTTCAGCCCACCTCCCTCTGCACAGCTTTGTCTGGCACTGCCGATTGTTTGCTGTTTAATACTGAGAGAAATATGCTGTTAGAAGCGTAAGCTGGAAATAATCACAGGGCTGTTCTGATGCTCTCTGGGCAAGGCTGTTACATAGTCATCCCGACTCCTGACGTTACTGCTGAGGCCGCTGGGTGTGCACAGGGAGCACACAGGTCTTGCCAGGAGCTCTGTGAAGGGTTCCTATATCTTGTTATCACTCCAGCAGTCTGGGACTTGTCTGCTCTACCCACATTTTTAAAATCAAGACACTGCACCTCAGAAAGCTTAAATAATTTGTGTTACTCCATCAGGCTAGTAGGTGGGAGATGTTCTCAGTTTGACTCCAACCTATCTCTACTTTTGAACACTCTTCAAACTCATACCAAATAACTCCCACAATGCATGTCCATTATCAAGCGATTCACACATTATCGCCTCATTAATTTGTTTGTTTTATCGCTCTTTTCCAGAAGAGTCTAGCAGCTCCTTTTAACATAAAACATCCCATCCAGTCTTAAAGAGCCAGTTTATAGCTCAACTTGACTTGCATTTATTCTTCTCCTGATTATCCCAGCAGGAAGTAATATTTCTTCTCCTGTATCACTCTGGTGTGTTTGTTTTTAATATTCATTTGTCATGAATCAGTTCATGTTAGAAACACATGTACCACCTTTTGGTCTCAAAGTTGCGCTTCGCGTCTCTGATCCTTTCTTGGACAAGATGTAATGCCCGCGGTCGCGAGACCCCCTCGCAATGAACACACCAGAGTCAAAAGTCAAAGCCAAAATGGCAAGGGTCCTTTATTGCAGGTTTGAACCTGGACCCCTGCGCACTCGTTACCAGTGACACAAAGAGGTCCTGACTGCAGCGAGTACAGGGTTTTTATGGGCACACACAAACAAGTCCGGGGCTTAGGGGAGGTTTTCAAAGGAGAGGGATGCCGATTGGCTGATATTTGAATTGGGACACCATCTGCTATATGATTGGCCTGGGATCACGCGATCCATATTCAGCAAGCAAGCAGGTTTACAAAAGCAGATGTGGCAGTTAGTGACTGGCTATAATTGGCGCGCGCGGGACTTTTGAAAGTTGCAGACCTGGGGGGGATGGAAAATTTCCTAAATGGTAGCCTGTTATGTCTTGGCTGGTTTTATTGACCCTTTGTTGCGAAACACTGTCACAACTGATATTTAGCAAGCAAGCGATGTTACAGAAGCGAGAAGGGAGCGTTAAGTTTCAATTGCCTTAGGTTTCATTTCTCAAAGACTAGTTTGCTTTTTTTAATTTTACTGTCAATATTTGATTTCAATAAATAGTGTGAAAAGTGGAGGCATGATAAAATGAAAAAAAATCTAGCATTTAATATAAAATGACTAAAAAGTCCAATTCTAAAAAAATAATAATAATAATAATAAAAGAAAAGGAATTCCCTTCCTGGCGCAGAAGAAACAAATCTGACTAGGAACCATGACGTTGCGGGTTTGATCCCTGGCCCTGATCAGCGGTTAAGGATCCAGCGTTGCTGTGATCTGTGGTGTAGGTTACAAACACGGCTTGGATCCCATGTTTCTGTGACTGTGGCATAGGCCGGCAGCTGTAGCTTCAGTTCAACCCTTAGCCTGGTAACCTCCATACGCCACGGGTGAGGCCCTAAAAAGCAAGAAAAAAGTACAATTCTAGCATTTCCTAGCTGTTTAATGTTAGAAAATCTATGGGAGCCACTTAACCTCATTATTGTCATCTGGAAAAATGGTAGTAATGATAAACTTGTTTTACTTTTCATGGAGTTTTTAAGGATCAAGTACAATAATAGATGTGGAAGTGTTTTATAACTGATCGAGTGCTACGTAAGTGTACTTTATCATTGCTAATAAAAACAGTTGATTGCCTATTTAATTGACTTTAATGTAGGTGTAAAATGGACAGTTAAAAAAAAGAAATCAAAGCTGAGACTGTGATCCTAAAATAGAGTTGTAGAAGTTGTTGATGGTGTCTTTCCTTCAGCTGAAGTTACCTAGTTCTGCCTTGCCTCTGGGCTTTTTCACTACCCATTAAGATAAAAACAAACAAAGAAAAAAGACTAGAAGATAAAAACCAAAAAAAAAAAATTTTAGAGCTAGGCAAAAGGCAAGCTGGAATTCACTGAAGCAAACTAAGATATATAAAGATTCACCTTGTGCTGGGGTCAAAGATTTGCAGTAATTGTTTATTTATTTATTTATTTTTGTCTGTTTGCCTTTATGTAGAGCCGCACCCGCAGCATATGGAGGTTCCCAAGCTAGGGGTCTAACAGGAGCTGTAGCTTCCGGCCTTCGCCACAGCCACAGCAACGCCAGATCCGAGCCACATCTGCAACCTTCACCACAGCTCACGGCAACACCGGATCCTTAACCCACTTAGCAAGGCCAGGGATCAAACCCACAACCTCATGGTTCTTAGTCGGATTTGTTAACCACTGAGCCACAAAGGGAACTCCAGATTTGCAATAATTGTTAAAGTGACTGTCTACATGGAGAAATAGAGTTGCTTAAAACATACAAAACATGAATACATTCCTGTAGAATCAGCTACACGGAGTCACACATAATTGCCTACATTATGTAACCGTATTGTTAATATCAATCTGTTCTATGTTGATTTGACTAATATAAAGAATATACCATAATGAAGGGCTGCACTAACTTTTGTACTATCATCCACCAATTACAAAGGACAGTTCATATTAAAAAAAAAATTCTGTGTTTAATTCAGACTTTAAAATAGATCTAAAAAGCGTGTTTATTTTGCTTTGGAGGGAAACCGAATTTGGAGAAATAACAATGATCTGGTGTCATGTAATGTCTAGGAGACTATACATTCATAGTAAGGATTTGTTGAGTCAGTCGGTGAATGGTAGCCACTGGCATATTAGCCAAACAGTCTTTCTGGCTGAAAGACAAGTTGAAACAATGATTCTTTTAGCTCATTAGTGCTGGGGCATTAATTATATATTTAAAAACACAGATTACTAAAAAAAAAATTGAACTTTGAGGAATGCGTAAAATGTCAATATTGTCATTGTTTTACTAAATCAACTTGTCATTTATAGTCTATAACTATTGCATCTTATCTTTGTGCAGACACATTTGTGAACCACTTTAAATCATCTTTTTGATTTACATTTTCTAATGATGGAGAAAATCATGTTAGTGTCCATGAAATACACAGTTTTTAAAATATTTCATGAAATTGGGCCCATAATTTGGGATAAAAATTGTCATATATGGGAGTCCCTGTCGTGGCGCAGTGGTTAACAAATCCGACTAGGAACCATGAGGTTGCAGGTTCGATCCCTGGCATTGCTCAGTGGGTTAACAATCTGGCATTGCCATGAGCGTTGCCGTGAGTTGTGGTGTAGGTCGCAGACGTGGCTTGGATCAGGAATTGCTGTGGCTGTGGCGTAGGCTGGCAGCTGTAGCTCTGATTCGACCCCTAGCCTGGGAACTTCCATATGCCACGGGTGTGGCCCTAAAAAGCAAAAAAAAAAAAAAAAAAAAAAAAAATTTGTCATATATGTCACAGTGTGATTTCTTTTCTTTTCTCTTCTCTTCTTTTCTTGGCTACACCTGCAGCATATGGAATTTCCCAGACTAGGGGTCAAATCAGAGTTGAAGCTGAGGACTAGGTCACAGCCACAGGCAACACCGGATCCGAGCTGCATCTGGGAACTATGCTGCAGCTTGCAAGCAGACAACTCCGGATCTTTAACCCACTGAGTGAGGCCAGGGAGCAAACCATATTCACGGTCACTAGTCAGGTTCTTAACCTGCTGAGCCACAAGGGAACTCCAACAGTGTGATTTATTTTAAAACTGAGTAGGAGGCATTTAAGACATGTTTTGTAAGCATATCAGGTATCTTTGAGATTTGGAGTACTGAGATGTGAATAATGGAGTTCATGTTTCTGTTAAATGTAAAGAGAAAAACATTCATACAGTAGGTGCACTGTTCATATAGTAGGTTCACTCTGTCTTTACATAATGATGTGAAAATTATAATCCAGACCAGGAGTTCCCTTTGTGACACAGCAGAAACAAATCTGACTAGTATCCATGAAGATGTGGGTTCAATTCCTGGCCTCACTCAGTAAGTGGGTCAGGTATCTGTCATTTCTGTGAGCTGTGCTGTAGATGGCAAATGCTGCTAGGATCCCGAGTCACTGTGACTGTGGTGTAGGCTGGCAGCTGTAGCTCCGATTTGACCCCTAGCCTGGGAACTTCCATATGCCGCAGATGTGGCCTAAAAAGCAAAAAATACTAATAGTAATAATTCTCAACTTAAAAAATAAAAAAAAATGAAATCAAGACCATATTATCTAAATAGGCTTATACTATTCAAAGTAAACTATGATGGCAGGTAGCCTTTATTGTTATGCTTTAGTGCGATAAGAGCCTTTTGGATGTTACTCAAGTTCTAGCGTGAATTGACTGAAAGTGATAAAAGAAGTCAAATATCTAGAGTTAGAAAAAGCACTTTCTTACCTTCAGCAAAATATCTCATTTGATTATGAGTCAAAAGTCAATCGTCAATGCTCTTACAATTGTAGTACATAAAACACTCTATTTCAATGGTAATAATAAATGAAATGTAAAAGTGATACTCTATGAGCAAAATGAAGAAATTCTACTGAATTGTTAACTTTTTGTCTTATTTATTTTTACATTCCCTCAACCTAGCCTAACACCTTATTTTGAAATAGAAGCTCCATGAGTGCTTATTGAAGTTAACAGAATTCAGTTATCTAAATTTAAATGTAATTGTATTACATAAGCAATTAATTTAGCTTAAGCAGTTTTACTTAACTATCACAGAGATAGCATTAAAATGGGCACAGAAATAAGTATATCAGAATTTTGCAAGCATTTTCTATAAAGGGTCAGAGAATAGATATTTCAAGCTCAGAGTATCAAAAAGCAAAATCAAGAGTATTATGTGGTATTCAAATGTAAATATAAAATACGATATAAATATAAATATAAAATATAAAAACCATTCTTAACCCAAACACCATACTGAAGCAGGCATCGGGCACATTTTGTCCATAAGCTGTACTTGCCGACCCCAGAAAGTCACATTAGTTCAAAAGGTGTGAAGCTTTTTTTTTCTTTTCCTGAATGGCCACACCCATGGCATATGGAAGTTCCTGGACCTCTAGGAATCAAATCCAAGCTGCAGCTGTGAACGACGCCATAACCTCAGCAACACCAAATCCTTAACCCACTGCTACACAGTGGGAACTCCTGAAGGTTGTGTTCACAGAGTGGACCTAATTATTTCTGTAGATTTGGTCCTTCATGATGTAAACTTATAAACAAAATGGGAGTCGGGTGATGGGTTAAAATCATCAATTTCTTGTGAATTTAGAGTGAACAATTGAAATAAGTGGTTTAAATATGCCTTTATCTTGCCACATAAGTTATCAGACTCTGAGAGCCAAATGGGTAATGTGGATAATCGAGCTTAAATAAGTATAGAAATTCTACTGAGAATGACATCATTAGGAGAAAAAAGAAATGAATGGGGTTTAAAGCATGCTGTAATACGAAGATGTATTTAGATAATGGGAAACTATCCTTCCTAGTGGTAGGAGAAGGTTCAGAAATAGATGGGCTTTGTGAACAACATGGGGGGAGTTGGATGGAGCTGGAAAAGCTGCTTGCTCTAGGGACATATCAGGCCAGTGTCCCTGAGGTTTGCATTTTGACAAAAGAGCATCTAGCATGGAAAATGTTGGACACATTGAGATCTGTTTAGGAAATTGTGATACTCTTTACCAAAAGGAATTATGCACCTCTCACAGGAAAATATATGCCATAAAATACACATGCATAATGGAAATTAATTTTAATCAAGGAATTTCTATATTTTTAAATGAGATTAAACCATGGCCCATTAGTGTTGCCTTTTTAAAGGGGCCACATGGAGTTTCTGTGGTGGCACAGCATGTTAAGGATCCATCGTTTCCGCAGCTGTGGTGTTGGTCTCAGCAGTGGCTCAGATTCAGTCCCTGGCCTGGGAACGTCCATATGTCATGGATGCATAAATTTAAAAAAATAAATAAAATATAAAGAGCCACATGGAATTTTATAAACTGCAAACTTATCTTATATATAGTAGCTTTGAGCAACATCATGGTAAAATTTATAAGAAGAATGGAAAAAATTGTGAAGATGGGCAAGACCCTTAAACTTGCTGAGTCTTAGCTTCCACATGAGTCAGGTGAAAAGATTGTACCTAGTGATTGCTAATGATATACTTTTAAAATGTGGAGAAGCCATGAATTTTTCTTAAGTTAAATATTTAATAAGTGCAGAATTACTCACTGAATCATCCAAGGTACGAAGACATACACATATGTTCTATTTTAACACCTAGACCTACAGTTCTCAAACCGTGTGTGCTAGTGCCCTGAAGTACCACAGCAAATTGAAAGAGACATCTGCCAGACACCTGAAACTACTAGGTGAAGGAAGATCAGTTTCAACTCATTCCTTTTAACCACTTCACATCTTTTAGGAAATAGCTTCTTTGGCGTTGCTGTCACAAAGAGTAGCTACCATGTGAAAATCAGTGTGGTACAGGAAATGAGGGTGGTAGTTTCTGATTCCAAGGTTTGAGAAGTTGATCAATGTGTTGTAAAGACACACACAATTATTGCTTTTTTAAAACATAACTACGTAATAAAAGGATGCTAGATATTTCCATTTGTCTCAGTGGCATCATGAAAGTATTACTAAGTATGCTGTGAACCAAGAAAGATTGGGAACCTCTGAGATTGTCTATAACTCTATTTCTGAGTCATGGCTTTCAAGTACATTTGATTCTTCTAAAGCTAACTAATCTAATATTAAGTATCTCTGTCCTACTAATTGTGATTCAAAAACTCCATTCCATTTGCTTTCAATCACCCATAATCCCACACTGGCTTAGAAAACAATTCCTGACCCATGGAATGTAAGGGTTTAGAGAAATGTGTGCATCCTTAAAACACAGCTTTTCCATAGTAAGATGATAACAGTGGAGTAGAAAGAGGAGGGAATTTTAACCATACTCAGGAGACATTACATTCAATTAGAATCTTAAATATTATATAATATTTCCATGTATTCCTGTGATAGAATGAAAATTTAGAAGCGTGGGGACAGAGTTCCTATTGTGGCTCAGTGCATTAAGAACCTGACATAAGTGCCCATGAAGTTGCTTAATGGGTTAAGGATCCAACATTGCCACAAGCTGTGGCATAAGTCACAGATGTGGCTCTGATCTGGTGTTGCTGTGGCTGTGGTGCAGGCCTACAGCTGCAGCTCCAATTCGCCTGGAAACTCCCATATGTTGCAGTGGCAGCTGTAAAAATAAATAAATAGATAAATAAATACATAAGTAAAAGTGTGGAGAGATGGGTGGAGAGTCAGCAAAGGGGAATCTGAACAGACTTGCTACAGAAAACTGTTAGAGCCAAGTGATATTAGTGTATATGATTCCTGGTCATGAGGTCATCAGGCAAGAAAACAGCTTTGATCGGGGAATAAATAACCTTTTGCATGAAGGGTATGGACAATCTTTTCCAGAAAAGAAATAATTGAAACTTCTCTTAATGTTGTCAAAGGCAAGAGTGGGCTTCCTATTGGAGAAAAATCTAACATCAGAAATCACTGTACCCAGTATACATGGGAAACTAAACTCAGCTCAAATAAAAATTTGGGCCAAAGCAACAAATACAAAAAAACAAAAAGCAGAGTCATTGTTTTTCTAAGTGGTCACAGAAAAATATCTTTTCAGCAGCACAATGCAATTCCCTGGACAGGTGCAAAGGAACAGACCATAATAAGCCAGAAAAACAGAGGAATAAATTAGGAGTTCAGGATTACCAAACTGCTATATGTACATATACAAGTATTTATAGCCGAATCACTTTGCTGTACACCAGAAACTGACACAACATTATAAATCGACTATACATCAATTAAAGAAAAAAGAAAAAAATCAAATCAGCACAAGTAGAAAGCCTGGTGTTTAACGAACTGACTTTTTTTCACTTTTTTTAAAGTTTTATTGAAGGATAGTTGACTTACAATGCTGTGGTCATTTCTGCTGTACAGCAAAGTGATTCAGTTATACATGTACACACATTCATTCTCTTTCAGATTCTTTTCCCACTTAGATGATCACAGAATATTGGGTCATGTGTGTAGAACTCTTTTAACTGTGTGTAGGAGGGGCCACAGGAGCCCCACAGCAGGCAAATTTTCGGGTGTTAGTAAGAGTAAATATACGAGTTCCTGCTGTGGTACAGTGTTAAGGGTCTGACTGCAGCAGCTTGGGTCACGGCAGAAGTGCAGGTTCAATCCCTGGCCCAGCACAGTGAGCCACATTGCCACATTGCTGGCATTGCCACAGCTGTGGCGTAGGTCACAGCTACAGCATGAATTCAAGCCCTAGCCCAGGAACTTCCATATGCCATGGGTACAGCCATTACCAAAAAAAAAAAAAAAAAAAAAAAAAAAGAATAGTGGTTATTTGACGTACAGATTTTTTATTATACAAAAGCGTGTGTGTGTGTGTGTGTGTGTGTGTGTCTGGAGAATGAGAAAGTGACATGAGTACAATCACCAGTTCATCACTAATATTTATAATCTTAATAATTAATGCTTACTAATACTTACTGTCTTAGTATGTTTTGATTGCTGTAACAGAATACCGCAAACTGGGTAGCTTATTTACTTCTCAGTTTTGTAGACTTGAAGTCCAAGATGAGGGTGCCAACGCCATCAGGTTTTGGTGAGGGATCCTTTCTGAGATGCAAACTTGCCAACATTTTGTTCTGTCCTCACGTGGTGGGAGAAACAAAGACGCTCTGTGGAATCCACCTGAATGATCTAATTACCTCACAAAAATCTCTTCTCCTAATACCATCGCATTGGGCATTTGGATCCCAAGATATGAATTTTGAGGGAAGGCAGACATTCAGACCAGAGCCCTTACAAAGTTTTGGTTTTCCAAATGCCTTCCAAGTCGCCTGTTAGAGAGACATCAGTTTCACATCAGGCCATGAACCTGGACCAGCTCTTGTCTGAGAATTCTTGATGACTTAGTCAAATTAAATTGCACTAAAAGTGAATACTGACCAACAGTATTAAAAAAAA
>PVHT020000521.1:21442643-21472949 GCA_004024745.2 Catagonus wagneri
TTTTGAGGGAAGGCAGACATTCAGACCAGAGCCCTTACAAAGTTTTGGTTTTCCAAATGCCTTCCAAGTCGCCTGTTAGAGAGACATCAGTTTCACATCAGGCCATGAACCTGGACCAGCTCTTGTCTGAGAATTCTTGATGACTTAGTCAAATTAAATTGCACTAAAAGTGAATACTGACCAACAGTATTAAAAAAAAACATATATTTTTATTTTAGACACAATGCTAACTTTATTTTAAATGTGGCTTTCTAGCCAATACCTAGAAGTAGAAAATTAGAAAGAGAAAATAAAGTCTGAGAATATTTAGAAACCTAAATAGAGAACAATACAGAATGACAAAGATAGTCATCAATATAGGTCTTATTACAATCAACACATTCTGTATAGAAAGACAGGATAAAATGCCAGAGAGTAGTGAAACATTTCTACCACAAAGTTTCATAGATTCGTACTGGAGTCCTGGAAAGTATTTTCATGCAAAACATATCATTTCCTGAAATGGCCAGATAATATAATACCAGTATAGTCTAGGGTATAAATAAGAGTAGTACATTGCAAAAAAAAATGGTCATAAATTCCTCCAGTTTCTACATAATACCCCTTTAAAATGTGACTTTGCTAATCCTCCCCAAAAGAAGTAAGGTCAATTCCTATAATTCCTTAAAACTTGGTTGGTCTCATAATTTATTTTGGTCATTATAATTTGATGAATGTGATGTACCAAATTTAGAACTCTAAGCTACCTGCCAGTCTGCTTTTGCTTTCTTAGAACGCAGCTTTGATGGCAATTTGAGAAAAAAAAGAAATTGACGCTAGACTTGTTAAGGATGAGGATAAGTAGGAGCGGTGTTAGCCAATAGCAAGCACCGAGGAGTAGACACGGGAGTGAGGCTCCCCTGCACCATCTACCCCCTTATGAGCTGACTGCCCGCGGGAATGGACCCACGAAGACCTGCAGAACAAACCAAATGGACTGAACCCAGAATGCCAACACTGTGGATGTGGTGCTAATAAAGGACTATCATTCCATTTCATGAAGTTTCAGGATAGTGAGTTACACAGCAAAAGATAATTAATACAATGTGTGTATATTCGGGGTCAGCCAGATTTTCTTAAAACAGTAATATTGTGGGTCATACACTTTCTTACACGATTACACAACTACTCAACTGTGCTATTGGAAGACAGAAGCAGTCATAGACGATAAGTGAACAAATGAACGTGACTGTATTCTAATAAAACTTTATTTACAAAAAGAGGTGGCTATCACACAAGTTGTAGTCTGCCCAGCTCCAATATATATACTGTGCATTTGTATGTGCACATTGAATATGTGTGTTTCTATGCTCTCAAGAAATCTACAGATATATAGTGTTTCGTGACTGGTGAATAAGAGAATGAAAAGTGGATATTTAAGTGTAGAGTGGAGAGAAGGAAGACCTTAGGTAGATTAGAGACAGCTTGGGTCAAAAAGAATGAAGACCGTTAGTCAGGGTAAATAGCTTAATAAGTTCAGTGTATATTTACTTATTACATGTATACTTATATGTATTTATGTATTTATAAATATATAATCTTATAAAATATGAAATATATAAATATAAAATATCTGTACATATATTTATAACATTTTCTATTTTATTTATATGAATATATAATATAATAAAATGCATACATTAAAGATATTTATTTTGTATTTATAATATATGTATATTTGTATTTATAGATACATAAATAGTGTATGCAGTCAAGTAAGTTTCTCTAAGAAACATTGCTAACAAATTCATTCTTCATTTGTGTCCATGGCTCATTTCAGATATGATAGATATCTGGTTTATATTACTCTGAAACTTAGGTTTAGGAGAAAGAAATCAATGAATGTCCATTTTAAACCTATTTCTCAAGTTTAAACTCATTCCCTTGGTACTGTCTCATATAGCAATAAAAGGTTTTGCTCAAGCTGAATGCCTCCCTAGCCTAGACGTTACACTAATGTGAAAATAACTGCTGTGATAGTAAGGAGATAGCCAGGCTGCTAGAGATCAAACTGAGACAACTATGTGACTGTGTGGCTGACATTCTATGGGCCATGTTATCAAGACCTAAGATATTGTCACAAATTTTTAATATAATTAAAGGTGACACTAATAATAAGACTGTTGCAAACTGGCTAGCAGAGACCATCAAAAAATCTTTTACATTTAAATAAATGCCTTCAAACTTCATGATAAAGCGTGTGTCTCTGATCCCAGTTAAGGATCAAATTTTTAAAATATAGGCACTTCAGATCTGTACCTGTATTGAATTCTAATGTGAAGATCTTTGCTAGAATGCTTGGAAAGAGATTAGAAATATTGATTCTCATTTAAGTACTCTTAGATCACCAAAATCTCACTAATGAAGAATTTCTTTAAATAATGACCCCTATTGGCTAGTTAACAAACTATTTCGTGAAATTGTAATACGTTAATCCCTCCAACACACCTGAACTCCCTAAATGCGATTTATGAAGTAGGCTGGCTCCGCGCGTGGCACCCCCTCTCAGAATCTCAGACGTCACCTGAGCACCACCTGCCCTGTGCACCACGCCTGCCCAGTAGATGACTAAGTTTATGGAAGGTTGTTGGCAATGCAGTGCTTTCAAAAACTTAGTATGCATTATACCTACTTGATTCCAGTCCTGTTCCATGTGATTGCAATCACATTAAAGTTTTTCCTAGACTTATTTCTCCAGCCCGATTGATTTCTTTATCTGTTTGCCTTCATACATTGTATCTCAGTTAATGGTGATGATTGGGGGCTTTCTGGCATAAGTTTTGAAAGAGATGGCCACAGCTTTAATCTGCTCTTTGCTTCAGGTCTGCATATCTATTGTCCTTTATCATTCAGAATTTCTTTTCCTCTTACCTGTTACTGTTAGTGGTCTAAACATCAGCTTTGATAACCATTTGACACTCTCAAATCTGGACTCTTAAATTCCTTTTTATTTCTTTTGGTAATGCAGCCAATTCTTTTTCAGAGAACTGAAAAATATACATATTTTTCTTTTGTCTTTTTAGTGTCGCATCCGCAACATATGGAGGTTCCCAGGCTAGGTGTTGAATCACAGCTGTAGCTGCCAGCCTACACCACAGCCAGAGCAACTCAGGATCAGAGACGCGTCTGCAACCTACACCACAGCTCATGGCAACGCCAGGTCCTTAAACACTGAGTAAGGCTAGGGATCAAACCTGAATCTTCATGGATACTAGTCAGGTTCGTTAACACTGAGCTATGATGGGAACTCCTTATATTATTATCTCAGTACATGGAATTACTTTTATCCTTTCCAAACATTTTCTCTAGAAATAGAGGTTCATAGGCCTACTGTGAGTGTTCTTCCCAAGTTACTGTGGACAACTTTACCAAATGGTTTTTACAACCCTGTAACATGGGCCCCCACCCATACAGCTTCCAATATCCAGCTTCCAATATCCAGTTTCCAATATCCAGTTTCCAACAGTGTCCTTACTGTTCTTACTATCCAACCACAAGCCACTGAGGCATATTTTAGATTTTATAACAGGAGCTTATTTTCTGGTACCAAAATTTCTGTTTTAGGCTTGTCAATATTACTTCTCAAGAAAAGAGTCTCTGTTTCCCCCAGTCCTGTGGAGCTCCTGCACACAAGCCCCGCTGGCCTTCAATGCCAGATGCTCCGGGGGCTCTTTCTCCCTGTGCCAGATCCCCAGGTGTGGGGATTTGACATGAGGCTCAGAACTCTCAGTCCTGTAGCTGAGTCTCTGTGATACAGATACTTTCCAGTCTGTGGGGCTTCCCACCTGGGGGGTATGGGGTTGCTTCTATTGCATAATCACCCCTCCTACCTCTTGATGTGGTCTCCTCTTTGTCTTCTGGAGTAGGATATCTTTTCTGAAAGTTTACAGTCTATTTGTTTGAAGGCTGCTCGGCATTTGGTTGTAGTTTTGTTGTTTTTTGGGAGAGAAGTTGAGTTCCAGTCCTTCTATTGCACCATCTTAATCCAATCTCCTCCAATAATCTTGTCAATATTACTTCTCACTGTCAGAAATAATCAGGTTTATTTCTTGCTTTTGCTTATTACCTATCTCTTTCTTACTAATACATATGTTTTATGAGCTTATTGTTTATCTTTTACCACTTTATCCCCTGGGTCTAGAACACCATCTGACTCATAGAACACACTCAATATATAACTTTAATATATGAATAAATAAATAGTTTGAGTTCCTGTCAGGGCTCAGCAGAATCAAATCTGACTAGCATCCATGAGGACTTAAGTTCGATCGCTGGTGTTGCTGTGAGCTGTGGTGTAGGTCTCAGACACGGCTCGGATCTGACTTGCTGTGGCTGTGGTGTAGGCCAGTGGCTACAGCTCTGATTCGACCCCCAGCCTGGGAACCTCCATATGCCGAGGGTGTGGCCCTAAAAAAGATAAAAAAAGAAGGAAAGAAAGAAAGAGAGAAAGAAAAGTTTGTTTTTCTCTGTTTCACATCCAGAAGTCTATTTCTAGACCTAAATAACATGTCTTGCAAATGTTTTACATAACCACACTATGAGATTCAAACACACGAACACACACACACACAGTAGCAATCAACAGTATCCTTACTACAATATATATGGTCTCCCTGGTTCTTCACACTAAGTAAATTTTCATGTGCGATTTTTTTTTTTGCTTTTTGCTTTTTTTGCTTTTTAGGGCCACACCCACAGCATATGGAGGGCCCCAGGTTAGGGGTCGAATTGCAGCTATGGCTACTGACCTACACCACAGCCACAGCCACAGCCATGCAGGATATGAGTAAGGTCTGCGACCTATACCACAGCTCACGGCAAACCAGACCCCCAACCCGCTGAGCAAGATCAGGGATTGAACGCACATCCTCATGGATACTAGTCAGATATGTTTCCCCTGCACCACAATGGGAACTCCCAAACCCATGCTTTTTTTTTTTCGTTTTTTTTTTTTTTTTGGGAGGGGAGGGGGGTCACATCTGTGGCATATGGAGGTTTCCAGGCTAGGGGTCCAATCAGAGTTGTAGCCACCAGCCTACACCCCAGCCACAGCAATGCAGGATCTGAGCTGAATCTGTGACCTCCACCACAGCTCACGGCAATGCCGGATCCTTAACCCACTGAGCGAGGCCAGGGATGGAACCCGTGTCCTCATGGATGCTAGTTGGGTTCGTTAACTGCTGAGCCATAAGGGGAACTCCCCCTCATGTATGATTAAGACGTTATTCTTTTTTTTTATTTTCTTTGCCAATAATTCAGTGAGAGACCAATGCTTTCCAGCATTTTCACATAACACCAAAAATGTCTGATTAACTAAGTAAACAATATACTCAGTCTTATCTTTTGTTAGGAAATAAAAACTGTTTTATAAATTGATTGTCTGCCTGAAATGACTGAATTTCCACATAGTTACAAAGATAGGATCTAAGTTGCCAAAAAAGACTCAAAATTGATTTTATATTTTACCATTTGCCCTTAGCACCAACTCAGGCTTAGGTCTATCTCTCTGCTGTTTGTGCTTTCTTATAATTTTTCTCTTTGAGGTCCACTTTGTGATTCAAAAATTCATATGATTCAATATCTCAAAATGGGTTAGCATAGCCATAGAACATTGACTAGACTCCAGAATCTATTAAGTTAATATCAATTCTCAGCAAATAAAAATTTATATTTTCTAAAAAGATATGTTCTGAAGTTGAGCACATTCATCTGATGAACCATTCATTCTTCTGTTTTTTATTTCTTTTTAATTATACAGATTTCCAGAGATGATATTTAAAGATACCTACGCACAAAGACTCCAAATTAACAAGTAAAATCCTTGGAAGAGATATTGCTTACTACTCGCAATACAAAGGTTTTAAGTTTTTTTTTCTTTTTGTCTTTTTAGGGCCACACCCACAACATATGGAATTTCCCAGGCTAGGGGTCAAAACGGAGCTGTAGCTGCTGGCCTGTGCCACAGCAATGTTAGAACCAAACCACATCTGTTACCTACACCACAGTTCACAGCAATGCCGGATCCTTAACCCATTGAGGGAGGCCAGGTATCAAACCTGTGTCCTCATGGATACTACTTGGGTTCATTACCTTTAGGCCACCATGGGAACTCCCAAAAGTTTTAATTTTGATTTTTTAGTGTGACTTAGTCATTCTAAATCACAGGTCAGATTAACTCCTGACATAATCCAGTTATTTAAATTTTGTTTCCTCCTTCTAAAGACACGAGTTTACATATAATTTGCATCACCCAAAGCTCTTTTGGCATCATTGTGATGGCCTACTCTACTTCTGCAACTTACTTTATCTTCCTTTCTGCTCTGAGATTCTTCCTGTCAATGCCATGTCTCTGATAATGTCACCCTGAACAGTGATTGTGTGAATGCTTGGAATTACTGATAATTTCCACAGACAGCATGTTGTAGTAAAATAGTAAGGCAATATTTTTCTGTTCTGTGCTGGTATCTTACAGTGACTGATTTCCTACAAGATGGCTTTTCTGGCATCCAGTGCAAGGACTTTCATCCCAAGACAGAACTGTATGCACAAATTAGAAACGGATGAAAACATGTCTTAAAATAGAACTGCATTGGAAGATGCGTTCTCTCTTAAACTCCTGAATTTTTATAATCTTGAATTAACAAAGATTATCATAATGACAAACACAGAATTTTTTGAGGTAACAGACATGTGAAAGTCTTTTGTCTTGATTTTTTATATTACTTTATTGGTTATTATAACTTGAGAAATGCCTTTCAGTAGAGACTGTTTGAAAATCTATTAGTCTGTTTACAAAGCTGAATTTCCTCAAAATATTAAATCTCTAAAAATAAATTCCTCAGTAAGAGAAGGGAGAAACAAGGGAGCTGATAGAAAATATAACAAAGGAGTAATAAAAAGGGTTTTGGGGTGGGTTACAGCTTTGTTTATTTTTAATTTATTTCTAAGGGCTTTTTTCAGCCTTATTTTTTTATAAGGTTGACTAGATGTCAGACAGCTAGAAACTTCAAGCCTATATATTTAAAAGCAGGCCCAAAAGTTTGGACAGATACTGTGTTAAGAATGATTCAGATAACTAGGCAGGTGGCTAGTGAATAAATAGGTACATTGAGACATTCCTGTCGCGGCGCAGCAGTTAACAAATCCGACTAGGAACCATGAGGTTGCTGGTTCAGTCCTTGGCCCCGCTCAGCGGGTTAACGATCCAGTGTTGCCGTGAGCTGTGGTGTAGGTCACAGACGCAGCTCGGATCTGGCGTTGCTGTGGCTGTGGCGAAGGCTGGCAGCTCTAGCTCCGATTAGACCCCTAGCCTGGGAATCTCCATATGCAGCAGGTGCGGGCCTGAAAAAAAAAGAAAAAGAAAAAAAAAATAGGTAGATTGATAGATTAGATACAAAGACACATATATATGTTATTATATATATATATATACATACAGTGCAATGTCTTTTTCAGCTTGTCAGAATGCTCCTTGCATTACTGTTTGATCATAAACTCAAAATGCATTCTAAAATGCTAATTTCTAGAAAATATAATGCCTACGGTGATTTTACAGTACTTGTAATTTGTGCCATTACTGTCTTACTCGTAATTTCAAAAGATGTATAGAATATTTCTAGTCAATCTTTTTAAGAAAACTCAAACATGCAAAATTTAAAATAAGGCATTCCCTTTTTAAAAGAATATATTAATATATTTTCGTCTCTGTTTAGAGGGAAAAAGAAATGGAAGAACATGAATTTTGTGGAAAATTATTGAATGTATACATATCTTGATCAACATCAGCTTTTGAGATTACTTCATACCCCATTAATCTTCTTATAAGTATTACTGTTAGCCTGATCATACAGAATAACTTTCATTCACCTATTGTTTTTCATGGTCCTAGTTTTCTCTTCCACCAAGCTATTTCCCAGGGTGATGCTTCCATCAAGCTATTTCCCAGGGTGATGCATGGACCCTCTTTGAATATTTATTCCTGGAAAAAGTGATCTACCCATTCCCAGTATGTGTGTGTCTGAGCTAAGGTAGATAAAATATGCAGAAAGAAGTTGCAGATTTGTGAATCTGGAGAAAGATCAATGGATCATAGCACCTATGGACTAGACTTTTCAAACATATACGGCAACAGAAACTTGGTGGATCATACAAATGGATTGAAAGGACAGATATAATCTGATAGAGTGTGATAAACATGAAAGCCTATGTCCCCTTGAAAAGGCAGACTATCTGCAAAGGTCAAGCACTTGTTTCCTTGCCAAAATAGGGACTAGATGGTATAGCACTGGAAAAGATGTAAGAAATCCATTTTTTTTAATGTCAAGTTTCAATTAAGTGTAGGTATCTAATTCAAATTATAGAACAATACACAAGCCATAAAAAAGGTATCTCTCTGGACTGTCAACAGCCAGTTTTCAAACCTATGTAAAGATCTGGCTACCACATAAGTATGCAAAGATTTTTAATTGACTTTTAATATTTTCTAACCCTAGCCAGTCATGGGTCCTATTATTTCTTATCTCAGACCTGTTGGTGTTATTGATTCACTTGCTTTTGAGTCTTTGAATACCCTTGAGATTATAATCAAACCTGTCTAAAAATCCATATGATAACGTGAATAATAATCTGTCTAAAAATCCCTGTGATAATCATCAGTGGAAGAGAGGGTGGGTGTGTGGTTGGGAGATGGGGTGAGACGTTTAGGCAATTGGTAGACAGATTATATCAGGGAACTGAGGCAATTCCTCTTCCTTATCAAGTGTGGCACCTCTGCATCCATTTGGGTATCTGTAGCACATGAAAAAAATCTGAATGTATGTCACTAAGGATGCTTTATATTAAAATAAGAACAGAATTAAATGATCGGTCTAAGAAAATTAAGAAAAAAAATAAGAACTGAAGCCATGTTCAAAATTTAGTTTGAGAAGCTAAAATTTTTGAAGGCAATAATTAGTAGAACAGGTGAGTGAAAAAAGGCTAGAAAATTACTGTAGACAGGATTTGGCTATTGGTGGAACTATTTTTTTTTAATTTTTTTTTTTTAATGGCCACACTTGTGGCATATGGAAGTTTCTGCCCCAGGGATTGAGTCTGAGCCATAGCTGCAACCCATGCCACAGCTGCAGCAATGTGGGAACTTTTAACCCCCTGTGCCAGGCCAGGGATCAAACCCACATCTCCACAGCAAACCAAGCCGCTGCAATGGGATTCTTAATCCACTGCACTGTGGCAGTAACGCCTGGTGGAACTATTTTCGCTCCGCCCTTCTTCTCAAATCACTCCCATTCCCACACAAGCTCTGCTCCTTGCTAACTTACGGAATAAATTACCATAGATTCAGGTGGAAAAAAAAACATACACGGGATAATCCTGGCATAGCTACAAATGTAATCTCTCCACAGAAGATCAAGTTTCAGCTTTCTGTATGTTCCACCTCTGCCCCCTTGAACTAACCTTGCTCGTGGTGGGTCATGCCCCAGTCACTATTCTGTTCTTGGAAACAAGTTGGCTTCTCATAAATCCACACCCTTCAGAGACAGTTTTAAGCAAAGGGTCTGTGCCTCAGGCAATGAATCTCATCACACTGGTTTCTCATTGAGAGGCACTCACTCCAGTAAGCAATGCCTTGGCCCTTTTAATACTCAGCTAGCATGTCAATTGTGTCCCATATAGATTAATGCATAGATCTCAGAAATTAAAGCAGGTTTTTTTACCTTGTTTCTGGCCTGAGGGCCCAAACAAGCCCACTTACAAATCTGTGAATATTAGCAAGATTTGAAGTCATTGAATAAAATGCCTTCATTTTTTTTTTAATTCAGTTACGTATTTACAGTGTATATTCCGCATGGCTTTGTCTCTAATTAAAATTATATTTTAGGTTAAATGCAGCACGTTGATTCTGTTCCAAAGGGCAGAGACATCAAGACATTGGCATTTATCTCTTTGTTTTGTTTTGCTTGTGTTATTATAATGTCAAATAAAAACAAATCTGGATCTATGTAAAGAGAAACTATTTGAATATATTTTTGCAAATGAACTGAGAGGATGAACTCTTACAGAAGAAAGAAGGCTGATTACAATAGAAAGAACATGTAACCATGAAAGCTGCCAGTTTCTCAACGCTTAGCAGGAAAATTTCTTCTTTTCACAAGGAGGAGTAAATAAAGCTAGAGAGAAAACACGTTTGAGGAAATGAATGAGCAAGGGTGAGATGGAAGGAGAGTAGATCAGAGACTGTTTTATGTTGCCATCTGACTATTCTCAAGAAGGGACCACAAGGTGAGGTTGTATGTTGGCTCAGGCTAAGGCTGGATCAAAATGCAGAAGCCTGAGAGGAGAGAAACTTAACCAAAGTTTGGCTGCAAGTATTTTGTTCTGATTGATCAGTGGGGAACTCAGTAGTTCATCTAATCATTTAGGAGGCAAAGGGTGAGAATTTGGAAGGTCTCCATCAGGCCCTGTCAAAGGTAAACGAGGGGAACATCTACAGTCATACCTAAGTCATGTGGGGAGGGCTGGCTCCTGGCTAGAATCCTTTTCCTCAACACCAAGGGGAGGAAGGATTGTTTAACTGTGGTTACTTTCCAGAATCACAGGGCTCAGATACAATTCACTGTTGCCAATGAGAATTTGATGGTAAGGCACAAAGAGAACACTAAAGAAAATCTAAACACAAGAAACTAGAATCCCATTGGGGAAACGTTCTCAATATAACAAGATAATCCATACCTGTAGGGCAGTGGTTCTCAGCCGAGGCTGATGGAGCTGACTCCTTCACCCCCGTCACCTCTAAACACATGAATGTATTTTTGGGTGTCCAAATGGAGGTAAGGATGCTTCTGGCATCCAGTGGGTAGAAGTCTAGGATGCTATTAAACATCCAAAGATACACAGGACAGCTTCGTAAGAAAGATTTAATGAGGAGTTCCCATTGTGGCTAAGCAAGTTAAGAACCCGACATTATCTCTGTGAGGATGTGGCTTCAATCCCTCTCCTTGCTCCGTGGGTTAAGGATCGGGCATTGCCACCAGCTGTGGCATACGTTGCAGATTTGGCTTGGATCCAGTGTTGCCATGGCTGTGGCATAGGCCTGCAGCTGCAGCTCTGATTTGACGCCTAACCTGGGAACTTCTATATGCCCCAGATGCAACCATAAAAAGAAAAGGAAGGAGTTCCGGTCGTGGCTCAGTGGTTAACGAATCCGACTAGGAACCATGAGGTTGTGGGTTCTATCCCTGGCCTTGTTCAGTGCGTTAAGGATCCAGCGTTGCCGTGAGCTGTGGTGTAGGTTGCAGACACGGCTCGGATCCCGCATTGCTGTGGCTGTGGCGAAGGCAGGCAGCTACAGCTCCTGTTAGACCCCTAGCCTGGGAACCTCCATATGTCGCGGGTGCGGCCCTATATAAGGCAAAAAGACAAAAAAAAAAGGAAAGATTTAGCTAGACCAAACTTTCCATACAGCTGGCTTGAAGAAACTGCTTAGGAAAAAAAGCACAAATTTGAGAAATGGATAATTCTCTGCCATTGTCTGTCTGTGTGAACTCTCAAGTCCATTAGCTACTTTGAACCTCAGTTTTCTTATTTGTTAATTGGGAAAAGCACTATTTATTTCATGGGAATTGTTGTGAGGATTAATGAAGTAAAACCTGGATAGGCACCTACCACAGTGCCTGGGAAATAAAAGTCAGGCAGAAAATATTAACTGCTTATCAGTTTCCCACATTTCTGTCTATGTACTTTTATCCATTTCTCACACTGGTTCATCAGACCGACTCTTTTGGTATCACTCATTTTCCAGGAACTGGGCAGGGAGGCTAACCTCAAGAATCTGATGTTGGGAGAACAGAGAATAAAGCCTGAGTACCGTAAGGATTAGCTTTATGAACTTAGGCAAAGCAACTTACTATCACTGTGTTTTAATTTTCTTAGCTGTCAAAGGGATAAAAAGACATTTTCCCTTACCTGTCTCAGGGATGAAAATAAATAAGTTAATAGGGAAAGCAATGGCTTGTCCAGAAGAAGTGATCAATAAATGGTTTTTCCTTCGACAATATGTGAAAGCAATTTCAGAAGTTATGAGCATTATCTAAATTGAGGGATTTAAGTGGCCATTAAAATTTATTTCACTATAATTTATTTACCAATCTTTTGATGCTAAAGGTAGACAAACTTTTTAAAGTTATATTTTAAATTAAATAACTATCTAAATTTTAAAATATGTGTATAGATAAATCTCAAGAGTACAAAATTTCCCATATACTCATATCCATTTTTACTCTGGATAGTTAACTCCATAATTTCTGAGGTTTGTTTCTTTGGGTAATTTCCTTTACATATTTGAAACAAATATTTTGATTTTTCATGATTCATTAATTTGGGACAGTATTATCTGATGCCACTCTTCAAAAGATTTATTGGATAGTGACTTACCCAACTGTATGTCTCTTCTCCTTCCTCTCCAAAAATTTATTGTTTATGTTATTTTTTTAAAATTTCAAGCTTTGTAAGCTTCACATTGGATATGTACCTGGCTGTGTTCCAGTTTTACTTTGGGCTGATTCCAAAAATACAAATATGATGACAACAATATTTGCAGTTTTTAATTATGTAAATATTTTAAGGTATGTAACTATGTAACCCAAATACTGACATTGAAACTGTAGAGAAGGAAACGTAATCCTCTGATACTGAAATCCTCATATTCAAAGAATTTCCTAAGCATCTGCCTCTAGTGATGTTTATTTTCTTTTAAGCTTACTTTTTTTCATACATCCTCAGTGATCACTAGTTGGTAATCGTCTTGTCTTTTTCTTTCTAAAATGCTTTAAAAAATGTTCTTTTTTTTTCCTCTGTCAGGTTCTGTTGCAGGTTGGTTCCCCAGGTAGCAGACTCTGAGACAGAGATTTGTGTTCAGAAAATTGATTGAGCCTTGCTTCTAAGGATAGACCTGGAAAGAGAGGAAGGGGGATTTTTTTTTTTTTTTTTAAAGCAGCTGCACTGTGTGAAGGGAAAGGTGAGCTGTGAAGCTGACGGAACGGAGTCCTCAGTGGATCATAGGGGGCGCTCTAGAGCTGAGAAGCTCCTTCAGAAATGTCCGCAATTGAGGGGAGGAAGTAGTCACTGGTGTGGGTTACAGCAAGGAAACAAAGGCAGGTTGTTGGGAACAGTAGCTGGCTCCCATCAACAGGACAGTATTGGGGTGGTGGTTGGTGACAGCCAGGAGAAGAATCTGGGAGAACACATGGAATCCCAAACTATCCCCAAGGAGTCATTTTTCACATGAGGTCCTGGAACACTGGAAAACCTGGAGTTGTCTTTTTCTTTACGCCTCACTAGTAATTTGAGCAGATGTTACTTTCCTCGGGTTGTTTTTTTTTATAGTCGTCTTAGCATGCAGGGTTCAGTCAAGTTAATCTGCCGGCCAGATACTTGCTGTTAGGTTGTACCCATTATTTTCTCTCTATGGAAGACTGAGGAATTTCTCTTCATCCTGAAAGTCCTGAAGTTTCTCAGGACATGGGTCTTTTTTCATTCTAATCAGCATTTCTAAGTTTCCATAATAGGAAGAGGTGTTCTTTAGCTAAAGAAAATATTTTAAATTATTTATTTCATTGTTTCTTTCCATTTGTCATCACGGTTCTTTTCATCTGCAACGCTTAGTCAACAGGACCTAGAATCCTGGATCTTCGGGGAAAGAATCTTTCCTCTGATTATACTTCCCCTTCTTTTTTGCTCTTTTTTATCTTCCAGGGCTTTTATTCAATGTTTATCTTTCAGATCATTAGCTATATTCTTAACTTGATTTATTTTACTTTTCATTCCATATGCTGACATTTAAAAATATCTAGGTACTTTCTTTTTCTATTAATACTCTGTTTTTTGGACAGCAATCTCTTTTATAAATGAAGTAAATGCTTGTTTACCTCTGAAATCACCAGATCTTTTTTGTAGACGTTCTTTTCTTCTGTGCATCATTTCTGTTTCTGCCAAGTTAGCTGCATGTCATGCTGGTATTTACCTTAATATTTTCTTCCCATTTTCGGTGATTGGTGGTTCATTGTTTTGTGAATAAAAACACAACTCAATTTGTTTAGTATAGTTCGTTTTCATAGGTTTACTCTGCAGATACATATGTATGTGTGTATCACTGTGGATTAAATTACATATATATGTATATGTATTTGATATATAATTGTACGTATTTATATTAAATATATATAATTGTTTACATGTGTTTATATATTACAAGTGTTGATATATATTTTATATATGCTATATTTTATGTTTTGGTTTATTTATTTTACATATTGTTTTATGGTGTCTATCTGTATATATATTACTTATATATTCTATTATAATATTATATATAAATAATATATATATATATATACATTCTATGTGTATTTGTCCTTTTTTAAAAATCTGAATTTTTTTGCCCCTAAACATCTCTATTAGCCTCATATTTTCATTATTCTCAATACTTTCATAAGGTATATTTTTGGTCATCTAAAGAAGACACTTTTAATTTGATTAGTTAGCAATCAAACAATAATTAAGACATGTTCATTAATGTTGAGTGTACACTAAATCATACATATCAATCTTTTCTGTCTCTATTTTTCTTATATTTCTTTTCTATCTCCTTAGTGCTTATATGTAGGTGGAAGAGCTCACCAATGGCTAGTTTTCCAGAACTGGCCATCTCATGTTTACTTCCTCTCTACTTCTTTTACCACATGACAGTCTGAAGGTGCTAAGTTCTTAAGGTGAAGGCTTTGGACAACATTTAAGGTCCCATATAGGCTACTCAAAACTAAACTCTGCTAGGGCTGTGTTATTAAGATATCGGACTTTTATGCAGCCCTTATGGTTGTGTTTTGGTTCTTCCATAGCAACGATTCCTTTTGTGAGTTGTCCTACTAAAAACATAGACAAGAGAACGTATGATGGGCAGGCAATTGTTTAATGAAAATCTCACCCTAATTCCTAATAGTACCCGTTCACACATTCTACCATGTCTATGTGAATCCATTCAAAATTGGAAATGTTACTGAAGAATAAAACCCGTTTATCAATCAGCATTCACCAATGATTTTTCCTCAAAGGACTGTATTCACAACCTAGACCCTCTGCATGAGCTATCAGACTCCTCACCTTTGCTCCCCAACCTGCTTAGAAGATTGCATGTTATTTATTTGTTAATTTTTTTGCCACCCCCATGGTATGTGGAATTTCCTGGGCCAGGGATCAGAGCCACGCCACAGCAGTGACCCAAGCCGCTATGGTGACAGTGCCAGATCCGTATCCCACTGCTTCACAAGGGAATTCTGAGACTGCATTTTAATTGTAACTCCACTCATTTCACTCCAACTAGTTACGTATTTCAAACCAAGTGATTATTTTTTATACTGATAACATTGAAGAAAGTCTAAATTAAATAATAAAATTTCCTTCACATGATTTTTGCATTTTAACTAACAGTAACTGTTACTAGAATTAGTAATATTACTTTTGTTACTCTCTCATTGTTGGAGGAGTTCATTGAGAAGACATGGCTTCTGACTGAGCCTTGGAGCCACACCTAGACAAGGGCAGATTCCTTCTCTCTCCCCTGTCCTTGGAACGTATGTTCTGCTCACTATTTCTTCTCTAGGAGCTACTTCAAAGGTGCAGCCTTGAGAGAGTAATATGGTTATTAAGATCATCTTAATATGTTATTAAGTATGCTTGAATTAACCCCATTAAAGCCTCTGTAAAAAGTGTTAAGATTCTAGTGGGCAGGTGTGGAGATCTACTTGTCTTGAGGCCACCCAGTACAACACTCAGGTAAGTTCCCTCACTTAGGAAAACTGCCACTTACCTGTCTGGAGAAGTCTGCCTCTTTCTTTAGCCTCTCCTTGACCAGTGTTTATGGGGGTCCATTTTGGATTTCACCTGGGGAATTCCTGAGATTTAGAAAAACACTTCTGATTATGACATACCGGTGTGTCTCTAGTTTGAGACTTTGACATGTAGCATTAACACATTGGTGTGGATGAATTCATTGATCTAACTAGAAAACTCAAACAAGGAAGTAGGACATAACTGGTTTGCTAAGAATGAAGAGGATCCAAAGCATTCCGTTACCTGCAAAGGGTGTGCATGCCTATGTACGTGGGTGTGTATGTTCACTGGGGATCTGAGCTGGAGGAGATTTGTAGGAGACGTTGCAGAAAATTTTTCCTTCTTTACAATTTGTCCAAGAGCTTTTGCTGCCCCCCAGCATGACTGTGTTCAGAGGTAGTGAAACCACAGAGCATTATTTGAGTAAATGACAGAAAAGGGTAAATGACCCGAAGACAGAAAGGTGTGAAGAGGCTTGCTTGGGCTTCGAAGTCTGTCACTGTTGCTGAGGCAACCATTGCTAGCGTAAAAATAAGATCCATGGTTACCTTTTCTGGTTGCGTTGAGTTGTTGGGGAAAAATCAGAAAAGAATTTGGATCATCCATTCCCTGGAGACCCATTTGAATCATCGAAGCTTAGTGTCATTTGTCTGTATCTCTTTCAGCCATGCATTCCACATACCAATTTGCTTAAATGGTGGGTGCACATGCCAAATCTAATTATCCCTTATCTCACAAAGTCATTCATCATTTCTATCCATTATTCATTGACTACCAATAGCCACTCCAATCTTTTAGTAGGTGAAGCTTCAATATGCATCATAATACCATGTTTAGAAGTGGCATTTATCCCTGAAACATGCTGCATGGCATTTTTTAGATGAAACATGTTTGGCGTAAAACTGATGGTATGTTTTATGTTGCTCTTCTAATAATCTATAAAAAATAATAAAATAAAAACAGTATGCTAGAGACAATTGTGAAGCTGCTGATAATTCTTCATTATGATGTTAATTAGCACAGCAGAATGAAAATGTTGTGCAACCTAAATAGTATCCAAGAATCTCAAAGCACTTTGAAAAGAAACCGTAAGTTATCAAAAACATCAGGGGGCCAGTGATGGGAGGGGAATATTTGCCAAGCTAAAATTTAAAAACAATGTGAAACTAAGTGCTAGTGATAGCATTCTCCAGCTGTTCTACATCCTCAGTTGCTGCATTCTGCACAATTCGTATTGCTCCATAAGTATTTCAACTTTTTTTCTCCAAAATCCTTGAGTGGTATTGAAGTAGATGTAAACAATGATCAAGTTCAAAATTCATTTTTTTTCAGACGTTCAGAGAGTCTATTGCACAGCAGAGACTTGAACTCAGATTGCATGATGCCAACCCACGGTACTTCCTCCATAGGTAGTAAGGAATGTAACTAAAATTTTTCAGGGTCTCCTGCATAACCAGTTTCTATATATAGCACCATTGCATATTATTTTCACTATTGAGAAGGCTAATTATTTATCTGTACTGTATTTATATGTCCATCTGTAAGGTCTGTCAGCTATCTCTCTATCTACTTATCAACCTATCTGTATCTGTCCATTGATAAGGAAATCAAAGCTCAACAGAGTTAACGGTCTTGTCCAAGTTTCCTAGATAACAAATGGTTCTACCAAGATTTGAACCCTAGTCTGTCATACTTAAATTGTAATGTGCATATTTCTAAACACTCTACCTTTTGTTAGTTTCATACGATGTTGGAGAAATAAAAAGAACTTGCTCTTTCTTTATAATAAAAACTAATGCTAAATTAATGTTCAATTTCAAAGATTCCACAGAGAGCACGTAATCCAGTTCTTCTCTTTTACAGCTGAGAAATTGGTGGTCTAACCAAGGTTACTGCTTTTCTTGTGTATATAAATATAGGTATTGTTTCCTAATTGTAATCTTGTTGATGTATTTACTGTGTCACTGCACTTTCCTCTTGAGCTGCTCATAACTGGAGTATCATACCATCTTTTTCTTTCATTTTTCTCTCTGTCTTACAAAAATCTGTGTATATATTGTAAAACTGAGCTCAACACCTTTGTCTTCCATCTTCTTACCAACTTTCTAATGCACAAAAATTTTTCTTTTCTCAGAAGCAAGCAGAAGCAAGAGAACATATACATGGTTTAATGAATCTTTTCTTACTTGCTATACCTTTTTGTTCATCCCGCCTCATAATCATTCATTCTTTTAAAAACCTGTTCATGTTTGTGCCACCTGCTAAACAGAAGGTTCTGTGAGAAAAGCTTGTCCACTCCCTGGCAGCTCCTCATACTTCCCCATGTATTGACTTTACCATTAGTACTTGGTCATCACTTGGTGGAGGTTTGGTCATGTCAGAGAGCAAATTGTTTGGTTTAAGTTCATGTCAAAGTACAGAAAGTCAAATGATATGAACCTTTACCATTGAAAAGGGAAAAGGGAATTATAGAAGTTGGAAGCACACAGCCTGCTACCATGGAGGTGGAGAGTCAAAACAATTCTTCCCACCAGCTTTCCTTTTGTGTACTCTCCAGGCCAAGGAGCTCAGTATTAGAATGTGAATTGCCTAAAACTACCCACCAGTGTCTATATTTCAAAATGCGTCCATATTTCACATATTTTTTTTACACTTTGGACCACTGACTTGTCTATCGACTCCCGAAATGTTTTTGTACACTCAGCATATATGATGTTGTAGGCTGACCCAATCCCATCGAAAATATTGTGGACATATGAAAGTAAACAGGTAAAATTAGGAAGGGAGATTAACAGAAGGAAAAAGAACTCAAATGCCCTCTTTTCCTTTTTGTCCCCTCCTAGATCTTCAGAGCAACTATGCTGGGAGGAGAGGAAATACTGGAATTTTCAATAAACCTGAATCCCAAGTGCAAGGATCCTATCAATAGCTTTTCAGAGATGATTTTGCATGATAATAACTTCTGCCTTATTCCTTCTCAAGGCTAGGTTCCTATTTTGATAAATGGGCACCACTATCCACCCAGGGGCTCAAGTACTCAGTAGTATTGTTTATCCTTTTCTCCTCCTCACCTACTGCATCCAATCAACCACCAATTGCTGTTGATTCTATCTCCTAAATATTCCTCAAATTTTTTTCACTCCTCTCCAGTCTGTTACTATCACCACTGTTTGAAACAACACAATTGCTTACCTAGGCTATTTACTCCTTCCAACTAATTTCCATTCCTTTCTAGCATAAAATAAATATAAAGGTTAAGATTGCTAACTTTCAGGTCAGACTCTTCACTGATTAGCTAGATGATACTGGGCAAATTGCTTAAGCTTTTTGTAAAGTGGAAATATTAATGTTTTCCATCCCATTGAATTGTTATGAATATTAATATTTGAATACACGTAACACACCTAAAGAGACCTGGTGTACGGGTCCTTATTATTGCACTCAATAGATCTAGTTACATGTAAAATGAATATCCAGTCATTCTCTTTTCCAGCTTAAAGCCGTTCAAGGACGTCACATTATTTTTGAAATAAATTACAAAATTTTTAATGTCTTGGAATGAGTTTCCTTAATTCATCCCTATGCACCTCTCCAGCCCCATCTTTGCTATCATTATGTTAATTATCTGTTCTCTAGGAAAACTGGTTTAATTCAAATTTCTTAGACATGCAGGACTCATCTTGGTTTAAGTTTTCACATGAGCAGCTTTTTTTACCTTCCTTGCATTATCTTTCATCGTCCCTTAACTCCTGAGTTCTTTCAGAATCCAACTTAAAGAGCACTTTCTTGGGGATATTTATAATGTGATATTATTGTGTGACTACTCAAGACTAGGTCAAATCCTCCTTTATATGCAATTTCATCATATCTTGAATTAGAACGTATTAATTACTGCATAGCAATATGTTTTTGTTCCTTTCTATCATACAGATTTTATTACATGAAATTTGTAATGAAAGAAGCAATGTCTATTTTTTAACCATTGTATCACTAGTGTCTAAAAGAGTGCCTGGGGAGTTCCTGTTTCGGCTCAGCAGGTTTTGAACCCAACTAATATCCATGAGGATGTGGGTTCGAGCCCTGGCCTCGCTCAGTAGGTTAAGGATCCAGTGTTGCTGTAGCTGTGGCATAGGCCTGCAGCTGCAGCTCCAGTTTGACCCCCTAGCCTGGGAACTTCCATTTATAATAGGTGCACCATGAAAAGCAAACAAAAATAGAGTGCCTGTGTAGCTGTTTAATAAATTCTTAATTGAACAATCAATCAAATGATTGAAAATTAGAAGTTAATTATAAGATTTACATATATATTTTATTTGGGGGTTATTTATTTATTGGCAAAAGGAAGTTCTCAGGCCAGTGACCAGTCCAAGCTGCCCTTGTGACCAACACCGCAGCTGTGCAGGCCAGGGATTGAACCTGAGCTGCCTCAGATACAACACTGGATTCTTAACCCACTGTGCCATAGCGAGAACTCCTAAAAATATTTTTTATTTGTTTCTTCAAGTAGGAAGCCATTTAAGAGCAATGGATTGATATTTTGATTTTTTTTAAAATATTTTAATGAGACTTTTTAAAAATCTATTATTAGGATCAATAAAAGGAGCCTAGAGTTCCCTGGCAGAGCAGTGGATTAAGGATGCCGTGTTATCACTGCTGTGGCTCAGGTTCCACCGCTTCCCTGGGAACTTCTGTATGCTGTGGGAGCAGCCAAAAAGGGAAAAAAAAGAAACCTATTCCATGACTGGATTTTTTTAATCTATATTTTCACACTGAGCAAATGCAGACTTTTGTTAGAAGAGCTCCATTTGTTGACAATTTCTGTCTTGTATAATTTTGTTCTTGTCTACACCGTCATCGCCATCAACTGAAATTATGTAGTGCTTCACTGATTTCAAGTTATTTTGTGTTTTCTGTGCTTAGGCAATCTTGACTGAATATGAACACTCTTTTTGTCAACCTGGAGTAGTAGAAGTATATTTATTTAAAAGCAATACTAATGATATCAGTAGGTAAAAATATAGTATTACTTGGATAGGGATTTTCAAGTGAAAGAAAATTTTATATTTGAAGCGACAGAGATATGGTACACTTGATATATCTCAGCTGGTTTTTACACTTAAAGTTCACTCTTCTTCTTGCTCTTGTTCTTCAGATTCTTTCCCTCTTTTTTCCTTTTTGTCTGTCTTAGACATTTATATTCCTCTTTTCTTAACCTAACCTTTCCCTGATTACAGACATTGTGCTAATTACTCTCTGTGATTCCAAGGTTCCACACAGCCTGCTTTGTTCCCATTTCTGCAAAGACACACAGCTGCATCAATATTCAGTAGGGAGTTCTTGAAAATAACCTAAGTGGCAGTTGGGAATAGATCTCCTTCTGGTGGGTAAATACCTATTCAAATGAATAAAATATACATTCAGGAAGCATATTTCTAAAATGTCACACTTTCCAAATGAGTCTTTTTACAATGAAAGATTCATAATATGCTAATGCAAATGTAAATATTGTGCCAGGTCACATCTAAAGATGCAAAAGTATAGTAAGTAAAAGTGCCCATTACCCTGTGACTTCAAGATACTCTGCCAGAGATGAGGTACGCTAACTATGTTTCCTAACAGCAAAGAACCAGGACATTGTGTTACAGTTGCTTTGTTTTGCTGGTATCTATAAGCAAAAGACATACAGCTGTAGAGTCCTAAGTGTGTTTGGTTTCACTATTGAGTTCTAAGTCTTTTGTTAAAATGATTAGTTAATTCCTATTTTATAAAAAAAAATAATAATCATGAGTTCCCATTGTGGCTCAGCAGGCTAAGAACATGATGTAGTCTCTGTGAGGATGCAGGTTCAATCCCTGGCCTTGGTTAGTAAGTTAAGGATCCACTGTTGCTGCAAGCTATGGCATAGTTGGAGATGGGGCTCAGATCAGACATTGCTGTGGCTGTGGCATAGGCCTGCAGCTATAGCTTTGATTCAACCCTTATCCTGGGAACTTCCATATACTGCAGGTGTGGCAATAAAAAGAAAAAAAAATCAGAAAAGGAGTTCTCTGGTGACCTAGTGGTTAAAGACTTGGCATTGTCACTGCTATGGCTTTGCTTACTGCTATGGCATGGGTTTGATCCCTGGTCATGGGTGCAGCCCCAAAAAAAGACAGGAAATATCACCTAAGTGCAGTGTTTCTGTCTTCTCTTGGAAACCGTGAAGAACAGCCAAAAAGAGACTAGTGGTATCTGTACCCTTAGAGGAAGTTGAGCTCTCCCGGTTAGCACCCTTCACCATCTGTCTTTGCCTCAACACAAGGAAGCCTAGAGTCAGTTACCATGTTTCTATTGTTTTCCAAATGTTAAAGCTAAAAAATTTTTTTCCTCACACCTATATTTCCATCAAAGGTGGTAAAATTAAAAATGGACCTAGATGGCTCTGTGTTTCAAATAAAAATGGCGTAGTGTAAGGAGCTGGTGGAGGGAGAGAACGTTCCACATATTTAATTTGTAAAGGTGTCTGCGTGAAAGGCTGCATCTTCGGCACCTCACCTACTCTGCCCTGCTGCACACATTTATATTAACTAACTTGCCTCTCAAGAGTTGAGTTTACAGCCGCTCTGACATAGTGTGAGATGACTTTTGTAAAACGAGTGTGTGAACATGTGTACACGTGGGAAAAATTGGCAAAGGATAATGCAATGTCAACTGTACCATATCTGGTTGCTGGGGGGTATGAGTGATTTTAAATTTCCTGTTTACTTTTTTATGTTATGAATTTTTCACTCTGTGCTAGCGTTATTTTTAAAAGCAGAAAGCAATGAAGTTTTTTTTTTTTTTAATTAAAGAAATGGTTTGGTTAGAATGCTAAAAACGTATTCCCAATTTGTTTCTCTCTAGTATGCTATTAATGTATATTTTAATCTTCATAGAACCTCACCCAAAATACAAGAGTCTTTATAATCAGCCTTACCAAATTGATTTTCACTCAGTCAAAACCCTCCTCTCCAGGCATATTGATTTTCTCATTGTCGTTTAAACACACCTGAACCCTGAACTGTTTCCTCCTCTATATTTTTATTTATTCTCCTGAGCCTCTCACCTTGCATCCCAACTCAGAATATCTTATTTTGTCAATGCTCAAAATGCTCATATCGTTCAACGCCAGCTCACATTCCTCACTAATGACTTCCCTAGATTTCTGATGTGATCACTGACCTCCGTAATTATAACTGTACTAAATTGGTTAGAGCAAACAGTTAAGTCTTTATGCAAACTATTATATTTAGAATGGATAAGCAATGAGGACCTACAATATAGCACAGGAGATGATATCCAGTCTCTTGGGATAGACCATGATGGAAAATAATATGACAAAAAAATGTATATATATGTATAACTGGGTCACTTTGCTATATATATAGTAAGTCAACTGTACTTGAAATAAATAAATAAAATTCCCTTATTTGTTTTCTGAGGACTTCTAAGTCCTTGAGATTTTAATAGTCTTTATGATATGAAAACTTCGGTGGTTTAAAAACACAATAAAATGTTCAGAAACTTTTGGTTTAAAAAAATTAACCAGATTTATTCACTACAGTCATTCTCAGAACCGTTAAAGTGTGCATGTTCTCCTGTTTATATTGAATAAGAGAAGTTCTAATATAGAGCATCTTGCAAACTCTTATCAGCATCAAAGTCCTTTTTTGTTCATATTTTCTAGTAGAATTACTATTCTGCAGAAGCCTATTTGGCCAATCCTAGTTTATAGTGTAGTTTTACATTTATCCTTTTCTTCCAAACCAGCTGGACAATTCTGAGATGTTCAATTTGTTCTTACCAATATCTTTGTGCTATGAGCATGTGCCCAATATCCAGAGGCACTAATGAGTTCCTATTGTGGCTCAGCTGGTTACCAACCTGACTAGTATCCATGAGGATGTGGATTCATTCCCTGGCCTTGCTCAGTATGTTAAGGATCCAACGTTGCTGTGAGTTGTACTGTAGGTTTCAGATGCAGCTCAGATGCCATGTTTCTGTGGCTGTAGCATAGGGTAGCAGTTGCAGGTCCGATTCAACCTTTTGTCTGGGAACTTACATATGCAGCAGGTATGGACCAAGAAAAAAGAAAGAAAGAGAGAAAGCAAGCAAGCAAGCAAGCAAGAAAGAAAAGAACTAATGATGTATAGTCGTTGGCTAAGATAGTTGACCAACTAGGGGAAGGGGGAATGGTGGACCAGATTCTATAAACAGGAGGAAATACCTAAAAAAGCATTAGGTAATCTTGGAATAACTAACATTGTTTCTCTTCGTGACACTTGCTCCTTGTCTCTTCTGTCTGGATCAAATACTTTCAAACTCATGCTTCATGTGGCTCTTGACTGTAAAGAGGCTTAAAGAGATAGGATCACTTCCATTCAAGGTGTAGCCTCATTTTTCCCTCTACTGTTCACAAATTGACAGGAACTTTACACTTGTCATGTCTTCTTTTAAAGATGAATGTGGGGGAAGGTGGTTGATAATACACTCGATATTTATCCAATTTCAAAATGAATGACAAGGCAAAAATCCTTCATGAAATCTTGAGCCAAAGAAATTAATTCAAGGAAATATTCTAGCTCTCTAACTACCATCTCTAACAGGTTTTGAGCATTGTTTATTTCTGAAGAACTTATGTGTCTATGTATTAATTAATATCATTTTTGTTTTTGTACATATCATGATATCTTTAAACTATCCAAGACTAGATTTGGTGTGCCATGTTCTATGCTCTGCAAAGGAGAAGAATATACAGATTAAATGGGAATTTAGCACATTCCTTTTTTTTTTTTTCTGCCTGTACCTGAGGCACATGGTAGTTTCTGAGCTGGGGATCTAACTGATGCCACAGCAGTGACCTGAGCCACTGCAGTGACAATGCCAGATCCTGTACCACAAAGGAACTACTGAGAACTTAGTACGCTCTTAATGAACATGTGAACTACTTGTAAAATGCATTCTTGCTGTTTCTCTTTGCCATACTTAACCATCACGTTTTCTGTCTTTTGTCAAATTATAATTTGCACATAATCTGTTTGCACCAGAAACCTATTTGCTGCATTCATCAGCTGTCCTCTACATCCTTATTTCTCAAAGGGCAATTAGAAAACCCTGAGAGCTTGTTCAAAATACAGAAACTTAAGTCCAACCCCAGGCATAGCTAATCAGAATATTCATATAAATAAAATTTCTTGGTAATTCTTACAGTCAACAAGGTCTGAGAAGCTTTGTTTCAAGTTTCTTCTAGAATTGCATGGTGGTCTCAAACACCTGGCTTACAGACCTCTTACTCTCTCACCGGTCCTATTAACTTGGGAGATTTCTTCAACTTTCTTCCTCCCTCTTCCCCCTCCCTTTTTTTGCAAGTCAACTTGTTTGGAACTCTTTAAACTATCTTCAAAATTCATCTTCTGCCCAGTTAAAACTCTCCTGTCTGTATATCCTCCATTCTCACTCCAAAAATAAAAATTTTGTCAAACCTGCCTTCCTTTTAGCCAGCTGATTCAGATAGAATTTCCTTCCCCTTCAAGATTCTCTGAAGAGAAGAGGATTCCACTTTTCAGGTATCTTCGGCTCATTGCCTGCCTTTCTGTTCCATCACTCTCCTAAAATTTCTTAAAAGTCACACTTACTTAAAATTTCTAAAGGTAATGATCATTTCCTAAACTTCAGTGGATGCATTACTCCTCAAGGCTTTCAGATTCTGTGTCATAATCTTCTGATTCTTCAAGGACTCAAATCTTTCATTCTCATTTTTCTATCCCTACTTTCTCATTAAATATGTCGTCTACAGCCATCCATCCTTAGCTTTGCTCCTTTTTCCTACACATTCCCTACACATTCTCTGCAAGTGATGTTACCCACTCTCAAGGTCTGAACTGCCAACTTCAGTGCTACGGATTCATTTGATCTTTAGCCATGCCTTCTCCTGAGCTCCAGACCCATGACTCTCTCGGTATGTTAGGTATCTCTCTTTGTCAGGATGCCCCAAATTCAACTAATTTTTCTCTTTTATTGCCTTCTCTGTTCCTTGGCTGGGTTGGTAGAATTGAAATGCCTTTCTCAACTCCTCCTTCTTTTACCTTCCACATCCAATTATCTCTGAGTTCTACCAATTCCACTGTCTTAATAACTCTCAAATCTTTCCACCTCTCTTATCACATTGTTACTGACTCAGCCCAGCATTTCTTCATTATTTGTTTCTTACACGGCAATGATTGTCTCTTGCTAGATTTTTTTTGCTCCTCACCTACAGAGCACTTTCTAATTAATCTTTCTCACTTCCTCCAGAGTGAAAAAGCTTCGTTCCTCAGATTGTAGTCACCTCAATGTATTTCTCTTTTCACACTGACAAAAGGCAAGGAAGGTCTCCTGAGGTTACAACAACCTGAAAGGGATGGGATGGTAAACAACCCAGGAGAGATGAGGTTTCTCAGGCAACGTTTCATTCTAACAACTATGGATAAATGATAACAAGGCAAAGGTTCAAACCGAGTCTGTGTCAAGAACTGCTACAAATTGTTTTTAAGGTGTTCTATTTCAGCCTTTAGCTAGTGATTCTTAAAATAAACCCCACTAATTGCCAATCCAAGTTAGGTATGCTTTAAGTGAAACATCTTGCCCATTGACATTTTTAACTTATACCTAAAAACGCTACTCAGGAAGGACTTCTTTCATTCCCAGTTTCTCCACCTTCAATTTCCTTTTTCTTTTCCCAAATCCACCTCTTCTGAAAGGGAGTCTGGAAACTATCCTATAGTTCTAATTCAATGACTTAGGATCAGGAAAAAGGATTTAGTCCAGGAGTTGGTGAGGGATTCCAGAATCTGAACAGAAAGAAACATCGAAAATCACCCTTTCATGAGCCCAAGACAAGGATCAGGATTACTAAAAATATTCTTCATGATATCAGTACCAAAGCAAAGTTCCATGAAACCAGCAATCTGAGATCTTGGAAGACAAGAGCATTTACAGGGTGAAAAGTCTGCAGCAATTGCTGGTAATTATTGTGCAACATTGTTTGTAAATTGAGGGGTGGATGGGGGCAGGGCTGCCAGGGACTGGCATTCACATTTAAACACGTGATGGGTGTGGGGTCAGCCTACAATGTTTACATGACCCAGACTGGACAGGCACCTTCCCCCATACTCATGTTCTGTAGAAGAAGCCTAACCTAAAGGAGGATGTCCAGGGGTTCTCTTATTAAATGTAATAATGGTGACATGATGTAATTCCAGGCAAAGGGTCTGGCAGCTCCCTGGAATGAGGAACTGTCTTACTCAAATCTGCGTTCCTAGGGCCTGTCCTAGAGTCAGCCCTATAAATACATTAATAGGTGAGTCTGTCATTGGCAATGACTGATCTGTATGTCTGCAATTAACAAGTCACAAACATATGATACATATGAGCATATAGTTGAAACGAAGGATTAAACAAATGGCCATATAGTTGAAACAAAGGACACAAGGATGCCACTGGTGTAGAATTGTCTACAGTTACTGTCTAGGCATTGATTTGATTAGCAGGTTCAAAAGTATTGCTTGACTGGATACCATTTGGTAAATGGGAAAATTTCTAAATGTAACTCTCAACTACACGACCAAGAGAAGAGTAAGTAGGCAAACCTGAAATTTCATTACCAATTTGAGCTATAAGAAACTTTCCATCTAATCAAAACAGTAGATAATGAGATATTTTAAATACATGCTCATTAAACCTTTCCATGTGGACAGATTTGGGACACGTTTAAAATAGCATCAGAGCCAGAAGAACTAAAAGCCTTATTAATAAATCGCAGTATCATTTCCACACAAGTGAATGAGAAACACTGCTTCCTTTGTATTCACATACAGAAACTAACAGAAAATTCATGAATGCTTTATTTTGCTTTCCGCAGTGCCAGCGTGGCAACAGAAGTTCACCCATGAGAAGTGGTATTGGAAGTTCCTTGATGGCAGCAGGTTAAGGATCCCACATCGTCCCTGCAGTGGCTTGGGTTAGAGCTGTTGCGTGGGTTGGATCCCTGGCCCTCAGAACTTCTGCAGGCCGTGCCTGAGGCCAAAAAAGAAAGAAAAGTGATAGCAATGGATAATCTTTAAAAATGCAGATTGACAAAGGACGCTTATCTTTAGAGACTTAAAGATCAGGGAATTTAAGTAACATTAAGGTTTTAACTAGATTCCAAGATCATGGACTTTTTTTTTTTCTTTTTCTTTTTAGCGCTGCACCTGAGGCATATGGAAGTTCCTGGGATAGAGATCCAATCAGAGCAGCAGCTGAGGATTACACCACAGCCAGGGCAACACTGGATCTGAAATGCATGTGTGACCTACCCCACAGCTTGTAGCAACACCAGATTCCTAACCCACAGGCCAAGGCCAGGGATCGATCCCACATCCTCACTGACACTATGTCAAGTTCTTTTTTTTTTATTATTATTAATGGATTTTATTTCAATTATAAGTGTACATAAATCATCACAAGTCAATTTTACAGATTTTGTATCCCAAACCCCCAGTGCATCCCCCCACCCCCCCAGATTGTCTTATTTGAAAAACCAAGGTTTTCCAGTCTGTGAGTCATTGTCTATTCTGTAAGAAGGTTCATTGTGTCTTTTTAGTTTCCACATGTAAGCAGTAGCATTGGGTGTTGCTGTCTAATTGTCTGACTGGTTTCACTTCGCATGATAATTTCTAAGTCCATCCATGTTGCTATAAATGTTGGTAATTCGTTCCTTTTAATGCCTGAGTAACATTCCATTGTGTGCATGTACCAAATCTTCCCTATCCACTCCTCTGTCGATGGGCATTTAGGTTGTTTCCATGACCTGGCTATTGCATAGAGTGCAGCAATGAACACTGGAGTACATGTGTCTTTTCGAGTCATGGTTTCTGCTGGATAGATGCCCAGGAGTGGGATTGCTGGATCAAATGGTAATTCTATTTTGAGTTTTCTGAGGAATCTCCATACTGTTTTCCACAGTGTCTGCACCAATCTGCATTCCCACCAACAGTGTAATAGGGATCCTTTTTCTCCACACCCTCTCCAGCACTCATTGTTTGTAGACTTTTTGATGGTGGCCATTCTGGCCAGTGTAAGGTAGTAGTACCTCATAGTGGTTTTGATTTGCATTTTTCTAATGAGGAGTGATGTTGAGCATCTTTTCATGTGTTTATTTTCCATCTGCATGTCTTCTTCGGAGAACTGTCTGCCTAGATCCTCTGCCCATTTTTTGATGGGGTTGTTTGTTTCTTTGGTGTTGAGCTGTAGGAGCTGTTTATAAATTTTGGAAATTAATCTCTTGTCAGTTGAATCATTTGCAAATATTTTCTCCCATTCTGTGGGTTGTCTTTTCGTTTTGTTTATGGTTTCCTTAGCTGTGCAGAAACTTTGCAGTTTAATTAAGTCCCATTTGTTTATTTCTCTTTTTATTGTCCTTACTCTGACACATGGATCTCAGAAGATGTTGCTATCATTTATGTCAGGGAGTGTTTGGCCTATGTTTTCCTCTAAAAGGTTTTATAGTATCTGGTCTTATATCCAGATCTTTAATCCATTTTGAGTTTATTTTTGTGTATGGTGTTAGGAAGTGTTCTAGTTTCATGTTGTTACATGTAGCTGTCCAGTTTTCCCAGCACCACTTATTGAAGAGGCTGTCTTTTGTCCAGTGTATATTCTTGCCTCCTTTGTCATAGATTAGTTAACTATAGATGCGTGGATTTAATTCTGGGCTCTCTATCCCGTTCCACTGATCTGTATTTCTGTCTTTGTACCAGTACCATACTGTTTTAATGACTGTAGCTTTGTAGTAGAGTCTGAAGTCAGGGAGCCTGATTCCTCCAGCTCCATTTTTCTTTTTCAGGATGTCTTTGGCTATTCTGGGTTTTTTGTGTTTCCAAACAAACTTTAAAATATTTATTTTGTTCTAGTTCTTTGAAAAAGGTCCTTGGTAATTTGATAGGGATTGCATTGAATGTATAGATTGCCTTGGGTAGTATAGTCATTTTGATAATATTGACTCTTCCAATCCAAGAGCATGGTATGTCTTTCCACCTGTTCAAGTCATCCTTGATTTCTTTCATCAGTGCCTTATAATTTTCAGAGTACAGGTCTTTTGTCTCTTTAGACAGGTTTATTCCTAAGTATTTGATTCTTTTTGATGAGAAGGTAAACGGGATTGCTTCTCTAATTTCTCTTTCTGATCTTTCATTGTTGGTATATAGAAATGCAGTTGATTTCTGTGTATTAATTTTGTATCCTGCAACTTTGCCAAATTCATTGATGAGCTCTAATAGTTTTCTGGTAGAGTCTTTAGGATTCTCTAGGTATAGTATCATGTCGTCTGCAAAAAGTGATAGTTTTACT
>PVHT020000521.1:21476030-21518758 GCA_004024745.2 Catagonus wagneri
TATTTGTATTTTTGGCCATTTTTTTCTTGTTGTTGATTTCCAGTCATATAGCATTGTGGTCAGAGAAGATGCTTGAAATGATTTCAATTTTCTTAAAGTTACTGAGGCTTGATTTGTAACCCAGGATGTGATCAATCTTAGAGAATGTTCCATGTGCACTTGAGAAGAATGTGTATTCTGTTGCTTTTGGATGGAATGTGCTCTAAATATCTACTAAGTCCATCGGATCTAATTCTTCATTCAGGGCCTGTGTTTCCTTATTGATTTTCTGCCTGGATGACCTGTCCATTGCTGTAAGTGGGGTGTTAAAGTCCCCCACTATGGTTGTGTTATTGTTGATTTCTCCTTTTAAGGTTGTTAGCAGTTGCCTTATATATTGTGGTGATCCTATGTTGGGTGCATAGATATTTAAAATTGTTATATCTTCTCCTTGGATTGATCCTTTGATCATTATGTAGTGCCCTTCCTTGTCTCTTCAAATGTTCTTCATTTTAAAGTCTATTTTGTCTGATAGGAGTATTGCTACTCTGGCTTTCTTTTGATGCCCGTTTGCATGGAATATTTTCTTCCATCCTCTCACTTTCAATTTGTATGTGTCTCTAGAAGTGAAGTGGGTCACTTGAAGACAGCATATATATGGGTCTTGTTTTTGTATCCATTCAGCTAGTCTATGTCTTTTGGCTGGGGCATTCAGTCCATTAATGTTTAAGGTAATTATTGATGTATATGTCCTAATTACCATTGTATTAACTGTTTCGGGTTTTTGTTGCTCTTTTTTGCTTCCTTTATTCTCTTGTTGTCTCCTCTCACAAGATGGCTATCTTTAATGTTGTATTTGAGTTGATTTTTCTTTTTTGTTCATGTATCAATTGTTGATTTTTGGTTTGCAGTTACCCTGAAGTTTTGATATGGGAGTCTATATATAACTGAGATTGTATTAAGTTCTTGCTTTCTTAATTGCATGTGCTTCTCCAGTGACCTGCATTTGTGCTCTCTTCTCATGATTTCTCGTTTTGGTAGCATAATTGTGCATGGATGATTTAGTATCTTTACTGTATATATGCCTTTACTGGTGGGCCTTGTCATTTGTGGTGTTTTTTATTTCTGGTTGTGGCCTTTTCTTTTCTGACTAGAGAAGTTCCTTTAAGATTTGTTATAAAGCTGGTTTAGTGTTGCAGAACTCTCTTAGCTTTTGCTTATCTGTAAAGGTTTTGATCTCTCTTTCAAATCTGAATGAGAGCCTTGCTGGATAAAGTAATCTTGGTTGGAAGTTTTTCCCTTTCATCACATTTAGTATATCCTGCCACTCCCTTCTGGCCTGTAGGGTTTCAGCTGAAAAATCTGCTGATAACCTTATCGGGGTTCCCTTGTACGTCATTTGTTTCTTTTCCCTAGCCGCTTTCAATATTTTCTCTTTGTCTTTAATTTTGGTCATTTTGATTAATATGTGTCTGGGGGTGTTCCTCCTTGGGTTTATTTTATATGGTACTCGTTGTGCTTCCTGGATTTGAGGGAGTGTTTCCTTTCCCATATTAGGAAATTTTTTGGCTATAATCTCCTCGAATATTTTTTCTATCCCCTTCTCTCTCTCTTCTCCCTCTGGCACCCCTATAATACAGATGTTGGTGCGTTTAACATTATCCCAGAGTTCTCTGAGACTCTGCTCATTCCCTTTCAATCTTTTATCTCTTCTCTTCTGCATTGGTGATTTCTACTAATCTGTCTTCCACCTCACTGATTCGTTCTTCTGCATCCTGTATTCTACTGTTGGCTGCTTCTAAGGAATTTTTTATTTCAGTGATTGTATTTTGCATCTCTTCTTGTTTAATTTTTACAGCTTGTATTTCTTTGCTCAGTGTTTCCTGTAAATGATCAATCTTTGCCTCCAGTCTATTTCCAATGCCTTGCATCATCTTCAGCATCAACAGCCTAAAGTCTCTTTCTGGGAGGCTGATAATCTCCTCATCACTGAGCTGTTTTTCTGGGCTTTTCTCTTTCTCCCTTATCTGGGTTAGAGTTTTCTGTCTTTTCATTTTTGTAGGTTTTTGGTGTGGTGACCTTTGTGTTGACAATAGAGTTGTAGCCTCTCTTAGTTCAGGTGTTTGCCTCCCCTGTGGCTAAAGTTGGTATGGAGGGGGCTTGCTGTAGGCTTCCTGATGGGAGGGACTGATTCCTGCTCACTGGTAGGTGGGGTTCGTTCCTGTCCCTCTGATGGATGGGGCTTTGTCTGTGGATGAGATTAGAGGCTGGCTGTGTGCCTGAGGGGTCTTTAGTGAGCCTGTTTACTGATGGGTGGGGCGGAGATCCCACCTGAATTGTTGTTTGGCCTGGGGCTTCTCAGTGCTGGTGGGAGGGGCCAGATTTTCCCAGAAATGGCCCCCTCCAGAGCAAAGCAGCCTGCTGAATGTCCCTGAGAGCTTCACCTCCAATGCCCTTCCTGCACAACAAGACACAGTCACCCCTGTTTTCCCAGGAGATCCTCCAAGAATTGCAGACAGGTTCCACCTGGATTCCTATGGAGACTGCTTTGCCCCGAGACCCAGTGCACGTGAAAGTCTGTGTGTGCCTTTCAAGAATGTTTCCACCAGTCCTGTGGAGCTCCTGCACACAAACCCCACTGGCCTTCAATGCCAGATGCTCCGGGTCTCTTTCTCCCCATGCCAGATCCCCAGGCATGGGGATTTGATGTGGGGCTCAGAACTCTCAGTCCTGTAGCTGAGTCTCTGTGATGCAGTTACTTTCCAGTCTGTTGGGTTTCCCACCCAGGAGGTATGGGGTTGCTTCTATCGTGTAATCGCCCCTCCTACCTCTTGATGTGTTCTCCGCTGTGTCTTCTGGAGCAGAGTATCCTTTTTGGAAGTTTACAGTCCATTTGTTTGAAGGTTGCTCGGCATTTGGTTGTAGTTTTGCTGTTTTTTGGGAGAGAAGTTGAGCTCCAGTCCTTCTATTCCGCCATCTTAATCCAATCTCCAGAGAAAATTTCTGAACTCTTTTCCAAATGAAAAGAATCTGACTGTCATATTTGTAAATATCCACAAGTGGCCACAGAACTGGATTAAGTAGTAGGTGAAAAGATAGGCATTCTTCCTATACCTGGGCTGCAGCCAGGCAGGCAGCTCCACGGGTCCCATGGGCCACGGTTGCCAAGCCCTCCAGCGGCCTATGTCAGGTTCTTAACCCGCTGAGCCACAATAGGAAATCCAGATCACTGGCATTTAGATACATTTTCTCATTTGATCTTCATAAAAACTCTATAAGTATGTGTTAACAATAGGGAAGAAAATGAGGAAAAATGAATGAAAATAGCAGCAACTTAATGAAAGTACATTATTAGGCACGTGGGTATCTATTATCTAAAGCTCATTTTGCTGATGAGGTATGCTGCTGAGGTGATTGGTGACTTGAATGCAGAAATACCACCCTAAGTGGTCAAGCGGGGGAATATGAAGCTTTGCTTACTTGATTTCAAGGCCTGAGCTGCTTTTATTATAAGCACCTACAGTTGCTAAGGTAAGTGAAGACCATTTCGGAAACAAGTGAACTGAACTGCTTATCTATTTGCTTTTTAATCAGGTCTGTTGGCAAAGGTGTCTTCCAGCTATTTTGTATTCATCCACGATGCCTAGCACTGTGTTCTGCCACACTTGACAATCAATAAATGCTTGCCGAACTGATGGATGATCTTTAGTGCACTGTTAAGGAATACTCATCAAACTACAAGAACTGTTTGTCCCTGTGTGAATAAACAACTGGTTATGACAAACCTTTTAAAGAAAATTAAATTACTTTCTTCCAAAAGCACATTTAGTCAAAATGAGAACTTTTATTATTATTTGGTGTGTTTTTAAGTATATTGATCTGAAATCAGTTGTGTAGCTAGAAGAGTGGGAGTGGGGTTGTGAAAAAATTCCTTTGAGAGACATAATAAAGAATAATAGCTATGTGGTATGTAGATTTAAGTACTAATTCACAAAAATTCTTATAAAATAATTGATTGACTGTCCTATGCTTGAGTATACAATAGAATATCCCTTAATAGATAACTTGATATATACGCTACTCATCAATGTACACTAAATAAGTATAACAATTTGGGCCTTGTCTACTAGACATGAGGAAAGGAGATGACATTTATTATGTCTGTTCTTCATTAGGCAGCGGCTATATGGTATGCATAGGCTCCCTAGCACTGATGTTCAGAACATATGAAATGTATGTCATTGCAATTGCATTCAATGGGGTAACTAAGTCAAGAAGGCTTAGTTAGTTACCCAAATCACACATCTTACTTACTAAGGCCAAAGTTTAAACTTGGCTGTCTGGTCTCAAAGTCCTTGTCTACTCTACTGATGGTATGCTAATCCCCAATAACTCAAAATACAAAGCAGACATCGTGATGCAAATAGAGTCTCCGTCCAAAAGGATCTGAGTAAAAGGGTAATGGATAATAAAATATTTACAATATCTTCAGGGTCAAGGATAAGTGCATTTTTGGAGCAAAAAAAAAAATGACTGGAAGGAAACACACCACAATGTGAACAGTGGTGTCATTGCATTACATTCCATGTTGTTATTTTAGTAATGGAAAAATTTAAACTCATAATAAAGCAGGATGAGCACATTGGAGGTAAAGCTTTACATCAAATTAGAGGAGAATTCTGGGAGAGGAGCCTTGGAGTCCATCATGTGGCCTAGGCAGGGCGAAGGAACTTTCCGATCTACCGCTCTGAATAAACACAGACCAGACCAGTCAGCACTAATCTGTGAAAGTGCACTTTCATTTCAAACTAGGGTAAGAACAATAGTGTCAGTTAGGTGAGAACCTGAAAACGAGAAGAGTGGTGAACCTTTCTGTTTATAACCTCCTATAGGCAGGACGGTGAGCAGACTGATGAGCTAATGAGGCAGGTGGTATGCTAGATGCTTGAGACAGAAAGGTGAAATCATGTAGGGAGGTCCAGTATGCTGTGGGGCAGAGGGTTCTACTTACCAAGGGTCCTACGCCTTTATAGCTCCCCTCGGAAGGGCACTGGAGTATCACTGTATCCATGGACCTTCTGCCCACAGTGCCGAAGCTGCCTCAGGAGACTGTAGAGAGGAGAGTAGACTGGTAATGACAGCAAATAGAATTTTGTGGGTTTTATTCTTCTTTCTGCATAGCTTTTATTCCTTCCTTCCTTCCTCCCAAATATATGCATCCTTTGTCTTTCTGACTTCACTTAGTATGAGAATCTCTAGTTGCATCCATGTTCCTGCAAATGCCATTATTTCATCCTTCTTTTATGGCTGGATAGTATTTCAGTGTATATATGTACTGCATCTTCTTAATCCATTCATCTGTCTGTGGGCATTTAGGTTGCTTTCATATCTTGGCTATTGTGAATTGTGCTGCAGCGAGCACATAGGTACATGTATCTCTTTGAAGTATGATTTTGTCCAGATACATGCCCAGGAGTGGAATTGCTGGATCATATGGTAGTTCTATATTCAGTTTTCTGAGGAACCTCCATACTGTTTTCCGTAGTGGTTGTACCAATTTACACTCCCACCGACAGTGAGGGAGGGTTCCCTTTTCTCCACACCCTCACTGCATTTATTTGTAGACTTAATAATGATGGCCATTCTGATTAATATGAAGTGGTATCTCATTGTAGTTTTGATTTGTAGTGATATTGAGCATCTTTTCACGTGCCTATTTGCTACCTATATATTTCTTTAGAGAAATGTCTATTTAGGTCCTCTGTGCATTTTTCAGTTGGCTTGTTTGTTTTCTGTTGTTGTTGAGTTGTATGAGTTGTTTGTATATTTTGTAGATAGGGCCTTTGTCAGTTGTATTATTTGCAAAGATTTTCTCCTCTTCTGTGTGTTGTCTTTTTTTTTTAATAGTTACCTTTGCTCTGTAAAAGATTTTGATATCACTTATATGTGGAAGCTGAAACACAGCACAAATGAACATATATGCAAAACAGAAACAGACTCATGGACATGGAGAACAGACTTGTGATTGCCATGTGGGAGAGGAGAAGAAATGGGATGGATGGGGAATTTGGGGTTAGTAGATGCAAACTATTGCATTTAGAATGGATAAGCTTGAGGTCCTACTGTACAGCACAGGGAACTATATCCAATCTCTTGGGATAGAAAATGATGAAATATAGTATGAGATAAAGAATGTACATATATGTATAACTGGATCAGTATTCTGTAGAGCACAAATTTTTACAACACTGTAAATCAACTATAATTTAGTAAAAAATAAAGTCAAAAACCAAAACCAAAATTTGCGCATGCTACAAAAATTCCCCACTTACCTCCTTATATACAGGCCAGATTTTAAGACTGTATTGACCATGGCTTTCTTTAACAACAGCACTCAACTAGTCCATTTTATTAAATGAGAACAAAACTCAGGTTTTATAGTCCAGTTTTAATGCCATCAAAGAAAAGGAAACACCAGCATTGTAAGAGTGCTGCTAGATCAAATGGCCTAGCCCTTAAAACACTGTTCGTGATTTAAGACAGAACATCTTAAACCTCAGCAAAATCATTTCTGTTCTGCAGTACAATGAACTTTTGTTCTCTCACCTCCTGAGGAGGTTGATCTGAGCATGTTAAATTAGGGTCTTTTTTGGTTCTCCTGGTGAATGCGAGTGTGAATATTGAACCACCAACCTAGCCAAGAGATAACTTCCTGTGAGTCTTTGAGGCTGGATATCCAGCCTTTAATGTTTTACACATAATCCCAGGCCAGTCTGCAGAAAGGTTTCTTGACGTCCATTTTAATAATCAAAGGCAAGTTTTCTCACAGTTGGTAACTCTTATGCCGTCAATAAATGTGCAAACATGAGAGAAAGTCTCTGAGTTTATCTCACTCCCCTCTTTAGGTTGAACAGTCAAGCCTGCTAGTTTGACCTCCTACTGTCATTCAGAATCTTCTGCTAGGAGAGTTTTTTAAGAAGCAAGGGACAAGATCGCTTAGGCATAGAAGATTGTTTTAATTATTTATTTTTAAGGGATGGAAAGAACTGAGGGGACAAAAGAAAGAGAAAGCTGTGTCTCTGAGGAGCCTTTTATGGTTGAGAAACTCCAGGGTACAAAACAGCAGCTACTTGGTTTATCTTGAAAAAAAAATGTGAACACAAACCACAATGCAGCAAAACTTCTGAGATGTATTCTATATACACACCCAGATCCTCCTAAGCACACCTATGTGTAGCTGTGTGAGTTCTATCTTAGTATGTCTGTGAAGATGTAGATATTCAATGAAGATATCTGGAACAAATGGCAATGTTTTTCTAGCTTTTATGTATTCTCATTGTATTCACATGGACCCATCAACTGGGCAGAGGTGTAGGTATGAGCAAGAAAGGAAGGCCATAATATTTCAAAAATTATTCTCCCCGAAAGCTCCTGTATATATTCTCAAGAGATGTCCTCGGGCACTCTGTCAGAACCAATGTATTTTTATGTTATGACCTATTCTTCCAAACACGGCTATCTTGTCTTCCAGGTCTAAACAGATTAAAAGAGGAAATGCTGCTAGCAGTCGGCAGAGGAAAAACATGAAAAGGGATAGATGGAAAGACCATAAAGCAGACGCAGAGACTGACAGAGCCCAGCAATATGGGGACCCCTATTTCAGAAGCTAACAGCTGTGCTAATGGTCTTGGAGGGCATCGCACAGAAAAGCATATTTTGAATATTGACCAAAGTCATCTCATGTAAAATCCCCCAGTGTCAGGAAACAACAATAAAATAACTCTAGAAATCTGTCCATTCCAAATGTTTAAATATTTTCACTTAAAGAAACTATTTCCCTTACTAATGATGTGGAATAAATTTGGTATGAGATTCAGTTAACTCAGTGTTTTCAGCATTAGGGGCTAGTTGTGGCTACTCCCTTCTATGGTCCAGGTAACTTCATTACCTTTCTTTCTTTCTTTCTTTCTTTCTTCCTTCCTTCCTTCCTTTGTCTTTTTGCCTTTTCTAGGGCTGCACTCTCGGCATATGGAGGTTCCCAGGCTAGGGGTCTAATCGGAGCTGTAGCTGCTGGCCTTTGCCACAGCCACAGCAACGCCAGAGCCTTACCTGCGTCTTTAACCTACACCACAGCTCACGGCAACGCCAGATCCTTAACCCACTGAGCGATGCCAGGGATCAAACCTGCAACCTCATGGTTCCTTGTTGGATTCGTTAACCGCTGAGCCACGACGGGAACTCCCCTTTCTTTCTTTCTTTCTTTCCTTTCTTTCCTTTCTTTCTTCTTTCTCTCTCTCTCTGTCTCTTTCTATCTTATTGTTTAAGTTTTATTGAAGTGTGGTTGATTTGTAATACTGTGATCATTTCTGCTGGACAACAAAGTGATTCAGTAGTACGTATACACACATCCCTTCTCTTTCAGATTCTCTTCCCACTTAGATTATTCCAGAATACTGGGTAGAGTTCTCTGTGCTATACAGGAGGTCCGTGTTGACCAATCATTCCACATATCTCACTGTGCATATGCCAATCCCAAACCCCCAGTCTATCCCCGCCCCTCCAACCTGTCCCCTTTGGTAACCATAACCTCATTCTCTTTTAATGAGACAGAGCCTTAACTGGCAGCATGTACGCAAACCATATGCAGGTATGAGGGAGGGGGAGGGAAAAGTGGATGGGGAGAAGAGGTCATCTGTACTAATGGAAAACATACTCAGAGGGCATATCTGGTATCACTTTCCTATGTGAGAGGCATCTATTGGGGTTTTCATTTTCTGCTAGGGAGTGCTAGAATTACAAGAGATACAATAAATAAATAGAGCTTTAGAAAGTACCACAAAAGCAGCCCAACCTTGTCCAGTGATTTCATTTGATCTAGCCCATCTATCTGACCAAGCCCTCTGGCAGTGAACCAGGGTTTCCAGATTGCAGTGGGGGTAGCCTTGAGGCAGGCTAGCCCCTTTGGGAACAAGCTGGGGAGAGAGTGCAAGATGTGACAGGACTGAGGCTGGCTGACAAGACTGAGGCTTGTGGAGGCTATCAGCACAGGAAAGGAAATAAGGGGTCCATGCCACTTGTCCAGGAGGTTTGACCAATCCAGAGAAGAAGGTGCCGTAGCTCAACATCAAGGAATGTCTAACAGCAGAGGGGCCAGGCAAGAAAGGGAAGTTAGGCTGTAGTTAAGAAGTCACTGATTATGACTATAGCTTGGAGAGAAATCCATTCACAACAAGGGGGGCGGGGACACCACAGGAGGAAGAAACTTTCCCCCGTGGGAAAGATGTTGCTGGGACTCCCACCAAGATGGTCCATCAAGGGACTGGAAATCTGGATGAGTAAGTAAAGTAGGATCTAGAGAAGGTTGTGATTTAAAGCCTAATTAGACTGGGAGAAAACTATTCTATTCATTCACTGAGTTCTGTTCAACTATGGGACTTTGGCTACTAATATTTTCTATGATGTCACATGTGGCTAGGCCAGACTTACACTGAGAATAGAGACACAGATGTTCAGAGCTTAAGAACAAAAATGTAGATGATATGATGTAGGGACAAGCAGAAGCATTGGTGTGTATTACACTGTGTTACCATGAACCTTACAAAACTGGAACAAATAGGTTTTTTATCCTAATTTGCTTTTCTGAAAGTTATATTTATAAATACTTGCCATGCTTAATTTCCTTTCTCCTTGGGGGGCTGGGGTGACTATCTGGAGGAAAAAGAAAAAAGCTTATCAATTTTGTTTAGTACCCTACTGCACCCCTCAGTGTATTTTAATCTGGGACAGAGGATGGAAAATGGCATCTGCTTAATCAGGGTTTCATAGATTATTTGGTGATACAACTTAACTGTGTTGATTATAAGATGAAAAATTGTGTGTCTTCCCCAGAGCAGCATTATAAAGCATTCTGCCTGGTACTTAAAATTGATTGTGCATTATATTGGTTAAAGAGTGGCATTTGGAAAATAAAATTAGGGCTGATTTGCATTTGTGTTGAAATAGTTGCACATGCATTTAATAAGAATAGTATTTTTCTTCTAGAACACATTTACACTTTGCATTAATTTATATTAACTAAATGTTTTTACTCAACCTTGTTTGAAAAGATAAGATGAATATGGATATAACCACTCAAAAGGAAAATAACTCTTGTGAGTGAGGTTGGTTGCTATATATTTCATTTGGAAAAATAAAATGCAAATGTATGTTTTATTATTTAGAGCACAAGCAATACCACAGTAAAGATACCAAGGTGATTTAATTTTTTTAATTGACAGTTTTTTCTAAAGGAGTGGGAAGCATTATATATTATTAACTTTCACATCTAGAGTTGCATTTGTAGATGCTATCAGAATCCTCGATCAATATCTGTTTATTAGGATTTAAGCTCCATGACTTTGTTGCATTACGTTTAATTTATGTGTGTTTCCTTGATTCACTATCTACAATAAATTCTTATTGCTTAGATCTGGGCAAAATGTCTTTAAAATTATCGATAACTTCCAGGTAGTAGAAAAAAATGAATTTCATATTGATGGTAAAGGAAAACAAATGGCTGCTTACGTATAATGCCAAGAGATTTATTATCTAAATAAGTCTTTATTCCTCTTTCAAATATGATTAGGTGTTACATTCTTTCTAGAAAATTTTCTTTTCCAAAAGGGTGTTTGCAAAAGCATCAGAGTAGCAATTAAAAGAGTCATTATGCCAGCACATATAATGGAGAACTTGAAAACAGATGCAAAAAGAACAGAATAACTATTTTATTTAACTTAGGGTATATTACATTAGACTTAAAAGGGATTCAGGAGAATCGGTGTTCAAAAACTTTAATCACATAAGTGGAAAATATATTGCTGTTATAAAATTTGTGTTTTAAGGTAGTGTTGGAAACAAAAATAATAGGGAAGTTCATAGATTTTGTTTTCAATTTTTAAGTTATTTGCTGTAAATCATCAAAGGACTCGAGGGTGACATTCTCAATTTCTCCCTCTCCCTCTCTCCTCTTCTCTCTCTCTCTCCAAACACACACACACACACCTCCCTTAAAAGCTTCACATCTTAAAAGTCCAGGCAAATAATACTATACGATACTGAAATATGTAGTAAACTCCTGGTTGTAAATCTAACCATAACCATCTAGAAAGATTGGTTATAAAATGGACATTTTGGGCCTAGTATCAAAGATTTAATAAATTAAGCTTTGTCAGGCAGGAAAGGGAGTTGAGTTTTAAAGCAGCCCAGAGGTGAAAAGCCAGTATGGGTAGATACACCTACAGATCTAACAGAATAGCCTAGAGTTGGAAGAGAAATCTGAGAAAATAATTAAACAAGATCTTGAGACTATTTTCTTAAAAAAATAACTTGAAGATTCTGTGTTAATGATGTATTAATCAATCTCCAACAATCAAGACAATGAACTTGGTCAGTGAACTGGCTCTAATGTGAACTCTTCGCCTCTGACAAATGATTCTAGGCCAGAAAGTCTGAGCTCGAGGACACTGGATCCCCATGGAGAGGGCAGGGCATTTGTGTATCATGATAGATGTTTATTATATACCTTGTGGCAGACTCTATGCTGGGTACCTGGGACATGGATTTGAACAAAGTAAACAAAGGCCTTGAGGTATGAGTTTATGTTAGACCAGGAGAAGAGAGGTCATAAGCCAATAAACAGAGAAAAAAAAACACATTTCAGATGATGATTTTTTTTTTAACAAAATAGTGTATCACAGTAAGTAACAGAGTAACAGTGATGTTATTTTAGTGAAGACAGTCGGGAAAGATGATCATGGCATAAGAGCATTTGACGGAGACTTGAAGGGTGAGCTCTGTGAGGTTTTAGAAAAAGTATGCTCTGGGTAAAGGAAACAGCAGGGAAGCTCAGGTGCTGTTTAAGGACGAACTGGGTGGTCAGTGAGGTTACAGGGGTATGAGCAGGGAACAGAATGATGGGACATGAGGTAGTGACAACAAAGAGATCAGATCAGTGACAGTCTTTTGGGTCACTGTAAGAAATGTGACTTTTATTAGGTTCCACTTATAAATGATATCATATGATGGTTGTCTTTGTCTGACTTACTTCACTTCTTATGATAATCTGTAGGTCCATGCATGTTGTTGCAAATGTTCTTATTTCATCTTTTGATGGCTGAGTAATATTCCATTGTATAGTGTACAATGCCTTCTTTATCCATTCCTCTGTCGATGGACATTTAGGTTGCTTCCCTGTCTTGGCTGTTGTAAATAGTGCTTCAGTGAACACTGGGGTGCATGTATCTTTTTGAATTATGATTTTCTGTGGATATATGTCCAGGAGTGGGATTGCTGGATCATATGATATCACTTATATGTGGAATCTAAAAAAAATTATACAAAAGAATATAAGAAAATGAATCACCGATTTCAAAATCAAGCTTATGGTTATCAAAGGGATAATGTCAGTGGGAGGGGTAAATTAGGAGTTTGTGACTGAAATACGCACAATATTACATATAAAATAGATGGCTAACAAGGATCTACCATATGGCACAGGGAAATCTACTCAATGTTCTATAATAACCTATATGGAAAAAGAATCTGAGACAGAATGGATAGATGTATATGTATAACTGATTCACTTTGCTGTATACCTGAAACTAACACAGCATTGTAAGTTAAGTATACTCCAATCAAATGTTTTAAAAAATAAATGTGGCTTTTTCTTTCACTAAGGGGTAACTGAACAATTTTGAGTAGAAGAATGATGTTATCTGGCTTCTCTCTTAAACAGCTCATTTTGGCTGCTATGAGGAAATTGAAGAGAAGCAAGTTTGTAGGAAGGAAAAAGAGCGACCTTTTGCAAACATTCAGACCTAAGATGATCATAGCTTGGACCAAGTTTCCAGCAGTGGCTAGAATCTAGAAGTAGCTGAATCCAGGATCTATTTAGATGGTCAACAGGATTTGCTAATGGACTGGATCTGGTGTGTGAGAGAGACATGAAGAGAGGAGTGATTGCTGACTGCAGGTTTTCTAATCCAAGTCATTACAAGGATGGAGCTGCTCTTGATGGAGATGGTGTAGATTATGGAGGGAGAGAAATCAGGAGTCCGTATTTTGCCTGATAGTTTGGAGGTGCCTGTTGGACATTCAGGCACAGAAGAGAAGGATTGAACTATATATCTTTGAAAGTAGAGAGTGAATGGAATCAAGGAATGTTGTAAGATTGCCAGATAGCCCAGATTTCCCTGGTTTGGATGAAAATGAAAACAGTGGAGTAAGACAAGAAGGTATGGATGTTTGATGAAAGTATTAAAGCTATTAAAATCATTTAGAAATATTTTGCCATCTACACATTAGAGTGGTGTTGTGGGTGGGGAGGCTGGAAACTGGGTAGCTTGGAAAAGATCTTCACTATCATAGGTCCTTCCCAACATGGAAATCACTAATGTAAATCAGAAGAATTTTTTTTCTAGCTACTTTCAGGAGAATTTTCAAAATAACACCCAGCAATTTGACATTTATGAAGGGAAGCAAAGGAAAATTTGCAGAAAGCATGTTATGTTCCAGACACTGTATTTGCTGCTTTATGCATATTATCTTTTTTTTCATTTTTTAAAAGTTTTTTTTAGGTATAGTTGATTTACAAGGTGGTGATAATTTCTGGTGTACAACAAAATGATGCAGTTATATCTATACACATACCCATTATTTTTCAGATTCTTTTCCCATATAGGTTATCACAGAATATTGGATAGAATTCCGTGTGCTGTAGAGCAGGTCCCCATTGACCTTCCATTCCATATACAATGGTGTGCATATGCCCCCAATCCATCCCTCCCCCTGACCTGTCCCTTTGGTAACCAGAGTTTATTTTTAAAGTCTATCATATGATCTGAACTGATCCTTCCAGCGTACTGTTGAGATAGGGACTCAACTGCATTGCAGGGATGAGGAAAATAAGGTTAAATAATTACACCTAAGTAACATAGATAGCCTGGGATTGAGGTAAGATTTTGCCTTACCTACAGTCATTTCTATCTGAAGAAGCTGAAATATGCTTCCAAGTATTTTTTAATTATGAGAGAGGTTACATAACTTGTTGAAACACGTGCTGTCTATATGGTAATACATTAGATTCTGAAATGAACACTTAAACTCGTGAAGATTGAGTCCACAGTGTACTGTATACAGGTGTACTTTTGTGTTCCTTTTTTCATCCAGCATCATTTAGAGCTTATGATGGGTAAGGAGCCAAATAACACATAGTTTCTGCTCTCAAGGATTCCCTGTTCTATCAAGAGAGTCAGATAATAGTGCACTGTTTCTGCTTTAAAGCCTCTATTCCTCTTGTCTGTTTAATATTCATCTACTGCCTATAATCCTGGGCTTTGCAGAAATCATTCACTACTTTCTGCAGTGATCAGTTAATCAAGTAGGGCCACAAAGGGGCTCAAGGAAGGATGGTAGAAAGCTAGATTCTGGAATTCAAGAAAAGTCTCTGCTAGCCAGAGCCCAAAGTTGTAAATACAAAGTCAGAGTGTGGGGACAGAGCAATGTGTGTTTCACAAAAACCTGAACCCAGGGGACTGGCTAACACTAGTGGAGATCAGGTGGAAGTCAACACTGAGGCAGAGCAAGGTTGGGAATTCTAGCTCAGAAGATCAGCTCTTGCAAAGAGGAGAGTTATTGCTGAAAGAGAAACTAAAAAGCAGGGCTCAGGCTATCCCAGAGAGAGACAACTGACTGAGGTGCCCCACTGTGGCTCCCTTTAGGTATCAGACCCTTCTGAGTGGGCTCTCCTCTGTTCTCTACCAGCACTCAGGGAAAGAGGGGTGCTCCCTCGGAGTACTGACTGAGGCACCAGCAGGAAGAAACCAAGCTACAGCCCTACTGGCCCCTAGCTCCATAGTTCCTTGAGAGGCCTGGTCTGCTTCAGTAAAGGAACAACACGCAGAGGGCTGCACCTTTTATGTTTAGTGGGATAGCCTTTTGCTAGCATGTGGCTGGGTGGATAAACTTTGCTCCTTTCAGAAGCTGGAAGCTGAAGCATTAGTTCTGAAGGTAAAGATTTTATATATATATAAAATCTTTATATATATATATATATTGCAGCTGAAAGTGGTGGTTCATTATGATTATTACAACAACAATAGCAATGACACTTCCCCAGTTAAAGAGATACTTAATGAGTTGTAAGATGCCTGGGTAGAACAGACATACTCAACAGATCTGAAAGGGTAAGCCGTTCTGACATAAACGGCAGAAATGAATGGATCTGATCAGTGAATGGAGCCCTATCCAAGATACAGAATCATTTCTGGAAGGCTAAGAATACTAGTGGTGAGGAAAGTGCAGTGGGTTTATAATGCACTGGGATTCTAAATATGCTAAATACATTGGAGAGTCCAATAGTCAGGCTGAGGATGGTCATGCCTCCATAGGGTTTATTCTTCTGAACTTCAGATCATTCATTTGATCAGAGGGCATAAAGGTAAGTGACATCACAGAATAAGAAAATTGTTCAATAATCTTCCCAGATACCCAAGGGTTGCTGAGCACCTTTCATTCTGTTCTTTTGTCACAGTACAAGTAAAGGGCGGAGAAACTCTCAGATGCTGCTTCTGCCAATTCAAATTCCATTGGCAGATCTTCAGAGTCTCAGGAGGAAGATGTTTGTTTCTCCATTCTCTGGTTCCAAATCCATCTCATACTTTACCATGCAAAGTGGTGGAAGAAAATGCAGATACCCTTTAGGCTGGGACCCTCTCTGTTGTACTACACCAGAGAATCAGAAGGGCTGTGTATTCACTTGGTATATTTATTAACACTTAAAACAGTGAAAGCTTTTATCACAAAACTATTTGATTGCTATATAGGATGGATAAACACCAAGGTCCTACTGTATAGCACAGGGAACTGTATTCAATATGCTGTGATAAACCATAATGGAAAAGAATATGAATATGAATATATATGTATAACTGAATTATTTTGTGGTACAGCAGAAATTAACACAACATTGTAAATCAACTCCACTTCTGTAAAATTTATTTAATAGCTGTTTGTTTGACTCACTCAGTTACTTTCAGGAAGGTGAGAATTTCATGCAAATACTGTACAAACCCAGCCCCCACAATTTTAGGACCTGGGAACTCAAAACATTTTCTTTAAAATACCTGTGCAAAGAGAAAAAACAAAACAAAACACTATTACCCTGGGGCCAGTATACATCATTTGGGACCACGAAAATAGGTAAAATAAGGATAGGACAAAATGTGTGGGAGAAGGGAAGAAGAAAGAAGGGGAAGAAAAAGAAAAGAAGAAAGGAATATTTCTAAATAAATGTCAGTACACTGGAAAAACCCACCAGTAGGCACCTGAGATCCAGGCCCATCAGGGTAAATGACATCAAGAGACAGAATGGCCATTTTTATAGGGGTCTGAGCCAGAGAGAAAAGTGAAAAGAGCCAGTGGGAAGGGAAGAACCCCAGGCATTAGTTAGAATGATGGGACAGACACACCCAAGTATGGTTCCTCATAATCACACCCTTTTGGGCAGGCAGAACCCACAACTGTTGCTAAGTGGTGGAACAGGCAGAAGTGATGGGATGTCACTCTTTTATATATATTGCATGGTATGAGCATTCTGTTGAGTCAACCAGAGTGAGCTATTCGCCTTCTGACCTTGAAGAAGCAAGCAGCACTGCTGCAAACTGCCTCTGAAGAGGGTCACGTGGCAAACAGTAGAAATGGTGGACAGCTCTAGGACCTGAGGGCAGCCTCAAGCCAAGAATCAGAAACTGGTGTCCTCCTTCCTACAGCTACCAGGAAATAAATGCTACCACAAACTGAGCATGCTCAGAAGTGTATTTTTCCCCACATATTTCAAAGCTTGTATCTAAAAATTTATACCAAAGATTCCTATTATTAGTGTAAGTCCTTGGATGGAGATTTTAAAATACAGGCCCTCTCACTTAGATACTAATTGTAAAATACTATATCTGAGTGAAGAAGGCGGAATAAAATGAATAGTTGTAATGAGGATCATAGGAAGCGTAGACATTTTAAGAAGAGAAAAAAAATGCCCATTGAATAACTACTGTGTACCCCTCCATGCTAGATAAATTGGATAAAGATCATACAAAATAATTCTACTGTTATGATAGATTTATCTAACTATATGTCTATTTATTGCATTTTATTGGGTATATATAATTATAACATACATATATGTAAAGTTTATATATTAAACAACAGTTTTAGGACGGTGTGAAGCCGTATGAATTAAATAGACACCTATTCTTTGGGGCTTTGGATCCAAGACAATACATTATTAAGGATATGTGCAATATAATTGCCTGTGTTCTAATCCCTGTTGTGCGTCTGAATAGTTTGGGCATCTCAGCTATCAAAAGATTTGGTTTACATCCTCCTAAAGGGAGGTGGAGAGGCATCTACCCTGCAGAGCTGTTGCATTAAAACCATGAGACAGTGCCTGATACCCATTAAGCAGTCAATAAATGTGAGTTATTATTTTCACTATTATTATTACTTACAGGCAAGATTCAAAAATGGGAATAGACTTAACAGAGTAGTAGAGTGGAAAGAATGCTGGAATGCTAGTGTGAGAGCTAATGGTATAAGGAGGTAAATGGTATGTGACAAATGCACGATGTAGAAATTAAGTACTCTAGGAATGGAAAACAGAAGAAATCACTTCTCACTGGAGTGGGCAGGGATGGCTTCTGAAGAAGGCTAAATGAAGTTGCCAGTGTTTTCAGGTGGAAAAGATGTGCATTTGGAGGGAGTGTCTTTTCAGGGATGTACAAATTCAGAGCTTTTAGCAGTTCTTCACAGATAGAAGAACCCCAGTTGGATCCCCAGATTTGGCACTATCAGCAGGGGAGGTTCCAAGGCAGTTGATGTGATAAGAAAGAAGCTTGAACACAAGTGGGGGAAGGCATCTTTCTAATGCTAACTGAAGTTCGCATTGAATAGCAACCATACACCCATTTGTAGATAAAAAAAAAAAAAAAAAAAAAATGGCAGACTGAGGACAAAATACCCCATTAAGCAAGCATGCCACTGAGTTTGGGACAGGAAGAGACATAGCCACCTGAAGCCACAAATCCTGCTGAGAAGAGCTTTAATTGTTCTCTACATCACACAGCCTGTGTAGTTCTGCAATCAATAAGGAAGAGTGGGCTCAGATTGGGATTCACTGTTTTCCCAGGTAAATTTGGAACAGAGCAATAGACCATAATCTCTGATTTTCTCCATGCTGCAGAAGGCAAGTTAAGTTGATACAGCATTAAAAAATATGCAAATGAGCTAATGGCCTTGCAAGGAAGATCCCACAGAGGATCCCCAGCAGAAGATAACACAACTTTCTCCTTGAAACTGCTTATGTCTATCTTGGTGTTTGCTAACTCTGAGGAGTTCTAAAAGCATAAACAAAATAAGCGTTCCATTTTCAATGCCATAAACACATTTTGGAAAGACAGGAGCAATTCTGTAGCTGTGCATGCATTAAAGAGAGAGCATGACCCTGAAAGCTGGAGTTTCCCATCATGTACTAAAAAGCAACTCGGAAAGGACTGCTCTAAATGCAGTGCATATCTTTTATTTTATCTACTGTAATAGCCACCTTTATTGAGTGTTCACTAAGAGCCAAGAACTCTATTAGGCATTGTTTTAACTTTTTTTAAAAATAAAATACAAATATAGGAAAGCACACAAGATCATTATAAATATGATTTTAATCACTAGCCATATCAAAGAATAAAACAGTACTAGCTATCTAGAAACCTTTTCCTCCAAAAGAAGCTCCATCTTCACTTCCAAAAGTAAACAATGTGCTGACTTTTATAGAAATCATTTTCTTACACTTTTTTATGGTTTATCAAGTCCTGTGGTGGTAAATGACTGGGCCCACATGGATGCCAGTTCATAGAGTGGGATGCGAAATAGAAAAGGAACTTTGAGATTAAGAAATGCACATCCTTTACAATGGGTAGTAAGTGTGCTTTCCTTTAGCTCTAGAGGGAGACTAATCCCTCTTTCCAGGATAATTACTCTACAGCTATTCTTATACTTTAGAACAAAAGACTATTTCTTGCTAAATAGGAGAGATCAATGGGAGATCGACTCCCAGCAGAGGCCCTTTCACTCACTACTGGAACGCACAAAACCTCTTCTAGTTATTTTTACATTGATCCACTGTGCTTTCTGGTGAATGTCCACTGTTCGGGGTTCTCTCCTTAAATATTTTGGGATTGATAGGTATGCCATTTGCCTTCCTGCTTCCTTCTGCTCGCCTCTGCCTTCTCCTCCTGTGTGGCTTTTGGTATTTAGGGATGAATAGAGGTATTTTGTTTCATTGTGTTTTCAGTTTTTATATCTAGTTCTCATCTAGCCATCACTGTGGTCCATCCTCCCAAAATAACCCTATCTTTTAAAGAAAATATGCCAAGCCGATTTACCCTTTCTTTGGAATCCTCATTCTGAACATTAACTTCACTACATTGTAATATGATTACAGTCTATGATCTTACTGTGTTGCACAGGGATGTTTGCCACCTGCCCCCCGCCACCTCCACCCACAGAATGGTACTAAGTGGTTCCATCATTTTAAATTTTTTTCAAATTATTTTTCTAAAATTATAGTTGATTTACAATGTTGTGTCAATTTCTGCTGTATAGCAAAGTGACCCATTCATACATACCATATATATATTCTTTTTCTTATATTACCTTCCATAAGGTTCTATTACAAGTGGTTGGATATAGTTCCCTGTGCTATACAGCAACACCTCATTGCTTATTCATTCTAAATGTAATAGTTTGCATCTACCAGCCCCAAATGCCCAGTCCATCCCACTCCCTCCCCCTCCTCCTTGGAAACCACAAGTCTGTTCTCCATGTCTCTGAGTTTGTTTCTGTTTTGTATATAGGTTCATTTGTGCCACATTTTAGATTCCACATATAAGTGATACCATGTAGTATTTTTCTTTCTCTTTCTGACTTACTTCACTTAGTATGAGAATCTCTAGTTGCATCCACGTTGCTGCAAATGGCATTATTTTGTTCTGTTTATGGCTGAGTAGTATTCCTTTGGGTATATAGAATATTCCACATCTTCTTAATCCATTCATCTGTTGATGGACATTTAGGTTTTTTCCATGTCTTGGCTATTGAAAATAGTGCTGCTATGAACATACAGGTGCATGTGTCTCTTTGAATTGTGGTTTTGTCTAAATGTGTGCCCAGGAGTGGGATTGCTGGATCATAGGCTACTTCTATATATAGTTTTCTGAGGTACCTTTACACTGTTTTCCACAGTGGTTGTGTGCTCTATCATTTTAAGTGAAGGTCCATTGTTTTTCTACTTATAAGATTGCATTTTCCCCTTCTTGTTATTGTTTGTGTATTTCACCTTACAGTAATTCCTCTTAACCTCTTCTTGAATATGTGGTCCAAAGACTAGTAAATTAGACAGCGAGCTTATTTAAAATGTGTGCAGAAGATATGAAGCAAAGATAAAAGTCCTCTGAGATTAGGCATACTCCTGGAACATTCTATTGACTTTGTGGTAATTTGGGCATTATTCAGATGAAGACATGTATTCCATGTTATCGTTTTCTCATGCTTTTACCCAGGATAGTTCCTCTTTCCTTAAATTCAGTGTAGTATTTATACGCTGGGGGTGGGGAGCTGGAGACAGACTACCTTAGGAGTGGCGTTGCCAATGTAACTGTTATCTCCAAAATTATTTTTACCCTGTGAGTTCTCAGCACTGGAGGCTCTGTATTTTACAACCTATAATATCTGTTCATAGGCAGTGGAAAATTCCAAGTTTATCTGGCTTTCCTTAATGTTTGGAAACTCAGCAATATCTGGTGAGACACTACCCATATCCAGCATCAGCAGATCAGAGGATGATCAAGATTAAATAATTTTTACATATTAAATAGAAAAATGTATTTCTATTTAATACATTTATAAAAATACTTGTATTCTGAGACCCTAAGGGAGGTAGAGAAAAGATATAAATTAAAAATACTTGTATTCTGAGACTGTAAGGGAGGTAGAGAAAAGTAATAAATGTTCAATAAATTAAAAAATAAATTCATAGGAGATTCTGAGAGGGTTTAATATTGAAGGAGTGAGGAGAAGTATTACTTTTTAAAGTAGATTTTTGCCATGACCTCCTTTACTTAAGAGGACTAATACAGACCCCCACCCACAACCCCTGCACCCACACAAACTGTACCTCTATCCCCAACAGATTTTTTTCCCCTCCCTCAAAATACAGTTTAGTAGGAAAGATAAAGTGTCTCTTGTGATAATTAGAATGCTGAGCAAGCTAGAATGAAATAAAGGCATAAATTGTGTTGTGAGGTACATACTAGAAGAAGTGTTAATGATGAATGTGTCTGTGGAACTTGAGTTAGAGAAAGATATGAGAGCAACTGAGTCCTAATAGATCAATTACATTTGAGAAGATGGACCAGGGAGTGAATGGCATTTCCACAGGAAGGGTTAGGGGACCACAGAAGAGAATGCTTATCTATCCGATGGGGCTATTTTGATGTCCTATCAAGTAGGATTAAACACTCATATAAATACTGCTGACTCGATAAAATAGCTAATTAAATGGTACTTCTCTAGTCATTGATTTATATAAACTGCGATATTTGTTATAGATTCTCCCCTCCATTGATGCTTGCAGTCAATTGTTAAGCATAAAGATGAAAAACATTATAAGAAAATATAAACTTGATATTGATTGAAAAGTAACAAATATAAATCAGCTAGAGAAGAATAAGGAAATTAAACTTTGGACTAAGCTTTCTAAAATTTTCATTTACATAGAATGCAACCAATGTAATTTTCATTTTCATAGAGTGCAACCAATGACAGGAACTATACTTAGGAACTAACTGAAAAAAAAGGTATGTATTAAGGTATTTCAAAATTCTTATGAGAGCATTAATAAAAACATAAAAGACTCAACATACTCAAATTTCCCTAGCAGCTGTAGAATGCCTTCTTCTGGCTTTTTTCTATCTTTTTCTTTTACTACTTCTCCTAATCACTTCCTCTTTTTCCTCTTTGGATTTGAGTAAAGATATATGGAGTTAGTAAATATTTAGATTTATAAGATCGATGTTAAGTGATTCAATTATCTTCCCAAATAGATACAGATGACAGATAGAGAAAAGGATATAAGGATGTTAAGAAGTGATCTGTGTCAGGAGCAGGCAACCTATCTAGGCTAATAGGTTAAACAGAGTTAGAAAGTGTTCGGTAATGAGAGATATACTTTAATGTGCCTCATTTCAATAGAAGTTACATAAGATGTCTTGAAACTGTATTTGTATGATATAAAGAGATGACTCTGTAGTAAAAGAACTAGCTGTGAATCCAAGGACTCAGCCTCAATTTTCTTTGGAGATGGTTTGAAGAAAATTTCCAGCTATAGAAACTCAGTTGGTGGAGAAAACTGCCAGAGCCCCTTTGATGTTAGCAGATGGTCTGGAGTCTTTTCACCTAAGTCTTAGACTAGACTCTCTTTTGTTTTCAAGAGGAAAATTCATGGGGGAGTTTGAATCCAGTAATAAATCCTTAAAAATAATTGAGCATGATGAGCTTGTTACGAAAGATGGAAATTCTCTCTTCTCTCCAAAATTAGTCAAGATCTCACCGTGAAAGTTTTCTCTTTCAATTTATAAAAGATTTCCCCGAAGAGAAATGTGCTTTGTGCTTTTCTGTGAATTATATAAGGTAAGAAGTCAGGTAACCATTATGAAGTCTGAGTGTAGAAGTTTCAGTAATAATGTACTTGGCAAGGACAAAGATAAAGAGGTTATTTTGAATCATTAGAAAATCTAGTCTTGGTTAGGAAGTGAGAAATAGCAGGTTCAGGGAAATGTATCTATCACTGATGCATTATTTGAAAAGAACAAATAGTGTGTCCGTATTTCTAAGTACTCTTCCACATATGGCAATCTTGCTGTCATTTGTGGACAGCATCTGATTCAAGAAACTTGATTTTATTCCTAAAGAAAGGCAAAGATCAGAAAAAAAATTAACAGAAAAAAGTTTTTTTTAACTACATTTACAAGTAAGGCATTAAATGTTTATTCCAAAAAATAAATAAATGAACATAAGCAAAGACCCCTTGTAAAGTATCATGTATGTAAAAATAATCATGATAACCGATAAATGTCCCACATTCTAGATGTTTTGGGGTTGTGATTGAGCTATATATTAGAGAGAAAATATTGCATGGAAAAAAATCATATTAGTTGTTTTCCTAATACCCTTATATATGTCACAGAAGGGCTGTTGGGTGAGAGGAAGATTCAAGGTATGTTAACGTAACAGCCAAGGGGACTGTATAGCCAGGGTCTCAGTGTGAATTAGCAGTTTGTCCAAAACTTCTGGTCTCCGGTGAAAAACAAGAATGGCTCTCAGGATATTGCAACTCTGTCTGCTTCCACCAGAGATCATAATTGGGCTATGAATTTTTACAGCAGGAAAGTCTTCCTATCATAGACAGAGACTGACAGCAACTTTAGTTAAATTACTGCCAAAAGAATCTCAAAACAATATGAGTGGTGTAAGTGGGGAATCACAAATATGTAGTGCTGCTATTTCTTTTTTTTTCTCTTTTTTTATGAATACATTTTGGTGAGAATTTGCTGGTTAGCTTCAAAAAATAGATCTCCTTTCTGAGGATTTGCACACATACTGGTTTTCTGCCCAATGACATGATATGCACTTTGGGGAATTCAAGAAGCCGAATGAGGTGAGTAGAGGTGATTTATAAATCGAAAGCAAATGATAGCGGAAGATGTGAACCAAAGCTATGTCTTGATCTGTGAAAAGCTAATTGGGCACATATCAGGCCAGGTCTCTGAAGACACAGCTCATGAACTGTGTCTTCCTGACGCTGTGCTCTTGATGGACACTCAACAGAGGACTGGCTAATGCTAGAGAAATCCGCATCGAAGTGGCCTTTACATGACACTGCAGATTTACTTTCAGGAGAGAGAAGAAAAAAAAGGCAGGGAGAGATCCCTGGCAAGTTTCTGCTTACAGAGTCCTATTTGCCTTAAGTAATTGATCTGAAACTGAAGAGTTTGTCTCTAAAGACTACTGACTTCACACATTCTCAAGAAACTTTGTCTTTCTCTCAAGTATCAGGGTTTAGTCAGGCTTTTTTTGTGACTGGTTGTTGCTGGAGGAAATGTGAGATTTTTGTGGCCCTGGGTCTACTCTTTGATATGGAAGACTGAATAGAGCACACATGACCTAAATCTTCTGGAACAATCCATGTTTGCCACTGAGGCTTAAACATTTTAATGATAATCTTGAATGAACTTAATTATTATCTTAATTTCAAAACCTGTCCTCAATTATTCATGTTAATAATTCTAGGCCAAATGAAATGTGCTGCATTGGCCTCGTGCTTTTAAGGAATCAAATATCAAGGACAAAAAGACATTGCAGATGTTCACAGTGTTGTATGTGAGACAGTTTTTGAGTGGCTTGGGAAATTTCAATCAATATGTTGAGGAAGCAAAATGGATTATGTCTACGTGGGAACCTGAAACTAGGATTTGAGGCAGTAAAAATTTTCAGAAGGGAGTAATAGAGTGTGAATCCTAGAAGTTTTCCTGAATAATATGGTCACGTGTTGCAAAGTTTGGACATTTCTAACCCAAAACAGAGGTGATTTTTCTGGGCAGTCTCTTAAGATTTTGGCAGTTGTAAGTGTGTCTGATTCCTTTCCACGAAAACTGTAGGAAAACCTCCTTTATCATTGCTTGAGTGCTATAAAATGTGTGGTTGTCTATGAGGTAGCTCATCAAAGAATATATGGAAAAAAGTACTCAACATTTTATAAATCTTTATAAAACTCTCCTTTAATAGATCTTTAATTTTCAGAAAAGATGCTCTGTAAAGAAATTAATTTTGATTTTCTGAATTCTAAAAATAATATCTAGTGAAGAATTATTACTAGACACTTAAATGTAACTACAGAGCATGGGGAAATTTGGTGGGTGTTAAGGATCCTTTGTGAAGTAATTTACTTATCCATTGATTTGGGGGGTATGTTTCTTTTCTTTTTTTTTTGTCTTTTTGCCTTTTATGTAGAGCTGCACCCGCGGCATACGGAGGTTCCCAGGCTAGGGGTCTAACAGGAGCTGTAGCTGCCGGCCTTCACCACAGCCACAGCAATGCGGGATCCCAGCCGCATCTGCAACCTACACCATAGCTCACGGCAACGCCAGATCCTTGACCCACTGAGCAAGGCCAACGATCAAACCTGCAACCTCATGGTTCCTAGTCGGATTCGTTAACCACTGAGCCACGACGGGAAATCCTTGGGGGGTATGTTTCTAAGTACTTAATTGTCTCACTCAATTTTAAACATACGTAAATAATTTATCATCCCGATGACGGTCTTTTGGTCCCTAAAATCAATTTATAGTCACAGAAATTTAGGGAAAGAAGAGATCTCAATGCTCACCTAATCTAAAATTTGGTATCTCCATGAGTGATGGAGTTATGGCAAGGGCTTCAATCTGGTGACATCCAGCCTGGGTTAGGTCCTGCACTAGGGTTATATCTATTTGAGTATTTTAAGGCTTTGTAGATGTTTGATTGTAAATTACCATTTTTATAACCTATAATCAGAAACCAAAGAAAACTTGGCTGCAGACATTCTCTCTTAGAATGAAAGGTATTTATTTTTTTCTGAACAGTAGAACTTTGTTCTTCAATACGAAATGTAGTAGAAAAGCCTACATTATAATTCAAGGGCTTCACGTTTCAAAACATATGAGTATCTAAGTTAGGGACATCAGTTTACATGTGATTAAGTTTTAATTAATGCCTTTTACTTAAATCCCAAGAGTAATCTTCTTATCTTAGACAAAATAAGAACCTACCAAAAAGACGAAAACAAATTAAGTCAAAGAAGCTTTCCTTTTTTTTTTTGAAGGCCCACACCCATGGCATATGAAAGTTCCCAGGCTAGAGGTCAAATCAGAGCTGCAGCTGCTGGCTTATACCAGTCACAGCAGCTGCCAGATCCTAGCACTGTCTGTGATCTACACTGCGACTCATGGCAATGCCGGATCCTTAACCCACTGAGCCAGGGGGCCAACGCCATCCTAATGGGTACTAGTCCGGTTCCTTACCACTGAGACATAGTGGGAACTCCAAGAAGCTTTCATTTTAAAAAATTTTCCAGGAGTTCCCATTGTGGCTCATCGTGTTAAGAACCCAACATAGCATCCTTGAGAATGGAATTTCATCCCTGGCCTTGCTCAGTGTGTTAAGGATCCAGCGTTGCCATGAACTGAGGGTATAGGTCCCAGAGGCGGCTTGGATCTGGTGTTGCTGTGCCTGTGGTGCTGGTTGGCAGCTGTAGCTCCAATCTAGTTATGCCTAGCGTGGTAACTTCCATATGCCGCAGGTGGGAGTGTAAAAAGAAATAATAAAATTAATAAAATACAAAGGATACAGACACAAATATACATTATACATGAAACATACAACTTATGTCCTGATTTGTGACCAAAGTGGATTTTACACTGAATACTGAAAATGGATGCAAATTGAACATCTTATTTCAATCAAATAAGTAATCTTAAATGGAATGAGGTTAATTCCCTTTAGTCTATACTTGTCTTATGTGGACAGAAATCTTTGCACAGAACTAAATTCCTGCAAGTCATGTCAATTGTCCAAAATAGAAACACATTCAAGTGACAAATACACTGAAAAATATACAGGTGAAGATACTTTTCTGAATAATTTAACTCCCTTTCTCCGAAGATATTACATGTGAGGGAAGATATGGATTGTCATATATAATGGATAAATTGCCCAATAGCTATATTATTATTGTTTCATTTTAACAGTTTGTTTTATATTTTTACAACTGGCAAAGACATAATCCCTCCACCCCCCATAATCTAGGTCTCTTCTGAAACCTCATCACAACCGGTGCTATGAGGCCAGTAACATGGGATATTTAATTCCACCTGCCTTGTCTCTGGCAAGTGGTCTCCAACAGCCTGTGTCTGAGACTCAGGGACTGCTAGTTGCCCATCTGCTTTGGGCGGGCTTTTCTAGCCCCGTGGAAAGCCACGTGCTAACACAAGGATGCAACTGACCGTCTTTATTATACTCAGGAATACAGTCTCCAAAGAGCTGCGCGGACTCCTTGATTCCTATCTCTGTTCCAGGCTCCCACTACCCACATATTTCGTAAACCCTCTGCTGGCAGGGAATTTGCAAAATGTGTTTGGCACATGATAGGTGCTCAATAAACAAACTTTGAAAGAGTTGTGTTGAGCGAACGGAAGGCTGCAAAGGAACTTAAAATTTGAAGAGTTTTCTACGTGTCCAGAAAAAGAGGGGGAAAAGGGGGGGGGGAGAGTGTGAGTACCAGAGTACCATTGTTATTTTTATTCAACCTTTAGGAATTCCACTGGCATTAATCAGACACCTAGCAGGGGAATCCAGACTGGCGGATAAATAAAGAATCCTCGTCCATGCCCCAAATTAGGAGGCGCAAGGACTCGAGTTATAATCTGCGACAACCTCTTGGGTCCCGACTGCTGTCGGTGGCCCAGGTGGGACCCGGGTGGGTCTCTGGACCCCCAGTCCCCCGCTGCCCACTGCTTTCTTGGAGCGCTGGAGCATGCCGAGTGTCAGCGCCGGAGCCACCGAGGGCTTTGCACACGTACAGTCCGCTTCTCCGGGTTTTTGCAGGAGCCCGCGGGGGGCGGGGAGGGGGGCGAGGGGACCGGCGGAGCCCAGCAGCCTTGGCAGCGCGTGTGGGGAGCTCGCGCGCGGCTCAGGGCTCTCTCCCGCGTTGCGGTTGCTGGGGAGATGCTGGCGCGCTGCGCCCGGCTGCTCAACCTGGCGCGCTGAGCTCCTCGCGGGGAGACCCCGGGAGCGGGCCGGGGGAGCGGACTGCGGTAGAATGCGAACTGGGCTCTTCTGGGGCTGCGAGACAACGCTCCAGAGCGGTCAGGTGCCCCCGCTCCCCGGTCCACTAACTTGTCACTTGGTGGTGTCTGGTCTTCAAAGCTCTCCGCGCTTTGGGGTGGTGGGAGGGCGGGGGGAGTGGGGAGTTACAGCGTCTGCGGTAGCCGAAGCAGGGATCCTGCAAGGGTGAGCCTGCCTGGTGCCGCTTTTCTTCCCCTCCCTATCGCTCCCCTCCCCCCACCCCGTCGCTGCCGCTTTCCCTTCCTCCCATTCCGAGAGCGTCGGGCTCCTGTGACATGCTATCGCTGCCAAGTGACGGTCCCCGAGTCTGAAGTGCCCGCGAGGAAGTGAGCGCCAACGCGGGCCGCCGGCGATGACAGCCATGAAGCAGGAGCAGCAGCCCACCCCGGGGGCCAGGGCGAGCCAGGCGCAGCCGGCGGACCAGGTGAGAGGAGGCTGCTGCTGCCAGGCCCTCCCAGGAAAGGAGGCTCCAGTCCTTGCTCCCCACCCCACCCCTCCTCCCGAGCTCAGCTCCCACGCCTCCCTCTCCCCACCCTCCCCCCGCCCCAGTTCCAGGCTCTCCTCAGCTCATCCATGGACTCCGCAGGAAGTTAGAGCGTCTTAGTGCGCTCCGGGGCCGGGCGAGAGGATGCGCAAGGTGGAGAGCCGCGGGGAAGGGGGGAGAGAGGTAAAGGCCGGGGTGGCCCGGGGAGCCCCAGCGGGCGGGCTCCCAAGGGAGGGCGAGGTGGCTGGGGCCAAAGAATGGGGGTCTCTTGGCTCCTATTAACGCGCGTTGGAGGAATTGCTGCGCTTCTGAAGGCGTCCACTTGCTTGGTTCGAGCCCTGGGTTCACGTAGCTGAGATGAGCGCTGGTCAAAGCTACCCTGTCAGCAAATGACCTTTAGGCTGGCAGGTTTTTCCTTTCCTTTCTTCTTCTTCTCCTTCTTCTCCTTCTTCTTCTCCTTCTTCTCCTCCTTCTTCTTCTTCTTCTTCTTCTTCTTCTGCTTCTTCTTCTTCTTCTCCTTCTCCTTCTCCTTCTCCTTCTCCTTCTCCTTCTCCTTCTCCTTCTCCTTCTCCTTCTCCTTCTCCTTCTCCTTCTCCTTCTCCTTCTCCTTCTTCTTCTTCTTCTTCTTCTTCTTCTTCTTCTCTTTCTTTGGGATCGGGACGGGCGCAAAATAATGGCAGAGTGTAAAACACGCATCTATGATCTGCTTGGAGCGGAGCTTGGAGCAAAAAAGGCATTGTTATGGGGAACTGGAAAGATACTGGCTTTAGTGATTTGTTGGGTCCAGATGTGTTGTGTCTGCAGAGATGAGGTGTCCTATGCTGGTTGAGGGTTATTTCAGTCCCTTTTCCGTCTTTCTGCACCGGCCAACCCTTTTTTGTTTCAGTCTTTAGGGATCTGTATGTAGCATAACCATACGGTGGATTTTTATCTCCTCTCTGTCCCTGAATTGAGGTGACTCGGGGAGTTTGGTGTCGCTTTTAATCAAAGTTGTAGGGTCGGGAGCACCGAGGTTCCCTGGCGAAGGAGAGGGAGGCTGTGATGCGCCGGTTCGAGCTAGTGTCACATTTATATCAATTAGAGTCTGAGAGGAGAGGGCTACACTTAGGTCAGCGGATAACTGCGAACCTGGAGGACCGAGGCGCCGGGGTACGGAGATGGTCCCTTTGGCCCCTAGTGCACTGTCGAAGGCCGCCCGACGCATTTCCTAGCTCACTGCCAGAAGTGGGTGCAAACAGCTAGACTCCAGTAGCGGCTTCGCTCTTCGCATATTCTAAGCGTTGAGGAGCTAGTGAAGGAGAGCTGTCCAAATCTTTCAGTGTCGTGAGGCAGAAGAGGCGGTGCCAGTGCTGCTGTTATTAATATTCTAGTCCTGGTCATCTCTCCTGGCTAGTGGCCTCTCTCTTCTCCCCTGCCCTCCCCTTCTCATTTCCCTCACATGTGCTTCACACAGGTGGTGGGGATTACTCAATGCCTTAAAAGCCTCCGTTTACTGGAATGAGTGTTGCAGTTTTTTTTTTTTTTTTAATGTAAAGCAGTTATTTTCTTAAACCGTCATCTTTGCTCCCTACCCTAAGTAAGAAAATATTAAAACATTTGTATTACATGATATGTCCTTTCCTCTTATACCATCTCCCTGCTTCCTCCAGCACACACCTCGAGGTAGCAACTGGTTAACAGATTATAAAAATCATTTCAGGAGAGGAACATGGATTTAACATCCTCTTTCAGGCTGACAGCCCTTAAATTTCATTAACAAGCCGCTGAGCCTCTCCACGGCTTCTTGGAATGATGCTACCAATAAGAAAGATTAGTCAGGTGAGAGTCCCCACATGAAATCTTTGCTCACTAACCTGTGACACCAGCTGGTTACTTGAGGTGCTGCTAACAGTTCAGTGATGGTGGGGGTGGGGAGGAAGAAGCAGAGAAGAAGAGCACATAGGAATGAAAATGTACATGTATATAAACAGTGAACAGTCTGTATATGCACAGCCAAGCCTTTTGTCAGAACTGATCTGGTACTTAAAATTTGTGTGGAGAGAGATTCAAGCAGGCATCCCTTCTTCTTGATAGCCTGCATTTTTGTTTATGGCCACTTTGAATAGTCAGGGAGTGGCCATTTGCAGAACTCTTGTTTTAATTGAGTCCTTTAAAGTGCCTTTCTGAGCACTGACATGATTTTAAAATGTCAGTGGTATGTATATTACACTTGAGTTAAAATGAAAGAGATTGATTTCTCCAGGGGAAGGAAAGAAAGACTGAAATGTACATGGCAGCATCCCATTGGGGATTTCCCAAGCACTCCCAGAAGATACCTATATGTAGTCTATTCTTTGTCTAAAGCTGGACAAATGAAAGGATGACCAGATGTTGTGGATGATCGCTGTGAATGCTTAAACTGTGTCTTCTAAGATTACTAAGTTTTTATTAATATTATTAGTCATTGTGATCAAATTCTGCCTTTGTCACACAACTCTCATGTGTTCCTAGATATAATATCTCCATAGAGACATGACTGATTGTTCAAGTTTCTGTGATATTTCTGAAAACAAAAGATTCACAAATTTAACTAAACATGTAGCTTTATGAAGTCCTTCTTGATGGTTAAATGGGGGAATGTTCCAGCGAATCACTTACTAGGTATTGATTTTGAGTGATTTCAGCTTTTGAATGTTGCCAGAAAGGTCTTTTGCTCTTTGTGGTAGAGATTTTTATGAAACCTCAAAGATGCCTTGTCCTGAGGCTATCTAACACCCATTTCCACTTAAAGCAGCATGGAAGACCCTAGTCTTTCCTCTGGATGAAATGGTTATGAACCACATAATTTGATTGTCATTAGAGAGAGCTCGATAGCCCTGTTTCATCTTAGCTGCTGCTGTCCTTGGCATGGGGTGCCTTGACCAGAGGCAGTTTTTTCTCAGGGAGCAGCTGCAACAAGAGTAACAGGGACTGCATACTTTTATTAAAGTTCTGAATCATTGGAAATATTTTTATCATCTGAGTCCTCTTGCCTTTAAAGCTTCATTGATTAAATAAATGTTTATGACAGTTACTTTTATTGTTTTTGTAACACTCCACATTTACAAAATTTCTAAAAATAAATGCTTTGTTATGGGTAGAAACAGTCATTCCCACTTAATGTAATCAATATCCCATTTTACATGGAAGGATACAAAATCTTGAGTAGATATTGTAACATATTATTATGTCTGGAAATCACTTCCTGAATGCTTGCCATATGCCGAGTACTGTTCTCTGGGTTGATAAGGAAATGTTTAATGCATTTTTGTTTGATTCTCAAAGTGACTTTTTGAGGTAGGTCTTGTTGTTATTCCTGTTTTAGAGATGAGAATACATAGGATTAAAGAAACTGAGCAACTTATAACCTTACCTTCATAAGTGGTAGAAATGAGACATAGTCCAGGTTTATGGCATTTAAGGAAAATAAGCTCATTTAAGTATAAAGCCCCACCTTCCAACTTCAATACAATTACAGTTCAAAATTCTCCTATTAGCATAATCCAGAAGAATTGCAAATATTCTATATGTGTGTGTACAAATTTATCTTGAATATAAAATTAAGTATCCTTAAAGCTTCAACTATAAGTGTAAATAATAACTCTTGCAGCTTAGAAGTTAACATTTCTTACATTGATTGAGATAATATAAAAAGAACCATATATATCCTGATGAATACCTAGGAACTTAAAAACAACTGTTAGTAGCATCTGCCCTTGGTAATGATGAGACTTTCAAGGCTTCTTAAATAAGTACAATCTTATAGTTAGACTGGTTTAGAATTTGACCTGTTTCCACCAGGTGGCACCCTTCTGCTGAGTCCAGTGGGTAAAAATATTTCCTAAAATATTTGACAGTCTTCTCAGCTCCAGAAGGCCAAACCAAATACAAACAAGCAAAAATTAAATAAACAAGAAAAAAAAACCCACTCTTATTTTTATTTTATTTTCTGAAGTGTGACTAAAAAGTGTATTTTTGTAAGCTACTGTTTGGCTGCAGAAGCAGCATTAGTTATATGTTAAAAAAAAAAACAGAAACTCATTCTGGTAGAAAACCAGTCTCTTACAGTTCAGCACATAGCAGCCTCCATGGTCAAAACAGTGATTAAATATGTAATTCATAATATGCCTTTTATAAGATATCTGTTGTACTTTTGAGTTTTCGGTAATGCTAACGTAAAATGTTTCCTTAAAGAAATTAAGATTCAGTATTTTTCATTTCAACTTTAGTCTAGCACACCTGATTAAAATTTAAAAATGTATGCTTAATGAATTATTATAAAAAGTTATTTTTCATGTTTCCCTAATTCAAAAACATGTCGTAATTTAGTTTATAAACTATTGTTTTTAATTTAGATGTTCAAAAATAACTTTTAGAAATCATGTTGAAAAACTTTATTTAATAGGAGATTTACTAGTTCTAAGCATTGAACATAAGATAGTATCTTATTGGTGGAAGAATACTATATGACTGTTATAAAAGATATTTGATATTGGATACACGTGCTTTGTAGAAGCCTTTATAACTTAGGAGATAGTGTACATTTCCTATTTGTCCTTAATTTCTTATTACATATATATCATGTATATTTTATTGCATATATAGATTATGACACTTAATCTACTGAGGTTAGAATGCACCACAAAACATTCCTTGCCTGTAAGCTTCTAATCTCTGTTTCTTTCAAAGACTGAGGCAACTGTATATTTAAGAAAGATTAAACTATATAAAAACAAGTTAAAGGAAATTGTATTATTAAATATTAATGCTGCATTATCTTATGAAGTACATTACATTGGAAACAAAACACTGAAACCAAATTTCTCCTAGTCTGAGTAAAAATAAAGCTACTTAGATATTTGTCCCTTGAATCATTTATGATTATATAATATTTTAAACTTTTAGCACTTTTAGGTATATTTTAAGTTTATTTACAGTGCGCAGTGCAGCATACACAAAGCTGGAATGTTGCAATTAGGAATTTGAGCTTTTGTGCCATCAACTAGGAGTATTTTTTACTGTTGTCTATGGGCTATGCACTGGAAAGCATAATCAAGTTCATAGCTCAGCTGCCAGTCATCACTGTGTGTTTGGGGCAGGAGAACTCATTTTCTTTGTTTCATTTGTGAATGGAGGTGGCTATAGATCCTTTATATGCTTTTTGTCAGCGTTGAATGAAGTCATATGTAAAAACTTTTGAATAATACTTGTCTCTTACCAAGTGCTCTCATTAAATACATAGTCTGGGAACAGGAACCTGGCGGGTGGGGGAGAAACTTAGAGGGTCACTGAGTCACCTTGAGCGGGTATATTCTTTTAACATTTTGCTGCATATTGCATTGTTTAGTACACACATTTGTATGATTACTTATGAGCTTGCATGTGCATATAAATATATTCATAATATGATATAGATATAATATATACTATTTGCTTAGGCATCGAGCCTGATTGGGAAGAAATGCAGACTTCAGAATATTCTATTATATCCTTATTTCCACTCAGTCAAAACTCACTTCTTTACTGTCCTGCTCTGTAAGGGGCCAGGCTGAAAGTAAACATTGGCTAATTTTCACTTAACTGGAGGACTAGCTACCGAATATGCATATTGCTCTCATTGTTGGGCATTTATAATGTTAACTAGCACGGAGAAAGAGGAAGTTTGAAGAAAAGAGGGGTGTGATTTTAGAAATATCTCCGTAGGTGAGGTTTCAGTCAGCTTGGCAGGAGAATGTGGAGCGCCCCAGAAACCCAAGGTGGGTGTGTCTACTGTCATATTGGGGATGAGACTGTAAGATTTGATATTGAGCTTGCCATAATTCTAAAGCTTTTTTCACACGTATTTTTCTATATCTATTCCTATGCAATATTTAAATACACAAAACGTTTTTGATGTTCCAACTATTAAAATTCCCTCCATATATTTTCGTACTTACTAGGTGACTCTGTGTGTTCTAATCAAGTTTATATATTACTGAAACATCATAATGGGGATATACACTAAGACACCCATAGGCTAAGAAAGTGTGGAGCTCATCCCATCTGAAGACCTGTAGAAGGCCAAAAAAAAAGGGCAAATAAATAATGGAGGGAATGTAAACTTCTTCATAAACATGTTTTCATGTAGAGTTAGAAATGTTTTCACCCACACTTGAGAAGTCCTGCAGCTCAGTATTGATTATTCCCAGCACAATATTGTGTTAAAATGTGTTCTTGACTTGATCCCCAAGCTTTTTGGCAATAACCGTCTGTTTACTTTTCCCCAGCTCGATAACATCTGTTCTCCAAAGCTTTTATACTGGGCACCTCCTACTCCCCTACCTGGAAGACATCCTTATCATTAATTAATTTTAACTGAAGGAAGGCTTGTCATTTCCAGATAGGTGAGGAAGCTGGGAGGTAGGTTCAGTGGAGAGAAAGGAACACTTAAGAGAGAGCTCTTCTACTGTAGATTCATTTCCATTAAGCTGTCCTAAATCTTCAAAGTTTCATACATACCCCCTAATCTAATGATAAATATAACACCCACTGCCAGGCCAAATACAGACAACAGGCTTGTATCCAAAGCTGATAAAATAAATATTTATTTCAAACTGTTCTGTTTAGTAATTGATGTTAACAGTACTCTGTAATGTCCTCTATGTAACAACAATGATTTTCATTTTCTATTCAAGTTTGTCGTCTACGGTTTATTTGAAGATTATTAACACATTAATAATTTTTAAACCAGCTTTCGGATACTATGCTTGCGCCTTTAACCAGAACAGTATATTCTCAACTCTGCTTTGCGACTGCCAAATGGTTTTCAGATTTAATTATATTTGGGGCAAGAAGGAAACAAGAAGTAAGCTTGAAAACAGAGTCCAACTAATTTCAGATTGAATCATTCTCTACCACTTACTATGCACTGTAGGTCAAATGATGCAACCCTCTAGCCATTCCTTCATCTTTAAAGGAAAAGGACAGGGAGAACATGGCAGACTAACATCTGGCCCATGGTAGAACTCAGTAAGTTTATTCTTTTGCTACTTTGCTTCTGAATCATCTGAGAGGATTATTTCATTCTTTTGTAGGAGTAATTTTGCCTTTACCTTAATAAAAATGCTGAATATATATTATATGTGTATATAAATATATATATTAAATATATACATGTGTGTGTATGTATATATATATATATATATATACATACATTACCAAATGTAACACAGCATATACACACACACCCTTATGATCTAAATATAGTGAGTATTCTACAGTTAGTTTATTATAAAGCATTACATAAAAATTTATAACAGCCTGACTGATTTCTCCTATTTTTAGCTGATAACCTGTTTAGGATCTTCTTTGATGTGCTCATGGCTGAGTATTCTCTTTTTCCAGAAGTTTGATTTCCAGAAATGATTGAATTTGCTTAGAAATTCTTTGCATATGGGAACTGATGATATGTTGAATTGAAATTTAAGAAAAGCACCTAATCAAAACTGATTTTAAATCTGGTAGAGCCACGTCAAGCTATCTGTATATTCTGCAGCCAAGTTGTATATTATCTGACTTTAATATTACTGTAATTTATCATACTTATCGATTTTCTCAGATCAATGCAAAAAGCTATGTATCTGATTACAAGATAGTAAATGAAGAAAAGTGAGGAAACAAGCCATTTTTTATTATCTTTATCCCCAGCCCCCTTTTGAGACCTTAGTGAAGATTCAGTTTCTTCTTCCATTTGGAAGTCTCTGCTCTGAAAGCATAAATATGACAAATCTGAATTCTATCATTGAGAACTTGAATGGCAGGCTCTCCTGTGACTTATTTTCAAATAATGGACCAGAGAGACCACTTGAAGTTGCATTAATAGTACTTGTACATGGTAGAAGTGAGCCTTTCCTGTAACTGGTACGAGAGTTTACTTTTTGCAAGCGGTGTGGTATAAGTGGAAATTCTGATATGCTTCCATTAACCACATCTCACTTCTAGATTAGGTGAGATAATGAGTTAATGAATGCAAGACATGGACACTTTTTTTTTTTATTTCACATATTTTGAAACAAGTGCTAGAGAGTCTTTTATTTTTAATAAAGCAGATCTTTAAATCAATGTTTCACAAACTTGCCTAAGGATTCTTCTCACGTAGACACAGAATCTGAGATTAGGAATCAAGACACCTTTTGAATAGAGATCAAAAATATATCTTTTCACAAAGAGAAATCTGAAATTCATGAAGAATTTTTCAAATGTAAAAATAGGTCATTTGTTTGGCTATGTTAGCATGTAATTTGCATTTCCTGGGATCTGTGAATTTCTGAATAGATTTTTCTCTCTACTCCATTTACTTTTAGGGATTTTAAGGGGAAAGACTGTACATTTCACTTTGTTTACTTTTAGAGTACTGTAAAACATGAGTGTTTTAAGAAACAAAGTATATTTTGAAGGCATATTCAGTTTCTTCATAAAGTTATTTCTTTTCTCTGATCTTCTGAATTAAGTGCATTTCATTTCTTGACAATCATGTTGGCAGTGATAGGTAGGTGAGAATTGAACCTGGAACTGACATAGAAGAGACTCACCCTTTTTCCCATCTACGTAGTTTGCTTATAATTGCTCTAAAAGAGGTTTACCTGACATTAGTGCCGGAGTGACATTATAGGTGGTTTCTTCCACATCTCCCACCCCTTACAGATGTCTGTCTGCTCACAGAGTCAACACTTCTTGTGTTACAGGGTAGTCACACAATTCCTTTGTCTCCCATTTAATCAATGCTATCTCCAAATCCAAATCTGGTTCCTTCTACCTTTCTGTATTTCTGAGCTCCAGTCTCTGTCCAAGACTGATTCCCTGATGTCTAAACCACTGTGGTAACCATAGTGACCTTGCTTTTCTAAATCCTTCCTTCAAATGGCCATGTAGTCAAAAATGAGGATAACATTTTGAGAAACTGTACTGATTGCTGAATCTCATGCTTTTGTTTTCAAATCAGGAGACAGTCACTGCAGAGATGAGTGGCCCGTCTCAGGTCAGACAGTGCGTTAGAATCGGAAGCAATACTTGATTTTGTGTCTTTTCACCGATGGCCATTTTTTTTCATGCGTCATGCTGCCAGCGTCCAGCTATTGGCAGAGAGCCTTTGATGGTGTCTTGTTGGCACATACACCTTCCCTAGCATTTGACGTCTGAGTAAAATTTGTTCTTTAAATTTACGTTCTTAAAAACTTTGAATCAATAGGCAGACTCGGGAGTTGTCATTGTGGCTCAGTGGAAACAAACCTGATTAGTATCCATGAGAATGTGGGTTTGATCCCTGGCCCCGCTCAGTGGGTTAAGAATCGGGCGTTGCCGTGAGCTGTGGTGTAGGTCACAGACGCTGCTTGGATCTGGTGTTGCTGTGGCTGTAGCGTAGGCCAGCAGCTGTAGCTCCAATTCGATCCCTAGCCTGGGAACTTACATATGCTACACCTGCGGCCCTCAAAAGAAAAAAAAAAATAGGTAGGCTCATTTGATGTTCCTCAGTTTTGCCGTTGTGATGTATTAGTTCTAGGTTTAGACTTTTGGCACCTGGCCACAAAACTTCACGGGACCACGTACATCATCTCCAGTTTGCCATGGCAAGAATTCACCCCAGGGTCATAAATCCATCCTGAAAGCAAACTGTGAGATGCACTGTTACAAGGAAATGACAGCATCTCTCACTGTACGTGAAGCTACTGGCATTCTTTTTTTTTTTTTTTTGCCTTATTTGGGCCATACCCGTGGCATATGGAGGTTCCCAGGCTAGGGGTCTAACAGGAGCTGAAGCTGCTCAGCTTTTGAAGTTATAGTTCAATGATGAATGGGAAAGTGACTGGAGGAGTCCCTTCTTGAAAAAGAAGGGATGCACTTAGGCACTCTAGAAAGCATGAAGATGACTTTTAGAGCTTTCTTGGGAAGTAATAGAAACAACGGGCTTCTGATTCACTGGAGTTCTTGGAAGAGAGGGCTGTTTCTAGAAGCTGTTGTAATTTTGTCAGAGTCCCAAGTTGCCATACCAGACCAGAGAAACTTTTATATGCTAAATTAATTACTTAATTAATAAGAGTTGTGGGTCACATGGAATTCTTTTTAGTGGAAAGAAGTCTGGCTTTCTATTCATTTAATCTCCATTTTAACTGTACATTCTAGTTTGAGCAAGTTACCCAGTCTCTCTTGAAATTTAATATTTCATCTGGAAATAGGATGATGCTTAAAGATATTCTGCAAGGGCAGAATTGTTCTAAGGTTTAGTGATGAGATGGGTTTATTAACCGGGGATGTTGAAAGTGGTTGTGCTTTTTGCTCTTATTGTTATTAATGTGTATTGGGTTGCTCTACCAGGCTGAGGCAAAGCAATGGGAAATGAAGCTTCACTGGATTTGGAGGTTCCCAGATGTTGGGAATACCAGCTTTAGAGCTCTTTTTCTCTGTTACTTTGACCAAACTGTAGAATACCTTTAATATTGAGCTCCCGTCTTTTTTTTTTTGGCTGTGTTGGTGGCCAAAAAAACACAGCCAAAAAGTTCCACGGCCAGGGTTTGGACTTGTGCTGTGGCAGCAGCCCCGAGCTGCTGCAGTGATAATGTCAAATCCTTAACCCACTGCATCTCACAGGAACTCTGAGCTCTTATTTTTGTTGATGTGGAGAATATGTGGATTCAACCTGGCTCCAAAGTCAGCATGGATTCAGGGTTGGTCAATAAAATATATGTCATCCGTTTGTCTTCATATTTCTTGTAAGTGCAAGAAAATCAACAAAGTGTGCATTTTGAAGGTGGAAAACTACATAAGCATCTGCCTTTCTTGAATTTGCGTCCCCCCCCATTCCATGGTTTCATCATTCCTTCTCATGCTTATGATACATTTTACATTTGGAGGTCTATTTTATTCCTATTCATAGCTGCAGTCCTTGAGCTGTAATGGTGAATCAAAAAAAAAAAAAAAACCTAATACAGAATCACAGATGGTGCAAATATTTGAAAATAGGTAAATACAATCTAGGATTAGCTGCTTGGGCTCAGAAATGTCAGCCTCATATTGCTTATTGGTCAGCAAGGCAATTTTAGTGAAGGGGAAATCCGGAACAAACACATCATCTCATCGTATAGAGTTGCTGGTGTGGAGCCATGCAACATGACACGCCCATAATTGTTATGTAAACTCTATCATGAGACGGTTGTAACAAGGAAAGGTGTTTCAGAGAGGTCACCAAGTACCAAGAGGTTATAGAGGTGATAAAAAAATTAAGTAGATATGATAACATGAAGTGCTACAGATTACCATCTGCTAAATTACATTTAAAGGCAGTTTTTTTAAGGAGAAAATATTCCTTCTATGTATGCTCCAGTTACATATCAAATAACCTTAGCATGGGAGGTAACAGTCAAATTGCCAGCATAAAATCTGTAGATGGTAATTATTAGTAGCATGTGCTATATGTTCCTATTTCTGACTCTGAGTGGTTTAAACAATATAATCATTTTCCTTCAGTTTTGCCCTTTTAAGAGATGTTATTCTTTTTTCTTTCTTTCTTTCTTTTTATGGAAGTTCCCAGGCTAGGGATCCTATCAAAGCTACAGCTGCTGGCCTATACCACAGCCACAGCAACATGGGATCCCTGACCCACTTAGTGAGGCCAGGGATCAAACGGGCATCTTCATGGATACCAGTTGGATTTGTTTCCACTGTGCCACAAAGGGAACTCCAAGAGATGTTATTCTTCTGAAAGGATCTTAGAACTACTGTGATTATGCCCACTGGTTTACTGATAAGTTAACTGAGACTGATAAAGGCTGACTTGTGCAAGGTCATACCTACTGATGAATTTAGATACCAGATCAGATTAGAAACCAGAGTTCCTCACTTCTAGGTGGGACGTTGGTAGGAAGCTCATGCAATCATGGGGTCCTAGAAGTCATTTTTCCTTGTCTGTGTTGACATCAGATGAAGCAAATGTGTGTGAGAATTAAGGTGGGAATGTTCTAGCTGTTTAAAATTTTGTCTTTGGGAGTTCCTCTCATGGCACAGGAGTTCACGAATTTGACTAGGAACCACGTCGTTGCGGGTTCGATCCCTGGCCTTGCTCAGTGGGTTGAGGATCCGGCGTTACCATGAGCTGTGGTGTAGGTTGCAGATGCGGCTCAGATCCCACATGGCTGTGGCTGTGGTGTAGGCCAGTAGCTGTAGTTCAGATTAGACCCCTAGCCTGGGAACATCCACATGCCGTGGCTGTGGCCCTAAAACAACAAAAGACAAAAAAAATAAATAAAAATTTTTTCTTTGAATTAAAAATTTTTTTTCCAGGCAGTGGGTTTAATAAGATTAGATCTATTATATATTGATCCTATCTGGAAGCATCAAGGAGCATGTGGTCATTGTATAATGGTTGGGTGACGCCTAGATTCCCTGAAGTTTCTCATTTCCTCAGACGAAGTGGTTAAGAATGGGAAAATGTGCTATAGATCATACGTGATCTGTTAAACCACACTGATCCATATCAAGCAAAAAATCCCGGTTTTCATATAAATATATAGTGAACATACATCAAGGATTTAACTTATTAGCAAAGGAACTATGAAGACAGTAAAGCTGGTTTAAAAAGCATTTGAGGAGAGGAGTTCCCATTGTGGCTCGGTGGTTAATGAATCTGACTAAGAACCATGAGATTGCGGGTTCGATCCCTGGCCTTGCTCAGTGGGTTAAGGATCCGGTGTTGCCGTGAGCTGTGGTGTAGGTTGCAGATGCGGCTTGGATCTCGCTTTGCTGTGGCTGTGGTGTAGGCCAGGGGCTACAGTTCCTGTTAGACCCCTAGCCTGGGAACCTCCATATGCCACGGATGCGGCCCTAGATAAGGCAAAAAAAGACAAAGGCATTTGAGGAAGAGAGATTTATATAATCAGCCAAAAAAAAAAAAAAAAAAACACACCTCATACAAAGTTTACAAAATTAGATTCCAATCTAGTTAATATCCTATATGACTTTTTTTTTTTTTTTTGCCACACCTGTGGCATATGGAAATTCCTGGGCCAGGGACTGAATCTAAGCCACAGCTGCAACCTACACCACAGCTGCGAATGCTGGATTCTTAACGCACTGTGCTGGCCTGGGATTGAACCTGCACTGCCCCAGAGACAGTGCCAGATCCTTAACCTGCTGCGCCATAGCAGGAGCTCCCCCATAAGGCATTTAAACTATAACCTTTGTGGTTATCTTTTATAGCAGACAGATTTTTTTCAATTTATCTATCTTCTATGATTAACATCTAATTTTATAGACTTTGGCTCTATGTCAAAAGTAAATGGTATATCTAAGAAAGATACATTCTCCTAAAATTGTATAATTTTTATGTATAATTCTTGTGTATGATTAGACAGTGCCCCAGTCTGACATTATAAAAGATGGACATGCAGTCATACTTGAGTTTTATTTCCAGAGTCTCAAAAGAATTTTTTTTTTTGTCTTTTATCTGGAGCCGCACCTGCGGCACATGGAGGTTCCCAGGCTAGGGGTCTAACAGGAGCTGTAGCCGCTGGCCTTCGCCACAGCCACAGCAACGTGGGATCCGAGCCGCGTCTGCAACCTACACCACAGCTCAGGGCAACGCCGGGTCCTTAACCTACTGAGCAAGGCCAGGGATCGAACCCGCAACCTCATGGTTCTTAGTCGGATTCGTTAACCACTGAGCCACGAAGGAAACTCCTCAAAAATTTTCTTAACATCCTCAGTCTTACAAAAAAAAAAAAAAGATGCCATCTGGGTCCTATGCTTGATGTTGCAACCAACTTCTTAAGCGACTTTATCACAGTTTTTTGCAAGCCCTGTGGAGTTTTGAACGTCAAACTTGATTCACCAGCAGAGACATTAGAATGCAGCCAGTCAGCCAAACACTGCTTGTCAAGTTTGTCCCAACAAATTGGTCCAGGTGTTTTTGAAGGATAGATGAGAACAATTTAGTGATTTCAGATAGCTCTCTGTGGTGAAGATGAAGTAAAATAATTGCACAGGTGAAAGCCGTCCTTGAGGATTCAGCAAAATGAAATTCAGATCAAGTTGCATGGCAGTAGTGGTTCTTGGGAATGGCTGCTTTTCCGAGCTGCTCTTTGGAGATGAGAGGTACCGTAGCCACCCACGCAGTCGGATTTGAGGTATATCGTAAGTATGCTCAGTTTTACTTCCCTTGTCACTCGCTTTCTTGACTGCCAGTCAAGAAATGGCTCTT
>PVHT020000521.1:21519758-21558962 GCA_004024745.2 Catagonus wagneri
AGGATTCAGCAAAATGAAATTCAGATCAAGTTGCATGGCAGTAGTGGTTCTTGGGAATGGCTGCTTTTCCGAGCTGCTCTTTGGAGATGAGAGGTACCGTAGCCACCCACGCAGTCGGATTTGAGGTATATCGTAAGTATGCTCAGTTTTACTTCCCTTGTCACTCGCTTTCTTGACTGCCAGTCAAGAAATGGCTCTTCTCATTTGTCTACGTGTATCTGAATTCCACCTTGACTCTTTTCGGTCTTTTAGCTTTAAGGATGAGCAGGGCGTGTTATGTCTAACTGCATTTGTTTGATTTTCTGTGGTAACTTGGTCTGCTCTGTCTTGAGAACTGATATTTGGAGCAAGAGGAGATGAGGGCTTCAGGAAAGTGAGGGAATAGGAGCAAGAGGGAATAAACATAGAAGTGGGGGTGGGAATCTCAGGAGAAAAGCATTGTCTGCACACAGGGAAAGCCACTTCCCTTAACTGGCCCTCAATTTTCTAATCTGAGTGAAAAGAAAAATAAAAGATAAGTTTAGGTAAGTATTTTTGTACTATGCACAAAGAGGTTTGGTGAAAAATTTGAGGTTTGAACAATCTTACTGGATTATCGAGTCTTCTCCTAAAAAAAAAAATCTTTTACTACATATAGAAAAGCGTCCTACCATGTATTAGGAAAGGTGCTTTAGCTCAGCACTGTCCAAGAGTATATTTTGGAATGTGAAAAAGTTTCTGTATGTGTGTTTTCTGGTATGGTAGATACCAGGTATATGTGGTTATTGAACATTTGAATTTTGTCTAGTCTTACTGAGGAGCTGATTTTCAATTTTGTTTAATTTTGATCAATTTAAACTGAAATAGCCATCTGTGACTAGGAGCTACTCTATTAGACAGTTATTTCTAGACCTTTGTTTTTAACATGCATATGGATCTCTTGGAGATATTGTTGTAAAGCAGATTCTAACCCAGTGAACCTGGACTCGGGTTCAAGATTTTGCATTTGTAACATGAATCTAGTCTTCAGTGATTCTGAAATTCTAATTTATGGCTTTTCCTGGGCTGACAGCTGTCATAGAAGATGTCTGATGGGCCAGTAGCAAAGTTACAAAATATAACTGTAGAAATATAAAAGGGAAAATAATTTTAGTGATAGAATTATTGATATTTTTATTGTCACTGACAGTGGCTAAATTTTTGAGTACTATTCATATATACCATACAGTGGTCAAGTGCCTGGATCTCATTTAATCCTCACTATAACTCTATGTAGTAGATGTTACTTTTATTCCAGTTTTGCACATGAGAAGGTGCAGATCTCAAGGTAGCACAGCTAGTAATTGGAGAAGCTATTGTTTTGTTTTCCATTTTTTTTTTGCTTTTTAGGGCCGCATCCATGCCATGTGGAGATTCCCAGGCTAGGCGTCTAATCAGAGCTACAGCTGCCAGCCTGTGTCACAGCCATAGCAGCGCGGGATCTGAGCTGCATCTGCGACCTACACCTAGCTCATGGCAATGCCCGATCGTTAACCTACTGAGTAAGGCCAGGGATCGAACCCGCAACCTCATGGTTCCTACTCGGATTTGTTAACCACTGCGCCACAACGGGAACTCCGGAGAAGCTATCTTTTGATCACATATAAGCCTATGTATTATAAAAAGTTTCGGTTTCTCTCCTTTATCAAAATGAGGCCATGTTTTGGTGTGGATAGTTGATTAGTAAATCGTATTTGATCTTTTCCACAGTCAATAGTAGTGGTAGTAATAGTAGTAGTGGTAGTTGTTGTTGTTATTGTTTTACTAGTAGTGACAGTAATAATCCCCTTTAGAACTCTGCAAAGTAATACCGTCATTCTTATTTTGAAGACCAGGAAGCAGTGGACAGAGAGGAAAGATAGTTTGAATAGGGCCACATACTATAACTCTATGTAGTCATTACTTTTATTCCAGTTTTGCCAATAAGAAGCTGAAATTTGGAGACTTGAGGGATTTCCCAGAACCAGGGTGGCAGAACCAGAGTCTGAACCCTGACTATCTGCCTCTGGAGGCTATGCTCTTATCTGCTCTACTAGACAATTTCTAGGTGTTTACTGGGTACCTTTTGTGTGTCAGGCAGTTTGCTAAGAGCATGGTTGCTGTGTTCTATATGTTCTGTGACAAATGTAGTTTACTTTGAAAATAATTTTGTGTTTACCCAGAATATTTTAAAACAGAAAATGACTCTTCCATGTCCAAAATGTATACTTCAGTTTGTGTGATAGCAAGCTAGCTTTAAAATTAGGCATAACTAACTTCATTGCCTTTTAAATGTGAAGTTTCTTATATATGCTTTTTCATTAGTGAAAAAATGATGAGAACTATAGGATACTGTGTGTGTGTGTGCAGATGTTACAATTTGGAAAAACTTAAAATTGTTTTTCTTATCTCTCTCAAGAACCTTGAGCAACACATGGGTTTCATTATTTTAATGAATGAAAAAGTGAATACTCTCACCCTGATTATTCGGTAACCTAAGTGTCAGATCTAAGCCTTATTTTTCAGAGTTCTCTTGTCATTTTGTTTAGTTCAATAACCAATGTTAACTGAGTCTATTTTTATATTTCCTGATTTTAAACAAAGCTCGCAATCTTCTTCATTAATTTCTGAATAAAATCCTCACATGGTTCAAACATCAAAATTGGTATATCTGCAGTGGGACGTCTCCCTCCTACAGTTGTTCCCCAGCTACTCGATTTATCATTCTTTCATTTCCCTAAGAGATCATCTCTGTAAATTTTTTCATTTTTTCTTTGTTCCAGAAATATTTTTGTTATGTAAAATCTAATCCAACTCTTCGTCTCATTTTTTTATGTAAATGTTTGCTTTAAAATACATGATACTTTTTGTTGTTTATCTTTTGATAAAAATCTGAATATTTTAGGAATAGATTCTTTAACAGTTGACTTCTTTAACACATTTCCCTCTTTTGTTAATGATGAATTACAGCTCTGTGTGCCCTATAAACTGATAACCAGTTTTGATGTGTGTGTGTGTGTGTGTGTGTGTGCGCGCCTGTGTGTTTATACATACAGAAGATAAGAAACATGCTCTTAGGACACTGCCTGAAATAGAATACGTACTCACTAAACACCTGAGAAATTGTCTAGTGAAGCATATAATAGTGTGAACTCTAAAGGCAGATGGCCAATATGCATTTCTGATCTGCTACACACAGTAAAACATTTAACATCAATTAAATCACTTATTATTTAAATATTTAATAAATCATTTATCATCACTTTAATAAAGGAAAGCAATTGATGGTTATTATGATATGTATAATAGCATGTGACCAAAAGAGCATTTTCTCTGTTTACCAGCTGTGATACCTTAAGAGTCTCTTAACCCCTGTGAAACTCAGCTTCTTGTTTGCAAAACTAGAATTTTAAACTATTCAATTTGTTGGGATTCACTTCAGTGCTGTTCATCTATGTGTATCTCTATCTATATAACATTATTCTATATGTATATTAGATTATTTTACATTTTTTATTAAATTATAGTTGATTTACAATGTTGTATCAATTTCTGCTGTATAGCAAAGCGACCCAGTCATATATATGTATATGTATACATATACATCCTTTTTCTCATATTTTCTTCCATCATGTACTATCACATGATTCTTCTAACACATTGAAAAGAGAATAGCTTCCTCCCCACTTCAAGTATTAGACCCAGGAATAAGTGCCAGCAGTTGTTTGTTCTGAATTTGGAGATGATTGATGAGCATTTCCCAGGGAACAGGTAAAAAGAAAGGGACTTTGATTGTCATATTATTAAAGATAGATTTATATCCAATGAGTTATTTATGTTAAGGAAATAAGATAATATTTAGAAATTCCAATAGAAAATTTACAAAGTTCCCTGTATTTTCTATAACAATAAGGAAGATTTTACATACCTGGATGAATGAATGGTGCGGAGAAGCATAAAATCTGCCAGTGGACAGAACCCAGCATTGTGTAAAGATTGTTTCCTGTAATTTTATTAAGTGATATGGAAACTTTCAATATGTGATGATAAATACATGTCATGCTTGCATTTTCTTGCATCATGGGTGCAGGGGGGTTGGGTGGTGGTATCCTAATTTGGAAAGTGGCAAGCATCTCTTTAAAGACTATACTATACTTCATTTCATCTCTTATTTAGCCTAAAAGGGCTATATGTTGCTGTCAGTCACTGTTACTTATTCTCCTAGTGAAGAGGAAAGGGAGTAATCATAGTTGAGGGAGAAGTGGAAGACTTTGGTCATTGCGGAATCTTTTTTTGTTGCTGTTATTTTCTAGAAAAATTACTTCAATAAATTATAAATCTATGCATTTTTATGTTCTTACAACCTCATGAAGAAGCTGAGAACCATTTCAAGCTCAGAAAGTCTATTCGGTTAAAATATTCCCCTGTCTTCTACCAAATAGTATTGACAAGTATTAACAAACACACCAGGAAGAAAAATGGCAGTGATGAAATGTTTTATTGATCCATTAAGTGTGACCAAGTCTTCTGAGTCTCTAGCCACTTTCACAGGAGGAATTTTTAAACTGTTCTTAACAGGGAAAACAAAGTTTGAAAAGTTACTTTTAAGATTCCATAAAGATTACAGAGCTATTTAAAATCAAATAACTCTTTTTCTCTGAAAAATTTTAAAGAAAAATCAATTTTTTACAATGCACTTCCTGAATTATGGTAGGTCATACTTGATGGCAGGTAATCTTTAAACACTAGGAAAAAAGCATTTTTTTTCTAATGGTTCTGGAAAGTCAAGCTACAATATGGGAGGTGGTTATTAGAGGTTGAATCAGGCACTAATCCTTGATGTTCTGCTCAGGATATTATAAGAATGGGGACCCAGTTTAGGGAGTACATTGATAGAAGTCAAGTAGATTTTCTTTTTCCTTTTTCCTTCTTCTTCTTCTTCTTCTTTTTTTTTTTTTTTTTTTGTCTTTATAGGGCCTCACCTGCGGCATATGAAATTTCCCAGGCTAGGGAGTCTAACTGGAGCCGTAGTTGCCAGCTTACGCCACAGCCACAGCAATGCAGGATCTGAGCCATGTTTGCAGCCCATAAAACAGGTCACGGCAACACTGGATCCTTAACAACTGATTGAGGCCAGGGATCGAACCCAAGTCCTCATAGATACTAGTCGGGTTCCTTACCACTGAGCCACAATAGTAACTCCCAAGTAGAGCTTTCATAATCTATTTTTCTTGTCTTATAAACGACCCAGTCAGAAAAGATATGTGAAACAATACCAGAAAGATTCTTGATTTCATGCTAAGTAAATGAAGATGATTTAAAACAGATCTTAAGTTAATTATTACAGATTCACACATAAAGACTGGATAAGGAGAAAATAATTAGGAATTTGGAATAACATATACACACTACTATATATGAAATAGATAATCAACAAGGACCTACTGTATAGCACAGGGAACTCTACTCAATATTCTGTAAAAACCTATATGGGAAAAGAATCTGAAAAATAATGCATATATGTATAACTGAATCGCTTTGCTGTACACATGAAACTGGTACAGCATTGTAAACCAACTGTACTCCAATATAAAATAAAAATATTAACATCTTAAAAAAGAGTAGGTAGTGGTACTGTTTGATTTTATTAATGAGGAATCAACTCCTCTGTGCATTTTAATCCAGGGTCTCTTAAATTAGCTCTGTTGGTCTTCCAAATTAACCTGGAAATCTTAGGTCAGACAATATAATTGCAGTGAGACAGAGCAGTTTATCAGGAAGATCGGATTCTCCAGGACCCTGGGGGTGTTCCTGTTTTAGCACAACAAACCCTCTGTTTCCCTAGCTACGTGAGTCTCCTGACAGACCCAAATGATGAATTTTAAGTTTTGCCCCTGGCAAAATCTAACTTTATCATCCTGCCCTTAGAAATATGTATATATGCAGACATCCAAGATTACGCTCCCAAAAAAGCTCTTCTGAATTAGCACAGGAGCATGTTTCTGCCTTTTCACCTCAGTATCTGTGGAGTTAAGTGTTTACATTGGAAGGTCTAGGGGTAACTCTGGGTAGTCTTCCTTACAATAACCTAGCTTCCTCCTTCCCTTTCTTCCTATTTTTCATTCCTTTTTGAGTCAAGAGTCAGGAGGCAATAAAGAAGAAATACAAATCTTTCTTCTTCTTGGACATGTGTGTCACTTAACAGAAACATCTCACCTTTGATTTAATTTGTGAATATGGGACATTTAAATGCCGTTTTCTAACATGAAATTTTTACACCAAGGCCTTGCAGGGCACATCTGTTCTTTTTATCCTAGACCTTAGAAAGTAACTTTCAGACAAACATTTTGATGCAAAAATACTTAAAATGAACAGCTTTTATTTGTTTATTTTTTAAGAAGTTACAAAGGACAGTTTGGTGAATTATGGTGCTAACCTGGAATTGTTCAGAAGATGTCTTAGGCCGGTTCTCTCTCTCTCTCTTTTTTTTTTTTTAGAACTACACCCCTGCATATAGAAGTTCCTAGGCTAAGGGTCACATTGAAGCTGTAGCCACCAGCCTACACCACAGCCACAGCAACGCAGGATCTGAGCCGTGTCTCCAACCTACACCACAGAACACGGCAACGCCAGATCCTTAACCCACTAAATGAGGCCAGGGATCAAACCCACATCCTAATGTATCTAGCTGGGTCTGTTAACTGCTGAGCTACGAAGGGAACTCCCTAGGCAGGTTCTCTTTTAATTGTCTATGATTTTATAACCCATTGCTCCATCACTTGGTGGCTTCAAACAGTGACTTTTATTTCCCATTCTTTTGGTCAGGTATTACAGCAGGGATGGGTGGTAGCTCTCCTGTTCTATGTGGTGTCATTAACTCAGCCAGTAGCTAGGCTAGGTGTCACTCATGTGTCTAGTACCTTGGGGCCCAGTCACATGGCCTTTCTTTCTCTTTATATGGATAGCTTGCCCTTCTCACCTAGTCAGCTGTCTTCCCAAAGGGGACATTCCAAGCAGTGAGGTCAAAAATTGCAGCTCTCTTAATGATCAGCCTTAGTAGTTAGAGAGCTTCTCTTCTGCCACATTTTATTGTTTAAAGTAAGAAACAGAGTCAACCCAAAGAGCAAAGGAGAGAAAGTCCTTATCTCCATTAGAGATGTGCAAAGAATTTGTAATCATCTCAAAGCCATCATTAGACTCAAATAATGTTGGTAAGAACAACAGACCTGTATCTGAGTGTAAATATTCATATGTGGAGAATTTAAGAGTTTAAATGGTAAAAAAAAAAAGTTATAAGAGTAAAGGTAATGCTATGAGATACAGAGAACACTGGTAGTTGCTGGGGGCAAGGGTGGTAAATGAATAAAAATAGGTGCGGGAGATTAAGAGGTACAGATTTCCAGCTGCAAAGTAAATGAGTCATGCGTATGAAAGGTAAAATGTGGGAAAATAGTCAAAAACTATGTACTATATTTGTATGGTGATAAATGGTAATTAGGTTTATCATGGTGATCATTTAGTAATATATGAAAGTATCAAATCTCTGTTGTACACCTGAACCTAATATAAGTCAATTATACTTCAATTAAAAAATTCATAATACCTATTAATTTTTAGGGGGGATCAAATTAGGAATTTGAAGAGAAGCTTTAGTCTCAATAAAAAAATATTTTTAAAAAAATGATGCCATGGAGTTCTCTTGTGGCGTAGTAGGTTAAGAATCTGGCACTGTCACTGCAGTGGCCTGGGTTGCTGCTGTGGTGCAGGTTCGACTCCTGGCCCTGGAACTTCCACATGCTGTGGACATGGTACCAAAAAAAAAAAAAAAAAGAAGAAGAAGAAAGTGATGGCATGGTGTCAATGCTGATATGGCCATAGTCCATTAATGTATGCCCCTTTATATGGGCTGTATGCAATGATGCTTAAAAGAATAATTTATTATTTTCTTTCTAAAGTAGAAATAGCTGTAAAATAGTCACCTTTATTTAGGTATAGTTGTGAAATATATTTATTTAGAAACTGGTTGAAAAAAATGGTCTGTTTTAAATAAACTTTTAACTTCAGGGAAATTATGACCATCTAGAGTAATTTGATGCCATAAAGTAAAATATCTAAAGTAAAAAACCTTTGTGTGGGATCAAACCTTTATGTGGGATCAAACCTTTATGTGGGATAGTTCTCTGCAAAACACAGTTCTCTGCAAAACACAATATCTAAAGTAAAAAAGCTTCTGAGAAGGTTTACATTATAAAGGAAAGGACAATGCTGTACAAGTACAATCCTGTACACAGAAGTTGATTATTATGGCTATAAAGATACTCTAATTCTAAGACTGCTTTAATGAATTCTGCCACTGTGAAACAGTTTATATTATCAAATTTCATGCTGGAGGAAGCAGCTAGGCTGGCATTGGTGGGGCTCCAAAGATTTCACATAAAATGAGATTTTTCAAATGGGGAGAAAATGATCCAGGAAAACAAAAGTTTTGGGGTTCTCAGGAATGCAATGAAATTCTCTGTGAAATATTTTTTTTTAAATATTATTCCTCTCCCCCCTTAGACATTAAAAGTACATGAAAAATACCCTGTTCTCAATGGTATAAAGTTAAAAAATGGACTTCAATGCAAGTGTAAATATTCCCGTTCATGGTGTATGTCTCTATGATACATTTCTCCTTTGTTTACCCCACAGATAAGGCAAGAGTTACTTAACTAAAGGCGGAGGTGGGGAGGCCATCTCAGAAGAGTCAAAAAGGAAACAGTATTTTATTTATTTTTATTTTTTAAATTTTATTGGCCACTCCAGAGGCAGGTGAAAGCCCCTGGGCCAGGATTGAACACACACCGTAGCCGCAACCCAAGCTGGTGAAGTGACACACTGGATCCTTAACCCACTGCACCACAAGGGAACTCCAAGGAAACAGTATTTTAAATCTCTGCCTAGTCATCAGAATGATATCATCTTTGGCTGTTATTATTTTATTTGCCATAGTGTGAGTTTATCAGGAAGAATTCTTATGCTCTCTAATGAGGATTAACTGTACAGCTGCATTGACTAAACTGGATTGCATTGAATAAGGTAGAAGAGGACATTTCAAAAAGGAGGAGAAAGGAGAGAAAAGCGCGAGCTTCTATAGATGATGTGTGTCAAGTCAGATTCCTTCTGTTGCTTCACTTTTCATGGTGTTGGCACCAGCAACAAGGAACTTGACAAGAGTAACATCATCTCTGGAGGCTGCCCTCCAGGAATGCGCCCATTTATCACAACTGTACAGAAGTCATATATGGAAGAGCTATAATAGGCAGAGCCAAACCAGCTGTAAATAATGGCTCAGACCAATATTATTCTTTGACGTACTCAGATATTAATAACTGTTAGATAAGAAAGGAAGCTATTTATATCTTCACCCAGCACACTTTCTAACATTTGTACAATAGATAGATATCCTAATGTAAACATTTGCAGCCTCACATATTGTTGGCATCTCTGAATTGCAGCAGGTAGGTTGCCTGAAATATTTGTAATGAAGCAGTCATCTAGTAGAAGCCATTGTCCTAAGCAATAGTTCTCTGTAAAACACAGTTAAGAAAAATAACAGTTTTTAGTAATGCACAATATGAAGTCGAAGAGGGTATTGAAAACCTTCAAGGATGCTTTATTACCAAATTTCATCATAGTTTGAGAAAAATTAATCTTATGTAATGGTCTTTTGTTGTATGTTGTTCAAATACTGAAATAATTTATAGTAGGAAAATAACACTGCTTGATATTTTTATTTTTAAATTAGATCAGGATTATAAAGTGAGGTCACTAACAAGTTGGCTTATAATTTTTGAATTCTCAACTCTTATAAGCAAGATGGCATTGTTTTAAAAGGATCCACATGCTTAGAATTCATAGCAGGATAGCTGGCTTGTTCCAATGGTTTGCTTTTATAGTTTTTTTTTTTTTTCTGTTTGTTTTTTAACTTTTAGACTATATGCATACAGTAAATTATAGGAACCTCTGTCCTGCTTGAAAAATTCTGGAGGTTGAACGGCATTGTATTACTGAAGGAGAATTAAGTTAATTAATTAATTAATTAAAGAATTAAAGTCAAGAATTTAAACTACAACACCCATTAACGTATATGTAGAACATTTCAACAAAGAAATGAATGTAATGACAAAAGTTTTAAATATTATGAAAGAGTCTGAACTAAAAAAGAACTCATAAAATATTAACTATTTTACAAAATTCGTTCTGCAGAAAAATTATCATTAGAGTCCTAAAAGTGATGGATATTTTCAAAAATAACACATATGTAGAATTTAAGTTCTTAGAAATATTTTAACTTTATGTCAAGCTGCAAGTTTGTTAATTTCTGAAGAAAATTGCATTAAGAATGCATGGAATATTTTAGAGTTATAATTAACAAACCAAGAGGAAAATAACATAAATATAGATATTTAATGTTATCTAATTGGGCATAGACAGATGTGGCTCTAATTTGGTGCAGCAGGAGCTCCAGGAAGCTAATTTTAACAAAAGGATAAAATCTGGACAGTATTACATATGCAGGTCACCATATTTAGAGATAATTACTGTAATTATAAACCTATTAGTATAGATTATAATGCATGTGTGTTCTACTCCAGTTCTTCAGGAATTTCTACTCGTTGTTGAAAAATATTAAAATTACTTTCAAGAATAAAGCTGATACAGTTTAACAGGGCAACTCCCCACCACCTCAACTTTACAGCAGATAGACCCTGCATTATTACGTTAGTTATGAATTTCACAAAATTAGTTAATTGGTTGAATTTTTTAAAAGTCTTATTTTTCATATCTTTTTCTTACAGTATAGTTGATTTGCAGTGTTGTGCCAATTTCTGCTGTACAGCAAAGTAACCCAGTCATACATATATACTTATATACATTCTTTTTCTCTTGTAAAGTCTATTATATTAATTTAATTGTTTCTAACTCTTTTGCAAGTGAAGAGAAAGTCTCTTTCTTTCCTCTCCCCTATTCTTTCTCTTACCACTCAGTAATTCTCTTGTTTTTTTATTGTCTTCTTCCTTCCTGATCTTACTTCTCTATGCCTGGTTCTAGTTAAGCTGTAAACTCATTTTTCCCTCGATGTTTTTCTATATGGAGAAAAAAGCTTGCATTTTATATGCTTGGGGCCATAAACACGCACAGATTGAACCTCAGGCACCAGGAACAGTAATGATTACTGGATTTGCAGTTTTGAAGATGTGATGGCGCACTCAGAGCCTAAAGTGACATAGAGACAGAAACAGAGCAGTGTGATGGTTTGGTGAATGTAAGGAAGCATGCAGTGAAGGCTACAGACCCCTTGTAAGAGTTTGGCTCAGCTCATCCTTTGGTGTGATAGTGGAAGAGAGTAAAAGAAGACTTCCCAGAAAATGTGATCTCTGACTTGAGACTTGAAACAGGAGCAGGAGATAGGATAAGAAGGAGTAGTGACTTTAAGATGCAGGCAACATCAAGCACAAATTTCATGGGTCCCAATCACTTGGTACTTATGAAGGAATTACAAGCAATTTTATGTGACTGTCATGTAAAGTTCCGGGAAGCGGTTTGTGATGAGACTGGAAGTTGAAGGACCATGTCATAGAAACCATTGTCTTTGTAAGATCTGCACAGCTGCTTGGACTGTCCCCGGTGAGCCGGAGCTTAGCACTTGCCATCTGCCTCTCCATGGATTGAATCATGAGCCACTGCAGTTTCTGACCCTCAATACCTCCTGAAAGGAGTTCGGGGTAGAGATCAGAGTGAGGCATTCTGTGCTCATTCCGGGAAAACTGGCGGAACTGGTCTTCAGATAGTGAGATATTTTCAGGAGAAGATGTTATAAGTCCAATGCTTGCATCTCCTCATATCTGGAAAAGCACTAAAATCCTTCATGGTGGCATCTGCTTCTCATGACTAGCAGTAAACTTCACGAGACTAGCAGTGACCTTCTGTAAAGTGTGTGCTTGGTTACATGTACCTCCCCCTTCACCAAAATCACATAAATACTGACCTTCCCTTTACCTGTATTTGGAGCAGTTCTTCAGAGCTCTCTGAAATATTGCCTCCACAGCCATAGTCCTCATTTTGCCCCAAATAAAACTTAACTCTCAACTTTTAAGTTGTGCATATTTTTTAAGTTGACAGCCCTTAGAAGATGAGGAGGTGGTTGGAGGGCTGTAAGCAGGTGATTCTCATGGTCAATGTTAGATGTTTTGTTTTGAGAGCAGAATGTAGGATGGAGTTAGAGTAGTAGTACCCCTAGGGTGGTAAGTCTAGCCAGAGGCCACCAACAAAGTTCAGATGAGATAACGAAGCACCTGCGATAAAAATCCTGGTTGTGAGGAAAGAACAGAGTAAAGAGTTTGAAAATATAATTTCAGTTCATCAGGGCTTGGGAGCCAAGCAGGAGAATATCCAGGGTTGGAAATCTGAGCATGGAACTACTTTGCGGGAGTGACATAAATCCAGAATACCTCCCAGTTTTTTCTTATTTTTATTATAGTTGATTTACAGTGTTGAGTCAATTTCTGCTGTACAGCAAAGTGATCCAGTCGTATATCTATATATCTACGTATCTATTACCTTCTTTTTCTCATTTCCTTCTATCATGTTCTGTCCTAGGAGACTGGATATATTTCCCTGCGCTATACAGTAGGATCTCATTACTAATCTTTCTAAATGTAATCCCTTGAATCTACCAATTTTTTCACTCTATTACATGGTGAGGAGACTCTTAAGAATACACGAGGAGAATTAAGTCCAGCTGAGCATAAGTTAGTTTTTGATATATGAAGTTTGAGGTACTTTTGGGCATTGTCGAGCAGAGACTAAGTCTTGAAAAAAGACAGGAAATAAGACATAGATTTGGGAGCCACTGGTGTAAACTATGAAAAGTAGATGAAAACTGAAAACTGTGAAAGTAGATGGATATTTTTTAGGGTTAGTGTATAAAGTGGGTAAGTGGTGGTCAGTGAAAGACCCATTAAGAAAAAAAGTCTGGTGGGCAGATAGAAGGCAAACAATCCAGAAGGACCATGACAGCAAATGACCAGGGAAGTATGAAGAAACTTAGGGTAAGAGCGTCATGGAACCCAAGGAAGTATGAGATTTCAATAACAAGGGAGGAATTTCAGTGTTAAAGGCAGCAGAGAGGTTTAGAATTAGAGTCAATACACTTTTTGGTAGCCTTTCAGGAAGTGGGGGTGAACATACAAAGAGTTGAAGGATGAGAAAGAGCAGTTGGGAAGGAAAATGTCAAAAGACTTTTGCTGAGCGAGGAAGGAGAAAGACTAAGAAGAATGGAGGAGGCATGGAGTTCAGAGGATTTTTCTTGATTTTGTTCAGTTTTGTCCTCTCTTATGTGTGTGATTTCTAACTTTCTAGGTTAGAGAGAAGTGAAAAAATATGTATAGGCTGCAGGCAAAGTGTCAGTTAAGACTCAGATTGGAGATACGTGAGAAAAAAGGGATTATTAGAGAAACAAGGTTTTGGGAGGATGTCAGATAACTGGATCTTTCTGTGTAAAGAAAAGTTTAGGCTGATGTCTGGAGACTAGATTATGGTTGTTAAATTTTCATTAGATTTAACTATAAAGAAGGACAACAAAAGTAATTTTAAGCTTACAGAAATGTAATAAGAAAATGAGCAGCGCTTTAAGTTCTCTTCAAAAAATTCATGGACCAAGTCATAGAAAGGTCAATGATAGAAAATGCGTAGAAATCAGAAATGCAAATGCTTCCTAACTGTGCACAAAGATGCTCATATTTTCTCCTTAAAAATAAACCCCACAAATTTAAATTGCACTGTAATACCAATTGTCACATTTTGGATTGGCAAAAATCTAAAAGTTGAGTAATATATAATGGTGATGAGGCTTTGGGACTTGCTGGAGGAAATGCAAAATAATACAGTTTTATATGGAAGCATTTGGCAGGATTTAGTAAAACCCAGTGTACTTTTGCCCTTTGACTCAGCAATCATGCTTTTAGAAATTGGTTTCAAGATACAGTGGCAAAAGATATTTTTAAAAGTACACCAAGGCTATTCAGTGTAAGTCTATAATAGCCAAAGACTAGAAACAATCCAAATTTCCCTTACTGCTGTATATTCTTTCTATTCTTTTTAACGCAAGTATAGTTGATTTACAAGGTTATGCCATTTTCTGCTGTATAGCATAGGGATCCAGTTGTACATATCTATATCACCTATATCTATATCTATATTCTTTTTCTCATACTATCTTCCATCATGTTCTATCCCTAGAGACTGGATATAGTTCCTTGTGCTATACAGAAGGACCTCATTGGCTATCTGTTCTAAATGTAGTAGTCTGTATCTACTAACTCTAAATCCCAGGCCATCCCACTCTCTTCCCTATCCCCTTATCAACCACAAGTCTGTATTCTATGTCTGTGAATCTGTTCCTGTTTTATGGTTCATTTGTGCCATATTATAGATTCCACAATATGTGATATCATGTGGTATTTGTCTTTCTCTTTCCGACTTACTTCACTTAGTATGAGAATCTCTAGTTGCATCCATGTTGCTGCAAGTGACATTATTTCATTCTTTTTTTATGGCTAAGTAGTATTCCATTGTATTTATGTACCACATCTTCTAATCCATTCATCTGTCAATGGACATTAGGTTGTTCCCATGTCTTGACTATTGTGAATAGTGCTGAAATGAACATACAGGTACATGTATCTTTTTGAAGTATAGTTTTGTCCAGATATATGTCCATCAGTGCGATTGCTAGATCATATGTAACTCTATATTCAGTTTTCTGAGGAGTCTCCATACTGTTTTCCATAGTGGTTGGAATTTACATTCCCACCAACAGTGAAGGGGATACCCTTTTCTCCACACCCTGTTCTGCGTTTATTATTTGTAGACTTATTAATAATGGCCATTCTGACTTATAGTTTTGATTAGAATTTCTCTAATAATTAGTGATGTTGAGCATTTTTTCATGTGCCTACTGGCCATACATATTTCTTCTTTGGAAAAATACCTATTTAGGTCTTATGCCCATTTTTTGATTGGGTTGTTTTTTTTGTTCTTGATCAAATTTCCTTTAATAGTGTCGTGAAGTGTATACATATGCAGTGCTTTGCAGCTATAAAAATGATTAAGAGGTATTTCTACTTAATATTATCTTTATGTATATTATATATAGTAGAAAAATTTTATACACATATGTTTTATATAAGTATTTATGTATCTATATCTATATATACAAAATGAGGAAAAGTGTGTATTGTATACTATCATTTTTTAAAGGGGCAGTAGGGGTAATATGGATTTTCTTAGATAAATGGGAAATAATATGATTGGATACACATACACAGACCTATCTATTTATGTTTAAAAATAAAAGCCTAGGAAGATAAACATAACATTTAATAGGAAGAGGGCAATGATATAAAAGGTGACAGGAAGAGAAGTGTAATTTTCTTTGAATAGATATTATAGAAGTGATTTTGGGTCTCTGTAGATAATTTACATACTTTAAATTATTACAAACTAAACTAATAAAGGAATCTCTAAGTATTAAAATTTTAAAAATACTAACATTTCGAAACCTGTATCTTATAAATAACATAGTCACACAAAAAGTAGCTATTCTAAGTGACTTTCAGTAATTTGAATATTATATGCCTAGTGGAATATCCTTAGATTAAAAAAAGTTGTCAGAAAAGTAATTCCTTTTTTTTTTTTGTCTTTTTGCCTTATCTAGGGCCACAGCCGTGGCATATGGAGGTTCCCAGGCTAGGGGTCTAACAGGAGCTGTAGCTGCCGGCCTTGGCCACAGCCACAGCAACGTGGGATCCGAGCCGCGTCTGCAGCCTGCACCACAGCTCATGGCAACGCCGGATCCTTAACCCACTGAGCAAGGCCAGGGATCGAACCCACAACCTCATGGTTACTAGTCGGATTCGTTAACCACTGAGCCACGACGGGAACTCCAAGTAATTCTTTATAGTTGTCATATTTTTGGAGTATTGTTAACCCGGGACGCTGTGAGCAAGATATTACGTTTCTTGCTGTGACACATAGCATGTGATGTGAGCAAGATATTGTGATCCCTGATGTATGGATGAGGAAAGTGAGGGTGGAAAATTTTGTAAACTTGTCAGATGTAACACATTGTCCCAGCTGACCTTCAGAAGGAGGTTTTACTTCCTGACCAGGACATTCTAGGCTTTTCCATGTTGCTCTTGGAAGAGCCTGAAGTAACTTTCAAGCCATTGTTGTCTGCTCCCTTTACAATAGGATGTGAACACTCACTGTAATCTAGATGGCAGGGGACCAGAATGGGCATTTATGTTTGAAGTGTCACTGTCTAAAACAAGATGTTCAGTACAATAGGAGATTCTCGGTGTTTCCTATTCTTGTCAGTTAGTCTTGGCAGATGCCGTGTCTCAGGTCCTGTCAGCACTTCCTGAAGAGCCTTCACTGTATTGCACCTAGGAGGGGAAGCTTCCTAGTGCTGGGTTTCTCCTGTTTGATAAATCTAAATTGGGACGGTGTCTGATGCAGGTTGAGGGGTATATTTTGGGCATTTAATATTATCGTGATATTAATTATCATCACTCACTGGGCAGACTTATTTGAAGAAGCAACGTGTAATTAGAAGATGAGGGGTGCTCTATAATTCAAAAGCTTGTTTCACACTTAGAAGACCTGGTAGGGGATTCTAACTCTGATTCACGAGGGCTCTCAAGAAAGACGTGTCTTTCAGATCATTTGGTCATTATCCATCCCGTGTTTTATCATTGTTATGTACTCTTCAAGATGATAAGAATAAATGTTATTTATGTTCTACTGTGATGAAAAAGTCCCTCCCCTGCAACATATAACTGCAGAGATAAGATGAATATTTTGTTGGGTCTACATATAGGGAGAAGCATATTTTGCATATTTGTCTCTTGAAAGTGTGATTATATTTCTAGATCTTACTATGAGCTTGTGCTTTCAAATCTACTCTGTTATTCACTTCAGCTCCCAAGGGGTCCGAACACATTCACACTAATATCTTCTATGTTAATGTATTGACGCCACTGTGCTGTTTTGATAATACTGCCTTTGGCTTCATTTATCCAGAAATGATTCCTTTTTTTTTTTTTTTGCTACTGAAAGAGATAACGATTCAAACTTGGGGGCCCTCGATTGTTCATTTAGATGTGTGGGAGAAGCTTTTAATACTTTGTTGGAGTTCTTTTTTTTCACATTTTTAAAAAAGTTTTATTGAAATATAGTTGATTGACAATGTTGTGATTATTTCTGCTGTACAAAAAAGTGATTCCATTATACTTATACACGCATCCATTCTTTTTCGGATTCTTTCCCCATATGGATTATCACAGAATGTTGGATAGAATTCCCTGTGCTGTACGGCAGGTCCCTTTTGGCAGTTATTCCATATACCTCAGTGTGCATAGCAGCTCCACTCCCTTGTTTTTGCTGCACAACAATCCTCCTTTCAATGGCTTTGGCGGCATCTTTTGTGGCATTCCATCTTAAACAGACAAGTACCTCTTCAGTGGGCACTCTAATTTTCTCTCACTGCTCTTCCACATTTACCTGTGTCCCTACACACGGTTTATTACTTACTTTATTACTTTTGGGTGAAAAAGTGGATTGGACAGGACAACCAAGTATTAAATGGAACAACAGTGTAGATAAAGAACACATCTTGCAAGAAATACGAGAAACAGTATTTCATGTCAACCTGAGGTGTTCCCAGCATGGAGGAAAAAAATATGTGCCATCGAAGTGCCATTTTTTTCAGGGACCAGAGTTCATTTTATTTATTAATTGAGGACCATCCATAAAGCACAGCAGTATTTTTCCACAGATTTCCCCCTGTGGTTTTCTAATTTATTTGAAATGTGGAAAAGAAAAATCTCAGCTGGGGCAGAAGAATTAGAGTCCAACTTAAATATGTTTGATCATTGGAGCATACTCTTCTCTCAGATGACAAATGTTTAACTGAGAATGTATTAATGCATTTCTTGCTTGAATCTTGGATCTGCATGCTTCTCCTACTGGGGCTTGTTACTTTGACAATAATCTACTAAATCAGTTATTCTTCTCAATTTCGTGAGAATATATTTAAAAATTATTACTATAAGATATTATTTATATTAAGGGGTTTCAAATTTCTTGTTTCAAAATATATTTATAATTTTTCTTTAGCTGTGTTGATACACAATAGCTAAAACTGAATCTATATTTACATTTAAATATGTTTATATGATAGTAGGTAGCTATCTCCATGAAAGATAATTTTTTTTAAAAAAGATTGACTTTTACGGAGTTCCTATTGTGGCACAGCGGAAATGAATCTAACTAGGAGCCGTGAGGTTGCAGGTTCAATCCCTGGCCTCGCTCAGTGGGTTAAAGATCAGGTGTTGCTATGAGCTGTGGTGTAAGTTGCAGATGCGGCTCGGATCTGGCATGGCTGTGGCTGTGGCGTAGGCCGGCAGCTGTAGCTCCGATTAGACCCTTAGCCTGGAAACCTCCGTATGCCGCGGGTAAGGACCTAAAAAGCAAAAAAAAAAAAAAAAAAGGATTGACTTCTTGGAGATTGCTAAGGAATTCAAGAATCTTCATTAATCTCTCTGCATCTCGCTCTTTGCTAGAACATAAGGAGGTGTGAGTATGATGTGTGCAAGGTAACTGTCCTGAAGGAGCTATCAGAGAACATTTGGAGGACAAAGCATAACAACACTGAAGGTTAAATGCAATCACAAACCAAGGTGAAATATGTGGAGCTGAAAAGAAAAGACCTTCCTACTGGAAATTGCTCTACTGTAAAATTAGAACTTTAGTCCCATATTAAGACATGAATGGATAGGTTTAGCTGGGTAGTGGTAAGATGATGGACCCGTATTGGTAAATAAATATGATATGGGCAAAATGAACCTTTAATCAAGGAGTCCTGGGGAAGCAGAGAGGATACTAGAATAAGTGGAGCTGTGAACATGGACTCATAAACTTACCTTCAGGAGTTGTCAAGATACCAGCACTGGAAGCTGGCCGACATTAACCATTTTCATTACTGTAATTTAGCTCAGAATTCAAATTATAGGGCAAGAGATCTTACTGGCTATATCTTCACATTCTTTAGAGGTTAGCATGTCATTTTCTTTACTGCATTTAAAGGGTACTCTAGGAGTTCCCACTGTGGCACGGTGGGTTAAGGATATGGTATTGCCACAGCTGTAGCATAGGTCATAGCTGTGGCTTGGATTAGATCCATGGCCTGGGAGCCTTCATATGCCACCGGTGTGGCCATTAAAAAAATTAAGAAAAAAAAAATGCACCATAAACCCTAAGAGATGACTTGATTCATAGACAGAATTGGGGATGTTGGTAACTCTGGCCCTAAAATGTGAGAGTTGGCTTATTTTACTTCCTATTTGAATGAAGCAGAAGATGTTTTATTACGGTTTTGAATTATGCTTAAGAAAGTGAAAATACTATGGTGCTTGTAGTTGGTATGACCCAGAATTCAACTGGGTAAACTGCATGTGTCTATATGCTTTAGGATCCTATTACCAATTTCTGTAGCACTCTTCAAAGGGTGATTTTAGTAATTTGTGGTGTACCTATGGTCATAATAAATGCTATTACTTCCCCATGACATGTAATACCTCATCTTCGCAGTGCTTTTCACTATGAAATATTTACTGAGATTTGCTAATTGATTGAGTGCATTTCCTCTAGAACTCCTTTTCTGTATTCCTCATTCACTATAATTTCTTGCTACAAGTTAGTGATCATTTCAACCTTATTTTCTTGGAAAGGATTCATATAACTGCATCAAGACTAATTAAAATAGATATGTCCGTCTTAAATGATTAGGCTAATACTTCAGTGAGCAATCGTCAGCTTAAAATCTTCCCATTTTTCCTCATCTTGCTCAGAGTAAAAGCCAAAGCTCTTTTAATGGCTTACGAGAACCCATATAATTGAATACCCTGATGTGTCTCTGAACTCATCTCCTCACACTCCCTCTTCCTCATGCCATTCAGCATGATGGTGCTTCTGTGGGTGGTGGTGAAGGTACCAAATGAAGTGTGTGTGTGTGTGTGTATGTATGTATGTGTGTGTGTAACTGTGCACTCTCACAGCTGGAAGTTTTATCCCTTAGAATAACTATGTGTCCCTCCTTATGGACACCCTGGAGTTCTTGCTGTTCCACAGTCATACCTTTGCTCAGGCTGTTCCATTAGTCTGGAATTACCTTCTCAGAATCCATGGACTATGCCCTCAACTTCTGAAAGATCTTGATCAAATTTCTTCCTAATGATTCTTTCCCCAGAAGGATTTGTTAAAAATCTCACCACTCTTCTTCCAAGCCCTTTTTGTTTTTCTCCAGGACACTTGCCACTTTCTAATATACTCTGTTTTTACTTATTCATTCTCTTTGTTGTCTGTATCCCCTCGCCCCACCCACAGAACATAAGTTCAGTGAGGATACAGTGTTTCTTTACTCCTTTTCACTAGTAAATGTCCAGTGCCTAATTCAGTCTGGGTTGGAGTAAGCATTTAATAAGTACATGTTGAATCAATGACTGGAAGCTTCATTTGAATATGAGTTACCGTTATTATCACCTCTCAAGAAGTATATCCTATTATGGAAAAAATGTAAAGCTCTCTTTACTTTTTCAGAAGTCCTTGTTGTACTTGAAATATTAAATGCACCTAAATTTCTAGATTTCCCTTTTTTTTTCTACAGTTCATTTCTACAGCAACATTTGCAATCCATTTGAAAACATACCAGAGGCTAATTATGATGACAGAGATAATTATATTAATAGCAGTGGTAACAATAATAAAAGCTAATATTTAATAAGGACATTAAATCTCAGGCACAATTTTTATTGAAAGTTTCCTTCCAGTTTTAGAGATATAATCGATATACAGCATTGTGTAATTTTAAGTGTGTAGCATAATGATTTGGCTTACATATATCGTGAAATGATTATCACAGTAAGTTTAGTGGACATCCATCATCTCTTAGATACACGATGAAAGACTAGAAAAAAATGTTTTTGTGATAAGAACTCAAGATTTAGTCTCTTAGCAACTTTAATATGCAATATACAACAGTATTAATAATATTTACCATGCTATACATTGCATCCCTAGTAATTATCTCACAACTGGAAGTTTGTACCTTTTGACCACCTTCATCTAATTCCTCCTTCCCCCACCCCCTGCCTATGAAAACCACAAATCTGATCTCTTTTTCTCTAAGTTTGATCATTTCTTTGGGTATTTTTGAAGGACAATTGACCTGAAACCCTACGTTAGTTCCTGTTAAGCAACATAGTGATTGATATTTCTATGGGATTTAAAATGGCCACTACAATGAGTCTAGTTACCACCCGTCACCAAAGATATTACATAATTATTGACTATATTTCCCATACATTTCATACCATGACTCATCTATTCTGCAACTGGAAATTTGTATCTCTTAATCTCTCTCCACCTTTTCTTTCCACTCTCAACCCTCTTCCCTTCTGGCAACTACCTGTCTCTTCCTCTTCTTTATGACTCTGTGTTGTTATGTGTGTTCATTTGTTTTGTTTTGTTCGATTCCATATGTAAGTGAAATCATACAGTATTTGTCTTTCTCTGAACGACTTATTTCACTTAGCGTAATACCCTCCAGGTCCATCCATGAAATAAGATGCAAGACTTAATTATTTTTTATGGCTGAGTAATATTCCTTTGTATATATTTACTATGTCTTCTTAATCCATTTATCCATTGATGGACACTTAAGTTGCTTCCATGTCTTGGCTATTGTAAATAATGCTGCAATGAACATAGCGGTACATATTATCTTTTTGAATGAATGTTTTTGTTTTCTTTGAATAAATAACTAGGAGTGAAATTGCTGGATCACATGGTAGTACTATTTTTAATTATTTTGAGGAATCTGCATATTGTTTTCCATAGTGGTTGTACCAACTGAAATTTCCATCAACAATGCGTGAGGGTTCCCTTTTCTCCATATCCTTGCCAACACTTGTTATTTGTTGTCTTTTTGATAATAGCCATTCTGACAGGTGTGAGGTGATAGCTCATTGTGGTTTTGATTTGCATTTCCCTGATGATTAGTGACGTTGAGAATATTTTCATATGCCTATTGATTATCTGAATGTCTTCTTTGGAAAAATGTCTATTGAGATACTCTGCCCTTTTTTTTTTTCTTTGTCTTTTTCAGGCCGCACACATGGCATATGAAGGTTCCCAGGTTAGGGGTTGAATTGGAGCTGTAGCCACCGGCCTACACCACAGCCGCAGCAATGTGGGATCCAAGCAGCATCTGCAGCCTACACTACAGCTCATGGCAATGCTGTATCCTTAACCCACTGAGTGAGGACAGGGATCGGACCTGTGTCCTCATGGATACTAGTCAGATTCGTTTCTACTGAGCCACAATGGGAGCTCCTCCCTCTGCCCAGTTTTTATCTTTTTTTTTTTTTGATGTTGAGTTATATGAGTTCTTTTTGTACTTTCGATATTAACTCTTATCAGATGTATTATTTGCAAATATTTTCTCCAGTTCAGTAGGTGACCTTTTTGTTTTGTTGATGATTTCCTTCACTGTGCAAAGCTTTTTAGTTTGATGTAGACCCGTTAGTTTATTTTTGCTTTTGTTTCTCTTACCTGAAGAAACATATCCCAAAAATATTACTCAGACTGACATCAAAGAGAATACTTCCTATGCTTTAGTCTAGAAGAAGTGTTATGGTTTCAGGTCTTAGGTTCAAGTCTTTAATCTAGTTCAAATTTCTTTTAGTGTGGTATGAGAAAGTGCAGTGTGATTTTTTATTTGAAGGTAGCTGTACAATTTTTCCAACACTATTTATTGAAGAGGCATTCTTTTCCCCATTGTATATTCTGCCCCCTTCCTTGTAGATTAATTGCCCATATAAGTTTGAGCTCATCTCTGGGTATTAAATTTTATATAAATTTTACTAAATTATCCCATAAAATATTAAATTAACAAATGATAAGCCATGTAGGGCAATATTATGCTTATTTTAAGTATGATGTAAATTAGTCAAAGAGACTCAGAATAGGTCAAATAGCTGGTAAAGAATAGATTCCAGCTACTAAACAAGGATGTGCCTCAGGGTCCATGCTTTAACCAGTATGTTATAGATCACTGTTAACCATACTACCCTATTTACTGGGGTCCAGTCATGAGGGTGCTCAGGACTCTTTAATAACTTCTCTATTTATTTACTGAGTTAGTTATTTTCTTGTATGTATGTATGTATGTATATATATATATATATATATATATATATATATATATGTATTTTCCTACTTAGAATCTGTTGGATATTTGTGCATGGGTTTTATGATAGACATATGTAGTTGGGAGAGGATCAGGGTCAAGTAAATTCTATTATTTCTTTTGGAATATATTGACTTTTAAGTTCCGAGAATCAAAAACTAATATAAAAAACTATTAAGTTGTTGCCATCTTACTTTTTTTGGTTTATACACTAAGGGAATCGTTCTTTATTAGTCACTTGAACTTCTGTCTTAATTTTGAATGTAATATCTGAGAGGACGTTTTTATCCACATAGAGCCATGTAGCTCTATCTTTCTTTTAATATCATACTTACTTTCTAAGACTGTTTGAGAAGAAATTTGTGATTCATTTTGGATTTGACATTTTTTTGGTTCTGATATTTATTTGTTTTTTTTTTCCCCACCTTCCGTGTCCATACAGTGTTTTCATTCTTCATCTTTGTTCATAGAACTGTGTACTTTTAAATGTGTGTTTAGAGTGAAACATGATTAAAGAAGATAGTCATTGGACTCTGATTTCCTTTTTCTGCATTGTCTTCATGAGGTGGTTTGAAATACTTGGATTTCATAAGGCATAGCTTATAGGCTGTAGATCTGAGTTTGAGTATATGTCAAACAGTATAAGAAAACTTCTGCTTGACACTTCAGAGATCAGTGTCGTAACACCCACAGTGTTTTAAAGGAAGGCAAGAGTATGACTTCCAACATAGCTGATCTTTAATCAACAGGAAGTATATAAAATGTCTCTAGAGTGGAATGATTGTGTTCTAAACTTAAGATGATACAGAAATGACACCAACTCTGGGTCCTCTCACTGTTTCTCTGCATCTGTTGTTGCATCTGAGAAGCAGGATACTTTCTGTTCACCTACAGTTCATCTCGTTTGAAGCAAGAAAATTTAAGAGTGCAGCAAAACAAACTGCCCTTTCCAGCTGAACTCTATCTTCTCTGACAGATGGTTTGATTGGGCGTCTTTTCCATTCAGAGAAGTGCTATATTTGAAGAATGAAAGCATTGAGAGAGATCATTTGTTTTATAGAAGCAGAGTTTCAAATAACCATTACTACTGCCAATCTCTGCTGTAATTCTTGGTTTTTCACATAGGTGTACAAGAAGCCCTGGGGTGAGATTAAACATTCAGGCAATGCTTTTTTTTTTTTTCCCCCCAAAGTCATTAAGGACCTAGCATTCAATCTTTTCTATGTGCAGATTAAAAATGAAGGTTGATTAAGTAACAACAAAGGAAGACTCATTCAGGAAAAAACTGCAACATACTAATTTTTTTTCTTTGGTACCAATGACTAATTTATTATGCAGAAGAATAAGATTTTGTAAGAATATTATTTCCCCAAGCAGGTATAGCACTTAAGAAAGTTATGGAGTATCTGTTTATGCTGCTAACCTAATTCTCTGTCTCTTGTCAATGCTGCCTTTTTCCACTCTGGCAAAGAACAATCCACCTAGGACTCTCCTGCTGAATATGCTGAAGGCTCTACACCCTTCCTAATCTTGTTCTCATGTAGCAGGACTTGATTATTCTTTATATTTCTCTACTTGAGTCAACCCACATAATGGGAACTCGCCTGGTATAACAATTTAAAGGAAAATGCTGTTGACTGACTTGCTGAGTGTATTTGCATTTTCCGAGTGACTACAAAGCATTAGCCCAAAGAAATAACCCAAATAGAGAATAGAGGGGAAGAAACAGGCTTGTCATTCATTAGGAAAGGGAGAAGCAAGCAATTAACATTTGGAAACAAGAGAGACTTCTTTGTTCCTCCATTCATAACACTTACCTGGTTCTATTTTTGACTATCCTATTAAGAAAGTAAATGGGAATGCAGTTACTATGAAATCTAAAAGAATGAAAAACAAAACAAAACAAAAGCAAGCAAACAAACAAAAAACACTTACTTTGATACTATATCTAGTCAATCTTCACCTGAACATATCTCACAGTTTTCAAACCACAGGGCCATTCTGGTGGCCACTTTTGGAGACAGTTCAGATTTTTCATATCACATCTAAGTTAATGATGTCTTACACTAGGATTTACTTGTTGTGTCTTTGCTTAAACAGTATAGGAGGTGAGTCCAGGAAAAAGAAACAAGAGTGATTTCTTCACTAGTAGACTTTCTTTGAAAAGACCATGTCATCCTAGAGGTATATGGAAATCTTTTTTTTCATTTTTTAAATCACTCCCCCTTCTGCCCTGGGACTCAACCTGATCCCCACCTCCCCACCCCCACCCAGTGAAGCAGCAGGAGGAAAGTATTGCCTTAATGTGTCTTCAGGAGCAATATATCTGCTTATTTAGAGCTGTTATCCCCATCAGGAAATCTTGAGGTTAAAAATCCTTATTTGAAGGAGGAAAATATTAGGGAATTATAGGCTGTAGATGTCTTTCACTTCCTTACATTAGTATGTTTCTTTAAAATGTGATGGTTTTATGTCTTAGGGTATGGCTCCCGTGATAGGAAGGTTTCCAAGGTTTATGTTATATTGGTGTTTGTGCTTTCTTAACATGCTAATCACCAGGATGATTTTACATTTGATCCAAAACTCAGCTGCAGATTCATAATTCATTCCCATTATTTGATTAATTGTTTATTCAAGAAAGAAGAGCTGCTGGTTTGAAAGTCAAACAATTTTCTATGACCTAGCAACTTCTCTGGTTTATCATTAAATGAAAAATACCTGTTAATTAAGAATGTGAAAATTGTGGTTTTGTAGAGTTGAACTTGTCTCAGTTTTCTGACTAAAGGCCCTTCGAATTTTAAACTCATCTAATTTAGCTTCTTGGGGATTTTTTTTTTAATTGCACAGATTTGATTTAAATACTTTCAGTGGACCTGCTTCCCTCCACTTATTTCCTGCAAAGTCTACATAGATGACAGTTGTATTTATTTGAGAGTGTTTCATTATTTTAAGTCTAAATTGGATTCCTTCTAATTTTACTTAGTTTCCTATTTCCCTACTCAGAGCAAGACATTTTTTAACATTAGAATAGCACTAATAGTGCTTTCTGTGATGATGAAATGTTGTGTATGTGTCCAGTATGAATATGTGGCTATGGCCTTTGAAATGCAGCTAGGATGATTGAAAAACTGAATTTTTAATCAAGTGAATTAAATTAAAATAGAGATGGCTTGGGCCTGCTGTATTGGATAGTGAGGAATACTGGTTTCACTAAGGACAGAGAGAAGAAAATATTCTCTTGTATACTGCCTCACAGGTAATACGCCACCCAAACGATTTTCTATCACAGACTTTTGAGAAAAGTACTTTGACTGTTAATGCTTATTTTTGCATAGAAATAAAGTCAAGAAGAATTTCAGTATATGGCCAACTCAGTTTTAGAAAATAGCTTACATGATAATCAATCAAGAAGGAGCTGGATTGGGAAGGAAAGGAAGAGGGGATAGAGAGAGCAATGGGACAGCCAAACAGTGGCAGTGATTCAAGTGTGTTGTCCAAGTTCATGTTTCCTGCAAGAATGGATGGGCCTTCAGTACAAGAAATAGGATTGGCTTGCAGTCTAGCCCTACCTTTTTTTTTTTTTTCTATCTATCCTTATTTTTTCCCCAAGTTATTGCAGTGTGTATAAATTCCAAAGACCTGTGGCCTTTCTCAGTTCTCTGCTGAAGAGGCAGCTCTGTTAAGTGTGAAAGCACTAAAGGTGAGGAGATGGATATATTTGCTTATTTTTATTTTTCATTTGATTTTTCCCCGTTCCTAATTCCAGGGTTAACAGATTGTCGAGTTGCTTCATATTGGGCAGAGCTGAACTGATCTGAGCTAAGGGTGGTATCCTTCCAAATTACTACAGTATTTTACTTTCAGCCTCATCTAATTAGTAATTCTCATGCTCTGGCAAAATAAAAAAAGACACACACACACACCATGAAATTGCCACTTTATCTTTGTTGGCCTTTTATTTCTCTTTTGAACCTATGACTTGCCACCCTGGCCAAACACAGTATTCTTTAGATCATATGATATATTTTCTTGTTTGTCTTTTGTTAAATGTATCCCTTCCCCTGTGAATCAAAATTTTCCCTGGCTATAGAAGTTTACCTGGAGTTCCCGTCATGGCTCAGTAGTTAATGAATCCAACTAGGAACCATGAGGTTGTGGGTTCGATCCCTGGCCTTGCTCAGTGGGTTAAGGATCCCTGTGAGCTGTGGTGTAGGTTGCAGACACGGCTCGGATCCTGCGTTGCTGTGGCTATGGGGAAGGCCAGCAGCTACGGTTCCTGTTAGACTCCTAGCCTGGGAACCTCCATATGCCACGGGTGCGGCTCTAGATAAGGCAAAACAAAAAAGAACTTTACCTAATTATCATACTAAAGTGATTAATATGGAGTTATGAATAAGTTCTCTAGGTAAGGAATACATATCAGAGAGAAATTCTTTTATTCAAATGAATATCTAAATGATGGAATTCTGCAGAGGTGGGCAACTCTGAGTAGAAAAGATTTCCCTTACTATGAGTTTTCTTCAGTTATAGTGATTTGATCTAATTTTAAGGTTTTTGTAAAGAAACAAAAAGCTAATTAGTGCCTTGTCTCCCTTGTCTCTGCTATAAAGCTATGCATACTCTGGTGGCCTCTTAAAACAATTTAAGTGGCCACTTCTAATTAGGCAAGGTAGCAAGGAGGGTAATTTAACTCGCTCCAGGGAAGTCATTCTCTACACAAGCATTCAAGAACTGGCCGCATGTCACACACTGGCTTCAGCATTTGCAGAATAAAAAGACAAAGCTTCTGTTGCCTTGCAGCTGACTAGAGCAATAGGTACCGTTTGGATCATGTAGTTTCAGCATGCAATTGCTGTGAGTTCTTTTTTTTTTTTTTTCATGTATCTTTATTTTTTTATGATTTTTATTTTTCCCATTATAGCTTATTTACAGTGCTGTGAATTCTTTGATGGAAACCGAGAAAAATCTATGAAGCCTTTAGACACTGCAGAGCTCTACTAAGCATTTTACTCACATAAACTCTAATTTGCAAACAGCCCACAAAGCAGGTGTTAACACATTGGAGGGTATTGTGGCTCAGGGAAGTGGCCTCTGTGGCTGAGAACTCGCCCCCCGCCATCCCCCACTTTGGCTGTATCACACCTTCAGGGCAAACAGGTCATCAAAGCAAGAGCAAGCAGCTTGGTTTCTTTTCCTGCGTCCCCTATCAGATAGTGACAGCCCTTCCTTTAGGGAGCCATGACCAAGTTGGGGGCAGGAACCCAAAAAGGGAAGAAGCAACTTTCTACTCCTGGAGTAGACTAGTGGATATGTTTTCTTACGGGAATAAGAGAAGGAGGAAATGTTTTCCCCTCACAGGTGACCAGGCTGCTTAGTGCATGGATTAGTGAGACAAACTTTTTAATGTGAGATAATGTAAGAGATGCCATAGGAAAACAATTTTATTTTTTAAAAAACCTGTAACACCTTAAGTCAGCATGTTCTAGTATGACTTCAATGTATATTCATAAGTATTCTCTGCATGGAGTTCCCATTGTGGCTCAGGGGGTTAAGAACGCACGGTGTCTGTGAGGATTGGGGTTCCATCCCTGACCTCGCTCAGTGCGTTCAGGATCTGGCGTTGCCACAGTCTGCGGGGTGGGTCCCAGATACATCTTGGATCTGGTGTTGCTGTGGCTGTGGCATAGGCCTCAGCTGCAGCTCCCATTCGACTCCTAGTCCAGGAACTTCCATATGCAGCAGGTGAGGCCATAAAAAGAAGAAAATAAAACAAGAGGGAAAAAAGGCAAGAAATAACAAGCGTTGGAGAAGACGTAGAAAAAAGAGAACCCTCATTCACTGTTGGTGAGGCCATTAAAAAAAAAGGGTATTGTCTGAAGAAGACTTTCATGAACAAACATGTAGCTGTGGTCCACAGTTACAGTTACATGTGGGAGAAACATTTGTAGATTCTTCTTAGTTTCTGAGAAGTACAGAAGTAGAGAAAAGATTTGATTTTGTTTAAAATATTTTTTCCTACACATGACATTGGAATCAGGCTTTTTTCCCTCTCTCTTCCAAAGTCAACCTATTAACATAACCAGTGGCAGGAGGGAAACATTTTCGGCAGGGAGTGGGTTGTTGATGATAGTTTTGTTACATTATTCAGCTACATTTACACCTCTGTTTGGTGGCATCTGGTAGTAAGAGGGTATATTTATAGTTTTCTGGGGTAATGGAACCAGTTGGTTTTACATGGACTCTGTAAATGCTAGCCAGTGTTAAATAATAATGCTACGATTATGCATGTGTGTGCTATTTGCTCAATTTAGATACAGGCGAAGCTCAAAAAATTATGTGACACGAAGGGGCTTTCTCTTGAACAATCTTTTGATCTTTTGATCATAAGATTCGTAGAACTAGGAAGAGAACATGATTGCACAAAAAATGATGATTGGAGATTTTTCCAACTGCCACCAAGTGTTTTGTTGACTGTTCCAGACTTTCAAAAGTGCTGTAACTTCAACATTCGAACCTCCTTTTTGTGTGCATAATAAACATTTCTGCTCTGTGTAATTTTAACTAGACCGAATGATACTTACACTTTGTAGAGACCAGCTGTTGAAGCAGCAACTTTCAAATGATTTTGCAGATTGGCAAACACATTATATCATTGTGTGTTTTGCAGCTGTCTCTTCAGTTAGCCTTGCTTTGCTTTTTACAGAGTTACTCGTGTACAGTGACAGAAGAGTATTTGTTTTCCTCCAACAGTCTTAGCAATTAGTGCCTTCCTAGCTCCTGTTTTTCTTCAGTGCAACAGGTGTCCTGTGTTGTGAACCATTTACAAACCCAGGTAATGACTTGCAGGTTTTTTAAGAACAAATATGTCCAAAAAAAGAGGAGGAAAAAAATGCATATGACTTTTCCTTACTTGAGTCATTTTAAGATTATTTATTCAACAAATATCGGAGCACCTGCTGTATTGAAGGCACTCTTGTAAGTATTGTATGACAAAATTGAACCGTAACGAGTATAAATTAGTTGGATAAAGAGTAGAAGGGAAGGTTGTTTCAAGGAACAGCAACATTTTAGAGAGAGCATATCACTTTAGTGCAACAGAAGGAAACCCAGTGAGGCTAGGGCTAAGAGTCCAAAATCAGAATATCTTAAAGTGAAACTTGGAACACAGCAGGCAGATTGGTATTGAGCTTGGAAATGAGCCTGAGCTAATGGAAAGTCTTTGGAGAATTTTCAGCAGGAAGATACCAAGGTCAGATTTGTGTTTCTAGGCAAAGATGACTCAGTATAGTGTGGAGGATAAATTGGAAAGAGTCAAACTGGAGGCAGGGAACCCCTGAGGATGGTGTTGCCTAGTTATTTATCAGTGGACTGGCAAGAAGGGAGCAGTTGAAATGGAGGGTCCCAGTAGGTGTCTTATACACATCTGTGAGCTTATGTATATATACAGTTATGAGTTCAAGGATGGTAGAATTTTATTTTAATTTTTTTAATTGAAGTCTGATTGATTCACAATGTTATATTAGTTTCAGATTATAGCATAGTGATTCAGTATTTTTACAGATGACACTCCATTAAAAGTTATTACAAGATAACATACAATGCCCTGTACTATTCAGTATGGTCTTATTGCTTACCTATTTTATACGTAGCGCTTTGTACCTCTTAATCCCATACGCCTCATTTCACTCTCCCCTTTGGTGACCATAAGTTTCTTTTCTATATCTGTGAGTCTGTTTTTGTTTCTCATAGACAATTATTTATAATAGTTTTAGAGTCCGCATATATGTGACATCATAACAGTATTTGTCTTTGTCTGTCTGACTTATTTAACTAAGACGATGATAGAATTTTAGAGCTGGAAGATTCATTAATCCAAGCTCTTGGTTTGAGATGTGGAATCTAAGTCTCAGGGCAATTAAATCGCCTTGCCAAAACTTTTAAAGCTGGTTAGTAGCAAAGCTAGGATCAGAATTCATGTCTCTAGGGAACCTTGCTTTCTATCACCTCTCCATTTTGAGTTTATCTTGTTATTTTATTACCTTCATTTATCCTTAACTGCATAGCATTGAGTAAAAGAGTCATTTCTTTTAATATAATTATAAATTGCTAAAATGAGGCCTTATAGCAGAGGGGGAGTGTTTAATGGCAGCTGCCTCTGCCTCTGCCTCTTGCTACTTGACTTTGAGCGATGCATTCATTTAGTTCCCACGTCTGCTTTTTACTTCTTGGCTCCCTCAATCTCACTTGTCTCCATCATTCAGTGAACAAGTATCGATCGCCACCTATGCTCCAGGGGCTGTAATAGGTGCTGGGAGTTCATTTTGAGTCCAGCTCTGTCCTTGAGGCTCTTGCAGCAGAGGGCAAGTCCACAGGGCAACAGGACATCCAGCCCTTTCTGAGGAGTTCAGAATGGTTTCCTGGGCATGACATTTGACTGAGGGCAGTGCCAACATCATAGTTTTAGATTGCTGAAGGGTCAGTTTAGGAGCGCATCTACAAAGCTGAAAAACTACAATTCATATTTCATTTTTGTACCTCACCCTTGCGATCGGTTGTGACATGTTTATTCTGAAACCCTTTCTGGGAATTGGCCTTGTGGACATGAAATCATTTCTTAGATGAGAGTTGAGTCCTTGTCAACTGGTACCTTATGCAGTTACATGGGCCAGCCCTCACTCTCCTCAATGCCTCTAGAGGTGTTCCTTTCTGAATCTAGACTACACCGTATTGATCCAGAGGAGAATACTGAGGAGAATATCCTTGGATTTGAATACTTTCCCTCACTTTAAGCTGTGACTGAGTTATAAACATTAAATATCTTCATCTACAGGAAAATGTCCTGCCTTTATGAAACCCGCACCCCTCCAAGAGGCCAAATATGCCTCTGTGTGGAACATGAGTATCTTGGCTGAAAATGAAGCTATTTACAAAGTTTATATTCTGTACTCACTCGCTCCTTAATTGCTTTTATCTGACAGAGTTGCTTGGCAAAATTTAAGGTCCACCCACTTGTTTTAATATGGACGTATGCATTTGAAATAGTGTACTAGCTGGGTTTAAACATGAAGAGTTTTAGCATGTAAAATTATAGTAGTCTCATTCAGGTGGAAAAGTGTACCTTATTCTGTGGGTTTTGTTTTTGTAGTATTGCTTGTCTGCCACTTTTCTTTGTCCAGGCTGACTTTCTTCTTTTATGCCTTGCTCTAGTTATCTCACTTTTTTGCTCGTGTTCATCTCCTGAACAGTCAAACAAACCTCTGGGAAATGTGTCCTCTTGCAGCCCAGAACAGCAAAGAAAAAATAAATAACGCAGTAACTGTAAGGAAGAAACTGTGTTTCCTGGAGATGAATGTGTGCCAAAGCAGATGAAAGAAGCAGCAACTCTGGCAGGAACAGGGAAGAACTACAGATGTCTCAAGGTTGTAATTCCCAGATTTTGTGACACGGATAGTAATGCAGATAGAAAGTACTGCATTTACAATGTAGTCATTCTAGATGCTAAGGATACAGAGAGGGAGAATGAATCAAATCAAGCAGTAGAAATAAGAAACACTCAAGGCATTTAGATTTTAATGCAGTTTATTTTGTAAACAGAAATCCACAACTATGTGGGCAGTGGTCTGAATCTGATTCCATTTTTGCACTATAATTTAAAGATGAATGTGTAACTTGAATAGTGCTGTGTATTAATTTTAGCATTCTTTGCTAAATTTATGGGTGCTTTTCAGAAGGAATGAGTTGTTTGCTTAGTTTCTTTGGTTGAGCTTATTTATGTTTTGCTGTTCTTTGATTTGGATTTATTTTTTAAAAATTTATTATCATTTTTTTTCCTTTGGCTGTGCCTGAAGCATGCAGAACTTCCTGGGCCAGAGATTGAACCCACGTCACAGCAGTTGACCAAGCCACGGGAGTGATAATGCTGGATCCTTAATCTGCTGAACCACCCAGGAACTCCCAATTTTATTCTGTTTTAGACTACAAAATTTCCTATGAGAATATATTTTTGAAATGATAATTTATCAGTAGGTCATAAGAGCCTCAATTTGCCAACATATTAAAAGTGTTTTATAAAACCCATCCTTTTTCTTATTTATTTGACATGGAAAACTTGACCTTATATTTGACTTTTCCTAAAGCAATCTGTTTATTATTACCTCATATTCTTTTTAAAACAATCCATCATTATTCTTTTCATCTGAGTAACGTAGCTGCAGTTTAACAATATAAAACAAATCATAGTCAAACCCTCAGAGCCAATAAGTTGTTTTCTTTAAGTGGTCTTATTTAATCTAAGCCTTGGTTATATGTAGATACATCAACCAGGAAGATCCAATTTAAACAAGAAAAAAATATATTTTTTTAATGGATGTGCTCTGGAATTTCTCTAAATGGTTATTAAAACCACAGGATTTGCTAGAACAGCGAATAGCCTGGTGTGGTGACTGAAAGGGTAGGTGCTAACATGTGCTAGCTAAGGGCCAAGCCTGCTCCTTCTTAGCTGTGTGACATTAGATGAGTAAGGATGATGATACTAGGTAAGCGACCCCAGGCTTCTTATTTGTAAAATGGCAAAAATACCAGTGACCCCCTGAGAAGACAGTGGTAAAACAAAGAAGAAAATCCTTTAGCAGAGCCATGCCCCAGTGAGGACTAATTAAACTGCCCTTAGTTAATGGTACCATTGCCATTTCTGTGTGTTCTACTAGTTCTGTGTAAGAGATTGGTCATACGTTATCTGTTGTCAATACAGACAAATGTTAGCTTCAGTAACATTGGCTCATTTAGCCCATTGAATTATATTCAATATATAATATGATATATTGTATTGTATTATATATAATTCAAGGAATCCCTCCTTATGTTTTTTTTTTCTCTTTTCTCCTTAGATTATTGACACTTGGGTGACTTTTACTCTATGTCCTTTCATTTAAAATGGCTGTAATATACCAACTATCAGTCAGTTATGTGTATCATCAGAAGCAATAAAACCAGTATCACTTCAGTGCATTCACATTTTGAAATATTTTTTCCATATTTTGCTTGGAATCTCTTCAAGAAACAAATGATGTGAATGCTTGCATTAAATAGAGTGGGGAATCAACTATTAGCTTTTTTTTTTTTTTTTTTTTGGTGTATGAGAGGCTGCAAATGTTTTATTTGAGTTGTTGAAATGGTTTTCAATTCTTCTCTTGATTAACAAGTAAGTGCTAGTTAAAGCTAATTGACGCTATGGCTGTTTAGCTTTTTTATCCAAAAGACAGGTCAAAACCATTTGATCTGTTGAGTTAAGTGTGCATTCAGCATTATGCAGGAACAATAACCCAGGATGCATGGTTTAGCTCTGACCTTAACCTGCAATTACCTCTCAATGAAGCTGCTATGCATTTGTCAAGTACTGGTACTATATCCACAAATTAGCTAATTTTCAAGTTGTGAGGTTAATCTTTGTCTATCTTTGTCTATGTTACCTTTAAGCTAAATTCTTATTGTTCCCTTAAGCATGTTAGTACTTTAGAAAACAAGGAATGAACCTCCTTTCCTGAATCTGTTAGGTCATGACCCTTCATCACAGGTTCTTTTGAAGATGTGAGGCGATTTTACACTAAGCAAAGATGATCAGAGCAGCTTGCTTTATGGAAGGCATTGACCTATGCGTGACATATGCGTGTTTCCCCTCACTAAAGGGCATACTCATTCAGATCAGAGATTTTCTAAGTATTCCACATTGATCTGCATCTTCTTTTATTTTTTTCTCTTTTTTTATGACCACACCTGGGACATATAAAGTTCCTGGGTTGGGTTTAGGGGTTGAATCAGAGCCTCAGTCGCCGACCTTCAACACAGCCATAGCAGCGCTGATCTGAGGGCCGTCTGTGACCTGTACTTCAGTTTGTGGCAACTTTGGATCCTTAACCCAATGAGTAAGGCCAGCGATTGAACCCACATCCTCACAGAGACAGGGTCTTAACTGGGAGAGCCACAGAAGTAATACCTGATCTGATCTTCTTAAACTTCTGTGGCACATACCTTTGAAAAGTCCATGCTGGTACTCAGGGGGTCACTACATAGTGATCTTTTAGCATGTAAGACAAAAAAAAAAAATACTTTAAAAAAAAGTTTTAGTGAAGTATCGTTGATTTACAATGCTGTGATAATTTCAGCTGTACAACAAAGTGATTCAGTACACACATGAATTCTTTTTCAGTGTCTTTTCCCATATAGTTTATCACAGGATATTGGGCAGTTCCCTGTGCTATAGAGCAGGTCCCCGTTGACTGTCCATTCCATGTACTACAGTGTGCTTATGCCAGTCCCAATCCCCCCAGTCCACCCCTCCTCCTACACCTGTCCCCGTTGGTAACCATAAGTTTGTTTCAAAGTTTATGAGTCTTTTTCTGTTCTGAAATATGTTCATTTGTATTCAGTTTTTAAGAGTTTCCACATATAAGTGCTATCATATGATGTTTGTTTTTCTCAAGACAAAGTATTTTGGTGTTTCGTGGAATGATAATTATGTAACAGTGATATAAACCAGTGTTTTTAAATTGCTATCTGAACCACACACACATATGCCTTTTACTTTGATATATTCCTATTATAACATAACATATCAGTGTGTAGATACATATTTGTGTACATTTGTCCGTAAATTCTTAAGATAACATGGTTATAAATGCTCTGCCTGAAATGAGTTCAATGAATTCAGTATTTCAGTTTGAAAAATGCATAAATTATTCACATTAGGTGTGTTATATATGGAATTGAAAGAGTATTTCACTTCTCTTTCAAGATCATATAAACAATTTATCTAAGTACAAAATTGAGACATTCACATGACTAGCCATGTCCATTAGTATTTGCTATTCATTACCCTGTTATCCTTTAAATGAGTTCATAAATAGAACCCTCTCAGGCCTATAGAATATGGTTGAAGGGATGATAAGCAGGTGTAGTTAAGCAGTATTTACAAGGTGATGATGGGAAAATCTTCATTGAGGACTCATTTTGGATAGCTGGGGTATATATACACTCCTGCAGGATGCAGTGCATTTTATTTTATGTATTTTGTCTCAGAATCTGTAAGAGACACCTTAGAGTGTTCTTGACAAGCATTAATTTAGAAAAAACTGAGATTGCAAAACATAACACAGACTCATTTTGTGACTCTCTTGCTTATAAGGAATGTCATACTTTTACTCTGCTTCATCTACCCACAGTGTGAAGGGGTCCTAAGCATGATCCACACTCATTCTTAAGGCTTTAGGGTTTGTTTCCTATCAGGTCTCCACAGATATATTGGTGTTTACTTCATTTACATCCAGGATGGTCATGTACCACTTAACTTTCCTCTTTTCTAGACTAAGATCTTTCTTTCTTTTTTTTTCTTTTTATTACTTGTTACTCAAAAGTGGTTCCTGTGACTTTCTTGTTTTGATGTTATCACTCGATGGTTTTTAGTAGGAAAGAATAAGGTAAACATTTTTGTTTGTGAGCACTTGCTGATTATTCCTTGATTTTGTTTTTGATGTATCACTGCAATTAATATGTATGTTTGCTAACATCCCTGTGCTTCATTTTTTTTTTTTTTTGTCTTTTTAGGGCTGCATCCATGGCATATGGATGTTCCCAGGCTTGGGAATCGGAGCTGTGGCCGCTGGCCTACACCACAGCCACAGCAACGCCAGATCCGAGCCGCATCTGTGACCTACACCGCAGCTCACCACAACACTGGATCCTTAACCCACTGAGCGAGGTGAGGGATTGAACCTGCATCCTCATGGATACTAGTCAGATTCATTTCCTCTGAGCCACGATGGGAACTCCCCCATGTGCTTAATCTTAAATGAAGGATAATATGATGCATTATGGTGTACAATACAGCAAGATAACTGGCATCTCTCTGTTTCTGAAGTAAGTAATGTAATAATGTAATACTGTGCTAAGTAAGTAATGGTAAGTAGGTTTATAGCACCTAGACTACTATTTATGTCAGTACTTATTATAATCAATGGATTGTAAGCATATTTAAGAGCTTAGTAAGCTGACCCAGGTCCCTAAGATACTCTTTGTGATACTGAAATAAGGGCAAGATTTACAAATGGAAAAAAAATCAATTGTTAAAAAAAAAAAGTACTAGGATTAAATGTTTTTTGGAAAATCAGCATTCAGCATTGGATTTTCGGTATGCAGAGAAATTCTGCATCTGAGATGCACGCCTTCAATGAGCAGGAGTTACGAAGCAGACGAGATTGTAACATAATATTCTGGCAAGTGTGGCCACTGGGTTGGAGAGTGCCATGCAAATTGAGAACGGTTGTGGCTGTGGAATGAATGGAGGTTTGGTCTGAGTGCCAAGTCAATGTAAGGAATGAAAGCTACATCCCATGAAGATGGTTTAGTGACAACCCTGGCTTTCAGCAAGTTGATGAAAAGCTTTATTATTCCAATTCTGCTTCAGTTGCAGGAATCCTTTGGGGGGTTAAGCTTACCCAAGAGTATTACCTCATTTCCAAGTCTAAGCATCAGGTCCTGAGAGATGGTATGAAATTGCTAAACCCTGTGGATTGTGAATGGCCTTTTGAAATCATCTGTATCAACAGAAGTGATGTTAAGATACAGTAAACTCATTTTTGATTAATTTCTACTTCAGCCTGCTCAGAGAAGGAGCAGATAGGAAAGTCAGTTTTGTCATGTAATGCACATTTACTTTTTCTTTTTTTCTGTTTTTTTTTTTTTTTTTTTTTGGCTACGCCTATGGCATGTGGAAATTTCCAGGCCAGGGATCAAACATAAGCCGCAGCAGTTACAACACTGGATCCTTAACTGCTAAGCCATCAGGGAACTCCTGCATTTTTTGTGTGAAATGATTCACATGTCACTGAACATGTGTTTGTCTGGAGGTTGTGTAGGTGTCACAATCTGTCCTTACTTCTGACTGCTTGCTTTTTTCAGTAACACTCAGTGGACCTTTATTGGCCATAATTCAAGCTTGTCTCCTGGCTCTGGAGAAATGTCAGAGGTTTGCCTGGTTTTCTGTATCAGCTCATCACTGGCACTGCCACCTATTCCTGCGCCTCCTTCCTGACTGCATTCTCACTTCCTGACACAATCGTGATCCCCGTGTGTCCCTGTGACCTCAGGTTTCCAATATACTCTGTCTGATTGTTTCCATATCTGGCCCTCATTTGTTTTTTCCATGCTCATCTTACTGAGATCACTGTCCTATTGTTAACTAAACTGCAGTCTATGATATAGACATGACACAAATTGGAAAAACCTGGAGCAAAAATTTTAACTTGTTCCATTACCCAATAGGTTTGGTTTTTAAAACCTGTGTTTGCATTCCACATGAATCATTTGTGTTATGATATACTTATGTGGTAAGAATTTTGTGGATATTTTCAGTGTCTATTATCCAGAATTGCCTCAGAGCAAAGGTGTTGGTGTAATTCTCTAGGTCAGTCAATATAGCATGTTTAGGGAGTTCCCGTCGTGGCTCAGTGGTTAATGAATCCGACTAGGAGCAATGAGGTTGCAGGTTCGATCCCTGGCCTTGCTCAGTGGGTTAAGGATCCGGCGTTGCCGTGAGCTGTGGTATAGGCTGCAGACACGGCTCGGATCCTGCGTTGTTGTGGCTGTGGCGAAGGCCGGCGGCTACAGCTCCTGTTAGACTCCTAGCCTGGGAACCTCTATATGCTGCGGTGCGGCCCTAGATAAGGCAAAAAGACAAAAAAAAAAAAAATATATATATATATATATATACATATATATATAGCATGTTTATATTAATGTGATGTCAAACAGTAGCATTATAATACTGTACCGAACAAAAACAAATCTTGTTTTGTGCTAAT
>PVHT020000521.1:21559062-21721319 GCA_004024745.2 Catagonus wagneri
AAACACTGAAAAAACACAGGACCTGGAAATTACCCAGCACACCTGGGGCCACACAGTGAAGTTGTGGGTTAAGGAGAGAGAGGGCAGGAGCCTTCAGTGCTGCTCTTGTTGGTGTTAGGATGGGAACCTAGGACTTCCATAGGCTTGCTCTTATTGTTGAATTTAAAACATAAGAGTGGGAATTTAAAGCTGGAAGAGAGAAAGCAAGGGGCCCAAATGGTCGGTTATGAACATCAACCAAGATCTCTAAAAACGAGACTCAGGGACAGGAAGTATCCTGGCTCTTTAGTGGGGGGATGGGGGTGGCTGGTAGTGTGTTTTTCTGAGTTAGCCTCTTGGAACTAGATGCCTTAGCAATCAAAGCCTGTCAGGCGCTTGCGTTGAAAAAAGGAGAAATCCCAGCTGTCAGGGTTTACACTATACATCTTTATTACCCTATGCAAGAAATCACGTGGTTTCTTTTGATAGTGAAGTTTTTTGCCATTTGACCAATGTGATCAATATATTAAGTTGCAAATCTAATTCTAAAAAAGAGAAGACTTTGTTACAAAGATGCCGAATGATTTTAGAAATCTGCAGAGTTTATGAAAAAGCCTGCAATTTTAAAAATAGGCCACATGTTGTTGTAGCTGATACATACACGGAAAAATTTATATCCTCCAATATCTATGGTGAGATCATGAAACTTTAAACATTTCAGTGATTTATATTATAAATATACATATGTTTGATTTAACATAATCAAAAATATGCATTACAAGGGTGTTCCTACTGTGGCACAGTAGGTTAAGGGTCCAGCATTGTCTCTTTGGCAACGTGGGTTCAATTCCCGGCCTGGGCAGTGGGTTAAGGATCCAGTGTGGCTGCATCTGTGGCATAGGTCACACCTGCAGCTTGGATTGATCTCTGGCCTGGGAACTTACATATGCAGTCAGTTTGGCAGCAAAAAAAAAAAAAAATGTGTATACATACACACACGTGCATATACACATACACACACACACACATATATATACACACACACGTATATATGCACACATATATATATACATATATATGCATTATACAAATTGATATGTACCATGTGTTTGGATTTAGTTCTTTGTCTGTCTGATAAGCTTTTATTCATCCTGAAAACCTAATTCACATATTAATTTCCCATCTTCTCCTAGATGAATTGTTTTTACTTTGGAGTTTTGCCAAGATACTTCATAATTAGGAGCCAGGAAGAGGCATCAAACGATTTAGTTTTGAATCCTAGATCTCTTTATTACCAGCTGTTGGACCTTAGAAAAATTATTTAATGACTTTAAATCTTAATTTCTTCATCTATAAATTGATACAAGACTAGCTATTTACTAATAGTAACAATAGTAACTGGCCCTCTTTAGTGAATTTAATTTAATCTTATTTTATTTTTTGTTGTTTTAGGGTCACACCCATGGCATATGGAAGTTCCCAGGCTAGGGGTCAAATCAGAACTTCAACTGTCGGCCTACACCGCAGGCATAGCAACCCCAGATCCAAGCCACATCTGCGACCTACACCACAGCTTAGGTCAATGCCAGATCCTTAACCCACTGAGCAAGGCTAGGGATTGAACCTGCATCCTCATGGATACTAGTTGGGTTCATTACTGCTGAGCCACAATAGCAACTCCTTAGTTAATTTTAAATGACATAGTAAACACATATAGAGTGCTTGACACGTAAGGCTCACTTAGTATTAATTCTGTTTCTGTAAGTGGTGGCTATTATTATTTATTTAGGACTTTACATTTTTGTTTAACTTTTTGCTGTCTATTTCCCTTATTATAACGGGGACTCTTTCCAGACAGCAGTAACTTGGTATGTATGGGTCTTTCTTCAGTAGCTAATATGTGTCCTAAACATAGTAGGTATTGAATTAATTTAGGGAGAGTAAAGAAAGAATGCCATTCCTGGGAGTTCCTGTTTTGGTGCAGTGGAAACGAATCTGACTAGTATCCATGAGGATGTGGGTTCGATCCCTGGCCTGGCTCAGTGGGTTAAGGATTCAGCATTGCCGTGAACTATGGTCACAGATGCTGCTCAGATCTGGCAATGCTTGGCCATGGTGTAGACCAGCAGCTGTAGAGTGCCATTCCTTTACAAAGTGCTAACAGAGGAACTTACCAAATACATTTAATTTCCTACAGATGAAATAAATACATGAAAACTAAATTCTTTTGAGAACTACAGATTTGGGCTTGGCTCTGGTCACTTTGCCTAACTTTTTAAAAAAAACTTATTTTTATTAGGCTATAGTTGATTTACAGTGTTTTGTCAATTTCTACTGTACATTTTTTTTTTTTTTTTGTCTTTTACCTTATCTAGGGCCGCACCTGTGGCATTGGAGGTTCCCAGGCTAGGGGTCTAACAGGAGCTGTAGCTGCCGGCCTTGGCCACAGCCACAGCAACGTGGGATCTGAGCCGTGTCTGCAACCTACACCACAGCTCACCAACGCCGGATCCTTAACCCACTGAGCAAGGCCAGGGATCGAACCCGCAACTTCATGGATACTAGTTGGATTACATAACCACTGAGTCACCACAGGAACTCCTCCTCTACTGTACTTTTTATAGTGAACTATTTTGACTTTTAAAACACACTGTTGATTCTCATGTCTTTTTGCTTTTGCCTTTGGTTGCTTATGACTAGAATTTTCCTTACTTACTTGCTTGTCATCTGCTAATTCCAAGATTCAACTCAAGCATTACCTTCTCTCACATTTCTTCAGGGTTTAGTATACCTCTTCCATGCTCTGCTTTTCCTCACTTGTCATGTGTCACTTAACCCTTATTGTTACTTTTTTTGTGTCTCACCCATGTGGTTATATTCTTTTGTAAGGGCATGCGAAGTCCCAGTGTGTTAATTAATTTTGAATGTTTTGTCTGAGAGTTGGTTTCTTAAAAGGACTCAGTAATGGTGTTGAGCTGAACTGAATATTTTATATAAAGTTATGTTTTCTGGATACAGTTTCTTGCCTTGCATTCAAAAGGATTCATTTTCTATTTTTGCATTTGCTGGTGTAAAATGTTACTTCGAGGCCCTTGTATCTTAGCTGTCAAATATACATAAAAAATTGAACTCAAGAGATAAGTAGCTTTGAGGTTTTGGGAAAAGAGAGAAAAAAGGATTTGACTGTTCTTGAAGCGTGATCTCTAGCCTTACATATCTTTCCTGTGACTTTAATCAGAGTGTAGCAAGAAAGTTCTGCTGGATCCTTACGTTTTTTTTAGAAAAAAAAAACTTTATTCTCTTACTTGTTCTTTTATCTGGCTTCCATAGAGCATGGCATTTGAATGAAATGTGTATTTTTAGGCAAATGTATTTCTTTTATGCTATAGGGTTTCTAGTTATGGTATTGGCATAAGATTCAAAGTAGTCATGTCTAATTTTGTTAAGGAAGAAAATGTTCTTTAATAAACCAAGAAATGCATTAACTTCTTAGATGATTTTCCTAAGCTTCCCCCCACAAAAAGCACAGAATAATGTAAGTAACTCTGATAACCATAAAGATTCTGATATGCTTTTAATATTTTTATTGGAGGCTGCAAGATCTTGTTCCCTTTCAGTCCATTTGAACCAGGCTACATATTCCAACTCAACTTTTTCTTTGAGACTGCTGTGGGTAAAATCTTAGGCTTACTTCCCTTGCCAAGGAAATCTTCTCTAGAGTAGTATATACTGGAAATAATTATAATAAAATATGCTTCTGATTTCCCGTGTTTAACATCTGCTTCTCTAATGTTTATGAAGTACATATCAGTTTTGTGATGATTGTTTTTCTGACCATAATTTAAACAGAAAATACTACTGAATTAAATTGTGTTTTAATTTAGAGAAATGCAATGTAGATTTGAATTTTTTTAATAAAGGAGGCCAGTATTATATGTTCAGATTGAACTCAATTTACTTTATTAGTCTACTCATTATTATTACATATCCTGATATCCATGATCACTGCCCACCTAGTTACACTGAGTCCTTACTATACACTGAGATCTGTGATTAGTGCTGATGTGTATTATCTTATTTATCAAGCTGTCTTAATTTAACTCTTATTATCCCTATTCTATAGATGATAAAGGCACAGAGTTCAAAGTAACATAGCTTTACAAAGTAGAAGCAAGTTTTAATTCTTCAACCTAAGATAACAAACATTCGTAACACAGGCTTACCTTTATCTGTTAGTGCCTAATAAAAGGTTGAGTAATTTTGATTTCTAGACTATGAAGTGAATTCCTTGAAAATGGGCAACACTGTATTGTATTTACCCTCCCCCACACCATTTACTACATAATATGGATGCAGTTCATTTTTGTATGCCACTCTTGAGTATATGTTCGTATTTACATGGTTCAACATTTCCAGCTCTGATTCTAAGTACTTGTCCATACTTGTTTTACTTCTGTTTTAGGCCACAGATATACAGTTCCTTTCTTAGTACAGTTATTTCTCTGTCCATGGTCCTGAAGCCAAGAAACTGTTCCATAAAGAATAGTAACAATTAAAAGGTGCTGTATTCATTAACCATCTGATGATTGATGTTTACATATGTAGTATTGAGATGTAACACAGAGAGGTTTGTATTTCTTGAAACCTTACCCTAAAGCATCAATTTAAAATTACCCTCCTGGCTCAGTGGGTTAAGGATGCCATGTTGTCGCTGCTGTGGTTCTTGTTACAGCTTTGGCTCAATTTTTATCCCTGGCCCGGGAACTTCTGTATGCCATGGGCACAGCCAAAAATAAATAAAAATAAAAAATAAAAGTTCTGAAAACTTAGTACTAATAGAATAAAATGATCTTCAGTGTCATTAGCCAAGCTGTGAGCAACAGAAAGTTAAAGAAACTGACCAGAGTCTCACATTAGCTAAGTACTGAGCTAACATGAGAAAACGTAACTATATTGTTTCATTCCCATGCCCTTTCATGATGCTAGCTCACCTTGGTTCTTATGTTAAGAAAGAAATTGGTCAGGGGGAAATTGTGAATTGTTGGACTTTTTCTCGGAGTTTATCATCTGTCATCAACAAGAGAAATACAGTAGATGGTAGAGTAATGGCAGTGATTATAATAATGCTACCATTGAGTAGCATTTATTCAGTGTTAACTGTGATCTTTATATGCATCATCCAATTTAATCTTCATTTCATGCCCATGAGAACTAAAATTTCTGTTGTGAAGATGGAGATCCTGATACTTGGGAGATTTAATTGCCCATTTCCCTTGGCCTTGTTGTAGGGTAAATGTTTGAAGCCAGGTTTTCTATGTCCTTAATCACTATTCCATATTGCTTACTTTGTTTCATACACCATTGTATCTACTGGTAGCTGTCAGCGTTGTAAGTATTACCACTACTGAAGACTATCTTTATGAGCTTGTTTGGGACAGAGGTAAGAATAAACAACAGTATGTTTCCAGTTAGTTTCCTTTTTATAGATTTCACCTGTGGTCTTATGTGGGCCACACTGGATTTAAAATTATGCTAAGAAACATTCATTCAGGAAGAATTGTGCATTCATCTGTTTGTAGAGATTAGGTATAGTCCAGACATAGCCAATCCTTGATAGAGGAGCAATAGCTCACTAGTATAAATGACCTTGAGAAGGAATTATATCTGCCTTAACTTGGAGTTCATTTAGTTATTATTTCTGAAAATAAAACTTTGATGATTCTTGAGAAGTTCAAAAAGGAAATATAAAAATAGTTCACTACTGCTGTACCATGCATTGTATTTTACAAGCACTGTATTTTGCATAATTACTTCTATCATATCCATTCATCAAGATGTAGATAGATAAATAAATAGATCTATATATTGAAGAATGAATGTGAAAATTAGAAGTAAATGTGAAACAGTGCAGTGTGTAGTAGATGGATAGATAGATGATAGATGATAGACATAGATATAGACATATAGATGTATGTGGCAGTGCTATATCCATCAAAACTGTAGTTGTCAAAGTATTTCATCTGATAACATTGTAATCCATTATGAAGAAGATGCCAACAAAGCTTAAATTTAATTTTAAATACTCTTCAACAAACAAAGTGTATATGCTAAATATCTTGTGACTTAGAATGCCACTGTCATTTGTCTGGTTTGCTCATTTTATTGTCATGATGCATTGAGCAAATTCTCATAGTGGGTGGATTAGACTCTCTAAGTATTATTTTCTATCATAATAGTTTATCATGCCCTTTCTGGTATATTCTTTATTAAGAAACACAATTGCTTAGAGCTCTAGCTATACATGCTTTATGAGTTGAACATTGTGTGTGAATGTATGCCAATCTGTTTTGTTGGATCTTACATATTGCTACAAAGACACTATGAGAAAAAGAAATCAATAAGGTCTACTTCCTTTTGAAATCAGAAAAGTATCTATTTAGTCCTCATGTGATTCTATTTTCTAAATCCCTGTTTTTGAATTTAATGCTTATAAACATGCTGTCAGTTATCCACATCGAAAGATAAAACTTAGCAAGCATGAACACAATCTTTTAACTGTCATGTAATATTGTGTCAGGTAATCTTACTCATCTATGAAATACTTAATATTTGAAATGACACTTTACTGAACACTTCTATCTATAACAGAGTTTATTAAAAGGCTCATTTTAACTACTTATAACTGTTGGATCAAGTCCAATAGTAGTTAAAGAAAGCACAATTTAATTCAATATCTTTCAAGGAGGAAATTGATTTCAGAGCAGAAGTCACTTTCAAATTACTTATTGGGACTTCAGGTTTTTCTGGTTAATGGAATTACCTTTGTATAACCAATTATAATAGGTTAAGCTTTCCATTTGGCATAATGGATGTGCTCCTGTCCAAAGAACTACAGATTTCAAGGAAATAAAAACAAAACAGGAAATCACCAAACCAAGGCACCAAAGCATTGACTGTAGACATCGACACATTTCAAGTTTATGCTAGAAGCTGGAAACTCCATATAAATTGCCATATTCCCTAGGATATTCTTACAATCTCTGAATTCAAGCAGACACCACATCTTGAGATATTATGACGTCAAGTCATCTGGCTGGGATTGATCTTCTTAAGATTTAATTTTAAGTTGTTGCCTAGGGTTACACCTGAAGTATTCAAATGCTTCCTTCTTTTTAGGTTACTTAAAATGTTCTGAATAGTCTGAATTATATGACTATATAACGTTCTAGGGATTTAATGAAACACAGAAATTATACTTTTCATTTCTGTGCAGATTGCTTTTTTTAGCAATAAATTATTTATCAGAGTGAGGCCGGTTTTCAGAGTACCTGAAATCATTTAAAAATATTTACCTTGGCAGTATAGGAATATACAGAATCTTCCAGTTTGAATTCATGCTTTCTTGTTATCTATTTTACTTTTGTCAAGTTTATTGATATATAATTTATATACAGTATGACTAAGTCTTTTTAGTGAACAGTTTTGAGTTTTGACAACCACATGCAGTCGTATAACCATTAGCACAATTAAGATAACAGAAGGGTTCCCACTAAACTCTCTCTTGAGCTAACTTCTTACTCACTCCTCCTTGACTCTCAGTCCTTGGTAGGCACTGATCTGCTTTTGGTCTCTATAGTTTTGCGTTCTCTAGATTTTCATATAAATAATACAGTCTGTAGTCTTTAGGGTCTGACTTCTTTAATGTATGCATTTGATATTGATATTCAGTGCTGTTACTGTGTATGTCAGCACTCTCGTTTTCTTTCTTTTCTCTTTTTCTTTTTTTTTTTTTGTGAAGAGAATCCCATTGTGCTTAGCCATTTTATGCTTTCTTATTCTTTTCTAGGTAGGGTTTCTGCCATGTACACTTAGCAGTCTGTTAGCACTTTGACTATCATTTTGTGTACATTTGTGTACGTTTATTTTCTTTTAGGATTTTTTAAATGACCCTTCATGATTTTAGTCCTTTAAAGCAGGGAGCTTTTTAAACAAATTGTGTTATTTGTAAACAGTTACATTTAAATAAGTATTGCATTTAGTCAAAAATGAATCATATTCTAAAAGTCTATTAAAACCTTAAGATCTGGTAATGATTTAGTCTTGTAATTTTGGGAGATAACTTTTGGTATCAAATCAGTTGTGAAAAATTTGAAATACAGACACTTAGAATAAAAGGAGAACGATCTATAGTACTGTAACATAGCTTGTAGTTTGAAGGAAAAGAAATACAATAGATATTTTTTTAGGAGTTCCCCTAGTTGCTCAGTGGTTAATGAACCCGACTAGCATCCATGAGGACACGGGTCTATCCCTGGCCTTGCTCAATGGGTTAGGGATCTTGCATTGCAGAGAGCTGTGGTGTAGGTTGCCGAGGCGGCTCAGATCCTGCATTGCTGTGGCAGTGGTGCAGTTCTGCAGCTACAGCTTTTAATTCGACCCCCTAGCCTGGGAATCTCCATAGACCCCCTGTGCGGCCCTAAAAAGACAAAAGGACCAAAAAATGTGTATTTTTTTAATCTCTAATATCTGTAATCTTAATCTCAGAAATTAAGAACTAATGATTTATAGGGAAGTCAGAAGTTTTTAAATTGAAACCAAAATTAGATAATTTAATTAACTTAGGAGAAGCAAGTTGAGTCTTTGGAGTGTAGATTGGCAGAAAATGCTTCAGTGTTCAAAACATTAAAAAAAGAAGAAAAAGAATAATGCAATTTATTATCTAAACTAACTCACATTATTACAGGGAGTTCTCTCCTTTTATTAGCCCACATATTTGAATTAGAGTTAAAGCTCAATTATTTAATATTCTGTAGTAGACAAATAGTAGTATAGACTTACAGACTGAAAAATACTTGACATGTAATTACCAATCTAAATTTATGAAGTATGGAAGAATAATTCTAACTTTAATATCTTGAGACAAGAATGTGCAGATTTCCTTTGTCTTTATTTCATTCTACATGAAACTAGAATAACCTGCATTCAACTCATAAATGTATATGCTTATTGTCTGGTACATATACTTGTGATCTTTGTTGCTATTATTATATTTCTCATATTTTCCCATGAAAACATTTAAGTACCAATTTTTATACCATGATTCATATCAATACTTAAGTGTTTTGTATGTTGTACTTACATTTAGAGTTGGAAGGGACTCTAGAAAGCATCTTAGTCCAGGCACCTCATTTTCTGGAGCAGAAACTCATCTCTTGAATGGTTAGTGAGTAGAAGAGTGGCGTTCCAAAAGATACAGAAGCTCCAAGGGTCAATATAAGAGAATCCCCTTTATTTTTCATTGCTAGTGGGAAATGAATCCTACCAGAAAGCTTTTTTTTTTTTTTTTACTTCTGTTTGGAACAAGCTCTAGCCCCCAAATCTTTCAGTCAAGATGTAGAGACATATGAAATAAGTCTAGTCTCCTAGTTCACTCTTTGCTGTGTCTCTTCCCATGCTGCCTCCTCATCCTTCCATGACCATGACCCCAGATCAGCCTCACCTTATCCCTTGTCAGACCGGCGCTCCTCAGACTTTGGTAGGTATGACCATCATCTGCAGAGTTAATAATGCACACAGGGGCCAAGACTTGTACCAAGTGGGCCTTTAGATGTTTATTCAGTTCTACATGGGACATTGGTGCCCACTAAAATTTAGAGTCACAGGACTAGAGTCCTGCTTGTATTTCCACAGGAGCCCTCCCAGCCTTTCTCACACTCTTCAGGTCAAGAGAACATATATTGGCTGGCACAAGTCTTGTTAATATCTAGTCTATTTTGTTGTTGTTGTTGTTGTTCAAACCTGTGGTTACCAAAGGGGAAGTGTCGGGGGATGGAAGCATTGGGAGCTTGGGATTGGCACATACACACTGTGATGTATGGAATGCATGGTCAGCGTGGACCTATATGGGAATGAATATGTGTGTATATATATATAAAACTGAATCACTTTGCTGTACAGCAGGAATTAACACACCGTTTTAAATCAACCACACTTTATATGGAATGATTGGCCAACGGAGACCTGCTCTAACACAGAGAACTCTACCCAATAGTTTCTGATAATCTATGTGGGAAAAGAATCTGAAGGAGAATGGATATGTATATATGTGTGACTGGGTCACTTTGTTGTACAGCAGGAATTATCAACCTTGTAAATCAACTATATGTCAATAAAACTTAAAAAAGTAAAAATAAATAAAAAATAAATCGACTACAGGTCAGTAACATTTTAAAATATATAAGTAAATCTATGTCACCATCATAAAAGTATATTTTCTCCTCTCAGAGTCTTCATTTAAGCTTATTCATAATAGAACTTTTCTGGGCCTCATCTTTTTTTTTTTTTGGAAAAGAAAAAGAAAAAAAATCACAGAGCTTTAAAAATGAGCTTTGAATATAATGTCCATAAAACGCTGAGCATAGGGAAGAAAGCACTGAAATTGCTAATGTGACAAGGTAGTCCTTAAAAGTGCCACGCTGACTCCCTGTCATTGAATTATTTTGCTTACAGTGTTTCACCTGACCCTCTCTTTGAACTTGCACATCAGTCTTCGGGTTTGATTTTACAGACTCCCAGAAGCCTGCTATGATTTCCCCAGGGTTTTGTGCTTTCTTCTTCCTCCGAACATGCATTTGATTGTCACGTAGCCATAGTTATGAAAGATATTCTGACACATATGAGTGTCAGAGAGTGTTCTGCATTATCCTCACACAAGGCAAGGGAGCTAATTTTATTCCTCTTCATAATCACTGCAAATGACAAGCTCCCTAAAATGCGTATTGAATGGAGTGAATACACTCATTTTGAGCTCTTAATCTCACTGCATTAATATTTCCAAGTAATCATAATAACAGCTGCTGTTTATTCAGTAGTTATATGTACCAGCCTCGCTAAGTATTTTATGTGTATTATTATCAGTAGATGTCCTTACAACAACCACTCTGAGATGTAGGTTGGTTAACTGCATGTCACATATGGAGCCATGTCAGGCTCAGGAAAGTTAGTTTAATATGTTGTAACAGCTGGTAGGGACCAAAGCTGAGTCATAACTGTAAACTGTTAGCGTACTTCATTGATAGTGTCCATACTCATCTAATCTTGACTGGAGTTTTTGTTAAATGAATTTAAAGTAGCAAAGCAAATAGATGTCCATCTTGTCATGTTTTAAAGACTTATAATGACAGAATTTATTCTGCTACACAGACTCAAAGATGATTTTTTTGAACAACTTAAAGACTTTTTTTAATTATGTTGGAACATGCATGTGTGTGTGTGTGAGAGTGTGTGTGTGTGTTTGTTTATAGGCATTTCCTTCCAGGATGGATGAGAGATAGTATCTTCTCCAATAACTGTTCCCATTATGCTTTCTGAAACAGCCTAATTTCATATTTTAGGCACTTTTTTGTCATTTAAAGAATGTCCTCTATTTAAAAACAAACGAACAAACAAACAAAACTAGTTCTGGAATGTATTCTAAAGTCTTAGTCCCATGTATGATTATTAGCTCTCTCCTTCCAGCCTTGTCGCTAGGACAGACCAGACCTGCCTCCACAGGCATCTTCTGAAGTGAAGTCTGTTGTTTCCCCACCCCCTTCCTCTGCTTTCTACTTTGCCTCCTGGTGTCTCACTTTAGCAGGAACATTATAACGTGAGTTCCCTCTGAGGGCACATTTGATGGTTCTTCTTAGAAACTACAGGTTTCCTAGCTTGGAGACTCAGTTTTTTGCCTAGAAGGACACACAGCAGAGCCAGTCACAGATGCGAACTCCTTGCAGGGTTTGCAGCCCTCTTGTGGGTCTGCCCACCATGCCAATTCTCAGGTAACTTCTGTAGCATCTTCTGCCTCACAGGATACTCTGCCACTTCAGATGTGGGAATGTGGCTCTGCTGCTCCCCACCCTCACCCCACCTCATCTCTGTTCTCCTGTTTCTCTCTTGACCCTTCTGTTGCCCCAGCTGTATCGGCTGGCTTTAAAATAGAACATTCCAGACATGAGATATAAACTAGTCCTCAAATCAGTAGAAAGATGAGTGATGGGAGTGGAGGAAATGCTTTTCAGTTCACTTTGAAGAAAGGGGAGAATTCTTGCAAGTGATAGAATGAAGTTGAAGAAAGGGCTCTTTTCTCTCACATTCGGTCATCCCTCAGTTTTATTATTCAGATCAGTATTTATCATTTTTTTCCTCCAGCTCACAATAAGAAATACATTTTGCATCATAAACTAGTTCTCTGTCTCTCTCTTCCTTTTTCTTTCTTTCTCTCTTTCTAACACTCTCTCACGCACACACACCTGAAATACATGTTTTAAACCCAATAATTTTCTTTAATACATGCCCTGAACTATAATTTATTCTATTTAGTCCTATCAGTTTTCAAGACATTTGTTTCATGGCCCGCTAAACTGATTAGATAACCTTGGAATGGGTCACTTCTCACAATTTATAAAACACCGCTGTAGGAAGTAAAGACTAATAAACAGGCCTTTCTCTCCTTGATACCATGGAATCTCAGATCAATAGCTGGACTTTCCTAAAATTGGCTCTGAAAGTTTTATTTTATTTTTTGGTTTAATATCAAAATAATTTATTAAAAGAGCTTTTTTTTTTACATTTTGAATGATAAAAGTCTTTATAATTTGATTTCGAAGGCAAATGACAACACAGATTTTACAAATTGGAAGAGGCGAGGTATGCCCAGAATGTTCTTCTGCACAGGACCTAACCACTACCAAGCTTAAAGTGTGTGAACTTTTTTCCAAGGCTACATACCCCATGGGAAATTTTAGAATCTTAATTCTCAATAGGCATTTTCTCTGGCATGAGAGTCAGCCCTTGCTCTGAAGTTTATACTGGCACCTCCCCATTGCCTGGAAGGACAAATTTACAGTCTCTCTGGGGTGAGAACATGATCTTTAGACTCTATTAGCTTTCCTTCAGCTTCTCTCTTATTTCACGTAAAAATGCTTAGGTTTTTCTTTTTAACTTTTTTTTTAGCTTTTATTGTACACTTGCTAATTTTATTCTCAGTGTGACCTCCAAGATATCTACAGGGAAAGGCAAATTGCTCTAGAAAACCTCCATGCAAGGAAGTTCAGAAAATAGACTTCTCTTTGTAAGAAAAATATGGCCTGGAAACGGTTTATTGGGGCACAAAAAACATTTGCACATACCAAGCGAGCGGGGGAGTAGACATAATGGTCTAGATGGTAAAAACACCAGTGAAGACTTGGCCTCAATTACTTTTTTTAAAGTAATTGTCATCTAAGGTATTGGGGTGTGGGTCTCTGGTTTCCAGTGTATGAGGGAAAAAAAAAGAACTGTGGTTAGGAAGGATGCAATTTGTGGTACAAAGTCATTTAAAACAGTGTAATTCTGTTTTTCAGTCAAGTTGCCTTACTTGGTTATTTCAAAGCTGAGTATGTGATGCCATTTCCTGAAGTGCTCCAAATGATCCTAAAGTTGAAATTCGAGGCTATTACCCTAAGAAGTACATTTTTGTGGGATGGGTTTTGTGCTTGAGTCTGCAGCTTAGACAATTTCTCTGTGAAATGTTGGAATGCTCTCTAAGCCCCAACCCTAGTTCTTTACCTCCTGACTGAAATTAGAGCTTTTTCTTTCTTTTTTTTTTTTTTTGCCTTTTTGTCATTTTAGGGCCGCACCTGCGGCATGTGGAGGTTCCCAGGCTAGGGCTCTTATCGGAGCTGTAGCCACTGGCCTACGCCGCGGCCACAGCAACGCAGGATCCGAGCCGCGTCTGTGACCTACACCACAGCTCACGGCAACGCCGGATCGTTAACCCACTGAGCAAGGCCAGGGACCGAACCCGCAACCTCATGGTTCCTAGTCGGATTCGTTAACCACTGCGCCACGACGGGAACTCCATAGAGCTTTTTTCTTGACTAAGGAGTATAGGAAACAACTAGCCAAAACAAAATCAATATACATCCTACTCCCCCACCCAAACCCACCCCAAGCCATTCATTCTCTCTCTCTCTCTCTCTCTCTCTCTCTCTCTCTCTCTCTCTCTCTCTCTCTCTCTCCCCCACACACACACACACACACATTCAAAGCTTTGTTTCATTGTTTATCATCTTCTTGGTGATGATTGTAACTGTCTCTAGAGTGCTTTCTGTGTGTGTCATTGACACTCCGCCAAACACTGTCCTTAAATCCTCAAGAGAAAACTCAGAGGTAAATATTATCACCTTTTTACAGGTCAAACAAAAAATCTCAAGAAATTTCTTACTCATGTCAAATCATTCTGGTAGAGCTTTTAACTCAAATCCTTGAGAATAAACTCTGGACACAGTTGTCAGGCAGAGGTACTCACTTACAGTTGACCTTTGTTAGTTAACAGCAGATACCCTTTCAGACATCTTGGGAATCCGGTAGCTGCCTTGTCTATTAATAGTGAAAAAGAAAAAGTGAAGAGTAGGGTCCTCTTTGGGTCCTCTTATTTCCAAGCAATATTTTTGTATTAGTAATAAAATAAGTTCGCTAAACAAACATCAGGGATTCTCATTTATGTTTTTCCTACGGCAGACATTATTAACTGATCATAGCATTCTTTCCAGTGGAACCAGAGTCTCAGCAGAATCCTTCACCAATGGCATTCTAGCCAGATACTACCAATCAGTTGTTGACTACATCAAAACTGGCACCACTGTGGTCTTCTTCCTGCCTATGACTGTCATGTTCTAATGATTCAAAAGACAATTTTGAATCTTTTAAACCCAGACCCATAAGTGATGGGCTGATTTGTAAGGGGCACTTATGAGGTGCTATGCAGGACAAGCTAGATTGATAGGATAGCTGCTGTCATTCAGTAAGTTGGCTTTCTTTGTTAATGAAAACAGCTTTAACATCTTAGTGTTACAGTGAGTTAAGAATTTTACAGAGGGACGTTACCCTTATATCCTAAATTTTGGAGTTTGACTTGAACAACTTGCATTCAAGACAAAGATCTTAAGAAATCCTTGTTTTCCTTGTAACCCCTTAATGTATAGCAGCAGCAACCACTGTCATCACAATACTAAAACTTGTCTGGTTTCCTCCTGTGAAGCTAAGCTTTGTAATAGATAAGCCTTATCTATTCAAATGCCATTTTGACAAAAAGTCTTGAAAAGTGGTGTCCTTCTTTTAAAACAAAATAAAAAGAGAAATAGGGAGTTCCCATTGTGACTCAGTGGGTTAAGAACCCAATTAGTATCCATGATGATATAGGTTTGATCCCTGGCATCACTTAGTGGGTTAAGGATGCCGTATTGTGGTGAGCTGTGGTTTAGCTTGCGGATGCAGCTGGGATTTGGTGTTGCTGTGGCTGTGGTGTAGGCTGGCAGCTGCAGCTCCAATTCGACCCCTAGCCTGGGAACTACCATATGTGGCAGGTGCGACCCTAAATTTAAATCAATCAATCAATCAGGCAATCAGTAGAAAAAGAACTATGTTTCATCTTTTCATAACTTGGTCCTCAACCACACAGCTAATGTCTGGCAAATCCTAAACCTAATATAAGGTCTGCACCTCCATCTCCAAAGCTTGTGGTCCAACAAAGAACCGAATGATAGCAGTGACTTTTCATGGCAAATATAAAAAAATAAATAAAGTTTCTCATATCTCTAGGACTTAACATCAAATTCATGTTTAGTCTTTTTGCTAAACTCTAATATTTTGGTGGTCCTTGGTAGCTTCAAGTTTCCTATATTCTCTTTTTTTACTCTTTCTCCAAAATAATACAATGCATATCATTCCCAACCTCATCAGAATCTTGCCTTTGTATATATTACTAGTTTAAAAAAGTAATGGTATTGTTCATAAAATACATTATAGTCTTAGATATTGTGATTGAAAGTGAGTCAGTAATAACACATTGATCACTCTCTCCTCTCTACTGGCCTCAGTGATGTTTATGTTGGGGATTCTGTAACCATGGCATCATAATGAAGGAGATATACAAGTTAGCTTGTGCTGTCAATTGAACCACCTCCAGTTCTGGACTTTTCTATTTATTAGGCTTATTTTGGCTTTGTATAAGACAGAAACACTTCATACTTTGGAGTAGAACCATATTGACTTGGGTTTAGTCTTCATTTTTGTTAATTGTTTTAACTTAGATCAAGTCAGCTAATCCTTCTGTGCCTAAGAATTTTATCTTAAAGATGGTGATAAATCTAAATCATAGGGTTGTCAAAAAGTTTGTAATATACTCATGATAATTTTTTTTTGAAATTGTGAGTGCTCATCGACTGTTGTTATTGTCACAGGAACTACTTTGAAGTAGACAGTACTTGGATGTATAATTTTTAAATTGTTATTAAAAAATAAGCCAAGATACAGTCCCATATTGTGAAAACAAGCTTGAGGAAAAATCATTTAATAGAAAAATGGATATTAACATTTATTATGAAAATTAATAGTATTTGATGATTCTGTCACCTCACATGAACTTTCTTTTTTCTCAAATAAATTATAATAGTGGTTATAAATAGACATACATATGTACACATATGCATATATATGTGTGTGTGTGTACATAATATTTCTTGTGTTTTGCTAGGTACTAGGCATATGTTTTTCCTTCCAATTTATTGTAAGTAAGAGTTTTAGCAAATGTTTTGCCTTGGCATAAGATGGAAAATCATTGCAGCTCCAATATTAGTTTCTTATTGCCAACTGCCTGACTGCTAGGCAAAGACAAACATTTTTAATTGTGGCCGCTTTCTATTTTTGGTACTAGTTTTGGTATACGGTCAGTTATGGTGATGACATCTCAGTGACTGAATACGTAAAACTGGAAATTCTCTTAATGTCTGAAAAGAAAACTATGTTTAGGTTACCTATATCTATATCTGTATCTGGATATACATACATGTATATCAGCAAAAAATATCTAATTATTTTTCTGTATTTTCATCTCCTCACATTCTTATCTATTTATATATTATTTTATAAGTATTATAATTATAAAAGCTGTAAAACTAGTCACTTGCTAAAAAGTTGTATTTTGATAACAGACAACAGAGTAGAAAATTTCACCATGATCTTTGACTTAGTTAATGGTAGGTATGAAAAACAATTTATATAAATTGCTTGGTTGCCTGAGCAACCACCAAGTATTTGATTTATCTAAATCTGTACATAATGTTCATTGGCTCAAGACATTAACTTCTCTTCTTTTTCCTATTTATGCTATTTTTCTTTTAATAATTTCTCTCTTCATAATCACCAGAGAATGCTCATAGACAATTGAGACATATTAGGTAGTGTTTTCAAATATATCTGTTGTTGTTTGAATGAGGTTTTGTGCAAAGAAATAGTTAAATGTATTGGCTAGAAGGAATATTATACAAATCAAGGTAATATTAGAATTTGATAGTCTACTTATGGAATCTGTCTTATCTTTGAAAACCCCAAATTATTATTATTTTGTGTCATCTATCATCTTTTAAGATCTAAGTCTTTTTGTATATTGGACTTTTACTGAGCTAGAGAAAGTGACAATTTAAAGTAAGAAGCTAAATGCCCATGACAATGCATATATTAAAAAATCTTTTGACATTAAAACTCTGTGATACTTATTTTGTGTATATAAGATACAGTGGCCTTTTTTACTTACTTCTGTAATTGCTATAATTAAACCATAATCTTAGCAAAATATTTCACCAAGATGAAAGGAATAAGAAAATATTTCTGGCATTATAAAAATTGCAGTGGAGAAGTTGGAAATCAAAGCCAAAACAAATAGCTTACATATTTAATACAGTGCTTTGTCTATGCTAAATTTTTGGCCTGGAAATGTAAACTATTTATTACTTCTTGAAACCAATAATTGCGAACACTTCATAAAATGATAGGGTGAGAGAGAATGCATTGTGTTTAAAAGTTGAAGAAATAAGTGGAAACATATTGCCTAGTAATGTATCTTAAATTTTTATGACAATTCTGAATACATACCAATGGGAAGAAAATAAATTAAAAATAAAGTACCAGAATAAATTATATATGTGCTATTTTCTCCAGTCTGTATCCCAAGACTATTTCTGGCTTTACCATTGCTTTCAGATTTTATTTTGCAGAGTCATAAACATTCTATGAGGCAATAGGAATAGCTTCCATATTAATATAGGATAGGTTTTCTCTTCTAGGAGTCATTCACAAAAGAAATGTGTCTTATGATTTCCTTGTCAGTATCTTAGTGAGGCCGATGATGAAATTACAGTATTAACTGAATCTTAAGTTTAAAATTGTGAATTATTTAAGATAGAACTTAAAAGATTTTTTGAATTGAGTTTTGTGCTCATGTAAGTTTTTACTAGGAACAGTCTATATAATCTAAAAGTTGCACTCATATATGTTGTGAGAACAATCTGGATATGGAATACAGAAAGCTGAAGTGAAAAATGTACACCTAAAGAAAACTTCTTTTGAAATAAAAAGACTCAATTTGTTTAAGATTTAGTAGTCCTCAAAGCCCACCTCTCACCAGATATTTCTTGGGTGAATGGTTGTGGGGCTCACTATTCCCAATTATCCACAGAATTGGTAAGATTTATTTCAATTCATTTCACAGTTATAATGCCTTCACCCTAGAACAGACATTATGCTGCATACTAACTCTATAAAGGCAATAAATTTAATTCACAGCATAATTGGGGATACAGTTAGTTTGCTGAACAATCTGCCAGTGGAATTGCCAATGTGCTGTGGCAGCATAGAGAAAGACTTCCTCATGCCTGGAAAGATGAATGGGCTTTATCAGAAGAGGTAACTAACTCTTGGCTTAATCCTTGAAAGAGTTGGTAGATCTTTCCAAGTATAGACTTCGCTGAAAGCACTTTAGATGATTAGTGTAAACAAACGCATGGATTGTAAATGGCCTGGCAAAGAAAGGAGAAATGACTAGTAGAATCCTATTTCAATGGTCTGAGTGAAGGATGAAAAGAAAGAGAACTTGGAGAGTGGCAAGGATGATGAAAAGGAGGTAATAGAGGAGATTTCAGACCTGGAATAGAGCTAATTTGATGCTAATTTGATACACACAGTGCTAGATGATGAAGAGGATGTCAGACCTGGAGTTGAGGTCTTATTCTAAGAGTATAAAATATTACACTATATTTTATATTTTACTATATATATACTAGGTATGCACTATATAGTTATTTCACTTATTATTATATCATACTATATAATCTGATAGTGAAATAAATATAACAATATCTATCTAGTTTACATCATGAACACAGTTGGAAAGATCACATGACCTCCTAAGAGCTTCCTCTGAATCGTGGTGTAAACTAAGCCACGTAGACTTTGTTCAGTGAGAGAGGTTGCATGAGCTCAGCTACACAAACAAATGAATGGATGAGACAAGAACTTTAGGAAGCTTGCTATTGCCAAAGACCTAAGCCAGTTTGACCAAACAGCTTTATCAAGAAGAAAACTAAAATCTGAATTCAAAAATGACAAACTGAGGGAAAATGTACACATTTGCCATTACTATTAGGGGTGGGTGACTAGAAGTAGGAAAAGGGGAGGAAGACATTGAGAATTGCCCCAGTTCTTAATTTACATTGTTGCTTCATGGTGTTGCTGTGAACAAGAAAAGGAGTAGAAGAAGAAAATCAAGAGAAGGGGGAGTGATTTCAGATACTGTCTAATTTTTATCTTTCACAGTTTGAATGTGAAGTGTCTGCATGCCCTCACCCTAGAGCTAAAGTTTTGGTTTGAAATCAACAAAGACACATAAACTAGATCTATGATTTTTGGAATCATCAGTGTTCAGGAAATAATTACACTTATGGGAGGGGATGTGATAGCCAAAAAGTTGTGCATACATGTCACATGTTAAAACCTTGAATACTGAATGCACAACGTTGGGTAAATTTATGAGTAGTGCCTATTAAAGAAAACCGTAAGAGCCTGAAATGAGCTAAATGAAGTTAACCATCAAGTAAAGGAACCGCAAAAGAAAAGATGCGAAAAAATTGAAAAAGGTGCTATAAGGTGAACATAAGCAAGGGAAATGACTAGCATGATAATTGAAAGGAGGTGATGGATCTTGCTGCAGAAGAGCCAGTGGTGTCTTTGCTTCGAGTACTTTAGTACAGTGATAGGAGATGAAATTAGATTGAGGAGGTTAAAGAGTACATGGAGGTAAGGATAAAGTAAGGGAAATGTAGTATACTCTTTCAAGAAGGTTCTTGATGAAGGAAATCAGGGAGGTAGTGTTGATAAGAAAACATAGTCATGTAAGATTTGCATGCAAAGACAACAAGCCCATATACTATTAGATTTTTTCCCTTGGTCCCATTCCAACCTTACTAATGGGGACTCTTCAGCTTCCTTATAAGCCTTATCATTTAGTTCAAGTTGTTCCCAAGAAGCGCATTACATGGCAAATCACTGGGGATACATGTCGCCTTTGCCAGGCTTCTTTATTCCAGTTCGGGGGATTGGAATGATGTTTCATGTCTTCGACTGTAACAAAGGCATCAAAGATGTGAATGTGCCTTCCCCAAAGGTACTGATGCCTGCCAAACAGAGATGCCATTTACACGAGGAGAAATTTCCGTATAATCTCACTTCAGGCAGTGTTCAGTTGCCTGTGTTTTCAGTTTATGATGGATATTTCTGTAAAGCAGCTCAGAGTTTTTATATGCTTTTTTATTCCTTAATGCAGTTTCTTCTCTCTAGGACTCAGGTATGAGTCCCACAGGGGAAGGGCTGGCAGATATGCTAAATGCCAAACAATGAGCTATGGTCCATCATTCATCCAGTCAGACCTGACTCCTCATTCCACTGCAGCATATGGAAGTTTCCAGGCTAGGGGTCAAAACAGAGCTGCAGCTGCTGCCTAGGCCACAGCCACAGTAATGCGGGATCTGAGCCACATCTTCAACCTAAGCCACAGCTTTTGTCAGTGCCAAAAGCCTAACCCACTGAGTGAGACCAGGGATCAAGCCTGCATCCTCATGGACATTATGTTGCATTCTTAACCCACTGAGCCATGACAGGAACTCCGTGACTCATGGTTTTCAGCTACACTTGTGTACTCTCATCCTCTTTTCTCTTAGGATTAAATTTTCATTAGGGGCTTCTCTGACTCCATGGGCAGACTTCTTCTTTGTAGTCCATCTCACGAGTCCATCGTGAGTATTCAGGAATGAATGAACATGCACACAGGTTATGCTGCTACCCGGGGTAAACTGCTATGTTATTATAGAGTGAATGGTGAAGTGGGTGGAGTTGAGTGGTTTTTACTCTTGTTTGACAATGAATAAGGATAGGAAGTAGAATAAGAAGAGAGCAAAGTCCTAATGATAATTAAAAGAAAGAGAAGTATTACTGCCATGAATATCTAAACAGGAAAAGCATATACAACTTTCTTTTTAAAATTCATTAATATTTAACTTTTTTATTGAAAAATAGTTGATTTAAATGTTATATTATTTTCAGGTATACAGAAAAGAAATTTGGTTATACATACATATATCTGTTTTTTCGGATTTTTCCTTATAAGATTATTGCAAAATATTAAGTATAACTCCCCATTCTATATAGTAGGTCCTTGTTGATTATCTTTTTATATATATAACAGTATGTATATGTTAATCCCATACTTCTAATTTATCCCTTCTCCCCTTTCCTCTTTGGTAACCATAATTTTGTTTTTTATGTTGGTGGGTCTATTTCTGTTTTGTTTATAAGGTCATTTGTATCACTTTTTTTTACGATTCCACATATAAGTGATATCATATACTTTTCTTTCTCTCTCTGGCTTACTTCAATTAGTATGAAAATCTCCAGGTCCATCCAAGTTGCTGCAAATGGCATTATTTCATTCTTTTTTTATGCCTGAGTAATATTTCACTGTGTGTATCTGTGTGTGTGTGTATGTACCATGTCCTCTTTATTCATTCCTCTGTCAATGGACATTTAGGTTGTTTCCATGTCTTGGCTATTGTAAATAGTGCTGCAGTGAACACTGGGGTGCATGTATCTTTTTGAATTATGGTTGTCTCTGGATATATGCCCAGGAGTGGGACTGCAGGATTATATGGTAGTTCCATTTTTTTGTTATTTAAGAAACCACCATACTCTTTTCCATGGTGGCTGTACCAATTTACATTCCTACTAGCAGTGTAGAAGGGTTCTCTTTTCTTCACACCCTCTCCAGCATTTATTTTTTGTCAACTTTTGGTGATGGCAGTTCTGACTGATGTGAGGTGAGGTGCATTTCTCTAATAATTAGAGATGTGGAACATTTTTTCATGTGCCTATTGGTCATCTGTATGCATCCTTGGAGCAATGTGTATTTAGGTTTTCTGCCCTTTTTTATTGGATTGTTTGTTTATTGTTATTGAGCTGTGTGAGCTGTTTCTATATTTTGTATTATTAATCCCTTGGTGGTCTCATTTGCAAATATTTTCTCCCATTCTGTAGGTGGTCTTTTCATTTTGTTTATGGTTTCCTTTGCTATGCAAAAGCCTTTAAGTTTAATTTGGTTGCATTTGTTTATTTTTTTTATTTCCATTTGGGCCAAAAGCAAATGGGTAGATAATATGATGAATATTCATACTATAAAGCATGAGTCTACAAATCATATTTCTTTTTGTGCATCATGATCTGAGAAGATACAAACATACTAGATATGTAATTAAATTAGTTATAAGACCAGTAGAAAGTCATGATAGTGTTTTGGGTGACAGTTGGAGTGAGGGCTTTAAAATACATACATAAAATTTTTTTTCTGCACATAGATGTCTCAAAAAAGACATCATTTGAAAATGTAAGTTTTTATAAATAATAGTGAAGTTTTAGTAATATATTTTATTGGGAATTTATCAATAATTTTTAGTGCCTTTATATGCTGTGATTAAAACTAGTTGATAAGTTCATTTTTTTCAGGAACTAGTAATATGTAAAATAATTGTCATTCTTTACAGTGATACACAAATGATCTGACAGTGTATCTTTTTTATTTAACTAATGCCCTAATATAAAATACACTGTGAGAAACATTAAATATTAAGAAGTTAATTATTAGGGGATTCAAAAATATCATGTCTACATGGAATGATTGGAAAATGTCTCATAAAAGATGACATTTTAGTTGGACCTTAATAATAGGTGGCACTAGAAAAGCCAGGGGAAATATGGTACTTTCCAAGTAGAGGAAACTGCATGGACAAAATTAGAGAAGCTGGTGAGTAGTGAGCATGGGCAGTGGCTTGTTTTTAGTGGGTCAGGAAGTTTATGAGAAAATAAAGAAAAATGAGATTGAGAATGTAGTTTGAGGCTAAGTTACTGCATACAATATTAAGAAGTTTGAGTTTTATCTTAGGATATTTTAAGCCCAGTTGTTACATGATCTGATCTGGGACTTTAGGTACTGAAGATATCAAGGCTTTTGAGGTATGTATTTCCTTTTTTTTTAAAGCAACTTTTACAGAATGAGAATTAAAGTCCATGGACAAACCATAAAAGAAAAAGGAGCTTTGCTTTTCTTTCTTAAAGAGCTAGTGGAAGTGAAAAAGGTGAACTTGGTTCCAGGAGAGGAACAATAAATCTCTGGGTCAGGAATAGATCTCTGAGGTCTGCTGCGGTGAATGAATAGCTTCATAAAAATGATCAAAGAGTCCTGAGTGATGGTGATTATTTCTATTGTGTATTATATAATTATCTTGTATTTATTGGTTTTTTGCAATGGGTGAGTTCCCAGACAGCAAAGAAATCTATTCAGTAGCTGATCAAACACTAAAAGGAGAACAGAAGAGATTTTACAAGCTATGTCCCTTGTTTTATTTTTTTGTAAAATAGGTATATAGTGAGAGATTACAGTGTGACAGACTTCACATCCAAGATCAGCGAAGCATGGCAATTGATGAGGTTGCTTGTCTGGCATGAATCTACCAACACAGATTTTGCGTGTTGTGGTTAAAGTTAAAATTGAAAGTTTGTATAAAGACACAAAGTCATTGAAGGACACCCTGGACCTTATGCAAGGTATGAATAGAAGAAAGGGAGAAGAATGGACCAGAGATGTGTGGGTGGGCCACATAGGGACAAGAAATTGGAGCATGACTAATAGGGAAAATAATGAGGTTATGTAGTATGACAATGATAGCCTCAGCTCTCAGGACATTTATTCTACACACTCTTTTCAGGTTCTTGAAGAAGTTTCTCAGAAAAAATACTGTTGCTATGCAAGTCAACCTAATATCAGCTTACATTCCCAAATTTTATTTGTATAGATAGTTGTCGGCAAATTAGAAAAACTTTACTTCTGAAAAATTGCTGTGTGGTGTTGAGGTTCCCACACTGGCCTAGCAAAATCATCTCTTATAACTTACTTCTAGAACTACATCAATGAATGTTTGTAACTTGCTATTTCAAGCATGGTTTCTATGAGGAAATGTGTATTGAACTCCAGTGAAATGCCAACATCTTGTATGTGAAAATGGGGAGTCTTGTTTGCTGTGAGAGAATGTTCCATAAGCTGGGACTGCTTCCCATCAGCAGTGGAGAGAGGAATGAAAGAGAGCCAGGGATCTGGTCTGTAAAAGTGTTTTGTGATTTTCTTCTCCTTGGCTTTGGAGGGATGTACCACTGCAGTTATTATAAGAAATGCAATTATAAATAATTGCACCACAAGCAGCTATGCAGGGGAGGCCATTATACTTGAGGAATTGAAGTACTTGTATCTGCCCCTTAATCTTGCTTGGAATCCACAATAATTTGAAATACTTTCCCCTGTTTCCAACAGCTTCCCTAAGAAAAGCTCCACAGCTTTCTCTAAGAAAAGTTTTGAGAAGTAGGTGTGATTGACCTAATTTTATTAATGATGGTTTTAAGGCTGCTACTGCTAAACACACCACCTCTCTTCCCTAAACACAATTTTTCACACATACATGCACGTCTCACTCTTCTGCCACCTTTCTGTTTCCACTGTCTATCTATAAATTCAGTCACTAGGGAAGAGTGAGCTTAATATAATCTTATTAGAAAGCTTTTTGAACCCTCAATCCATAAAATCTTAGCTCTAAGTCTTTTCAACAATATCTATGGAGGCTAATTGAAATGTAAACGTATAAAAGAGGAAAAAAGGAAGTAGAAGGTGATGTATGCAAAGTGGCAGCATAAGTATTTCTAGTGCTTGCTACTGTCTTCCTCCCTCAAATGAAACAAAACAAAACAAAACAAAAAAGTACCTTCACAAGAGCTAAGGATTGCAAGTGAGGAATTACAGCACCTGGATGAAGCATAGAAGAAAAGTGCACTGAGGAAAGATAGATTTGCCTTGTTTCCGTCTCTCCGCCCATGAACCTGAGCAGAGATAGGTCCGTGGGCCACTTGCGTGCAAGCCTGGGAGCCACAATCATCTCCCTTGGCATCAACTCTCAGTGGATTTCTGTGAATGCAGCTCCGGGCACATTCCAGTCCCAGCTGGCTCCCACAACCCCAGGTCACCCCATGGCAACAGGCTCCCAATCAACCCCTGGGATCACAGGCTCCTCACGATGCCAACTACCACAAATTTTGGCTTTCAATCCTTCTGCACACCAAGCCAGGTCCCATAATCCCAGCACCATGACCCAACCCAACAAGAAGCTAATCCAACAATGAAAAATCCAGGAACAAATGGTTTCACTAGTGAATTCTAATTAAAAGAAGATTGACACCAAACCTCAAGCTCTTCCACAAAATCGAAGCAGAGTGAACACTCCCAGCCTCGTTTTATGAGGGCAGCATTATGCTGCTTCCAAAGCCAGATAAAGACACTACAAGAAAGAAAAACTCCAAATTCATATCCTTGATAAACACAGATGCAACAATTCTCAAGAAAATATAAGCAAATCAAATTTAACAGTGAAATGAAAGGATCATACACCAAGATAATGGATTTGTCCCTGGAGTGCAACTATGTTCAGTGTATGAAAATCAATAAATATGATATACCCTATTAATAGAATGAATGATGCAAATCATATGACCATCTCAATACATGGAGAAAAAGCATTTGGTACAACTCAGCAGCCTTTCATCATTAAAAACTCAATAAAATTAGGTGTATAAGGAATATACCTAAGCACAATAAAGGCCAAATCTGACAAGCATACACTAGTCTCAGTGTTGAAAGTTTGAAAGCTTTTCCACTAAAATCAGGGACAAGATAAGGGTACCACTCTTACCACTCCTATTCAACAAAGGACTGGACATACTAGAGCAATTAAGCAAGACAAAGAACTAAAAAGCTTCTTATAACTGAATCACTGTTCTGTACACCTGAAACTAACACAACATTGTAAATCAACAACATTTCAATAAAAAAAGACATCCAAGTTGGAAGGGAAGAAGAAAAACTGTCTGTCTTTGCAGATGATGGTCTTATATATAGAAAAGCCTAAAGACAACACACACACACACACACACACACACACAAAACTGTTAGAACTAATGTATGAATTGATTAAGTGGTAGGATTTAGAATCTATACAGTTGTCCCTAGGTCTTCACAGGAGATTAGTTCCAGAATCTGCTATGGACACCAAAATCTACAGATGCTCAAGTTCCATGGTTGGGCCTCCATATCAGTAGTTTCAAGTCCATGGATTCAATTAACAGTAGGTGATGTAGTACTATGGTATTTATTGAAAGAAAAAAATTCACTTGTAAGTGGACCCATGCAGTTCAAACTCTTGTTGTTCAAGGGTCAACTGTATGCATAATATAGTTGCGTTTCTATATACTGTGACCCATCGGAAATAGAAATTAAGAAAGCAACCCCATTTACAATAGCATCAAAAATAATGAAATATTTAGAATAATTTTATGTGCAAAGATGAATGATCTATATACTCAAACTTACAAAACATTGATGAGAGAAGTAGAAAAAGATATGCTATACCATGTTCCTTTATAAGAAGAATTAATATTGTTAAAACGTCCATACTACTCAAAGCCATCTGTAGATTCAATAAATCCTTACTAAAATTCCAGTGGTATTTTTCACACACACACACACAAAACAGGAAAAAAAATCACTCTAAAAGTCATATAGAACCACAGAAGGTGCTCAGATAGCTCAATCCTTAAAAGACAAATCAAAGCTGGAGGCATCACACATCCTCTGAACTTTGCATTGTATCACATGTATGATACCCTGAAGCAGATTCCAGTAGAATCCCTGCAAATAGGCCATATCACCTTATAAATTAATGTACCTGAAGAAAGGCAACTTTCTATTTGATCCAGAATTATTTTTTTTCTAAAAATGTACTTAGACAATTATTTAACAGATACGCTGATAATGAACTTTGCCTCTAATACTAATTTATTCAATAAAAGGTTGATTAAAATATATAATGTCTGGACATAACAGGTAACAGTTACTGAGAACTCATTTTTGTTTCCTGAAAAAGTCAACCCTCTTAATTATGAATAAGTCCGAGTGACTTTTATGTAAATTATTTGGATAATTGCATCTGCTCAAACTTGACCCCCACCCTCCCCGCATCCATGGGCTGTTGACCTGTAAATGCCAAGGATTACATCTGAAATCACTGTCAAGATGATTGTTTAGTTTAACTGAGAGATACTCATGCCTCATGATATTTGTTAACTGTATTCTGATCCTTCTCATGTGATTAATCATGATTTATTGAGAGCAGCCCTTTTCTTCTCTGTGTTTGCTCCAGTCCAAAGAGCCTAAAGTAGAGGGACTCTGATGCCATTGTTGCTCATGGTGGTTGCTGGTCTCAGACTTAATCTAGATTTTATTTTCAGTTTAGTCTGAAGAATAAAGAATTGTTAGATTTTTCTTTATGCACTTGCATGAAGTTTGCCTAAATTCTTAAAATCTATAAAATCTCAGATTAATTGGTTTCTGGGATGGATATAATGCTTCCCTTTCCCAGCTGATTGCCTTGAAATGAAAGAAATATACATACACCTTTTCTATCCCTCTCGCTTTAGGGAGCTTGACAAAGTTGTTAACAAATGTTTCTATTTCTGACCTATGATTCCAACTTTCTTCTCATCTTAATATTGTTAATATGAATGCGGTATGTCTCACACGGCATTTTATCTGCAAAGGGTGAAAAGTAAAGTAGAAACCCTATCACTTTCAAGTAAGTTTTTTTTCCAACTTACATAAAATGGCATAAAACTTTTTCTAAATTACAGTAATCTATTCATATACACATTTGCTTTGATGTTATAACCTTGTTTTATTCAGGTTTAAAATTAGTAGGATATTTTCAAGATAATAATGTTAATGGAATTGAATTTAAGTTTACAGAGTTCTACAAGAGGTTTTTGTTCAGGGGAGTCAAAATGTGAAAAGGAAGAGAACCACATGAAATTTGAGTTGGAAATGAAAAATGTGAAAAGAAAGAGAACCACATAAAATTTGAGTTGGAACTGAAAAATGTGTAGCCTGTCTTTCTTTTATTGTAATTAGTTATTATCACTTCTAATCCTTAAATGGGAACAGCTGTATCTGTTTAAAAAGCAAATGCAATTTATTGATGCTAGAAACATCAATAAAACAAAAGTTTATTTGACCATCGAACAACATGAATTTGAATTTCTTGCGTCCACATGTATGCAGATTGTTTTCAATAAACATGTGCTACACGATCTGAGGTTGGTTGAATCTGCAGATGCAGAACCACTGATACTGAGGGCCAACTGTAAAGATTTTTAACTGAACCAGGGTGTCAGGGTCTCTCACTCCCACGTTATTCAAGGGTCAAGCGTACTTTGCAGTTAATTTTGTTATTGTCACGGTACACTGAAATAGGATTTATTCTAGTTTATGTACCTGAAATTAGTGTATTATGCAGAAGGATTAGAAGTGAGAGACTTAAGCAAGTCAACAGTGAAGATGCTGATGGTAGCTGATCTCATTTGAACACCCACTGGGTGTTCTTAATTTTTATGGTAACGCATAGATAGCAAAAGTATTCAGAGAGTTAAATAGCTGATTGGAAAATAAGAGAATAAAGGCAAGAAAGAGGGGAGTTCCTGTTGTGGCTCAACAGAAATGAACCTGACTAGTATCCATGAGGACATGGGTTCGATCCCTGGCCCCCACTCAGTTGGGTTAAGGATCTGGCATTGCCAAAAGTTGTGCTATACTTTGCACATGTGCTTCGGATCTGGCATTACTGTGGTTGTGGCGAAGGCTAGTGGCTGTGGCAAAAGCTAGCAGCTGTAGCTCCGATTCCACCCCTAACTTGGGAAGCTCCGTATGCCATGGTGCAGCTCTAAAAAGCAAAAAATAAAAAAAAAATTTTTAATTAAAAATTAAAAAAATAAAAATAAAGACAAAAGAGTTCACGAATAAACCAAATTTGAAAAATGTTTAGACTTCAAAATTCAATTCGGTAATGATGGAAAAACAAGGAGATCCAACTGTATAGCACAGGGAACTATATCTAATCACATGTGAAGAATCCATATATGTACATGTAACCAGGTCACCAGGCGGTACAGTTGGAAAATCTGACAGAAATCTGTAAACCAGCTATAATGCAAAAGAAAATAATAATAAAATAAAAATGTAAAAAAAAAAACAAAAAAATTCAGTTCAGTGATTTCAATCTCATAATATTTGGTTAAATAAATTAAAATTAAAGATGAAGTTAATTTCAATATAGAATAATTTTTAACAATAAATAAATATGTACTCAGGATTTAAAATAGGAAATAACAGATTTCATACTGTAGTAGAGTTAGTCTGTTTTTAAACACGTGCTTGTTTATGTATATCACCACTGAAGACTGGGTTCAGCCAAATAACAGTGGCTTAGGCAAAGTTGATCCTTTTTCCTCGCCGTTATAAAAGAAATCCAGGAGTGGCTCTGCAGGTTAAGAATCTGACTAGTATCCATGAGGATGCTGGTTCAATCTCTGGCTTCCTGAATTGGGTTAAGGATATCGCATTGCCGCATTGTTGTAGATGTGGCTTGGACCTAGCATTGCTGTATCTGTGGCTGGCCTGGGAACTTCCATATGCCACAGATGTGGCCCTAATTAGAAAAAAAAAAAAAAGGAAAAGAAATTCAGAGGTTGGCCTTCTAGGGCAAGTTTGGCAGCAGTCAGCTAGTTCCTGCACCCTGATTATCTTGTTTCCTGCACTTAACACTTAACTTCCAACTTGCTGCTGGAGTTCCAATCACTGTGCTTGCATTTCAGGTAGCAAAAGGAAGGAAAGACAACAAAAGTTGTCTGTGTCAGCTATTTGTAAACCTTTTAAAGAGCCTATTTGGTGTTATCCTCAAAAAATTTTTGCTTCCTGTTTACTGGCCAAGGAGTTTATTACATGGTCTCAGTTAGTTATAAGAGATTCTATGACATACATAGTTTGTACCTGGACATACTGTTGCCGTACTGTTTTTCTTTTTCTTTTCTTTTTTCTTTTTACATTTTAAATATACGCAATTTATTGGATGTCAAATCTATCTCAGTAAAGATGTTTAAAAGAAAAAAGAAATGAGGATTCATCATGCAGTTATTAATAAGTAATAATGGAAAGGTCACGTTTGGCTGTATTACATGAGACAAAATAGACTCTAAGGCAAAAATCATCATTAATGACAATGGCAGCTGTGTAATGATAAAAATTCAATTTCTATTGGACATTATATTTTTAACAGTAGAAACTTGCAAATATATATTGTTATATGTAAAAAAATATGAAGTTATGCACACCGGGTGTCAGAATATCTTTTAGCTCAAGATTCAAGGAATATTAACAAATCCCCCATTAATGTGGAATTTTTCAGTACATCTTTCAATTATTGGCATGTTATGTAGACCCAATATTAGTGAAGAGTAATACAATTAATACAATTTATTTAATTGAGGTGACTAGACATGTGCTCTGAACAAAACTTTTTGGGTGGCCAAATAGCAGTCTCTGTCCTGGCCTATTTGCATTGAATTTACAGTGATTTTAAAAATACACACACACGTGTACACAAAACAGTAATATTTAGGTAATAATTGTATATGTATGTGCATAGTTATATATTTAGAAATGTTTGAATTATACTTGCTTTAGCATATTTAATAATGATTATTTATCAGTAGAACATATGGTTTATTTTCTTTTTTATCTTATAATTTAAAAATATTTTATCATTAAACATCATATGATATCACTTATTTGTGGAATCTAAAAAAATAGGATACAATGAACTTAGTTGCAAAAGATTAAACAGACTCATAGACCTTGAAACCAAACTTATGTTTACCAAGGGGAACAGGTGGGAGAAGGGATGGACTAGTAGTTTGGGATTGGCGTGTGCACACTATTGCATATAGAATATACAACATACACAGCAGGTCAACAGGGACCTGCTGTATAGCACAGGGAACTCTATCCAATGTTGTGTGATAATCTGTATGGGAAAAGAATCTGAAAAACTATGAATGTGTGTATATGTATAACTGAATCACTTTGTTGTATAACAGAAATTATCACAACATAGTAAATCAACTATACTTCAATAATATTGCAGGTAAAACATGAACACTTTGATATCTGGGGAAATAAAAAATAGTTTACCTCATACATATGGATATACTTTAAAATAGTGATTTTGAAAGTTATAATATTCACTACTTTTAAATTAGCTCTTCTAGCATCAGCCACTATTTTTTATAATACATGTAAAATGTCAGGGTATTATTTTCAGGTTTTTTGTTAATCTCAGATTATGGTAGTTAAGAAGTTGAAAATATGTTCAGATCAATCTGTTGGTATTTTTTGGACTTGCTTTCTCTTTTAAGGTATGGTAATTATTGTTTCTTTGTTTAATTTTTATCATTCCTGAACCAAGAAACTTGGAGATCACTTGAATGTACTTGCCTTTCAGTTGAGGGTCAGATGTCCAATTTAACAACGGTGGATAAAGATGAGATAAAATGATATGTTATGTAATGACCCTGTAAATTCAAGACACGTGTCAGGACTAAAGAGAGTGAATTAAGTTTCTCAAAATCTCTGTAACAAATGCTACTATTTCCTTGACTGTAAGGAACTCTTGTTCATGCAAGTTTTATAGTTTATAGAACTGTCCGTCAAATGTCTATCTAAACTAGTAATAGTGGGTGGTTACTGACTCAGAAAGGATATATGTATGTTTTAAAGCCCTTTTGTAGAGCTGTTCATTAGTTTTAAATTTTCTTAGTTTGTTCTTTATAATTTATCTTAATTGTAAATGTTCTTTCGAAAAATGAAACTAAAATTTGGGGAAAGGAAAATACTTTCAAAGTCAGAGCCTCTCCTCGAGTTCACTAGTTCATTAAATTAGAAATTAAGAGTAGAGGAAAATGACAGGGGAATTGGGGCATGCTATGGAATTACTTTCAAAGCTAAACACGAAAGTAAAACTGTGTCAAAATCATAATTAGTGTTTGCCCTTGAATTGTCCTTGTTAACAGAAGTGGAACAGTGGAAAATACCACATGGAAGCATTGGCTGGAAGCTGTGCATTTCATAGCCAGTAAATCCCAACCACTTTAACAGAATATAATTAAGAGGAAGGTTTATAATCTCTGGTTTGAAAATAAAAAAAAAGCAGAGCACATTTTTTTCTATATTTCTAATTTGCATCATGGAATCAGTTGAATCTATGCCATTCAGGATTTCATTGCCACCAATTGAAAATTGTATAAGGGAGTTCTCGTGGCTCAGTGACTAATGAATCCGACTAGGAACCATGAGGTTGCAGGTTCCATCCCTGGCCTTGCTCAGTGGGTTAAGGATCCGGCATTGCCGTGGGCTGTGGTGTAGGTTGCAGACGCGGCTTGGATCCCGCGTTGCTGTGGGTGTGGCGAAGGCCGGCCACTATAGCTCCTGTTAGACCCCTAGCCTGGGAACCTCCATATGCCGCGGGTGGGGCCCTAGATATGGCAAAAAGACAAAAAAAAAAAAAAAAGAAAATCGTATAGGAATTTTTTTTTTTTTTTAAGTATTACAGCGATCCTTTGGTGAAGAAGTAGGGCTAAGTGGACCTAGAAGGTCAGAGATTTACTTTGGGATCATGGCAAATTCCTCTTCAGCCTTGAGCATTTTTCACTCTGTTGGCTTTTCTGTCCCAACATTTTCTACAACCCAGTTTATCTCTTGCTTTGCTGTTGTTGTTGTTAAAAGAAAATAAATTTCTATACATTTCCTGAGTACACATGTTAGAGAGGACTGAGGGAAGGATTTATTTGTGTAGAAGTCAACATTTTGTGTGTTATAAAATCAGCACCAAATGTTAAAGGTAAGGCTTAGAAGGTGGGTGATTCTCTAAGTACTACAGTCACGGGTTATTAATAAAGTTTCTCTCGTCTATTGTTTTAACCTTTCCCATAGTCTACTCATTATAAGGGAGAAGTATTTTATTAATCTGTCATTGTTATATATTTTGCAACATTTGATTGTATTATTGTAACTCTTCTCAGAAGACCTAGTCATCGTCCCAAAACATGTTCCATTCAGGTTCTACACTATATGTAGTGGCTGTCTTAACTTGACCTAGGATAAAGTGTCTTGGAGTGTCTTATCAGTTTGGGATTTCAGCTATAGGCAATTGATAAAGTATTAGAGAGGACCTGGCAAGCAGCCTGCAGAATCTTTAGGAGACCTTAAGTACTTAAGTGCTGAAGCTGAAATAAAACTGTCTTATTGAAACATTGATCTGAAAATGCTGGACAGTAAGGTAGAGAAACCAGGTAAGACAAAGGGACCAAGAATAGAACAAGTGGGTTAAAATACAGATTACAAAGCCTCAGCCAGGGTGCCTTCCTCTTGGTGCCTAAATTACATACATATGTTTTTTTCGGATGGAGAAAATTGGTCTTAGGGGTCACTGAGTTGATTTCACTCTTTTTCAGAGGGAGATTGTAACCTCAGGTGTATAATAGCATTCTCTCATTTGACCTTGATTGGAAACTAAATACTCAGAGCAAATATAAATTTATGAACCACTGTAGTGAGGGACTAGATTACATCAGTGCTTGAATTTAGAAAGAGTTCAAAGTAAACATGATGTAAAGAGTTGATATTTTCCCCATTTTAGTGGGGAAAACAATGACCTGGTTGGTCAGAGTTTCAGAGAAAATCGGTGAAGCTGCATTCTTTATTATATTTTATTTATTTTTTCATTTTTAAAGTTTTATTGAAATACATTTGGTTTACAATGTTGAGATCATTTCTGCTGTACAATAAAGTGATTCAGTTATACATATACACAGTCATTCTTTTTCAGATTATTTTCCCATATAAATTATCACAGAATATTGGGTGGAGTTCCCTGTGCTCTACAGCAAGTGTCTGTTGGCCAACCATTCCATATATACCACAGTGTGCACATGCCAATCCCAAGCCCCCACACCTGTCACCTTTGGTTCTTTATTATATTTTAAATGAAACTCAGTTATGATTCCCTTTCAAATCCTTCATACCCCTGCCATCCTCTTGTTGGAAAACATTGAAATAATGGAATAAGCCAAATGATGCCCAGTAGAGTATTGGTATTAGTTTTCTTTATTTTATAAAGTTAAATTGTACTTAATTTTCTTTATTATTAAAAATGTGTTTGGAAATAAACATTTAGGTAACAAGAGTTACGTTGGCGGTCTTTACCTTGGTCTTAAGGCAGATTGAGGGCCATAGTCTCCAAGTTTATTATTTGATACCACATTTTGTTTAATATGTGTTTAAATGGTTTTGGATATCTCATTGAACTGATGTGTGATGTTTTTATAACAGAGCGTTTGTAAATAGACAAGATTTGTTTTGCTAGTACTATGACACAAGAAAAAGTATTCCCTACCTTTAATTATTTTCATTGTCCTCCTGCACCCCCCACCTAACTTTTAAAACTAAATGCTTCACTTTTTAAATTTTATCATTCCTACAATATGCTTTCTTTTTTTTTTTTTTGTCCTTTTGTCGTTTTAGGACCGCCTGCGGCATGTGGAGGTTCCCAGGCTAGGGGTCTAATCAGAGCTGTAGCTGCCAGCCTATGCCAGAGTCACAGCAACGCGGGATCCGAGCCGTGTCTGCAACCTACGCCACAGTTCACGGCAACGCCGGATCCTTAACCCACTAAGCAAGGCCAGGGATCGAACCCGCAACTTCATGGATCCTATTCGGATTCGTTAACCTCTGTGCCACAACGGGAACTCCCTACAACATGCTCTTAAGTAAATAAATTTACCTCTGAGAATCCCTTTAGTTGTGTTCCAAATGTTTGAAATGTACTTTTTGTTCTCTCTTGATTCTAAGTGTTTCTCAATTTCCATTACTATTTGTTTTTTTCTGGATATATTTCTAATGATTTTTAAAAATTTAAAATCAAGTCTTTTTTTCTCTTTATTGTTTATCAGTTACTCATTTTGAATGGCAGAATTTTTAAAATTAATTGTTTTTATTTGATTAGAGTGGACATAAAATTAACCATATACTAGTTAATTTTAATAAATGTTAGTGCCTACAAAGTAAATATTTTAATAAATTTGGTGAAGATCATATCTATATATTGAATACATCAAATGTTTAAGGATACTGTTCAGATATTAAATATTAATAGTCATTTATTTGAGCCCTTCAATCTTGCATTTTGAGAATTACCTTGCTTTTCTTTTAGTTTCGCTACATATGGATATACCCCTAAAACTAAATACATTTGCTTCTATATTTTTAACACACTTACATATATATTCAGTCTTGGTAACTTGCTTTTCAACATTACATTCCCCAAATTTATTCATGTTGGTTTATAGCTGAAGTTAATTATCTTTTAACTACAATGGAATGTCCCACTGTATGAATGAATGTACTATAGTTTATTTTTCTATTATACTTTCTTTGGACATTTAGATTATTTCCAGGTGACGCCAAACTATTTCATGAAGAGAATAAGAATTCAGAATGCCCTAAATTTTTGTCAACATTTGGTAATATCATAATCTTTTCCCCAATCAGAAAGACATGTTCCATAAATTCATAAATATATTTCATTTATAAATTCATAAATATTTAAGATAGTTTAATTGAATTTTATACACAGGAGTTTTACATTCTATGTAATTTTCTGGATCCTAATCATTTGGTATTTATATGTCTTTAAAGTATCTTTTCTCAGTTTGTGGCTTACATTTTCAGGTTCTCCGTAGTGTTATTTGACCTGTAGAAGAGGCTATTCTTAATCAGGCTTTTAACATTCCATTGTTATTTGTATTATTTCATCTTGTCAATATAACATGTCCCTATTTTGATATCATCAAGCTGTCACAGAATTTTCTTTTAAAACTTATGTAATTTCAGCTTTATTTATACGCTTTCATTAACCCAGATTTGATTGTCCTTTATAGTGTGAGGTAGAGATAACTTTCTTTATACAGATACATAGGGTTAACTGAATAAGCAAATTCTATTAATTTATCTACAGTACTAGCACTTTAATAAATCATGGGTCCATATATGGGAAGCTCTGATACTGGAGCCTCTCTTCTGCTCATATGCTCTATTTTTCTATCCTTATGACACCACTATATTTATAACTGTACCTGTAAAGTCATTATAAATTATAACACAGTTTCCCACTTTGCCTTGTTCTTGTTTTGACTCAGATATCATTTGCTAATTCATTGTCATTTGCTATCATATATAAATATAGAAAAGCCATTTTTTCAAGTTAAAAAATAAAATTGTTGGGTTTTGATAGAAACTATTGATCAACATGGTTAAGAATTATACAGCTTTCAATTTATTTAGGTTATGTTTAAATGCTTGTGACTATATTTAATTATTTTTTCATCTCATTTAAGTGCTATGGATTATTTAATCTTTGTGTTATACCTAGAGCTATTTATTGCCTGAAGTTTCTTTTTTGTCTCATAGTAGTATATCTACTTCAACTTCCTTTGGTTGTCTGTATACCTAGAGCTATTTATTGCCTGAAGTTTCTTTTTTGTCTCATAGTAGTGTATCTACTTCAACTTCCTTTGGTTGTCTTCTCTTTTAAGCATTAAAACCTTAGTAAAAACACTTGTGCTTTGTTTTAAATTTCTCTCAGAATGTATGTATATATGCATATTCATGTGTGTATACATATAATTGATATTATTTTAATCTTAAATTCCATTATTTGCTTGTTGCTGATTATAGAAATCATTTTGTTTGTGTTTACAAACTTTGGCTGGTTAGAGACTCATGGATTCTAAAATTTCTACTTTGTGTTTTTTCTAAATATAAAGAATTTCATTTATGGTTTTGAGTTTTTTTTTTTTTTTTTTGCCTTTTGTCATTTTATGGCAGCACCCGCGGCATGTGGAGGTTCCCAGGCTAGGGGTCTAATCGGAGCCATAGCCACTGGCCTGTGCCGCAGCCACAGCAACGCAGGATCCGAGTCGCGTCTGCAACCTACACCACAGCTCACGGCAACATCGGATCGTTAACCCACTGAGCAAGGGCAGGGATCCAACCCGCAACCTCATGGTTCCTAGTCGGATTCGTTAACCACTGTGCCACGACGGGAACTCCCATGGTTTTGAGTTTTCTTTGTCCCTTTCTAATCCCGTTACATCTTGTTTTGCATTTGTCTTAGTATATAATGGTATCACTACCTCTCATTCTTATGTACTTCCTAGTCTTAAAGGGAATTGTTTAAGCATTTTCCAATTAAGCATGACATTATCTGTAGGTATGTGATAGAAACCGTTTATCGTGTTAAAAAAGTACTGTTCTATTTCCTTTTTTTGTATGATGGTTTTATTTATTTGTTTATTTATTTTATAGTGATTTTCATTTTTTCCATTATAGCTGGTTTACAGTGTTCTATCAATTTTCTGCTGTACAGAAAGGTGACCCAGGCACACATACACATATACATTCTTTTTTCCTCACATTATCATGCTCCATCATAAGTGACTACCTATAGTTCCCAGTGCTATACAGCAGGATTTCATTGCTTATCCATTGCAAACACAATAGTTTGCATCTATTAACCCCAAATTCCCAGGCCATCCCCCTCCCTCCCACTCCCCCTTGGTAACCACAAGTCTGTTCTCCATGTCCATGATTTTCTTTTCCATGGAAAGGTTCATTTGTGCCATATATTAGATTCCAGGTAACAAGTGATATCATATGGTATTTGTCTTTTTCTGACTTACTTCGCTTAGTATGAGAGTCTCCAGTTCCATCCATGTTGCTGCAAATGGCATTCTTTTCTTTTTTATGGCTGAGTAGTATTCCGTTGTGTATATATACCACATCGTCTTACTCCATTCCTCTGTTGATGGACATTTAGGTTGTTTCCATGTCTTGACTATTGTGAATAGTGCTGCAATGAACATGCAGGTGCATGTGTCTTATTCAAGGAAAGTTTTGTCCAGATGTACGGCCAAGAGTGGGATTGCTGGGCAAACTTCTATATACAGTTTTCTAAGGTACCTCCATGCTGTTTTCCAGTGACTGCACCAATTTACATTCCCACCAACAGTGTAGAAGGGTTCCCTTTTCTCCACACCCTCTCCAGCATTTGTTATTTGTGGATTTATTGTTGATGGCTATTCTGAGTGGTGTGAGGTTTTACCTCATGGTCGTTTTGATTTGGATTTCTCTGGTAATCAGTGATGTTGAGCATTTTTTCATGTGCTTGTTGGCCACCTGTATATCTTCCTTGAAGAAATGTCTGTTCAGGTCTTTGCCAATTTTTCAATTGGGTTGTTGGCTTTTTTACTGTTGAGTTATATAAGTTGTTTGTGTATCTATTTCCATATATACATTTTATATTTATATATATATATTATTTATATATGTAACCAAATACTTTTATTTGCTTTCTTGGTTGATTTTTTAAATAATAATCTATCAGCAGAATTTTTTAATCTAGTTGAATTTCTGACATAAACTCAATCTTGCTCACTTATGTTGAATACTAGATTTATTTTACTAATATTTTGCTTAGGTTTCTATATTCTTGTTTGTATGTGGAATTGGCCTTTAATTTTCTTCTACTGTCATTAATTTTCAGGATCAAGGTTATACAGTCATTTTCATTAAATGAGTTGGATTTTGTCCCACTTTATCTATTTATTTATTTATCACATTCTTTGAAAGAGTTTCTGTAACATTTGAATTATCTATCCTATTCCTTGAAAGTTTTGTTGAATTTTTCTACAAAACTGTCTGGAAAAAGTGTTTGCTTGTAATGATATTTTAATTATTTATTTAGCTCATTTAATTCTTATAGGATTATTTAATCCTTGTGTTATTAAGTGATACCCCATCTGTATATCTAGAACTATTTTCTGCCTGAAGATCTTTTTTATCTCATGGTAATATGCTATACCAACTTTATTTAGTTGTTTTCTTCTTGTTCAGTCATTTCATTTTCTAAGATGTTACTTTTGATTGTTCTCATTTTTGTTCATATGTTTTAGATATGCCTTTTATAAATGTTACTGATAGTAAAAGTAATTTTAAAACCTTAGTTTCTAGCATATTTATGTAGTTTCCACACCCTACCTCAACCCCCTCCAAAAAGAGTCAACTTTTGCACCTATCAATCTCATTTTGATGTTACATTTTCATTTCTAGAATATGGAAATTTTCTTTCTTTGTGACACAGTTAGTTATTTCAACCATATCTGAAAAATGATGTATCTTACATTTCTATGCTTTTTAGCAGTACAGGGACATGTATTATTTTAGTGTATCAAGTTGCCACAAGTCAAAAATAGCCCATGGGCCATTATTTCTTTAACTCACTGGTCATTACAGAACTGTTTGGTGTAGCACTTCATCTTTTGTTATCAGTCTCTCCCATTTTCTTCTGATCTTCTTTCTTCAGATTTCATTCAAGTCACAACAAGTACTTTAAGTCATCGTTTTCCTTTACTCATGATTATTTTATTTTCATTTTTAAAATATTGTCTCAGAAATTTAAAGTGAGTGAATATAGCTCAATATTTATTCATTTTGACTATATGTTTAGAAAGTCACATAAGCTAATTCAACTATTGATTGTGATTTGTACATTTATACTTCTATTTTAACATTTGAAAAAACTGTCTCAAATATAGGTCTTGGGCGGTAATTGATGTATTGAAAATTACAGTTTTAACAAAAACAACACTTATCAAAAGTCAGATAAAGTAATCCTAACATTAAAGGCAATGATGTTTCTTGGATAAACTCTATGCTAAGAAATTTGCTTTACTGGAAGTGCCATATGGTATTCATTTTCTTTTTTCTATACTAGCATCTCTCTGTTCTCTGCTCTCATTAACTAGTTTTTCCCAAGACTCCTATAAAGAAGACAAACTCATTATAATGCATTGTATATTAATCCCCAAATTCCATGTACTTCCACAAGGGGGAAAATGTAAGCCAAAATCATAGTACATTTCTTTGGAAGCAGTAGAATCTTCCTACATTTATACCTCATTCCTCATTAAGTCATAGTGTGTAGCTGGAGACTTTCACAGTAATGTTTTAATGAATGGGTCCATAAAATATTAGCATTTCTTTCCATGATTCTGGAAGTAATACTTGTCTGTCTCCTAGAGCAAGTCATTTTATTTCCCTAGATGTACTATTTCCTTCTGCATATATTATGCTGGTCTTATGTATACCAGAAATCACACATCTCTTGTCTTACTAAAATTCCCATTTTAGTAAGCAGCCTATCCTTCAGTCCTGGGCCTAGAATGGTCTTTCAGGATATATTTAGCCATGATGTCTATGATTCTTTATCTAATGAATACTTAAGGCTGCTTTTGTTCTGACTTTTTCACCAGAGCTTACCTATCAAGAGCTGTCCTTTTTATTTTATTATTTTATTTTTATTCTTTGCTTTTTTGGGCCACACCTGTGGCATATAGAAGTTCCCAGGCTAGGGGTCAAATTGGAGCTGCAGCTGCCTGCCTACACCACAGCCACAGCAATGTGGGATCTGAGCCGCCTCTGTGAGCTACACCGCAGCTCATGGGAATGCCAGATCTTTAACACACTGAGCAAGACCAGGGATTGAACCCACATCCTCATGGATACTAGTTGGGTTTATAACCCCCTGAGCTACAATGGGAACTCCAAAGTTGACTTTTTTTTTTTTCCCCAAATTCCCAGTCCATCCCACTCCCTCCCACTCCCCCTTGGCAACCACAAGTCTGTTCTCCATGTCCATGATTTTCTTTTCCATGGAAAGGTTTATTTGTGCCGTATATTAGATTCCAGATAACAAGTGATATCATATGGTATTTGTCTTTCTTTTTCTGATTTACTTTGCTTAGTATGAGAATATCCAGTTCTATCCATGTTGCTGCAAATGGCATTCTTTTGTTTTTTATGACTAAGTAGTATTCCATTGTGTATATATACCACATCGTCTTACTCCATTCCTCTGTTGATGGACATTTAGGTTGTTTCCATGTCTTGGCTATTGTAAATAGTGTTGCAATGAACATGCAGGTGCTTGTATCTTATTCAAGGAAAGTATTGTCCAGATATATGGCCAAGAGTGGGATTGCTGGGCAAACTTCTATATACAGTTTTCTAAGGTACCTCCATACTATTTTCCACAATGTTTGTACCAATTTACATTCCCACCAACAATGTAGAAGGGTTCCCTTTTCTCCACACCCTCTCCAGCATTTGTTATTTGTGGATTTATTGTTGATGGCCATTCTGAGTGGTGTGAGGTTTTACCTCATGGTCGTTTTGATTTGGATTTCTCTGGTAATCAGTGATGTTGAACATTTTTTCATGTGCTTGTTGGCCAAGAGTTGTCTTTTTTAAGTACATTGCAGTAATACTTGATATTCCCTCATTTGGAGATCTTCCCAAGGACAGACTTGGTATCTTTAAAAAATGATAACCGGTTGTGTTACTTTAACATCTATATCCTCTTAATAACTACAGATCTATATTAATAACTACAGATCTATCCTATTCTTGTTAAAAAAAAAAAAGCAAAAACTTGTGATTTCCAAGGAGGAGATAAGAGGAAGTGGGATAGACTGTGAGTTTGGGCTTAGTAGACGCAGACTATTACATTTAGAATGAATAAACAGTGAGGTCCTACTGAACAGCTCAGGGCACTATGTCCATCCAGTCTTTTGGGATAGACCATGATGAAAGATAATATAAGACAGGGAAAAAAAATATATATATGACTTTGCTGTACAAAGTCATATATATATATATATATATATATATATATATATATATATATATAATGTATATCTGAGTCACTTTGCTGTACAGCAGAAATTGGCACAACATTGTAAATAAACTTTAATTAAAAAAACATTTTATTCTTGTTAAAAAATAATAGTACATTCCAAGGAGTCATTAATAGAGAGTAGAGTTATTAAGTCAACAGGGGTTGTTTCATTTGTTTACTGTTTACTTCCATACACTTTACTTATATACTTTCTGTATAGCTTTTTTCTCTGAGACTAAACCTTAAACTAAAACCTTATTTTTCCTTTGAAAAGCGATAGTGAAAAAATCCTAAAGATATTCGTCACACACATATCTGCATGTGTGTGTGTGAGAGGCTGCACACAGACATATACATACATGCTCCCATTATTAAATACATTAGCTGGCAGTTAATAAGTCTGTATCCATTTTTAAATTTTGATGGTTTTATGTCTGAATTCAAGCAATTATGAATGGCAACAGGTTGCATTTGAAATGACCAAGAAGATGTGTTTCAATTCATAGTAAGAATGGAAAGTAATAAATTAAATCCATAGGAAAGATTTAATAGGATTAAAACCAAAGAAAAGTATTCAAGAAAACTATGCTGGAAATCTTAAACTATCGAGGCTTTTCAAGAGTACTAATGGTCTTTTGTGATGTTTTTAGGAACTTTATGTTATATTATATCATATTATAATATTCAAAGTTAGTGAAATTTGTTAGCTTTTATTAATGCTGCATAAGGAATCATCAAAAATTTCAGTGACTAACAATAACAATATTTATTTTTCACTGAAATGACTGCACATTTGCTCATGTAGTTCTGCTTTATACTATTGGCTAAGTTCATGTCTCCTTTATATGTCTTGCATTCAGTTGTTATGCTTACCTGAGGAGTAATAGTAGCATCGTTTAATGCTGGATTACATCTAAAGCCTGGTTTTATATTATTCATTGTATCAACTCACATGCCAGTGGTTCAGGCAAATCACAAGGTCAAGCCTACAATCAGTGAAGAGGACAGGTATATACACGTTGTATATATCCCACAATGAAGCAATTTCAAGATGGAGAAGGAAGAAAGATTTGTGAACAAACCATACTATCTGCCGTGTGAAATATGCTTAGTAATATTTTGTGACATTTTGTATACTCCACATGACAAATTCAAACTATATTTTGAGAACTATGGTAGACAAAGATGTCATGAACTTCGGAATGATACTGTTTAGACAGATGGTGCTATTTCGGTTCTGTGTGCAACTTAATGTTTATAGGTTCAGCTTTCGTTTCAAATATATAGATTTAATTTCATGGGGTATATGAAAAATGTATATCAAATTCTCAGCTGTACAATAGTAGAGCAAGAAATAAAATGGTCATAACAATACCATGAATTTAGAAAATAACTATTTATGAACTTTATTAAGGGTCCCAAATTTTCCATCTTACACATTGAAGAAAAATGTGCTTTTCCTGGAGTTCCCTATTGGCTCAACAGGTAAGGATCTGGAATTGTCACTTCTGTGGCTTGCATCACTTCTGTGGTGTGGTTTGATCCTCGCCTGGGAACTTCCGCATGCCTTGGGCAGAGCCAAAAAAAAAAAAAAAGAAGCTTTTTTTCCCCCATGTTACTAGGTAGTACAACTTTCTAATATTACAACCTGCTACAGATGACACTTGAGTTTTAGCATAATGCATGGATGTCTTCACTGAAGTTTAGTAGTCAGTGTGCCACATGGTCTTGTGCTAAATCTCAGCCAACTCCAGGCAGCACTGGAAATCAAATTTGACCTCAGCAATTTCACATTCCCTATTTTTCTCATCTGTACATATTCAATGATGCTCCCAGTGTCTCCATCCTACCCTTTCATCATGGCTTCTTATGCATATTAGATTTTCTCTTCTTTCATTCATTCTCCTGTCCAATACATTGTAAGCATACATATAATATAGAATTCTTTATTAAATACTCTGTAGGTGAAGAGGTAGGGGACATGGTCTTCTAGGACAGTGGTTTTCCAACTTGAAAAAAATCATGTAGTACTATAAGAAATAGATACTCATTTGAACACACTAATCACAAAAATACATACACATACATAAAACAAATATTTTATATATAATCTATTCTATTTCATTGGGGTAAGGGCTGGTAACAACTCACTAAATGGATGTCAGTCCCACTAATATGTCTTATGTCATTGTAAAATGCCCCTTTAAGATGTTTAGGTCTAGCTGATGGCCAGATTTAAGGACAAAGGAAGAGACATCTATGCATATCATACCTTCTCTGGTATAATTAACTGCTAAATAAATGATGCAGATCATAAGTACTAAAATAGTTTGGGAAAGGGGGGCACTATTCTTGATTATAATAGTGATACCAGAGCAAATTAAGGATGAAGAGGTGAAACCTGGGTTTCATATTGGTATTTCGAAAGGATTTACATGAAAAAGTATTTTAATTGTTATAGTGGCATGACCATTAGCAAGACATATTTTGACGACTACGACTTAGACTATGACTTAGACATAAGGTTTCATTTTGAGAATCAGTGCTAAACAAACATAAAATGAAAGATTGATTACAAATTATATCTGAACTTGAATTCCAGGCCAAGGACATTAAACTTTTTCCTTTGAACAATGGGAAGTTTCTTGGAGTTTCTGATTTGGAGGCAGGAAGAATGTAAAAGCTGTTTAAGAAGGTGAATTTGGTGGGTGACATAGAGCATAGTTTATATTTTTGCAGGTTTTTTTTTTTCAGATTTCGGTATTAAGTTTGTTAATTGCTGAACAGGTTTCATATACCACACCTTTGTGGGACTTGTTGCATTTTTCACAGGAGTTACATTGAATAGGGCTTTAACTCTGGTGAAGAGTTAACTACTGAGAAAGTATCCATGGAGATCTGCTGCATTCACCTCTCATATTATAAATTCTATCCTGAGAATTTTACGTGTTCTTAAAAGCACTATTCTAAGTGTCCAATATGTATGGAATCTGCTCATTACTGTCCAGGATGGTTTTATCTTTATTTGCGGTCTTGATCTTTTCGAGGACAGTTCAAATAATGTACAGATTTGAGAATTCATATAAATGGTCAGCCTTTATGTTCTAAGAAGTTAATTACCAAGAGCACTTAAAAAGACTAAGCAGTATGAAATATTCATAGTGACCATATTTGTGAAAAAATAGAGCAATTTTTCTATCCTCATCATTTATTTTGCAGAAGGTACAAACAAAACCCTTATGATGTTAATTGTTTTCCTTATGATATACTAATGATATTATTTTTAAGTTCCTGTTATTTGTTTCATTATACACAGAAACATTCATTCTTCGGACTGCTGGTCACTGTTAGTTGCAGAGGGCTGCTCAGTTTGCATATTAACCCATACAGGGCTTTGCTGGCTATACACATAGATGCCGTATATGTTTGAAAAACTGTGCTCTGTAGTCTAGGAAAATGCTAATGTTTATACCCTAAGAAAATCAAGGGATGTTTGGAGGAAGTGTTCCTATATAGTTTAGATTGTCATGTTTTCAGTGAGAAGTCCTTCAGTACCTATATCAGAAACAGAATGTAAGGCCATGTTTTCATGGGCCCACTTTGGGGGAATTTAGCTTAACTCATTTCTAACATGTAAGTATATATATATATGTATATATATATGGTATATTAAATAGTTACTGCAGAAAGACATGTCTCTGTGTCTTGAGACAGCTATTGAAGAAATTTCTAATTTCACAAATGGAATTACTTTGGAGTAGAAGAGAATTGTCTTTAAATTCTCTTGCTACACATTAGCAAGCACTGTCATTTCAAAAAGCAATTTCTTGAGGCATATAGAAGATCAGATTCTTGAAAAATCAGGGCACCTTCATTATCATATAACTGAAAATCCTCAGTGCTTTTCACCAATCTGTGATGTACACCCAGGACACTTTCTTTTCTCTCTCTACTCTTCCCTCCCCCCCCCACCTCCATCTTTTAATCTTGACACAATTGCTTTTCCAGTATTTTCCATCCTCAGAATATTTACTCATATAATTTCTTCTGCCTTGCATACTTTTCTTCCTGTAAGAATATATCATTCCTAACCATTAAAAATGTATCTCAAGGGAATTCCTGTCATGGGTCAGCATAAGGAACCCGACTAGGATCCATGAGGATGTGGGTTCGATCCCTCCCTCAGTGGGTTAAGGATCTGGCGTTCCTGTGAGCTGTGGTGTAGGTGGCAGACGTGGCTCGGATCCCACATGGCTATGGCTATGACTGTGGCCAGCAGCTGTAGCTCCAATTCCATGCTTAGCCTGGGAACTTCCATATGCCACACCTGTGGCCCTAAAAAGCAAAATAAATAAATAAATAAATAAATAAATAAATAAATAAATAAATAAATAAAATAGTATCTCAAGTCACAGAGTCTTCAAGAAGTTTCTCAAAACTTCCATCGTATTTAATCTCATGTCCCCATTTTCACTGAAGCTTGTGTTATTAAAAAATATAGTTAGCCTTCTCTTCCTTATTTAATAGTAATTTATATATGTCTGTTATCTTGTCATAAAGCTCAACTGTAGGTCAAGGGTGACGTCTTGCTCACACACATCACACTCATAACATGGAAATTTGCACAGAGTTGACAGACAATGGAGACTTAAACTGAATTTTGACTATGAATCAGTGTTCAATTGTGTGTTGGTTCATTTAATCATAAATCTATCTCAAAACCAGTGTACCTTGTGCGAGAATTAGGTCTCAATCATCTTTGTAAACTTCATGTGTTTAAGTGTAATTTATCGAGTTCTCATTTTGTTCTGGGTTCTTTGTACTTTGATTTAATCTTCAGAATTAATAATTGGTATAGGTGGGCATTACTATCTCCAGTTTATAGGGGAGACAAATTATCGGTCAGGGGTTAATTTACTTCCTAAGGTCTTAAGTGACAGACCAGTAATTGATGGAACCAGGATTAAACTCAGAGAATCCTCATTTGCAAGCTTCATTGCCTTCTGCAACACCGAACAATTTAATGAACAAACAAACATAACTTCACAGTTATAGTACACGTCCAGCAGGAGAGAGCAACCACTACGTAGCTTCCTAAAACAGAATGCCTTAATTCTATGCAGCAAGTATTAGAGGAGGTGCACTGTGACCAGTAGTTCTCTGAAACATGACCTCGGGCCGTGTGAATGATAGAGCTGTGGCCCCCGGATAGAAAGATGCTGGTACTCTGTTCAGGAATCAATGAGAGATAAAGATGCTAGTGGAGGAGTTCCCGCTGTGGGTTGTGGGTTCGATCCCTGGCTTTGCTCAGTGGGTTAAGGATCCAGCGTTGCTGTGAGCTGTAGTGTAAGTCGCAGACGCAATTTGGATCTGGTCTTGCAGTGGCTGTGGCGTAGGCCAGCAGCTGTGGCTCTGATTGGACCCCTAGCCTGGAACCTCCATATGTCTTGGGTGTGGCCCTAAAAAAAAAAAAAAAGACCAAAAGATGCTAGTGGAAAAATGGAGCATGGGAGAAGCAACGAGTCTTTATTATATATTTAGGTGATTTAACATTATTTCTGTGCTATAGATACTAAAAAAATGTGTTTTCATGTTTTTCAATTTCTATGCTACTGTGACCTCATTAGATATAATCACAAGGGCAAGATACTTTGTTTATCTTCCTACCTGCAAGACTTGTAGACTTGTGTGCTTTTGATGCTTATTAAATGTTGTTTGGGAGAAAGCACTAGTTGGTTTAAAGCTCAGTATTTTAAACTCAAGATTGTGCTTTAAAAATAACAAAAACTGGAGTTCCCTCGTGGCTCAGTAGATTAAGGGTCTGGTGTTTTCACTGCTGTGGCTCAAGTCACTGCTATGGTACAGGTTCAGTCCCTAGCACAGGAATTTCCTCATGTCGTGGGTATGGCTTAAAAAAAAAAAAAAGCTACTATTTTTTGAGTTCCATTAAAGGCATTGTAGGATACCAGGCTTAAGAATACATAGTACCTGGAGTTCCGAATGTGGCTCAGTGGAAACAAATCAGACTAGTAACTGTGAGGTTGCAGGTTCAATCCCCCCTTGCTCAGTGGGTTAAAAATCCAGCTTGGACATGGGCTGTGGTGTAGGCCACAGAGGCAGCTCAGATCCTGCGTTGCTAGGGCTGTGGTGTAGGCTGGCAGCTGTAGCTCCGATTTGATCCCTAGCCTGGGAACCTCCATATGCCACGAGTATGGCCCTGAAAAGCAAAATAAATAAGTAAATAAAGAAATAAAATATAGAAAACCATTCCTTAAAAAAAAAAAAGAATGCATAACACCTGTATTAGTTATCTATGTCTACATGCAATATTACCCCAAATTTCTTGCTTAAAAGAACTAATGAATATCATCTCACTCTTTCATTAGGAATCCAGTGCCTCTAATTTAAGGTTTCAAATGAGATTACAGCAAAGCTGCTGGCAAGGACTGCAATTTCATCAGAAGACTGAGTAAGGATTCTGAGTTTACTCTTCTGAGTCTCAGTTTTTTGCTGGCTATGGCACAGAACCCTCTCTGAGTGTTTGCCCCACAGATTGTTCCACAGAGCTTTCTTCTGATGTGGTGTTGGCTTCCCCAGGGTGAGCAGTCAGAGGGAGAGAGAGAGAGCGCCCCATGGAAGACAAAGTCTTGTTGGAATCTAAACCATCATTCTTGCTGCATTCTATTGATTTGAAGCAAGTCACAAAGTTCAGCCCACATTCCATGAGAGAGGATTTTAGAAAGTCCCAAATCATCAATACCAGGAGGGGGATTTTGGGCTCCTGTCTTACAGGCTGTCTACCACAGTACTTACAATGCCGTTCTCTTTTCTCAAAGCCAGTGCAATGTCCTGAAGACACCCAAGCTCTTTACACTGCATTATAAGGTTTTCTTGTTACTTTTTTGCAGTTTAAAGAGAATTTGCATTTTGGTATGTGTAAAATATCAACAAATTACTGTTATAGGTACAGTCAGCTTATTTTTTTTTTCTTCTTCGAGGAAGCTGATTTGGATAACATTGAGAAACATTAACCACATTCCATATTTATGAACTGTTGCTGACAATTTTAAGATAGTTGGGGATTTTATTAGCTGATAAGGTTTTAGAATAAGGAACTCTTGACAAGTTTTGAAGTGTATATTCTCTATCCATTCACACAGAGAAAACTATGCACCTTCTCAAGAGTAGATTTTAAAGTCACAAAAGGGATCCAGGTGAAAAGTCAACTTCTGGAGTCTTTGCTCTGCAAGTTGTTTCATTTTTTTCTTTACTATTGAACACTCTTTTTGAGTATTTTTTTTAAACTAAATGTAGTGACAAGCTCTAAATTCTCACAGAAAGAAGAAGTAGTAGAGATACTAGCTACCTCTGAACAGCTGTGATGTCTTTTGAAAATGTTTATCCAGGTGAACTAGAAACTTCAAAATTTACCTGAAAGCTAAAATATTAAGTCGTAAGGCAAAAACCGGTTTAAATAAGCCATAGGTGAAAAACATTTGAATAAGAAAATATGAAAAACAATGGCAAAGACCTTGGATGATAATTCAGTAGAAGAATTAATAATGTAGGTGTTTTCTATTAAAATTTAACATATATTAACAAAAATATAAAAATGAAAAATTAAAGATATGCATTTTGAAAAAGATGAAGTTGGCATAATTTAAAAGAACTTTCCATGAGTTCCGTTTGTGTTGAGAAGATTTTTATTTAATCAAATACATGTGTAAAATACTATTTTGATAATTTTTAAAATTTTTTATAAAAGATGCAGTCAGTGTAAGAATATTTATTCAACCAACTAGTTATATTCACAGGCTCTGGAAATAGTCTGATAATGATGAAACTTGTTTTATAAAACTTTGCTCTAACTTACTGTTGTTGCTTAGGTTATTTGGTAAAAATGAACAAGCATTTTATTAAAGACAGTTTTTTTCTTTTATATAACATCCACTTTTTTAAATTAATGGCTGCACCAGCAGCATATGGAAGTTCCTGGGCCAGGGATTGAATCCCAGCCACAACTGTGACCTATAATGCAGTTGCAGCAATGCCTGATCCTTGGACCCACTGTGCTGGGCTGGGGATTTAACCCGTGTGCCTCTGAAGCAACTTGAACCATTGCAGTCAGGTTCTTAAACCACCAGGTCACAGAGGGAACTCCAAGATGCCATTTTTATGATAGCTGTGTAGATAGATATGGAGAGATAGTGAAAATGACCTTGTATGAAATTTAGCCTTTCCCTTGACTCTTTAGAAAGGTTCATTTCCCCCCCTTTAATGTAAATTGTTTGGATATCCAGGAGTGGAGTATATTTGTTTCCTAAAAACAAAATTTTTCCATTTTCATGTTTTGATTTTACTCTTAATACTTTCCTCTTGAATTTACTCTTAGTACTTTCCTATCTGACCAAGTTTATCTGTTTTTTTTTTTTTTTCACATTTAGTTTGGACAGTTTGCTTTCAAAGCAGTCTCACAAACAACTGGCATTTATGACTGCCTTCTGATGTGAGATGAGATATTTTAGAACATATTGAACTGATCTAGAGATTTGAAATAATCTTTTTCGAAATCATTAAGTTTATTGGTGATTTCCGGAAGCTCAATAGCCGGACTGAATTTGGAACTTGAGCCCAGTTGGGTCATTTCCCCAAACTGTTTAGAGGAGAAAACTAGTGCAGTGTTCCTTCATTTTGAGGATCTTGAGGTCAAATAAATTTGAGGATTACAGCGTTAAGGCAATGTAGCTGTCCCGTGGAGGACTTCAGAGTCTTTACTATGCTAAGATGTATCTTCTATCTGCTATCTTCTTGGAAAGGTAGTGCAGTATGGTGCGTCAGTTGACTGGGATCACAAAGAACTCTTTCCTCCCTGTTAGAACACTCCAAGGAACCAGTTTTCTTGTGGATACACTTTGGATCCCTGGTGAATACTTACTAAGTCACCTTTAATATGAACGATGATCTCACTACGTCATTGCAAAACGATACTTAAAAATACCATCTGTTTTTATCAATCCACTTTATTTTATTTATGTTTTAATTTGTTTGTCTATTTTTTGCTGCACCAGAGGCATGTGGAAGTTCCTGGGCTGGGGATTGAACTCATGCCGCAGCTGTAACCAGAGCCACTGCAGTGGCAATGCTTAATCCTTAACCCACTGAGCCAACAAAGGAACTTGTGTTTATCAATTCACTTTATTTATTTTTTTATTTTTGTTTTATTTTATTTTATTTTATCTTTTTGCCTTTTATGTGGAGCTGCACCCGCGGCATATGGAGGTTCCCAGCTAGGGGTCTAACAGGAGCTGTAGCTGCCGGCCTTCGCCACAGCCACAGCAACGCGGGATCTGAGCTGCGTCGCAACCTACACCACAGCTCACGGCAACGCCGGATCCTTCACCCACTGAGCAAGGCCAGGGATCGAACCCGCAACCTCATGGTTCCTAGTCGGATTCGTTAACCACTGAGCCACGAAGGGAACTCCTTAATTCATTTTATTTTAAGATGATTTTAAAGTTTTATTATTATGAACACTGCTACTCAATGTAGAAATTCTTTACCACTAAAACCTACAGAATTAAACCAATTCTGATGCTAAATCTATTATGTTGACCATAACTTTCTTTTTCCTTAATTCTTAGATGAAGTTTGAGATCTGGTTTGTTAGTTCTAGTGGTATAGCCAGAGTACTTTTTATTTCTCATGTTCTTTTCATTTTTGTTTAATATACAGAGAAGTTCTGAGACCCTTTGGACCTCTGATGGGAAGAATTGTAGAGTGTATCCACTGCCAAAAGATCTAATAAAAAATTTACACAATGGAGGCCTTAGGTGAATGAATTATTCATTGACAGCCATCCATCAGGGCATTAGAAGTTTATGGCAATATGAGCTGTGGAAAACAGAAAAGCAAAATGACCAATCACCAACCAGCATTTTAAGTGGAAAATCAGAAATTCAGATACAATTTCCAAAGGTGCATAGAAAGACACAATGTACAACCTATGTACATAGAAAGACACAATGGAAAATATTGGGGGAGATGGCAAACTGTTTATACCCCTTATTATTGGATAAATGTATAATTGGCTGCCAATTAATACTTGTGGAACCTTTCTTCTATTCTTTCTCTCCCTTCATCGAGCATAATGATATGTGGACAACAAACACATTCTAGAGTTAGCTTTCTTCTGAAAGATTCCTCAGTACTTCAGGCCCATGGAGCTATATTCCCAGAATAGAATCCTATTTTGTTTTATTTTATATTAGAAACAGTCCATTGCATCTTGACAAGGTGTTTTGAACCGAAGAGGAAAGGTCAGTGATTTAAACAAGCTTTAGTAAAAGCGTATATATAGAAAGGTGTTTCCTGGCTTTCTGAAATGAATTTTAACAGCCACCTGTAATTGAAAGTACTTCATGCAGGGCCTTTCACAAACGCACATTCAAAAACCGCAGGTTGACCTGTGCTGCAGTAGAGTTGTTTTGTGCCTTTGAGAAGTTACCTGGAATAAATCATGCACTGTGTATTTGAATACTCTGATTAAATAATAATCTCTCTCTGTCTCCTTTATCTCTAGCTAGCCATCCATCTATGTATGTATGTGTATATTGCAAACATACACAAATATATTTTACATAATTTATCTATTGATGTGTATTAATAAGTAACTACTATGTATCCAGCAGTTGCTTAGGGCATGTAATTTCATATACACTCTGCAAAAATTTATGAGGAAAGAGTATTATTAATATTTCATGTATGGTCAATCAAGGTACAGAGAGTTTAAGGAATTTTTCCACGTTGACATTGCAAGGGAAAAAGTTACTGCATATATCACTTTAACTACCAGCCCTTGTTTTTTTTTTCTGGATATTTCATAAAAGTTGTGTAGACAAGTTCCTTATAAACCCATACCATAAGAACAGTTTCTCAATTTCTATTAAATTCTTGGGGACAGAAATATCTTTCTTAAATCTCACCTGGAAGTGAATTATAGGCTCACCTCTGTTTTTTAATGGGTATGTGGAGATGCCAATTATAGTTCTCTGTTTCTCTGCACTTTTAGCATAATTATTGATAATTAGAAAACACTCCCATGGCCAGGTGCCAATTAGTAAAGAGGGAAGAAAGATCCGTTGAACCTGGCCATCCAAATTTGAGACAATCACCTTTTAAGACATAGAGAGTTCACTGAGGTTGCTAATGAATGTTGCCACTTGTACCACTCAAGAAGATAATTTGTAAGTGGCTGGTGTAGCACCACAGGCCAGAATACGCTCTCTGCTGTGAAAAGCAGCAAACACATTGTACTGAGCTATTTCCCCTTGCATTTTTGTCAAAGAAAAAGATGGTCTTATAATTCCACAGACAAATGAATTTTTTTTTTCCTCAGAATGAGCTACATCCAAGAATCTGAAACCATTCATACCAGGGGGAGAACAATAGTGAGCTGAAGCTCCAAAGGGAGACTGTCACAGGAGCTGGTACATTACCTCGAAAGGAGACGTGACTTCAGAGGAACTTAATGATGCCATTTATTTCCTGGTGCTCTGAGGCACAGCCCCCATTTAGATGGATTACTCTGAGGATTCTGTGAGATATCCAATGAAATACAGTCACTTTATTGGTGGCACTATAAAAGCAAGCATGAGAGATTTTGGCAAGATCATCTTTTTTTTTCAGAGACACATTCATCATTTTTCTTCATTTCTCTTTTATTAAGTAGGTGCTAATAATGTTTCTGATTTGCTGCTGTTATACTCCCAGGATTGCACTAACGGGATCATTTTCATAAAGCTCATGGCCCAGAGGTCTTGCTTTGACCTATGGCCCTTTATGTTTAGGGTGATCCAAAAGGTATTTCATTACAGAAGTACATGCCAACAGAAGTATAAAATTTACATTTTTAAAAAAATCGTAGTTCATTCTTGCTTTCCCAAAAAAACTTCTAAAATGAATTTCTTAAATAATTTCGGTAAGATTAAAACAATAAAAACAGTAATATTAAGAAGTACAGGAGTTCCTACTGTGACTCAGTGGGTTAAGTACCCAACACAGTATCTGTGAGGATGTGGGTTCAATCTCTGGTCTCACTCAGTGGGTTGAAGATACATCATTGAGGCAAGTTGTGGTATAGGTTACAGGTGCTGCTTGGATCTGGTATTGCTGTGGTTGTGTAGGCTGCAGCTACAGCTCTGATTTGACCCCTAGCCTGGGAACCTCTCTGTGCTGCAGGTATGGCCATTAAAAAAATGAAATACAAGTTATATTTTATTTCTTAATATTTATAACTTAGATGTTAATGAAAAATCAAAAGTAAATCCTAAAGAAATAATTTATTTTTCTTGTATCAGAATTGGGATAAACAGCCACTATAAACTAAAGTAGTGGTGTTCCGTTATGGCTGAGTGGGTTAAGAACCCGACTAGTATCCATGAGGATGCAGGTTCAACCCCTGCTCTCGCTCAGTGGGTTAAAGGATCCTGCTGTGGCCTAGGTCAGACGCTGCTCTGATCTGTTGTTGCTCTGGCTGTGGCATAGGCCAGTAACTGCAGCTCAGAAGCGACCCTTAGCCTGGGACTTTCCATGTGCCACATGGAAAGGCCCTAAACAAAAGAAAAAAAAAAGCAAAAACCCAAAACCACAACAAAAACTAAAGTAGTTAATGCATTCTCCATTCTCTTCCTATAGGGATTTGTACTGTCTGACCCTCTGTGTCTTAGAAAGCAGTGAAACCTGTAAACTACAGAGATAATCAAGTGCAATGTAATGAATAACCTTATAAAACGTCTAGCCTTTAATGGTAGTCAGTTTGGAATACTGCACTATCTCTTAGCTCAATGGACTTTTTGATGTTCCTCTAGAGATCTGAGAGAATGAGAACGATACTTAAATTCTGCCAGGCTTTTTTTTTTTTTTTTCCCTGTACTCAATAGCACTTTCCCTGTACTCTACACATGACATTATGTTATAGGAGAAAATATTTTACAGAAAAGTCATTTGAGCTCTTCCGTCACTATGTCTCCTTGGATACTTATAAATTACAACTAGTTTTGTAATAAAGGCCATTACAGTGATATATGTATACTTTGCTGGATCCCTCCTCTTTTTCTCTTTCAGCAGTTGAAAGTTAATGAAAATGTAGCATAACTGGTGAACAATAATGTAACACTATTTCTTTTAAAATGCATTTGTTCTCTTATTCAACATATCACGTAAACAAAATTTTATGTGTTATTTTTGTGGCCATTTAGAAGTACTGACTTTTAGCTTGCATGAAAAGTATGTCATTGATGTTATAAGTCGTTACAACTTCTTTTGTTAGTATTGTTGTAAAAAAGGGTTAGCAGAGATTTAGGACAATGTTGGCTTTGCAGCCTCCATTAGTGTCATTGATCCACACTTAAAAAGTTTTGTTGCTGTACAGTTTGATGAGGTGGTTAAGGCCATAGTTTGGGAGACAGGCATGGGTTCCAATCTTGGTTTAAGCATCTCTATTGATGTAAGACTTTGGGCGTGTCACTTTTTATTTCTAAGGCTTGCTTGCCTACTCTTTCAATAATTAATGTTTTCCTCATATTGTAAGGTTGTTGTGAGAATTCAGTGCAATCATGCATATTCATCATAAAGTATTCCACATAACTAAATGTCATGATTGCTCCTTATGATAAAATCTTTCAAAGCACAATCTGCTCACTGCTTTTCATGTGAAGCTGTCCCTGTGAGCTCTGTCTGTAGGCTGAGCTCTTCATTTCTGGAAAAATTATTGATTATACCACTTATTTGCCTATTAAAGTCATTATTATAGATGCCTTTTGAATCTGGCTAATCAAAAGCCATTCTTTATTTTAACAGCTTTAGAGGTAATTTATATACCACATAGTTAACTAGTTTAAAGTATATAATCCATTGTGTTTTAGAGAGTCCTGCTACCGTCACCATAATGAAACTATAAACTAGAAGAGTAAATTTTTGCCATTCATGGCCAAGAAAAAAAAATTAAAACAAAGTTTAACAAAAAGAGTAAATTTTGTTATGTTACATAATGGTTTCTTAGATTTGACACCAAAAGCACCAACAGTAAATTTTTTAGAAAAACAGGTAAGTAGGATTTCATCGAAATTAAAAACTGTGTGTTTCAATGAATCCCATCAGATCAGAAGCCATTCTTATACTATGTGACTGACCCACAGCCTTAATTGATTAATCTGGAAATGGGACATTTAGCATGTGGTAGGTTGATACAGATTTTCTCACATAAGAATGTGAGACAAATCCAAGGAAATATGAAAGGAATCTCATTAATCGATCACTTGCATTAACTCTATTTTACTCACTACGTGAAATGAGAAGCCAGAAAGTCAATGGAGAAAGAGAAGTAAAAGAAGGAAGAGGTGAGGAGAGTTTGGTCTGGAAGAATGCTGCTCAAAGTACTGAGTGTGAATCTGTCCCAAGCCATGCTTGTGACTGGCTTCTACATGATCAGGAACCTGTGCTGGAATGTAATAGCTCAGTAAAGTTTTCCTTTTGGTAGCAAGAATTGCCTATTTAGAAAAAGGGTCACTTGTTGTTTACATTTTATATAATCTTATCAGGGACCAGTTTTTTGTATGACGATCTTCTAGATTATTGAGACAAAGCTTTTTGAAAATATCCCTTGTATCATTCCTACAAGTTTATGTCCAGTGGTAGCAAGTTGCTTGTCCTAATCATACTCAATGAGTATTGATTGAATTGTGAAAGAGTGATTACAGTGCAAGAGCTTAAATTTGGGATTATATGATATTTCATTGGGGAAAAAAAGTGACATGGTGAAAGATGTGTACTTAGGATTAGCATTCTTGTGTGGAAATTAACATTTATAATAGCCTTAGAAATAGTACCTAGTAATGAAATCTGTTTTACTATGATATGAACAAGAATTTAAATTCTCTCTTCTGCTTTCATATGTGTAGATGAAAATACTGGTAAAATTACATAAACACAGTTTTATCTATTTAAAAATATATACTCTGGTAGTCTTAAATCCAAGAGTTTCAACATAAGAGCTAGCAGTCCCACTCTTGGGCATATATCTGGAGAACACCATAATTCAAAAAGATAGATGCATCTCAGTGTCCTTTGCGGCACTGTTTACAATAGACAAGCCTGAAAGCAACCTAAATGTCCACTGATGGAGGAGTGAAGAATGTACTATATAGAATGTATATGTACTATAAAGAATGTATAGTACATATATGCAAAGGAATATTACTCAGCCACAAAAAAGAGATAATACCATTTGCAGCAACACAGATGGAACTAGAGATTATCATTCCAAATGAAGTAAATAAGACAAAGACAAATATCATGTGATATCACTTATGTGGAATCTGCTAAAATGACATAAATGAACTTATTTACAAACCAGAAACAGACTCACAGACAGGCGAAAAAAATTGTGGTTATCAAAACGGAAAGGTTGGGAGGAGGGATAAATTAGGAGGTTGGGATTAACATATACACAGTAGTATATATAAAATAATCAACAAGGACCTAGTTGATATATAGCACAGGGAGCTCTACCCAATATTCTGTAATAACCTGTATGGGAAAATAATCTGAAAAAAAACAACAACAATGTATGTATGTGTATAACTGAGTCACTTTGCTGTAAACTTGGAATTAACACAACATTGTAAATCAGTTATGCTCCAATAAAATTTAAAAAATATAAGATTTATGAATTCACACCTTTCCCAGAAGAGTTGTGACTTCAGACATCATCTATAAAGCAACCTCATGATTCACTGATAACCTTTTATGATTCCTCACATGTGATCAACAGTGCTTTGATTAGATAGTCACGAAAGAGTTCGCATTGGGAAACTGTTTTGCCCTGTTTGTTATTATGTTCCACTTGTGTTGAGAGATTATCTCATGAAGGTTTCTTTTATTTTACGTTCTTCCTCTCACATTACCTTTCATCATGTTCTATCCCAAGAGATTAGACATAGTTCCCTGTGCTACACAGTAGGATCTCATTGCTTATCCATTCTCAATGTAATAGTCTGCATCTACCAACCCCAAATTCCCTGTCCTTGAAAAGTTCTTTAGTTAACCTTGGACTATTAGCCTTTGTTTCAGGGTTTGAAAAACTGTGTTTTCTGCACTTAAGTGTTCTATTCTGCCTCTCCCTCTGCAAGAGAGAACTGCTTTTTAACTCTTGGTTTTCTAGGAAATGTCATATGAGAGAATGCTCTGAATAGCCTAAATCTATGGCTAACATTATATTTTTGTTCTCATCTGATTTCTTTCATACTCATTTAAACATGCAAATTCTATTCTGCTTCCTACAGAAGCCATAACTGAAATAGCGATGTCCATAAAAAGTGGAAAGGTTAATCATATGGAGATGAAACTGGAATTCAGCCTCTATAAACAATATTATGCACACTTTTTGTGTTAGCTTTTTTTGGTCAGTTAAGCCATGAATGAGAGTTTTTTCTTTCTTTCTTTTTTTTTTAACTTTTTATCTGGTTGTTTCTAAACAGATCTTCACTCCATCTCCTAAACTTCAGTTTCCTTTTCCTTTTTTCCCTCTTGGAATAAAGTGGAGTCCTTGCTTCATTTCAATAGGGACTAGAAATAGATAGATGCCTTAATAAGGCAACTCTCGCTTCCATTTCAGAACTGGGTACAATCTTGGTTTTCTGTTTCATAAGCAAACATAATCCCCTGTGCTTGCTGCTGGTGTGTGTTTCAGAGACTTTTTTTTTCCTGTTTCTACTAGTTAGAAGTGAGGCAGAATTCCCATAGAGTACATGTATCTGAGATACCGCAAACACCGAAACTTCACAAAAAGAATGCTTCCTCCTCAGTGGAGCTCATTTGCTAATAGATGTGATGCTGTATGATCGATGCTGGTTTGAAACGGAATAGCCAGTGTATCTGTGCCTCTTGGTGAAATTACATCAACCCACCAGAAATAGAATATGCCTATAGGAGTAAACATAACTTCTTGTTTTTAAAAAGTGTTACGATCTTAAATCTTTTGTTGTTTTGTTATTGGAGATAATATTTTATCTCCATCAGCAGCTAGCAAAAGAAGGTAGTCAATAGATCTTAGCTGAGCTGATGAATAGTTTACATAAGTCATAGGATATAAATAAGTATGATTATTATTCTACTGTAAAAAACACTATCTTAAAATATTATGAAGTCAAATATAGAGAAATTTGTTGTGTTGCATGGTTATAAAAGTAGAGTCTGTTCAAAATAAAATATTTAAAATGTCAAAATGTTTAGAGTGTAAGATGACATTTTAGAAGTTCTAGAATCCTAACCCAGGAATAATCTTTAAGTTCATTATTGATTTTATATATGTGTTTTAAATTTACTGTTATCATTATATTTATAAAAAGTGATTGTTAATAGTATATTACTAACTTTAGTTGGGGGTAGGGAGATTGTTTAAAGGAGAAGATAATTCATTTTTGTACTTTTCCTTATGCTGAAAGGTTTGTATAAACAAGCAATAACCTAAATAACCTTAGTACTTGTTAAAAAAGAAATATGAGCCCTGTTAACTTCTGACATGAATAAGTTTAAGAGATTAACACACGTCAAACATAATTGCAGGATACAGTTATGATTATCCCTTTTTTTTTTTGCTTTTTTTAGGGCCACACTCGTGGCATATGGAGGTTCCCAGGCTAGAGGTCCAATCAGAGCTGTAACTGCCGGTCTACACCACAGCCACAGCAGCGCAGGAACCGAGCCACGTCTACGACCTACACCACAGCTCACAGCAACGCCGGATCCTTAACCCGGTGAGCAAGGCCAGGGACTGAACCCACAGCCTCATGGTTCCTAGTCGGATTCATTAACCGCTGTGCTAAGACAGGAACTCCGGTTATGGTTATCTTTATTGATGTATTGCCATACAATAAAATTCACCTATTTAAATGCACTTCATTAGTTTTGACAAATAACCATAATAATATCATTTAGAAAGAATTTCCATCATTCAAGGATTTCATGTTTTCTTCTAAAACTTTTATAGTTTAACTCATGTATTTGTCTATAACCCAAGTTAATATTTTTACAGGGTGTAAAGTCATGATTATGGATCATTATTATGCAGACAGATAGCCATCACTTGTTGAAAAGACTGTCCTCTTTTTCCATTGAATTAGATTGGCACTTCTGTTGAAAATCAGTTTGCCATTTATATGTGGGTTTATTGTTTTGCATTATATTCCATACTGTCTTGATTAGTCTAGTTTTATAGCAAATCTTGGAATCAGGTAGTGCAGATCCTTCAGCTTTGTTCTTTTTTAATGTTAATTTGACTAAGGTCTTTGCATTTAAATATTTTTAAATTATTTTTATAATGATTTTTATTTTTTCCATTATAGCTGATTTACACTGCACAGAGAGGTGACCCAGTCACACATACATGCATCCATTCTTTTTTCTCATGTTATGCGTTATGCTGTCTCACAAGTGACCAGACATAGTTCCCAGTGCTATACAGCAGGATTCCATTGCATATCCATTCCAAAGGCAATTGTTTGCATCTGTTAACCCCAAATTCCCTCATCCCTCCCACTCCATCTCCCTCACTCTTGGCAGCCACAAGTCTGTTTTCCATGTCCATGATTTTCTTTTCTGCGGAAAGATTCATTTGTGCCCTATCTTAGATTCTGTATATAAGTGAAATCATATGGTATTTGTCTTTCTGACCATTAATTTGAGAGCCAACTTGTCTATTTCCACAAATAAATGATGTCTTAATAAAATTGACTCTTCCCAATTGATAAACATAGCACCTATTTCGTTTATTTTGATCCCCGTCAATTTCTCTCATTGAAAAGTAGTTCTTAGCTAACAAGTCTTGCACATATTTCATTAAATCTATCACTAAGTACTTCATATTTTTAATGCTGTTGTAAATGGCAGTATTTTTAAGATCTATGTATATATGTATATACACACACATTGCACATACAGACATACTTTTTATATAATAAGTGAAGATTATTTGACTGCTAAATCTGGTTACTATTCTAGGACTTTTCTCTATATTCTCTATGTTTCTCTATATTCACTGAGATTTTTTTTCTCTGTAGATAATCATGTCATCTGTAAAAACAGTTTTGTATTTTCCTTTCTAATACCTGAATGACTAGTATTAATATTTTCCCCCTGTGGGTAATACTTGCTTTTGGTTTCTGAAAGTAGAATAAAAACTCATGAAATATCTGCCGCCCCCACCCGAATTTCACTCCAAGTAGTAATATGGAGCTATATTTATTACATCTTACTTTTATAGTGTCTAGTCCATAGAAAAATTATAGGCTAGGGCCTTTCAGGAGACCACTTCTTTCATTTACTATTTAGAGACTCTGGGGGTTTGCTCCTCAGAGGATCTTATCCAGGAGGTAACCCTCTTGTACAACTGTGGTATCCCACTAGCTAACTTTCCTGAAAATGTACTAGAGCCTAGGATGTTGCTTGCATGTGAAATCTAAATAGAGATACAAATGAACTTATATGTAGCAGAAACAGACTCATAGACTTTGAAAACAAATGTATGGTTACCAAAGGGGACAGGTGAGGGGGCGGGGGGCGGATGGACTGGGGGTTTAGGACTGACATATGCCCACTGAGGTAGAAGGAATGATTACCCAACGGGGACCTGCTGTATAGCACAGGAACTCTACCCAATATTCTGTAATAATGCATATGGGAAAATAATTTGAAAGAGAGTGTATGTGTGAATATGTGTAACTGAATCACAATGTTGCACAGAACTTATCACAACATTATAAATCAACTGTACTTCAATAAAACTTAAAAAGAAAATACCAGAGTCTAGTTCAATTTCAAAGAAGAGTCTGGATATGCTTTGTTTGGAGATAGAAGATACTATCCCATATTTAAGCTCTTGTTTTAATTAATTAATTAATTAATTAATTAATTAATTCTCTTTTTAGGGCTGCACTGGTGACATGGAAGTTCCCAGGCTAGGGGGTCGAATCAGAGCTGTAGCTGCCAGCCTACGCCACAGCCACAGCAACGCCAGATCTGAGCTGAGTCTGCGACCTACACCACTGCTCACGGGAACACCGGATCCTTAACCCACTGAGCGAGGCCAGGGATCCAACCTGGATCCTCATGGATACTAGTTATATTTGTTTCCACTGAGCCATGGCAGAAACTCCTAAGTTCTTGTTTTAAACCGGCAGTTGAATATTTCAAAATTTGAGTTGGGGTGTGCCCTGAGAACAATACCGTTCCTGTCTTGCACCTTATTCTGCACTTTGCAGGTGGAGCCTTGACTTGTCTTAAAACAGGACACTCTTTTGGTCCCTCTCCTTCAGGACTGTTTGAATAAGGCATCTATCTATGTGTGTATTGACCATCTAATTTGGGCCTTTACATATTTTCTGATTTCTAATCAACCCTGTTCACGTAACTTTCTTGGACTGGGTCCTGTTATCTGGCTGGCCATGTTTTTTTTCTTTTTTTCTTCTCTCAGCCTTGTTACTAGCTCACTGTTGCCAATTATAATCTCATTTCTAATCCTGGCCTCTTTCCCAAGTGCAAAGATAGTGTAGCTTTCTATATCCTAAAACTGCCCCGAGCTGTTTCAGATCACTGTTACAATATTGTAAATAATCATTTTGAAATATACAGTGGTAATGTCATGACCTAAATAACTTAAACTTTAATTTATTATCAGGCTGAAATTAGTGAATGAAAAAAGTTGTGATACAGAGCATTGGATTTTTTTTGTCTTTTTTTTTTTTTTTAGGGTCGCACCCATGGCATATGGAGGTTCCCAGGAGGGGTTCAGTCAGAGCTGTAGCCGCCGGCCTATGCCACAGCCACAGCAATGTGGGATCCAAGCCACGTCTGCGATCTACACCAAAGCTCACAACAGCTCCGGATCCTTCTTCACTGAGCGAGGCCAAGGATCGGACCCGTGTCCTCATGAATGCTAGCTGGGTTAGTTAACCGCTGAGCCACGATGGGAACTCCCAGAGCACTGGAATTCTGAATGGACAATTTTATGAAATTCTAGCACCTAGGTAGTGATGTCTCCTGAAGGTGTGTGTTGGCTGACCCTCCCTAGTTTAATTATTTTAACTGTGCCTTTTAGTTATTGCTTTATATTGATCATTTTTAAAGTCCAAATAATAATCAATCACTCTTGATAACTATTGCTTGCTTATCTTAGGTGTGAAGTATATGATGTAATTTTATTAAAGGTTTCAATGATAGATAAATCAATCTAATGAAACACTAATCTAAGCTCGGTGTTTAAATTCAGTCTGAAGCGTGCCCTTGTTTAGGTAGGGGAGGGACCAAATAACCATCATTGGTTTCTAATCAGTCTAACCATCACTAAAAATGTGGTTTCCTAAGTGTGTATGATATTGGGTTGTGATTGTTTCTTCATTACAAACAAAATAGCTGTCAGTTTTCTCCTCAATATCAAATTATGTCACAATTCTAAGTAAAGAATTCACAGAAAAGGGGAATCTACATCAATTGCTGAACAATTGTGTGTCGTTTCTATGTAATTGTGACTGTAAATGATAAGCCCTATTAATTTTTGGTGACAAATGCAAATTATTTTCACGATAAGCGTGTTCCCTGTAGCACCCTGATTTGTTTAATCTAGTCATGTTTTTATTAAACCAGTTGAATGGAGAGTGCCCATCAGCTTATAAATAATACATTGTCTTTCAAAACCCTATTAATTTTTTTTTTATAGTCTCTAAGCGGCCTCAGTGTGTCAAAACATGACCTCATGTTTTAACCTGTCAGACTTTTAGGCACCAAGTAATTTTTCCTGCACTTTTAATTAATGGCACACAATATTATCTGTGAAGCAGGTAGGTTAGTCAGTTATGATAAAACAGGAGAAAACTAGCTTTTGGCTCAGTGGGAAAGAAAAAAGTAAATGTATTTTCGCTGTCGTTAGAAGATAAACTGTGTTACAGTGTGCTATAGGACAATGAAATGCTTCTGAAACAGTTTCAAGGAAGAGGAAATCTGTGAGTTAAAATATATGTTTTATAAACCTGTACATTTAAGGTATGTTGACTGAAGAAAAATGCATGGCCTAAAAGTTGAGAGTTAAGTTTTATTCTGGATCATACTGAAAACCGTATCTGGGTAACTCCGAAGAACTGCTCAGAAGAGATAAGGGAGGAGCCAGGATATATAGGAGTTTTTTGGCTAGGAAAAAACATGTGATTGAATTTCAAAAGATTACTGCTAATCACAGAGGACAGACATCTCAAGTTAATAATTTTAGTGCATTTCAATGTATGAGAACATGCAAGATGCTGGGCTCATTGAAATCTTTCCTTAGTTATGTATCTCAGATATCTAGGGCCACTTATCCAAAGAACAGAATACTGTTTGTTTTTCTCCATCCAGAATTCCTCCCAGGATGCACCTTTGGTGGGCAGTTGCAGTGGCTAATGACTTGATACTTGCAGCACTGGAGTGGGGGGTGGCAGTTTTTGTTTACTAGAATGGCAGTCAATGTTCCCTGCCCAAGGTACCACACAGAGGAGGAAGCTCCAATTAGGACCAATGGGATCAATGGATTTAAATCAATGTTAGATTAATTTCTACTCTATGCTTTACCTCATTTCTCTTTATCCTTATTTCACTTAAAATGTAGCATTCTCCCAAACTGCAACCACCGTCCACTTATATTAAATTCTGAGGTTCTCAGTGTTGTTTATTACCCATTGTGATTTTTTTATATACATTTTATTCATTTTAATATTTAATGGTACATTCTTTAAAAATGCAAAATACTGCACACTTGTTTGTTAAACAAGAGAAACAGTTTTTTTTAATTTTCAAAATGAAGATATACTTTATGTATAAGATTTTGTTACAAGTGTACAACATAGTGATGCACAATGTTTAAAGGTTATACTCCATTTATAGTTATTACAAAATATTGGCTATATTCCTATGGTATACAAGAGACACTGTTTTCATTTTTTAATTTTCAAAAAAAATTATTACTTTCAAAATTGAAGTATAGTTGATTTACAATGTGTTACTTTCAGGTATATAGCAAAATGATTCAGATATATATATATATATGTATATATATATATATATACACACACACACACACACACTTTTTCAGATTCTTTTCCCATATAGGTTATTACTAAATATTGCATAGAGTTCCCTGTGCTATTCAGTATGACCTTGTTGTTTCTCTATTTTGTATATAGTAGTGTATATCTGTTAATCATAGTCTCCTAATTTATTGCATCCCCCCTTTCCCCTTTAGTAACCACAGGTTTGTTTTCTGTGTCTGTGAGACTGTTTATATTTTGTAAATTAGTTCATTTTTATCATTTTTTAAGACTACATATAAATGTTATCATACGATTTTTGTTTTTCTCTGACTTCATTTAGTATGATCATTTCTAGGTCCATCCATGTTGCTGCAAATGGCATTATTTTGTTCTTTTTATGTTCACAGTATTCCATTTTATATGTATTACCACATCTTCTTTATGCACTCTTTTGTCTATGGACATCTAGGCTGCTTCCATGTCTTGGCTGTTGTAAATAGTGCTGCAGTGAACACTGGGGTGCATAATCTTTTCAAATTATGGATGTCTCTGGATATATGGCCAGGAGTGGATCATTTGGTAACATTATTTTTAGTTTTTCAAGGAAGCTCCATAATGTTCCCCATGGAGGCTGCACCAGTTTATATTCCCACCTGCAGTGTAGGAGTGTTCCCTTTTTTCCACGCCCTCTTCAACATTTATTATTTGTAGACCCTTTGATGATGGCCATTCTGACTGGTATGAGGTGATATCTCATTGTAGTTTTGATTTGCATGTGTTTTAACATCTGAAGTGTGGGTTTGTAACGAATTATCATACTGCTTGCTTATCATTAACTGTATGTCCATAACATGCTTTAGCTTGTGCTAGGGACTTAAAATTCATTATCTCATTTAAAACCCACAGCAGCACTCTGAGGCTGGTCCTTTTATGAATTCTGAGTGAAAGGAATTTTCAGGAAGGCTTCAGGAATTTGTTCATAAATGTAGGCTAGTGGCAGAACAGGCCCAGGGAGCATGTCTTTTCACAGTGACACAACTGCTGCTCTTTCACTCATCACTTGCACTGTCTTTACTGTGCTATCTTTAAGAAGGTAATTAACACCTACTATTTCATAAGCTGAAAGATAACATTGCTTATAATATTAGAATCACGCTATCCAAATACAGGGATTAAAGAATGTAGAGTAGTGAGTAAAGTGAAGGTAGAGTATGAGGGATAATTGTGTGTGCTGATTTATTTTATAGTTTCCTTCAGTGTATATTAACACTTTGGAATATGCTCAAGCTACACCAGTGACCTTTCTACCTAGAACTCCAATGAGGAAGGCATCCCATTGTTAGATGAAACACTTTTCATTTCAAGCATGTAAGCAGCACTGCACTTGGTGAATTAAAGATCGATTGATCTCAGCAAGCAAAGAACTTTGTTAAATTGGTCAAACCTGCTTGCTGGATTTCTCTTTCTGCTACGGATGGAAAAGAGAGGGCCTTGCTTTCTGCTCTCTAGGAGTCTTGTACCTTGAGTTGTAATTGCAGCAAATAAAACCCAAGAACAATTCGGGTGCTGGTTTCTGTATGTAATTACATTATAGCTGCTCCTCTTTGCCCGGTAGTCACATTTGCAATTTGTGATTAAAATATTAGTGGAAATAATGACTGATTGTAGTTAACGAAACATTTTCTTTATCTGTTGTTTCTTCCTTGCCTTTATTTCTTTCTCACAGGTTAGCATGCGTATGTTAATTTGTATGCATGCTCTATGCTGTAGTTAGGTTTCCGTATATTATTTAGGGAAACTTTTACATTAGCTCTAATAAATAAAATGTTAAGTTTTAAATCATAGTCTTTGCTCTGCTTAATTTATTTGCATTTGCTCTTTTTCATTACTACAGGAGGAAACAGCCCCAGTGTTTTATTTTTATAATAAAATACTCTGTGAAAGAGTTATTATGGGTTCTAATACGGGTATGCAAACATCATTAAAGTTTACAAAGCAATGGCTTTTAATAACATTTGGAGAGATTTTGGCTGATGCAGGTTTTGTGCTAATATTTTTGCTTCAAGATAAGAGAAACTGGATCTAATTCTTCCTAAAATCCTGTGTAGATGTAGACACATTAAATTCCTCTTATGGTATACAGAGTCATGTCTTATTCACTTTGAAATTTTAAAAATATGATCTATATTCTTGTGTCAAGTGGTCTATAAAGTTTCAAGTGAAAAGATATATAAGCTGAGGGCTTACTGAACACTTCAATTTCAAAATTGAACCAGTATTGAGTCATTCTTGACAATGGCAATTGGAATAAGGTTTGGGGAAGGGAAGAGAGAATGTGTTTGGAGGAGGAAGGTGTGGGGGTGGATTGGAGGTAATGAGAATGAGGTCACAGAGGAGGAAGAAGTGAAGTTTATTGTTCAACTCTATACAAACTCTCACTATTTCGAATGGTCATTTTGCTGTTGTTTTGTCTCTCTATTCAAAACAAATAAATCACTGAGGAAGTGGCTGATTTCGATGTTCTTCTGATGGCGGAGGAATTAGAGTGGGCAAAATCTTTTTGAGGAAATTTCCTTAAGTCACTGGACACTGGTATGTTACAAACCAGCCATGGGATAGCAGTCAATCAAATTTACGTTTCCTGCTTCAGGGTGTGCAAGGCCTCTATGTGAAAGTTTACTACAATCTTACTGAAACATTTGAGAGTACAATTTCCAGTATGTGTGTGATTTAGAAGAACTGATGCAATTTTTAATCATTGGATTTCTTCACTAAGGAAAGGCAGAAAATGTAGGATTGTAAAGTCAGCATTCATGAAACTATTAAGGCTGTGTATAAAGAGAACAACGGGAGCCAGGTCCCAGTGTATCAGAACAACGAGTAAGGGTGGGATTCATGGAAGTTTCACTGAAATTTGAAACATAACAATATCAAAACAAATGGAAAGTAATGACACCCAACACATTTGAGATTTGTACATTTTACTCTGTGTAAATTTTGTCTGAAAAAAAATTAATGCTACATATACAGGAAAATAATAATTCTGGAATCTAACTGCTGTGTACATATCAGTCCACTGTGCATTTTCATCAATTTTTCTGTATGTTTAAAAGTTTTCAGAGTTCCTGTTGTGGCTTAGCAGGTTAGAACCGGACATGGTGTCTGTGAGGATGCAGGTTTGATCAAAGTATACAGTGTCACTGCAAGTTGCGGCATAGGTCACAGATATTACTCTAATCCCACCTTGCTGTGGCTGTGGGGTAGGCAGTTGGGAGAGAAAATAAAGACACCTGAGGCAATGGTGAGAAAGCCTATAATTCTTAGTCAGGTAACGATAGTTGAAAAGTAAATTTAAAAAATAATTTTAATAATCATGAATTTTATAAATAATACTTAACGCCGGCAGTACCAGTGTTTTTTCTGATCTTGTTCAATCCTGGGCTGTGTGTTTGATAAAGAGTATTTAGTTTCTATATATTTTTGATACAAAAGGAATCGTAAATGCAAATATTTGGCAGAAAATTTCCTTAGGTCATATGAACTCCTAAAAATAAGATATACAGTAGAAGTATTTAATATTTAAGCTTCAAGCTTCTGGGTATACAGGACCTCTATATGAAGATTGGCTCAAATCTTGTTAAACCCTTCAAGACTATAATAGATTGATGACTATATCTGGAACCTAAACTAAAGTAAAGATGAGAACAAAGTTCAAAATAGCCTTAAAGATCATTGTGCCAAACCAGAAGATATCACTTATACAGGATTAATCAGCATCCCTCTAAGATGATAGAGTATATGTTCGGGAAAATAAGTTTCCCTTTTTTTCCTGCTAAATCATGACAAATAATTATGCTCATGCAATAAGTTTTTCTCTGATTTCTCTAACACTGGTGGAGATGCTTCTTTCAGGCCAGTAAAGAGAGCTCCTTTTTTCCCTTAGAGGAGATGAAGAAAAGACAAATCGTCTTTTCAGTGTCTGAGACAAGCTACTCACTGCTAATCTGCCCACCTTTCCACCTCTCATCCACAAAGAAGAGGCTACTGCTTGTTATCTAACCACAGATCAGACTCTGACCCCTTATTACATAGCCCTTCTTCAGTCTACACCAGACTGAATATTCAAGGCCATTAATAAACTGTTATTAAATTTGGAGACATAAAAGCTCTGCCTGCTTTACTAACCGACACAACATATTGAATTTTACTCACCACAAATTTCCAATAGCTGGTAAATTAATGATGTGTTTTGTTTGTCCTCTTTAAATATTGGGTGAAGCACAGTTTTGCTATATACTGATATCATAATACTTGTCGTCCAGAACAGTTTATATGCAGCTGTATTAATGTACTTTATTTATTCATATATTTTTTCCATCACCACCTTTACTTGAATGATGGATGTGTTGGCTTTCGATATCAATAGGAAAGAAGTTACAACTACCTGGAAACTTTTGTGAGTTACAGAATCATGAAAATTTCAGAACTGATCTTTTATGAGGATGGTCACTGACCAGATCTTCACTGTAAGCTTATTATCTTTCAACACATTCATCAGCCAAGACCTTGATATGGCTGGATTTTATGAATCTATGGTACTGGGTTGAAATTCTATTACATAGTATGGACTACATTTTCTCAAGCTTAAGACTGGAAAAATCAATAGCCTTTCATATAAGTTTACAATACTAGAAAATCCAGAACTAGAAGGTGGTTTTAGTAGTCATTCAGGCCAAACTTTCGCTTCCTTATAGAATTTTTCTATCTGAGACAGGCAGCATCAGGTCATGCCGTAAAATATTTCTGGAGAAAATCTTTATCCTATTTAAAGAATGCCATATATGTATTGCATCATTCATTATGTGCAATTACTGGTCTGATTTTCTTTAGTAATTTAAGACTTTATTAATCTAAATGTCACCTCCATAGAAATGGATTCATCCTGATGGCATCTTTCATGTAGTAGACCTCATGTATGCATAAAACTAAATAACTGAATATAAATCGATTATACTTTTTCTACATATATCTTATGCATACAGTCAAAACTCTTCTGATCTTATTTTAGAGCAGCATTCTTCTAACTTGTCTGCTAAATAGTAACAAGGAAGCCTAGAAACTCAATACAAATTACATCTTGAAATATACTTGGGATCTAAATGATTTGTCTTTAAAACATACCATGTAGCTTTTGCTCATCACTCCATAAATAAATCTGTGCTGACTTTAAAATTTATATTTAACTTATTCATTAGTTAGAAAGGTTGTACATACCAAATATTTAGGTAGAATGGCTTCTCTATGAATGGATTTTAAATTGATTCTGTAGCTTATCCTGTCCTTGCCATGTGGCTATGTCCTCCAAAGTGGTGTGTGTCCAAATTTGGGAAGCAAAGTTTGGTAGATAATTGTTATGTTTTGTTGTTATTTTACAAATATATATATGTTGAATATGTAGGCATCAAATTGAAACATTTACTTTTACTGATCTGAACTTTGTCACATGATATATTGGGATGTCATTGCTAAATATCCTGCTGGGAATGATAATGGAATCTTGGAAATGTGTCTGTTATGAAAGTTTGAAAGACAGGTGAATGCCAAGTGAAGGCAACTGGCTGGTTGTCCACATTTTTCATAATACTCAGGTTATTTTGATGAATTCACTTGAATACAAAGTCTGTCACTCCGGTTTGGGGCACAGATATGTTGATGCTTAAAATCGTATTAAATGCAGTCTGGTCAAGCATTTCTGTTCCTATTGACAGGCATTTTAGGGAAGCCAAATGAACATCTAGAAGTTGCTTGGTGGACATGGAATCAGAGTAAGGAAAACTGGGGGTCTTTGTTTTTTTTTTCCTTTTATTTCTTCTTTCTCTCTTTCTTCTTTCTCCCTTCCTTCCTTCCTTCCTTCCTTCCTTTCTTTCTTTCTGCCATGCATGTGGCATTGTGGAAATTCCCCGGCCGGGGATCAAACCCATGCAACAGCAGTAACCAGAGCCACAGCAGTGACAAAGCTGGGCCCTTAATCCTCTAGGCCACCAGAGAACTCCAGGAAAATTGTTTTTTACAATGAAGATATTTAATAGTCTTAGCCCTATATTTCTTGATACACATTTCAACAGAATTTGTGTATCTTGGGAATCAGAGTTGTTAAGAACTAGGAGGGTGCTGCTGACACCTCCTTCTGATTGCTGAATGGCTTCTCTCTACATAAGAATGTAACCAGGATATTTGTAGTGTCTTTCTGTGTAACCAGGGACCTGTAATATTTCTTATGACTCATCTCTGAGAAGACAGTACTTCCCTTTATTCCCCAAATTCACTGTGATACCACCTTGCAGTGCTTACAATCTTGTAAGGAAAGACCAAAGGAAATGTTGAGCTGTTTAGAAACTGTGGAACTTAATAACACAGGCAGCCTTAGAGTAATGAATCCAGTAAGTGGAGAGAGGTAGAATGAAGATTCAGAAGTGATTCGTTAAAAAGAGAGCAAAAGAGAGAGAGAAGGAGAGTTAGGCTTGATTCATAAATCCTGAGTGATCTTATGAAATTTCATCTTGGATCAATCACCAAAATCTAAATCAGCACAGACATTTGAACTCTATTCGTGCTGAAGAAGCAAACTAAGGCTTTCAAGAACTGCTTTGTTCTGATAGCCCTTGTCTTTCCCTGACAGCCAAAGAAAGAGATAAACAATTCTTTTTGGCTGTGCCTACAGCATACAGAAATTCCTGAGCCAGGGCTTGAAGTCAAGCCACAGCAGTGACAAAGCAGGATCCTTAACCACTAGGCCACCAGGGAACTCTGAGATAGGCAATTTTTTTTTAACATGAGAAACCACAACAAAAGATACATATTTTTCCTTGGGAGAAAATATATGTAAATCTTGTATTTGATAAGGAGTTAATATTCAAAATATGAAAGGAACTCTAACAGCAACACCAATAACGAAAAATACCCAAGAAACAAAACATGGTTTTAAAATCAAATTTTAAAATGGGCAGAGGACCTGAATAGACATTTGTTTTACAAAGAAAGCATAGAAATGAACAACAGGTATATGAGAAAGTACTTAGCATCTCTAATCATTAGAGGAACACAAATCAAAACCAGATTGAGATTTATCACCTCATATCTATCAGAATGGCTATCATCAAAAAGACAAGAAATAGCAAGTACTGATAAGGATATGGAGAAATGAGAACCCGCTGTGTACTGTTGGTGGAAATGTAAATAGGTACAATCACTATGGCGAACAGTATGGAGGTTCATCAAAAATTATAAAACAGAATTACTATATGATGCCACGATCCCACTTCTGGGAATATATGAAAGCACATGGAATCAGGATCTCAAGGAGATGTTCATTAAAGTATGATTCACATTAGCCAACATAAGTTAACAACCTAAGTGTTCATCCATGGATGAATGAATAAGTAAAATGTGAAATATATATGTGTATACACACACACACACACACACACACACTGAAATATTTTATTTTTCAGCCATGAAATAAAGGAAATCCTAACATTGGCAACAACATGGATGGACCTTGAGGGCATTATGTTAAGTGAGATAAATGAGAAAGAAAAAGGCGAATACTGTATGATATCGCATATATATGGTATCTAAACAGCCAAACTCATTGAAACCTAACGGTTACCTGGGGCCAAGGGGTGAGGAAATGGGGAGATGATTGTCAAAGAATACACACTTGTGGTTGTTATAAGATGAATACATTGTAGCTAACAGCTCTGTATTGCATACTTGAAAGCTGCTAAGAGAGTAGATCTCAGTTGTTCTCACCACAAAAAAGAGATGTTAATTTTCTGTAGGTGTCAACTAATCCTACTGTGATAATTATTTCACAATATATGTGTATCAAATTATTGCTTGAATAAGTGCCATTATAGGGGTCAGCCAAAGAGCCATGTGTCCACCAGGAAGGGAGTTTCATGCAAACCTGAGGGTACGAGTGGATCATTCTGGAGAGATCCAGAGGCCATCACAATATTGGGGGGGGAGGGCTTCCTATGAAGAAAATATGCTTCTGACTTTAGAAATTTATTTATTTATTTCCCTAATCAACATTGAGATTCTTCCGTGCTTCAGCCTCTGTAAGTTCTGTGGATACCGAGAACAAAAGAAACACAACTCATGGCGTTCATATGCTAATAGTTGTTTATTTTTGGATTACATTTTATAGATTTATATCTGCGAGAATTATGATGATTTTGTTCTCTCTCTCTGCCCCTCTTCTACTTTGTTTTTGTTTTGTTTTTTGAGGAAGGAAGCCTTCAAAACAGTGTGTACAGCTTTTCTTCTTTGAATAACTGCTCTTTTTGTGTTTTTTTAAATTTAAGATGTGTATTGTAAAAAGATGGAAAAATAAAGTGTTATAAGGTATAGATGTCAGTGTAGCTCTATCTATATGATAACAAAATAATTTAAAATGTGAACAATTAGATGAATCATATGGTGGCCTCTTTTGAAGTAAGTTGATTTGCAAGATCATGATAATTTCTTCTGTATGACAGTGATTCAGTTATACACGAACATACATCATTCGTTTCCCATATAGATTATCATAGACTATTGAGTAGAGTTCCCTGTGCTGTGCAGGTCCCTGTTGGGTAATCGTTCCATATACCTAAGTGTGCACATGCCAATCCCTAACTCAGTCCATTCCTTTCTCCTCCCTGCACCTGTCACCTTTGGTAACCGTAAGTTTCGCAAATCTCTTCTAAAAGACTCACCAAAATAAAGAATGTTGGGGTCAGTGTTGGTAAACTTATAACTTGAGATAACAATTAAGCATCCTCAAATTTTCAGATTGCTTTTATTATTGGAATAAATATCACCAGAAAATGAGCTGATGATGTTTACCACTTGGCCAAAGCAGTGATGACTTTCAAGTAGGACAGAGCTGAGGCTGGTTATCACCTCCTGGTAAGCAGAGATAACCTAACCTCCCCATCCCCCTCTCCCCACCCATGCAGACATAAAGTTGATAGAACTATTTACATTTCCCAGAAAGTGAAACTAGAAGACATGCAAAATATTAAAAAAATCAAATTTAGACTGACGTTCTCTAATTCTGGCAAAATGAACATTTAGAGAAAACCTCTTTTTGAAGGGCACTGGGGGACAGTCAGTTTTTAGCCAGCAGTACTGAGGGGACATTCTGAGCACTGCTGTAGATACTGGCTACTATATTCACAGACTAGAGGGAAAAAGAAGACTCTCTTCAGCACATGAATAGATACATTGACTGGCTGTGAGACAAGTAATAGCCTTACTCATCCACACACAAATTTCGGCCAGAGAAGTCCTCTTTTAAGCAGAGCACAAATGATGCATGATGCATACTTATGCAGATGAAGTGTAATTTACCTTGAATTTATTTAATTATTCTTGGTCCATGGGGTTTCTGAAAAAATAGCCTGAATGCTACATTACTGTAGGTTTTTAAAAAAGGTCCACGTCTCTGTTAATTTCTTTTTTCTTCATTGCATAATAGTGTGTACATGTTAGAATTTGGTTATAACCATCACACAGTAGTAGTTAACATTTCCGATTAAAAGGATCACAGGAATATTGATTACCATAGTAGAAATATAATTTGTTTCTTTGCTTTTAAAATACCTGTAGGATACTTTTTCACATTTTTAATGGCAAAAGCAATACAAATATTTAAAAGCACATTTATTTCCTGTTCTACTCCATTTCATTGTTTTCTGCTTTTTTATTCTTTTGCAGAAAAAGCTGTAAAATTGATGTCCAACTATAGCTGCCTTTTTATAATATTTAATTTCTGTATGTGAAGAAAGAATTAAATCTTCTCCTACACACATGCTAAATGGTTTTAATTTGAAAAAAAAAGGGTCTGTACCTTCATTTCTGCTATTTAAAGGGCAGCGTTGCAAATTTGTATAATGAAGTACTTAATTTTAGCCTGTTACGTTTTTTTTCAGACTTAAAAAGTAATAGATGCTCAATACATAAGTGCGTGAAAAAAGAATCAAGGTTTGAGCCATATCAAGTGTTTCTAGCTCAATAGTAGTTTCTACTCCTGAGAACCCCAAAGCTTTTTCTATTGAAAGATTTCTTCCTAACCACCGACTTCTCCTCTGATAAGTGAACAAATGGCACTTGTTCCTCAGGAGGGGAGGGATTTCCAGATCCCATCCAATGCAGACTGACTAGGAATAGTTTTGCCTTGGGAGTTGATGATGGCAATGTAGAAGTACAGTTAGTTAAAATAAGGAGATTTGGTGAATTTCCAGCTTTCCCCTCAGATGCTCAGCACCATCCAAATGTCAGCTGTGTTATGAAGAGCAAATTAATAATATTGGCTTTGAACTTGGCTTCCAGCTATGGTACCGCTTGTTCTTTTCAAGCAGTCCCACTTTGCCAATGGCTCTACTATTTTCTTAACCTTTGTTTGGAATTTTATTTGACTCCTGGGCCATGGCAACCTTTAACTAATCACTAGAAAAGGAAGGCAATTAAACACACCTTATTCAACTTGAAAAGTTAATAAGGAATGTGTTCTCCCTGAGCCTGGGGTGAACTTCTTCTGTCTTTCACATTTCAGTTCTTCCTGATCCAAGTCTTCTTTTACTAGGTAAGGGTCAAAACAGATTTGGTTTCTAGATACTTTACATTTAACAGCACCAGGAATCTCTTCTCTTCTCTGAATTCCTATCTCATTCAGCTTCTTACATTAAAATGTTAATGTTCTTTAGAATTTTTTTTTCTATTTTTTTCTTCTGTTTCATGATCTATTGATTTCCCCAACTAGACTGCTAGGTTGTCACTTACCTGATGGCAATAAACTCATGTAGGTCCTTCCCAATCCTCCCTCCCTCCCTTCTCCTTGCTTCTTTCCTTCCTTTTTTCTGTCATCCAATATAAGCTGACATCTATCTTTGCAACAGGCTGAGGCTTCAAAAATACATAAGAGCATACAAAAGTCCTATAGAACTGTTTCAAAGGAACTACTTTTCATGTCTGAATGACAGTTAATACTCATGAACAATTATGTATAGATTTTTTTTTATTCTTCAAATTTGGGAGAGGTGGTTACAGAGTTTAAACATGTACAGACTAACTAAACAGTTGATGAACAGTTTTCACTTGCATTATTTCTTGGGAAGTCACAGATATCATATGCAAATTGATAATATTACCCCCATTGTATATGTGATCAAAGCAAAGCTGTTTTATCTTGGTGATAGAAGAGTGGGGGTGAGTTTTGTGACGTGCTTGCTGCATCAGACAGTGTCCAGTGGCATTATTTGGGCATATACCACTATTTCTGTTTGAAGCCTAAGAAAATGAAAACCTTATTTGAAATCACACAAGTACTGTGTGTAGACCAGGTTTCCAGGTTTACTATTTTTTTTCTCTCTCTCTACAGTGAATATTCCCCAAAACATGGGCAGCCTGTTGTCAAGTTATTTTTACATCATACCTAGCTATAAAAGTAATTTTATATCTATTGATATAATAGTCTTGGAAATTAAGAATTGAAATTCTGAAAGTAGCTGAAAGGTAAAGATTATTATATAAATCCAAAAAAAAAACTTTCTTAGTTTGTTACATTTGTATAATCAATGAATGTAGGTGGAATGCACTGTGTACCAAAACTGTGCTGGGCATCACAGATATAATGAGAAATGACCAGATTCCTTGACTTCCTCATAAGCAAGAGGTTAGTTTGCTAAAATATTGGAACTTTGGGAACACTTAACAGAAGATGATGTTTGCAACCTTCTCCTCTTCTGAAATCAAGCTCGAAGATGATGTTTGGCTTGTTAGCAACTCTTGCTAGCGAATCCACCCCAGAAATGTAGGGCTGTTGATCCAGTTTGTAGATCACTGAGATTCTTTTAGTGCTCTTTAAACACTACGTGAGGTGAGCCAACAACTACTCTCCAGGGATGTCTTTTCTCTTTAGATTACAAAGGGAGATAGCTAGTTCATCTCCTAGTCCTCACATGGCTGAGATGCATTCTTCAGAATTAAATATCTTAACTCTTAAGGCATAAAGCTGAGCATAGTGCTTCAGTCCAAATATTTTGTGAAGAGTTGGCATGTGCTAGACTAAGTGTTTCAGATGCAATGATGAGTGTGAAATGGTCTCACCTTCAATTGAGGTGGAATTCAAATTGAGATTAAAAGTTGATTTGGTAAATAACAAATACAAGGAAGGTAATAAAACTGATCATTATATCTCAGGCATTACCAGCTGGGTTTATAATAATAAAATATTAGGTCAATTGTGTATGTAATAGAGCTAGTAAGTATGTAACTGGAATTTAAAATCCAAATGGCCTAACTCCAAAGCTGCTAAGCTATATGTGTTCACCAGATTCCTCCGATGCTGAGATGGGTCATTTTAGCAGTTCAAAAACCCTATTACAATAGGACTTAACCTTTATGATTGAGATTCTCAACATTTAGAAATCATCTGGAAGTCTGTTGCAACAAAGATTGTTCAGGACCCAAAAACTCAGTAGGTTTGCGATGGGGCTGAATAATTTGCATTCATACTATCTCAGAAGTGACACTGATCGTTCCTGGAGTGGCACTGACCTTGGGAATGTTTGCCAAACTTTAGCGTACAGGAGAATCACCTGGACGGCTTGTTAAAAAACATTTTTGGGCATCTGCCATGGAGGTTCAGAAACTCTGGAATGAGGCTAAATCATTTTTATTTCAAACATTCTTTCAAGTGATGTTCAATAGCATCTAAAAGTCAATTTTAGACTCTGCTGATTCATGGTCTGCACTGAGAGCTAAAGAACTATCTAAATAAGTGGATGGAAACAACCTAGTAAGAAATCCAATTTGGGGAAATATGAAACCTTTGATCAAAATAGGTACTCTAACTTGAAATTATCATCCTGGAAGCAGAAAAAAAAATGTGGGAAACTGAATGGTATGAATCTGATGGACAACTTAAAGAAGTTGTAAGTGCTATAAGTAATAACTGATGATGATACATAAAAAAAATGTTCTGCACTTAGAGGGAGATGGGGGTGGCTTGGTGGATATAGTGATTTCTTTAGCTGTTTACTTAGAGATGCATTCTTTTTTTTTTTTAATAGCTTGTCCATGCATTCATTGTAAACATCAGTGTAAGACTGATAAAAAGATTAAAATGATAGAACATGTCTTTAAATGCTATGGCCAGAAATAGTATCCATGTAGAGAAAAATGGTGGGCCAGGGTCAAGTCCTAGAGGGAACTCCATGTTTAGAGGTAGGTCTAAGAAGAAACAAATAAAGAAAATGGAGAAGTCACTAGCAATGGAGGATAAACAGGAGAGTGTGGTGTCACAGGAAAGGCTTTCCTAGGAGGATTTATTGGTTAATGGATTAGAATGCTGCTGAGAATTCACATAACACAGGGAAAAACTGACTTCTGATTTGGCACCATAGAGACCTGCAAGTCATCTTATTGCAGTGTTTCGTGAAACCCCAATGGACTTCCTTACAGAAAAAGTATAGTGAGGAATTGGGATAGAAATGTAAATAATTCATCAATATGCATGTTTTGGAATTTGTTTTGAAATACAGTTTTGAAATTGAATTTGTTTTGAAATACAGTTTTGTATATTAATGTTCCTTTCTTATTAATATTTCACATTTTTCATTAGACCTTATTTATATTACCTTTTAATATGAGATATCCATTATTATTTTTCTTTTTTCTAAATCATTCTATCTTCATATGATTGTTTTTTCCAGATGAATTTCAAGATATTTTAACAGTTTATGGAAAAAGAGTTGTCAGGATTTTCATTGGAATTACTTTTAATTTTTAGATTAATCTAAGAAAATGAACTTTTTTTTCATATTGAATCTAGCTTAACATGAATTCAGTGATTTCCTACGTCCTTCAAATGTTCTTATAAATTCTCCAGTAAATTCTGTGGTTTTCTTCCTTTGGACACTAAAATTTTTAGTCACTTAATATATCTGTTGCCATGGTGAATGTTGCTGTTATATAATATATATATTTCAATAGTGGCAAAATATGCATAATATAAAAACTTACCATTTTAATAATTTTTAAGTGTATGGTCGATGGTATTAAGTATATTCACATTATTGCACAACCACTGTCACCATCCATCTCCAGAACTTTTTTCATCTTCTCAAATCAAACTCCATACCCATTAAATAATAATTCCCACATAGATACTCTCTATGTCTATGAACTGGGCTATGCTAGGTAATTTGTATAAGCAGGGTCATACAGTATTTGTCCATTTCTACTGGTTTATTCCAGTTAATGTGATGTCTTCAAGGTTCTTCCATGTTGCAGTATGTATCAGAATTTCCTTCCTCTTAAAGATGAATAATATTCCGTTGTAGGTGTACACCATATTTCATTTTTTCATTCATCTGTCTATGGGCAGTTGGGTTCCTTCCACATTTTGGCTATGGTGAATAAGACTGTTCTGAACCATGAGTGTACAATTGTCAGTTTAAATCCTTGTTTTCAGTTTTGGGGGGAATATACCTTGAGGTAGAATTGCTGAATCATGTGACGATTCTATTTTTAATTTTTCATGAACTGCCATACTGTTTTTCCATGGCAGCTACAGCAATGTCATTCCCACCAACAGTGTACAGTGTTCCAACTTCTTCACATCCTGGCCAACATCTGTTATTTTCTGTTTTCTTAACAATATCTGTCCTAATGTGTGTGGAGTGGTATCTTACAATTTTGATTTGCCTTGCCCTAATGATTAGTGATTTTGAGAATCTTTTCATGTTCTATGGGCCATTCATATATCATCTTTGAAGAAGTGTCTACCCAAATTTTTTGCCTATTTTTTTTCACTATATAACATCCTTTTTTGTCTCTTGCAACCATTTCCAACTCAGAGACTAAATTATCTGATATTAATATAACTCCCTTGCTCTCTTTTTTGTTATTTGCATGGGCTATCCTTTCCTTTATTTCACTTTCAATGTCTGTGTTTCTTAGAGCTAAAATGAGTTTCTTTTGGACAGTGTATAGTTGAATCCTGTATTTTTTGTTTGGTTATCTTTTTTTTTTTTAATCCGTTTTGACAGTCTATGATTTTTGGGTGGGGACTTTATCCATTTATGATTAAAATAATTACTCATAGGAAGGGACTTAGTATTATATAGACTATAGGTTTCATAGATTTTTTGGCCCCTTATTTCCTCTATTACTGCCTTCTTTTGTATTTTTTTGAGATTTTTACGTGGCATGTTTTGATATCCTTCTCATTTTTTTATGTTTATCTTTTATAAGCTTTATTTGTGGTTTCCATGAGGATTACATATAGCATCTAAAAGTTTTACTACAGTTTTAAGTGATATAGACATAACATCAATTGCATGCAATCCTTGACTTTTTTTAGCTCCATCCTTCGTACTTTGTTATTAATGTTCTAAATTGTCTTTGTATTGTATACTTAACATATAAATATTTTTTATGTTTTTACTTAAGTATGTAGAAACGTAAACTGTAGAGATAGAAGCCAAAGTCACAGTAATAATCATTTTTATATTTGTCCTCGTATTTATCTTTGTGGGAAACTTTGTATTTTCATATGACCTCAAGTTCCTGCCTAGCTATCTTTTCATTTAAACTTGAAGGACTTCCTTTGGCATTTCTTGTAGAGCAAGTCTAATGGAAATGAGGTCACTTATCTTTTATTTGTCTGGGAATGTCTTAAATTCTCCCTCAAAGGAACTTTTGGCCAGACATAGATTTTTTGTTTGTTTGTTTGACAGTTTTTTCTTTCAGTACTTGTACATGATGTCACTTTTTCTTCTTTGAAGATCCTTTATCTTTGTCTTTTAATAGATTGATTATTATATATCTCAGTGTGGGTCTCTTTGGGTTTATCTTATTTGGAATTCATTGAGCTTATGTGTTTTTATAACCATGTGTTTCCTCAAATTTGAAGAGTTTGTTACTATTTCTTCAAACAAATTCTAAGACATTCACTTTCTCTTTTTCTTCTCCTAGAATTTCCTTAATATGTATACTGCTGTACTAAATGCTAACCAATAAATCCCTTATTTCTGTTTACTTTTCTCTTTTTCTTTTAGCTCCTCAAACTTGATAATTTCAAATGACCTGTCTTAGATTCACAGATTCTTTTTTCTACTGAATCTCCTGTTGAATCCTTTTACTGAATTTTTCAATTCAGGTGTATTTTTCAACTCGAGAACTTTTTTTTCTAATAATTTTCATATATTTGTTAATATTCTTATTTCATGTATATTTCAACTTTTTTCTAATAATTTCCATATATTTGTTAATATTTTTATTTCATATTTCCCAATTCCTTTAGTTCTTTGTCCATGTTTTCCTGTAGCACTTAGAGCATTCTTCTGATTGCTATCTTAAAGTCTCTTTAATAAATTCAAAGCATTTGTTATTTTACAGTTACTTTCTAGGACTTTATTTTGTACCTTATTTATTTATTTATTTATTTGTCTTTTTGCCTTTTCTAGGGCTGCACTCGTGGCATATGGAGATTCCCCAGGCTAGGGGTCTAATCAGAGCTATAGCCACTGCCCTACGCCAGAGCCACAGCAATGCCATATCCGAGCTGTGTCTGCAACCTACACCACAGCTCACGGCAACGCCGGATCCTTGACCCACTGAGCAAGGCCAGGGATCGAACCCGCAACCTCATGGTTCCTAGTCAGATTCGTTAACCACTGAGCCACGACGGGAACTCCTTATTTTGTACTTTAAATGGACTATATTCTCCTGTTTCTTTGTATGACTTATTACCTTTTGCTAAAAATTGGGCATTTGAGAAAATAGCCACCTCTTGCAGTCTTTGGAGACTAGCTCTGTAGAGAGGAATTTGTTCTCTAGTCAGTTCAGCAGGAAGCCTCAAGATATTCTCAGGTACTTTTGCAGCTTTTGCCTTGGGCCTATGTGTATGTGTTTCCCCCCACCCCACCCCAATTCCCCTGTACAGGTGACTATTTTTGAATGTCTTAATATCTTTAAGAGTTTCACCTTGCATTTTCTTAAGGTCTGAAGTGTTCTACTATGTATCCCTGCTAGTAATCTCTTGTCCTCAGATTTTGCTCCTCTACAGTCCTCCTGCAGTTTTCATGTGCAATGGAAACCTCCATTGCCTTTCAAGTCTTTGAACCTGAGATCCAAACCATGCTACTCTTTCTTTCAGGCAAGATGGGAAGCAGTCCCTCAGGTAGTGCACAGATAGGCCAGAACATGCAGACAAGTTCCACTCATTTCTTCCATCTGAAGTAAGAAGGAATTGGAGATTGAGCCACTTCCTTCTGATCATGCTGCTCTGTGCCAGGGAGGGAACAGGGGCATTCAAAAATGCCATGAACTTTCCTACATTTTGGAATGTGACTTTTCTAAATTGGGCATTTGCTTGGTTGCTGCAAATCCATAACTGATTTTCAGAGCTCCCATAATGCTATTTTAATCAGTTTGTAGTTAATTACTTGATATTTCCATGGGGGACTGAGGGCCTGGAACTTTCTAGTCTGCCATCTTGATATCAGATCTCTTTCCTTTTTCAGTGCATTTTTTATTTTTTTGCAATTTTAGTTGTGGTTTTGCAGCCTAAACAGGTTCAAAATCACAGATGATCAGCCAGACCTCTAAACCATGATGACAGGAATATGAAACTATTACTGAAAAATATGTTGATGATAGCTGTCATTTTTGTTTTGTTTCTCATTTAATGGTGATCCATCTAGGATTGTTTCACAAACATAATTATCAGGGAGTGATAAATGCCAAATTATAATTGAGATAATTGCTAGTTCTTTTATAAACAAATTAAATTGTGAACAATTAAAACCAAATCAGAATTTAAAAAAAATAATAAAGCAAATAGCAATAAAAGGCTCTTGCTTTGCATTTCTAACAGCCTCACAGGTAATGCTGATGCTGTTATCTGTAGTTGACACTATGAGTAACACTAATTCAGCACCACTTCATGAATATACTGACAGCACAAAGCTATAACAGACGTCATTTTTAAAAATATGTAACTGGTGATCATTTACCAAAAAGACGCACTTTGTGTAGCATAGAGTCCTCTAATTAGAGAAGCATAATAAATGAGGTACTGGTGAATGTCCATGCATGTAATGGGTAGTCCTAAGAAGCAGTAGGTATTACAAGTATTGAATTTCAAATTAAATTTGAAAAAAAAGTCTATGATTATATTTTCTTTATTGATATTCTTAAATGTTGTAGGGAACTGTAACTATAGTTCCTAATTGTGGACATTATTTTACAAAGTTTAATTATTATTTATTTTGAGGTCCTGCATTTAATTTACGAAAATTTTATCTAGAATATTTGCAGCTATTTCTTTCTCTAAATTGAGCTTAAATTTTTTAATGTGCTTTCTTTTTCCTACATATCATGAAGACAATATAAACTTAATAAAAATTTAGAATTTTTTCTTCTTTCAACTCTAAAGTGTTTCAAATAGTACAGGAATTATTTGTATCATGGAAGCAAAATCTGTGGCCCTGTACTTTTGTGAAGCTACTTAAAAATTATTTCAGCTTCTTTCATGTCTACTGGCCTATTCCAGTTTGTAAATTTTGTAATTTTTTTGTTAAAAGAAAAAAATGCACACTTTGTTGAATTTTCTATACCCAAGTGTTTATTTTTATACAAATTTCTACTTAAAAAAGTAAAAAAAAATCTTATTCCTGTTGTCTTTCGAGATTTTTGTCTTTGTAGTAATATAATCCCACCATGTCCAAATGCTGACTGAATGTTCAAAGAAAAGATTTTATGTCAGTACAAGGAAATTAATAACTTCTCTCCTCATTTTTCATAGAACATTTTTGTGATTTTCTATTTTGCCCTTATTTATGTAAATTTGTGCTATCTTGGTGGTAAGCACAATTTTTATTAGGGAAAGTTCTTTTATTCATTGGGAAATGTTCTTTTTTTTTTTTTTTTTTGGTCTTTTTAGTGCCATACCCACGGCATATGAAATTTCCTAGGCTAGGTGTCAAATCGGAGCTGCAGCTGCTGGCCTATACTGCAGACACAGTAATGCGGGATCTGAGCTGGGTCTGTGACCTACACCACAGCTTATGGCAATGCCGGATCCTTAACCCACTGAACAAGGCCAGGGATGGAGCTTACATCCTCATGGATAATAGGTTCGTTACTGCTGAGCTATGATGGGAACTCCAGTTCTTATTTTAATTTGTATTTACAGCTGAATCTAGAGCAATAGTCTATATTCTAAAGGACTCCAATGCATATGTTAAATAGAATGGTTTAACGAGAACTGGCCAATTCTTGAGTGCCCATGTCTCAAGGTTTTACATACCAGAGCTGGCTAAACTTTCCTAAGAATGATATGAAAGGATTTTTATTAATTTTAAGAATCATTTTCTAGGTGGCTTTTAACTCTAAAATGCTATGCTGTCCTAATATCATGAAATGATGTAGACCATTTAAAAGAATTTTAACTTTCCTCAAGATATTTTCTAATTATTAAGTGTAAATGTCTTTGGACTGTTTCTTGACCTTTCCACAGTTGAGACTATAATGGTTAATGTGAGCACCATGAATAAAGCTAAATCATTTAAGTAAAAAATAGTTCAACATTCTGAGATATTTATCAGGAAATTCCACAAAAATATTGTGGATTGAATGTCTTTCCACATTTTTTCAAGAATTGATTGAATTCATTTCAGAAAATATTAAGTCTGTTGGTGAAGTCTTAAGCACATCCAAAGGGTTTTAAAGCAATAAAATAAACACAGGGAGGGAACAAAAGAAAAATGAAAATTTGAATTTTTGATGATTGGTGTGACTATGTTGAGAATCAGACAAGTTAAGAATCAATATATTCCATGTTAATAATCTAAGCCTAAAGTTTAAGTTCACCTTTTTAAGGATATTTTAAATGTCCTTCTTTGTGGTTATTAGGGAGCAGACATATGATAGAAGAAAATCTGTTTTTTATTAAAATTTTACTCATCTAATCTACAGACATCATTTCGATACCTTTTCTCCCTTGTTTCTTGTTCTAAATCACTTTTTGATACAGTTTTAATAGAGAGGGATCATATTTCTTCTCAAGATGCACATGGCAGATGAATGTGGAGTTTTTAATGGGTAGTAGAAGTGGAATTTATACTTCTATTAATTATATATATTTATATTCTTTACCTTACTTTTAAGAAAATTGGATTTGTTGGTTTGACTTTTTTCCTTATTTTGCCAAATGAAATGATATATAAACCTTGCATGTTTTCTGCTTATGATTTCTAGCATTTTTTCCTTTGTATTTGAATGAATTTAATATGTATTTGGATTTAGGTAAACTAGGTGTCTTGTGGACATCCTTGTCTTGTAAGCTAAACTGTTCTCTGAAAGGTGATGAGTAATTTCATTGACAGTAAATGCAACGTAAAGAGCTAAGTTACACTGAGATATGTCACTTATTAACAGTAAGTGGATTTGTAAATCTCATTTTTCTTATCTGAAACTCTGTGAAAACAACAGTAATCCTATCTGGTTCTAGTGAGGATTTTGTGAGATTATGAATATAAAGCCCATCGTATAATACCAAACATATAGTAAGCTATCTATTATTACTATTAGGAAATATGTGATAGACATTATGCAATTGCATCATATTCAGAAGGTGAAAAGCACACTCTTAAGTCATTACTCTAATAATATGCCTTGAATTCTAGTGACAGTGAATCAAGATCAGAATCAGTAGATTTAAAATTATAATATACTCTTGATTCCTTGACTGGACTGAAGCATCCATTATAATGGCTTGCATGCATTTTTCCTTTTTCTTATACCTCCTTTAGAGTTAATAAATATGAAAGCGTTTATGATTCTTGGCCCAGATACTCACTTCCTATTTTTTGTCACCCCTTCTTTCATTCTCTCTTGGTTCTTGGGATGAGTGTTTCAAACTTTCAGACCATCATAGGCTTCTATTTCTTTCTAATCTCAATCTGGCTTCTGAGTAGCATTAGGTGGAGCCTTAAAATGGAAAATATCTTGCCATCACGTCACAAGAGATTTTTTTTTAATGGCCGCTTTCAAGGCATATGGAAGTTCCTGGGGCCAGAGATTGAGTCTCAGCCTTAACTGCAAACTATATCACAGCTGCGGCAAAGCTGAATCTGTTAACCCACTGCAGAGGCCAGGGATAAAACCCGCGCCTCCACAGTGACCCAAGACACTGCCATCAGATTCCTAACCCACTGTGCCACAGCAAGAACTCCCACATCACACGATTCTGTTGAAGAAACTCACCTAAGGAACCTGCAGTCACATTCATTCCAGAAAACTGTTTATGGTACCAAGACAACTGCTGTTTGTCATGATGTTACTTTAATGCTGATGACTTGGTGATCCATTGTCTTGATTTATGTGGAATAAGTTTATGAATGGAAATTCTAACCAAAATCCAAGAGGAATAGAGGTATTAGATAATAAGATTAATAAGCCTGAAAGAGAGGTATGGAGTAAGGCATTAAAAAAAAAAAAGTGGAATTAACCTCTGCTGGATTTGGTTCATCAGCGTGGAAGACAAACCTCAAGCTATTGATCTGACAAGGGGGAAATCAGTAACAAAATACTTCCTATGCGTGGTTTCTTCTTGCATTTGTTTAGGACATAGTTCTTTAAATCCAAAAGGTTTATAGCAGAATTAAATGCCAACATCACTATATGAAAATTGGCTTTTGTGCTTTAACCTGTGAGTCACAAGAACCCATTTATAGTTTATCAAATGTCTGCTATTTTATTTATCTTTGTTTAAAGGAAGGCTATGGCTTTTGGCGTGGTTTGTGCACATATCAGTGAATGGGAAACCTTTATGTTTTGCCTCGTTTGTCCCCAGATCACTTGGCTATTTCTGAAGAAAGGAGGCTTTATGGAGCAAAAGAGGTTGGGTTGTTTAGGAAGAAAGAAACAAGAGGCGTAGTGTTTTATAAATTTTATTGCAAAGAAAACTTGGCATTCATTTCAAATCAGTGTGGTCTAGTCTTTACTTCAGTGAATTATGCTTACATATTTCTAATCAACAGAGCAGAACACAGATCATCTTAAAAAATGAAAAGCTTTGCTATATGTGTTGTAAGAATTGCTCAAGTTTATCTTTCTGCATCAATCATACCTCCTTGCCAGTATCATGCATGCTGCCCAGGGAGAGGATGTCATTAACCATTGACATAGAATCACTCATTTAATTTAGTTACTACATCCTGCTGATTTTTATGTGTGGCAGGGGAACCGTTTAAAAAGGACCTTTTGGGTTGACAAATGTGTACTACTTTGCAGTGAGGGGCATTTTGAATGATTTTCCCCATCCCTAGACTTTTTTCTCCTATATCAGATTGAAAATTAGTCTATGGTGCTTCCACAATATCAGTATTTATATCTTTATAGTAGATTCCATTGTAGCAAGAAAAAATTGTAAGTGGGAACACTTTATTATTTTGCAAAGTATTTTGGCTATCATCCTAGTGTTTAGAGGCAATGTAATTTAATGCCATTTTATATTTTGGACAGCAGGCATAAAACTTTTCTGGTTTTATCTCTTGGAGAAATAGGATCCCCCTTCCCCCAAAGATAGCCATTTATAATAAATGCATCTTTGAATAATTAAATGAGCCACCAAAGAAGAAAAAAGATTCTAATCAGCTTTCAAACTGTGATTCTTCCATGCACTGAATCATTCCTTTATGAATACATTTCTTTTGGAGCATGTATAATTATGAAACTTTTTTTTTTTTTTTATCTCGGTAGGAACTGGGAAGTAACAGCCCTCCACAGAGAAACTGGAAGGGAATTGCTATTGCCCTGCTGGTGATTTTAGTTGTATGTTCACTCATCACTATGTCAGTCATCCTCTTAACCCCAGGTAATCTGTCTTTATTACTCTCTTATGATGGTATTGTGGATGATAATTTCACATTCAAATGCCTTAAGAGGGTAGTCGTATGTGGTATCTTAGGGCACATTAGCATTGGTTGGAACAAAAAAAAAAATGCATAACCAGACCTTTTGCAAATGGCACAGTAATTCTGTGGTTTAAATATCATGCAAGATATTTTGGGGCAGCTGAAATGTAAAATACATGTATTGAGAATACCAAGGAGACCTTTGGTCTCCACTGCTACTTAGAGACTTGTTGTGTTTGTCAGTTTAATAGATGCAGGGGGATATTTGACTTTCCTTGTGGGTGGAGATGAGGGAGTGGAGTCTGGAAGTTTACATATGTAGGAGATAGTTCAATACTAATGACATAAGGGAGATTTGACACAGAGGGTTAAATCAAAAGAGAAGGAGCTAAGCCTCTAAATATGGACACCTCTACTTTCTTTCTCTTTTCTTTTTCCTCTGTAGTTTTTACATTCCCAGTTTCTCTCTGTCGAAAGACACTCTCCAAACTGCCCTTATAATATTCTTTAAATTGTGATCTTGAGATTAAAGAATGGAACAGTAATATGTAAATTATCAGTAGGCTTAATTCCTTTTGGGGATTAATTCCATAAGCAGAAGTTTTACTGCTCTTTAGTAGGTGCTAATACAGAAGGCTGAGAAAAGCTGCTTACATTTTCAGCTCCCAAACTGTCTCCCAAGAACAACAACAACAAAAAATATTTGGCATGCTGCTACAACCCATCCAACTAGCTTTCTCAAAGACTGCTCACCAAATATGGCTGAGCGTTATAAACAATAGTCATTTCTCTGAGCGGATTGAGCTAGTCCATAAATCAACTGATATTATGTAGTTATAGCCTGTCGTGAAACACTAAGTGTACTTCAGTTCCTGCCCCAGTTTTGTTATTTCCAAGCTCCTTAAACATGTTGAGTTTATTTCCTCATATACAGCATGTGATTAACAAAAGTTCTCTTTCATAGAATAACTTGGTCAACTAATTATGGTGAGTAATTAAATAGCAGTATCAGTTGCTACAATATGGTACTTTGTGAAATACACTGTCTTAGTAGGAACGTTGACTTTGAAATGTATAGATTTCCAAAAATACAGTTTGTAATTATTATTTAACATATGAAGAGACTGAGAAAGAAATTAAGGCAGTCAGCAGAGAGGAAAGGGGAGAGAAGGAGAATTAAAAAAGAAAGGAAAAAAAAACATTTTCCCTGTGAAGAGCTGGCTTATCCATTATTCTCTTCAGGAGCAATCTTTTAACTGCCTCATTTGTACATCTGCGGTACAGTGTAATTGAGCAATGTGATGGCTTGTAAGTTGCTGCCAACTGCCAAGAATATTTGCTCAAGGAAGATGAGCTTATATTCAGCATAGTGTTTCACTTAAACATAGGAATGTTGACATAATTATTAAAAAATGAATGACTTCTCTTGGTGTCTATCAAACAAATGGAAGAAATTGATGTCATGAAATGCCTATGTGTTTCTCTTGAACTTTCTTCCATCAAATTCTAGCATCCTTTCCCCAGTGATTCACTTTCTCAGATTTTCTTGTTCATTCTCTGAGGCTCTGGTGATCCTTTAGGGTCAGTGAGAGTTTGATATAACAATGACCTTGCAGAGTTAGTCACTCACTAAATGAAACTTCCTCTATCCAACCCTTTTCAAGTTGTCTTAGTAATAAAAACATAGTATGGTTGCATTCATTTTGTCATGCACTTACTCATTTCTGAAAGCAAGGGTTTAAGCAAGGCACAGCTTCATTTGAGTTCTGGCTGTAACAGTACTAGTTTTGTGAAGTTGACTAGTAATTGAACCTTGTCTGTCACTTCAGTTGTCCGTAATATGGATGCAACTCATAATTCCAACTTTATGGAGTCACTATTAGGGATAAATGAGATAATAAAATGAAGATATTAGGTACGGGGGGTAGATTGCTGCTGCCATTTCTCTTATTATTTTTATATTAAGTACTTACGGACCAGCAGACACAGTGTCAAACTCTGTGTTACATGAGGGAGATTTCTAAGAAAAAATATTGTCTTTCAGGAGTATAGATCTGTGATTTCAATTTTAAATTATGGCAGGTGGAAAAGTACTAAATATTTAATTTGGAGTCAGTATTTCAGTGGTCTGTTCATTCACTTATTCATACATTAACAGATGATCATGGAGCTCTTAGAACATTCTAGGTACGCTGTATTTAGCCTTGTCATCCTGTGCTTTCTGTCTGTCACTTCCAATCTCCTTTATACCAAACACACAGCAGCCACACATCCTCACCCAAAGACGATTAATCATACAAATGGAAGTAGCAATTATTATGTAGATTTATAATTTACTGCTTTTTACATACCACATGTTCAAATGTCTTTGGATTTCACTGTTATTTTTGGCAGGGATGTTATGAAAAAGAAAGGTCAGTATGCTTGAGTAGAAAAAGTATTGCCACAAAAAGCAATTGACCTGTATTCTACACTCTGGTTGTAAACTCAATGTCACCAGGGGTTGGAAGATTATATAAATTGATGACGTGGATAAATGTAATGGTGGTGGTTAGGAATTTGTTTGAGTGATGAACAAGAAAATATCAGCCTGTCTATATGGCCTTCAGGATGGGCTCAAACCAAACAGCAGAGTGAAATATAAGGCCAGCAAGCTATCAGTTTATGTTCCAAGACCCGAGTCCTAAACCCGGAAGTCCTTGTAGAAGTTACCTAGGCTTGCCTCCCTCATTAGACAGGAAAAAACCCTGAGTTTGTTTAACCTTTGAGTCTGAGGGCTAGAATGTGCATCAAGACCATGAGGGTAGACTTTTGATTTAGTACCTGTACATGCCTGTGTATGTCTGTGGTCAGACCCCTGTGTACTGAGCCTTCCTCTTCTTTTTTTTATTTTATTTAGATTTTTATTTTTTCTACTATAGTTGATTTACAGTGTCATGTCAATTTCTGCTGTGCAGCAAAGTGACCCAGTTATACATATTTATATATACGTTCTTTTTCTCACATTATCCTCCATCATGTTCCATCACAAGTGACTAGATGTAGGTCCCTCTACTATATGGCAGGACCTCATTGCTTATCCACTCTGATGCAGTAGTTTCTCTTCTAACCCTCTTCAGATCCGAGATCCCTCCACAAATAGGGAAGGAAGAACTCCAAGTAAAGGAATAACATGCAACATCACCCTCTAATCTTTGCTTTGTCCACAAATATATCCCCAAGCCCCAGCTATCTAGGTAAATCAGTCAGGCAGATAAAAACTCTCAAGCGGGAAGAGAAATTCATGTCAGGAGGGGAAACTTCTAATTCTGAAATAATTCAGGATGATACTTGACTTTTTTAGGATAAAGGACTGACTGTAGAACAATCCTTTCAATAAGAGTGAACATCAGAAATTTGGATGCTTTTTATAGCTATATGACCTTGGGCAAATCTCTTACCTCCTTTGACCTTGAGTGTTTTGTTGAAGAAAAGGACGTCTTTGGTTTGCCAGAATTTGAAGTGATTTCTTGATGTTCATTATAGCTCTGATATCTATGATCTAATAAAAACATCAGCAATATCAGTGTATTGCTTCATAACAAATATAGCAACAGACTAAATCTGGTGAGCTCTCTCACTAAGACCCTTGAACTTTAGAAATACATGTGACTTTTTTTGGGGGGGGATAAAACATACAAAGGGTTATCTAGTCTAAGAGATGATTTAGAAACTGTTTTGCTCAAAATAGCATCATATTTTGCAGGTAAGTGCTAAGGAAGGCAAGCCTGTAACCAGAGAAACACATGTTCATTGTAATTTTGGCTTGATTGCAAATTTTATTACAGAAGTAATTTGACACAGGTGTCTTAATTTCCAAGATTGTCAGCAACTTCCCTCCCTTGTGAAAAGAAGTCCTGATTATTTTTGAAGGGTGGCTTAACCATTCAAGTATTTCTTTAATAAGTAAGTGTTTCTGAAAGAAAAAAATTCCATTTTTTTCTGATTAAAGGACAAGCTTATTGAGATGTATTAATAAAGCCCACATTTTTTAAAAGTTTTATTAAAGTATAGTTGATTTATAAGGTTGTGATCGTTTCTGCTGTCCAGCAGTGATTCCATTATACTTGTACCCACATCCATTTTCTTTCAGATTCTTTTCCCCATAGAATAGAATATTGGTAAAGTTCCCTGTGCTGTACTGCAGGTCCCTATTGGTCAGTCATTCCCTATACCTCAGTGTGCATATGCCAATCCCAATCTCCCAGCACATTACTCCACCTGTCTCTTTTGGTAACGATAAGTTTTTCAAAGTCTGTGAGTCTATTTCGGTTCTGTAAATAAGGTCATAGATATCCCTTTTTTTTAGATTCCACATATAAATGATATATGATTTTTGTCTTTTACCGTTTGACTAAATTCACTTAATATGATAGTTTCTAGGTCCATCCACGTTGTTGCAAATGAAATTATTTCATACTTTTTTATGGCTGAGTAACATTCCATTGTATGTATGTACCACCTCTTCTTTATCCATTCCATATGATCCAGCAATCCCATTCCTGAGCATCTCCTTCTCCAGAGAAAACCATAATTTGAAAAGACACATGCACCCCAGTCTTCATTGCAGCACTATTTACACGAGTCAAGACATGGAAACAACTTAAATATCCATCCACATAATATTTGTTTGTATTATATTCATTTCAAGAAAAAAAGTACCCACATTTATTTTCCAAATATGTAACAGTAAGATCAGTAATTATACTCTACAAATATATTAGTGTACATTCAGGCCTGAAGTTCTAGAAATTAGTCTTAAATAGCTATGCATTACTTTGCAGTCTCATATTTATATGTGATATGCAGAATGACAGTGAACATGGTCAGGAAACATTGCAAGCAGAAAACAATTACCATTTTGACCTGCTTTGAAAATAGAGATGCATATTGTGTGAGTTAGAATATATTTGGTAGAGGGTATTCATCAAGCTCTTCAGTCTGGTTGCCATATTGAAATAACCACCTATAGACTGTGCATATTCCATCAATTCTTCAGCAGCAGTGGCCTGTTGCCCTTTGATAGGTATCTGTAATCAGTCAGTGTCAAAAAAGGGTCATCAGGTTAATTTACTCTCATGGTTGACTAGAGACAACAGAGTAAGGTCCTGAAATTGTGTCTTCATCACGAGCTCTAGCTCTGGCTTTTAGGCATTTTTTTTTAAATTCATTTAATACCTTCTCTGGATGAGCATCTTGGGTTGGTCTCTGCCTGTCTATCAGAGTATAAAAGAAGCCAAACATTCACAGATAGGACATCAGAACTCTGCTTGATCTCAGTTAAACAGCGATTTATTTATTTATTTTTACTTTTTCTTTTTAGGCCATGCCGACAGCATGTAGAGGTTCCTGGGCCAGGGATCACACCTGTGCCACAGCAGCAAACCTGAGCCGCTGCAGTGACAATGCTAGATCTTTAATCCACTGTGCCAAGGGAACTTCAAGCAATCATGTAATAGGGATTGTCCAGTTCCACTCTATAAATGTCTTTGTTTTCCCTTTGAGAGCTATCTCTGAGTGGGAGACTTTTACACTAGATTCAGATTCCATTTGGGGAAATAATTTACACAGATTGGGATTGCCACTGTGTTATAGATGGTAGATCTTTAATGTTAGATGATGCAGTTAGGCTCAAATAGTTCATTTGAGCCAAAATTGAGAACCAAGGAAGTATAGGGAACCTGAAAAGTTTTTTCCAATTCTATCTGGAAAAGTAAACAAAATAAAAATTGGAAGTTAACTTTTAAGAAGGTTTGGCTTTCTCTGAAGAAATATCAACTTACATGTATTTTCCGGAGAGTCGAAAATCCTCTCATTTACTCTTTGTTACACAGCAATTTAAAGAAAGTAGAGTAGTTTTCTAGATGACACATCTAAGCCCGGCAGAATTTGGATGACTTAGGTACTTAGTTTGTGGAGAATGTATAGCAGACAGTGTGATTAAATTTGACCTTGATATCAACTGACTTGAGTTGATGTCTTTGCCTTGGTATGTGCCTGCAAATATGACTTTGAGGCAAAAAGTTCTCTCTTTGTATTGACTTGGACACCACATTTTTAAAAAGAATGACTTGATCCTTTTTAAAATGAACCTTTAAAAAGATTAATATGTCCCTGTTTGTTAAAAAAATATATTTTTCCAGAAAGCATTTAATAAAAATTGAGTAGTTTATTGGACTGGTGACAAGCTGATTTGTTATTGCTATGCAAAAACTCATAATGAATTTATTCTGGTTACTATTATGTTCTATGAAAATAATAGCTCCTGGTTATAGTTAAAATGTCATGTTATATTATGTTGCAAGCAATCTCTTGGCAGCTGTAATTTAAAACGTGTCATTTAAGCATCTGACCTGTGTTTTAAAATGTCAAAGCAACTATTAAACTATCCCATTATGTTTTTATGAGAGGAAATAATGTTTTACAGATTTTGAGATTTGCATTACTCACTTGTAAACATCAACATCGACCAAGATACAAATTGTTTATTTTATTTTGTTGAATTAAAAAGGGAGATGTGTTGTATTGATAGGCATAAGCTAAATTGTCTCTGCTTGTTTTTCCAAGAACCACACAGATGAGCACATTTGAATATAGTATTACCCAGGCATAATCAGGCTGCCAAAGAGAAAACAATGACAGATTCTCAACAGTTTCCCCCCAGATAACATGGATTGTGGTTGCTTTTCTAATAGATTTATCTTTTATGTTGAATGAAAAATAATTTTCTCTGGCATTGTCTTTGCTTTATAGTTGCATTTCTATTTTTAAGTCAGACTTGATTTCCTTACTTATTTTCGTCCTTTTGTGTTGTCCAACCAGATAAGTAATGGATTTAGTTTACATTATAATGTGTTCATTTTTACAAGAGTCAGAGGAGAATCTGTTTTAATAAGTAACATTTATTACCTGCTTGTTACATGCCAGGTATTGTACCGAGTGCTTTAAGCGTACCGCTTTATTTATCCTCCCAGCATTAACATGAAATAGATGCTATTAATTGATTCATATTCTACATTATTCAGCTGAGTCTTGCAAGTTAAATTGCCTGTCACACAAATAAAATGTGGGGAAGCCGGGTCCTTATTCCAGGCCCTTTTGGCTCTAGCATCTGTCTTCACCTTTGAAATGTAAGTTAAGAGCTGTATTGTACATATGGAAAGTATGGACAAGAAGCATTTCAGAAAAACTAGGAAAGAAGACAGAGAAAGACAGATCGAGAGAGATAAATTCTGCTTTTTTGTGAGCCTTGGTTTATTTTTTTAATGAATGAATGAATTCTCTGTATTTCTAAATGGAATGCAAAGCAAAGAGGGAATTAAGTTGGGTGGACAGGGAGGGTAGATAATGAGGAAGTGACAGAATTGTAAAGTATGCATATAGGAGTTCCTGTTGTGGCTCAGTGCTTTAAGAACCCAACATATTGTCTGTGAGGATGTAGGTTCAATTCCTGGCCTTGCTCAATAAATTAAGGATTCAGCATTGCAAGCTGTGACATAGGTAACAGATGCAGCTCAGATCCAGCATTGCTGTGTCTGGCAGCTGTAGCTCTGATTCGACCTCTAACCTGGGAACGTCTGTAGTCACAGGTGCAGTTATAAAATGGAAAAAATAAAAGGTATGCATATAAATACTCTTTCAGCTGTCATACATTTTTTTGAAAGCTCGAATACTCATAATAAAATATAAATGAACATTTTCTTCCCTAAACTACACTGTATAAAAATTATTTACATGTTGCTGTACAACTTTAAACATGTAGTCATGTTTTTTATTTGCCTTCTTCACCCATTCAAGTACTAACCAGGTCCAACCCTGCTTAGCTTCTGAGATCAGATGTGATTGGGCACATTCAGGGTGGTATTGCTGTAGACTATTTGCCTTTTTCTAATAGAAATATTTACTTTAGGAATATGATAGCCTGACCTCTAATAATGGGAGATCCTGATAGCCTAGTCTTTGAGAAACTCAGTTTCCTCAGGAGAAAGAGTTGTATCTAGTTGCCCCTCCTTAAGGGGGAAAAAAAATTAACATACCTTTTCCCTCTATATTTGTGAAGGGGATCTTTTAACATTCAGTTCCTTAGCTTGGAAGTGTCACTGAAGCCACTTCATTCCATAGTTCATTTTTAGCTATGCGAATATGTAATATCTGTAAAAATAAATTATTCTTAAGTTAAAAAGCATTTTAAAGTAAACAATATCCCACTTCCTGCTTTTGCTCTGGAAAACGAAAATTTAGCTGGATCAATTTCAATGTTTGTTCATTGTTTTGGTTTATTTTTTCACACTCTTTCTCCTGATCTAAGATTGTTCAGTTGAATGTAAAGTCCAACTGAGAAAATTCTCTAGAAAAACTGGAATCTGTGAAACTAGACTCGGGAAACGTACTTACTTAAATGGAATGCTGTATGTTAAATCTGTACATAATAATTTGATTTTTGCATGGGGTATAGAAGATCTCTGATGCTAGACTCCCAGCCTACTGTGCTTTTTCTGCAGCAGCCTCAGTAATTATATACTATTAGGGAAACAAGCCTGAGGAATTTACTTTTTTCTTTGGGTTATACCATATGGATATATACCACATACTATAAAATTATCCACTTTAAAGTGAACAGTTGAATGGCATTTAGTGTATTCACAATGTGTGTCACCACCAGCTAGTTCCAAAACATTTTACCACCCCAAAAGGTTGACCCTGTGGCCATTAAGAAATTGCTCCCAATTTCCCCTGCCCCAGATCCTGACAATCACCAGTCTACACTCCATCTCTATAGATTTCCTAATTCATATAAATGGGATCAAACAATACGTGACCTTTTGGGGTTGACATTTCATTTAGCATAGTGTTTTAGAGGTTCATCTCCATTATCACATATGAGCAAACACTTCAGTCCCTCTTAGGGCTTAGTAGTATTCTGTTTTATGTATGTTCTGTTGTATGTATGTATTACACTTTATTTATCCATCTATCCATCCACTGATGAAAATTTGGAATATTTCCACTTTTTGGCTATTGGGAATAATGCTATGAACATGTCTGTCCATGTATTTTTTTTGAGTTGTTTTAAAATTTTTTGGGGGTTGTATATATCCAGGAATGGCATTGTGAGGTTATGTGGTAATTCATGCTTAACATTTTGAGAAACTACCAAACTATTTTCTACAGCAACTAAACCATTTTACATTTCCAACAGCAATACACGTGTTCTAGTTTCTCCTCATCCTCACCAAAACTTGTTATTTTGTCCATTTATTTTACGAAAGTCATCTAAGAGGTCTGAAGTGACATCTCATTCAGTTTTAATTTGCATTTTCCTAATTATCAGTGATGTTGAGCATCTTCTAATATGCTTATTGGCCATTTGTATATCTTCTTTGAAGACCTGTCTATTCAAGTATTTTGCAGGTGTTGATCAATACTCAAAACCCTTTAAATTATGCTAAATTTACTTATTAGCTATAGAAGATTATTTTAGATTCTTTGGGCCTTCCTATATAGAGAGGTTAATAGTATGTTCAAATAGAGAAAGTTTTTATGTCTTCATTTCCAAATTGGCTGTCTTTTATTCATTTTTCCGGCTGGATAAAATTCTGGTTAGAATTTCCAGTACAGTATTGTATAGCATTGGTGAAAGTGGGCATCATTGCCTTGTTGCTGATCATGGAGGAAAGCTTTTAGTCTTTCTTTATTGACTACGACCTTAACTTGGAGTTTCTCATAAAGACCTTATTTCGGAGTTCCCGTTGTTGCTCAGTGGTTAACGAATCCGACTAGGAACCATGAGGTTGCGGGTTCGATCCCTGGCATTGCTAAGTGGGTTAAAGATCCGGCGTTGCCGTGAGCTGTGGTGTAGGTAGCAGATGCAGCTCGGATCCCGTGTTGCTGTGGCTGTGGCGAAGGCCGGCAGCTACAGCTCCTGTTAGACCCCTAGCCTGGGAACCTCCATATGCTGCGAGTGAGGCCCTAGAAAAGACAAAAAAAAAAAAAAAAGACCTTATTTCATGTTGAAGAAGTTTCCTTCTATTCCTGGTTTCAAAAACATTTCTATAAAGGAAGAGTGATGGGAGTCCCTGCTGTGGTTCAGTGGGTTAAGAATCTTACTGCAGAGGCTAGGATCACTGCAGAAACACGGGTTTGATCCCTGGCCCTGTGCAGTTGGTTAAAAGATTTGGTGTTGCTCCAGCTGTGGTATAGGGTGCAGCTGAAGCTGGGATTCAATCCCTAGCCCAGGAACTTCCATGTGCTATGGGTGTGGCCATAAAAGAAAAAAAATAGTGATTTTTTTTTCAAATGCATTTTATCGTCAGCTGAAATGATCATGTATTTTTCTTTTTTTTCTATTAATATGTTGTATTATAATGTTTTTGCCAGATTACCCTAATATTCCTGGAATAATCCTCTTTGTTAATGGTGCTTAATTCTTTTGATGTACTGAAGAATTTAGTTGACTAATTAAAAAAAAATATTCTGCTATTTTCTACTAGTGTTTCATTGACATTCATACAGAATATTACATCTATATTCATATGGAATATTAACTTTTTTCGTGTATTGCCTTTGAGGTCAAATTACAATGTTTCTCACTTTATAGAATGAGTTATAAATACCCCTTCCTCTTCTAGTTTTTAGAAGGGTTTAAGAAGAATTGGGGCTAATTCCTTAAATATTTGATGGAATTTACAAGGGAAGTCATCTGCTCATGGATTTTTCATTGTTGGAAAGTTTTTGGTTATGGATTCAATCTTCTTACAGTAATTGATCTGTTTAGATTTCTAATTTCTTCTTGAGTCAGTTTATAGTTTGTGTTTCTAAAAATGTATCCACTTTATCTAAGTTATCTAATTCGTTAACATATAATTGTTCAGAGTATTCTCATGATCCTTTTAATTTCTGTAAAATGTAATGCTCCCAGTTTCATAACTGATTTTGCTATTTGCATCTTCTCAATTTTTTTTAGCTTAGCCTAAGTAAATTTTGGTCAGTTGTGTTAGTCTTTCAAAGAATAAACTTTTGATTTTATTGATTCCTTCTATTCATTTTCTATTTTCTATTTTATCATCACTCCGGTATTTACTTCCTTTTTTCTACTAAATTTCAGTTAATTTGCTCTTCTTTTTCTACTTCTTTACATGTAGATTTAGAATATTGATTTGAGACCTTTCTTTTTAATGGAGGTTTTTACAGCTATAACTATCTCTTTGAGTAATGTTTTCACTAAATCTTACAATTTTTCATGTTTTCATTTTCATTTGTCCCAAAGTATTTCCTAATTTCCTTCCCCTGTGATTTCTTCTCTGAAATATTGCTTGTTAAAAGCATCTTGTTTAATGTCCTCATACAGGTGAATTTTCCACTTTACTTTCCATTATTGATTGTTACATTCATGCCATTACATTCAGAGAACATATTTTGAATGATTTCAATATTCTTAAATTTTACTGAAACTTGTTTTGTGACCTAACATATAGTTTTTCCTGGAGAATATTCCATGTGTTTGAAAAACCTGTACCCTGCTGCTGTTTAATGGATAATTAAATATATTTAATTTAGATATAGATTTATAGATTAATATAATAATATATTGATATATGATTAATATTGATATATTTATTTTAGGAAGTCAGTATTCTTGGCAAGTCTTTGTTCCTTTAGTTTGTGTTCCTTTAGTTTGTGTTCAGCTGGTGTTTTTACAAAGTCTTTGTAAAACTTTGTTCCTTTAGTTTGTGTTCAGCTAGTGTTTTTACAAAGATTTCCATGAGTGTTAGGAGCTAAGGAGTGTGAAGGAGCAAGGAGGAAAATAAAAAGGAAAAAAAGTAGAAATTAAAAAAAAGAGGAAACCAAAAAAACCTCTCTCAATCTTTTCAGATTAGTTCTGTGCTGGGGCACTTATTTAGATCATTTACAGTTCTACCTTTGCCTTTACTTCCTAATTTGTGGTGAGCCTAGAGTTTAGACAGAGGTGAAAAGTTAGGGTCTTTTTAGATCTTTTTTTTGAGCATGCATCCTGCTCTGAGCATGCATGTGGCTTTTCAAATGCTCCAATATTGTAGGTAGTTTAATGACTAATTTCCCAAACAAACTCTTTGCCAGCTTTTCCTCCCAAGCTTTAGGTGTTCTTTATTATGCCTTGACTGTGTCTTTACTCCATGTAGCCATAACTTGTTCATTTGCTTTATCATATTTTTGAGGACTATCCACTTGTTTTCTGTCCACCTGTTCTAGGTCAGGTAAGACAAAAATAAGTGTATTGTGTTCGTCCAGACAGATTAGAGCAGGCCAACACAGTTCTTTGAGAATAAGACCAACTCTGCTCCCTCTAGAACCAGGGACCAGGGTCCCATACTCCAAATGTAGGCTTCTGACTCAAAGATTGCCATCAAGACAGTGAGTGCTTTGCAGTAATGATAAATAAAAATTATACATGCTTTCCTACCATTGTTAAGTTGCCTTTTTCTTAATTCAGTGTATGCTTGGCATTTGTAAACATTTAACTGTTTACCAGAGTTATACCAAAGTTTATTATGACAGTTCTGCTTGTTTTCTTGAAGTCTCTTAGAGCTGCCTGCTCCTTTATGTTCATTGATATCACTCTAATAACAAGCTTTATTCACGCAATTTATATGCAGTTGGCCTTAGTATTTGTGATCAACTTGAGTTCCTTGTTAAATTTGAAGCCATGAGGTTAGGGTTTTTTTTTTACATTTAAAAAAGTTTCATTGAATTATAGTTGATTTACAGTTTTGTAACTTCTGTTGTACAACAGTGACTTGGCTATGCATGTACACACATCCATTCTTTTTCAGATTATTTTCCCGTATAGATCATCACAGAGCATTGGGTAGAATACCCTATACAACGGGTCAAGCACAGATTTTATATCTTCACCATTTTCACTCTTTCCTCCATTTATTTTATCATGTGTGATAGTTTGCATTATCCATACAAACTGAGTCTTCTCTAAATATTGACCAATGATAAGTTGATCCACATATTCATTCTTGCATTAAAAATTAGAGAATGTCAATGAAATATGTCATAAAAGTTCTCAATGATGAACATAGTAAATGATATAATGTTCTGTGATCATTAAATCGGCTGTTATTACCAAATCAAAAAGGAAGTTCACATTCATAAAGACCTAAAATAATATTTACCTTACAGTTTGAAATGTGTGTAAAATAAACAATAAAATTTACAGTAAAATACACACAAGAGAGCTTAGCATGGAGCATTTTAACAAAGCACTGGTGACACAAAAATCCTTTGGGGCATACCTATAAAAAGTTTCTAGATTAGAAATTAAAAATTAGTTTCTCAGACTTTTAATGAAGTGTTTATTAATTCATTCAAAGTGGCAAAATAAAATGATTGCTTGTACATAAGCATACCATATAATGAAAATAGTAACATTAAAAAAAAACTAGTGAGAAGAATGTCATTATTTTATATTTTTGCAATTACTTAATGTCTGGCTCAAGAGAAGACTACAATTGCAGTTTCTCATATATACTCTTGTGTTCTTTTGCATTACAATAAATGTTTTTGTTGAAGTATATGAAGGAATTCTGGCCTTATAAAAATATGTAGTTAGCAATGGAGAAAGTTTTTAATAGCTTTTTCACATAACTATGGATGCTCTTCCTTGATAGTTCTGAAAAACTTGATAAGTGGTAGATTCTCAATGGTTACATGCAGTCTGAAATCTGAAACCATGTCAATAAAATATCAATACTCTGCTTTTAAAATCCATTGGTCCACCTAGCACTTTGAAAGGATCTTTTACCTATGTGTGATTCTGTAATATTATGCATTGATCTTTTGGAAAATATTAGTTCATTGAGTTATCCAGATCTTCCAAATGTTGGCTGAGTTTATTATATGATATATTTTTTAAAAAACAGTTAATATCACTGATGGTATATCTAGAAAAGTCTCACTAGAAGAGTATTGGGAAGTAGTCAAAGTCAAGATGGAGAATACAAATTTGAAGAAAACGCTAATACTTAAATGTAAACAATGATAGATTATTATTCATTCTCGCCACTAAAAAGTGTGTTCCTTGCAAAAAGCAGTTAGTTCAGTTCATAATTCAAGAAGCTTCCCACATGCTTTTCTTTAGAACAACTATCATGTTGATATGCAGCAGCAGTTTTTCTGTTTGTTTTTAAGGGAAAGGGAGGCAGCATAAACCCCTGTTCACCACACAAATATTAAAAAGATCTCAAGGACTGAGCTTCAAGACAATGAACAATTTTTAGAATTGTACTAAAAACTGTTAACTGAAATAAGATTTTAAAAGCATTTTTAGTGTTTATAATTATAAGGAACAGGATGACTATAGCACAGTTTGATGCCACAGGGTTGACTTTCAATGAAGTGTGTGTAGTTTCATCCACCTTTGGTTTTGCTCCAGGAGTGAGAATTTCAAGCTAGTGTAAAAGGAAGATATGCCTTAGTATTGTGCATATAGTTTTGGCTTTCAGGACTTGCTGTCCACCAGCTGTCCAAAAACCATTCTCTACAAACCTCACCTATAGGTTAGTATAGCTGTGGAACAAAAGACTAGTTTATCATAACATGATTGAAATAAAAAGTATTCCTGAGGGAGGAACTCAAACATGGCTACGTAAGAGTTCAAAAGCTCAAAGCAGAGATTTAACACTTTGCAGTAAAGAGAAGACATCATTCCAGGGTGTGTGTGTGTGTGTGTGTGTGTGTGTGTGTGTGTGTATGGTATGTGTATGTGTATCAGGCTGAAATTTGCCTTTATTCCTCACAATGTGAAAGGCTTTTGTGCAAGTACATTTCTCGTATTTAGGTTTTCTACGAAAATTCAGGAGATTTAATTTGTAAAAAGTCTCAGAACGAGGTTTGAGAATGATTAGCATTTTGAATAACTGACAAATTTGACTAATTAAACCTGTAAGTAACTCCTAAAGCTCTTGATTTATTTATTCAAGAGATGACAACTTTGAGGTAGAATTAAATAAGTCCTTCAGAATCTGTAAGTACATTCCTTATTTGATGAGCACTTACGATCTCTGCTGAAAATAAGAACAAATAAGAACTAGTACAAAATGTAACAGAAACTATGACAACTTAGAGATGCAGGCTACTTTATAGGGTCGTGGTGTGTGTGTATATGTGTCTTTATGGCATTTCCAATAAAATTCTATATAAAGAAATCAAACATGTCGAAGCAGGGCTGTTCTAGTTGAAGAGTTTTAAGCATATCATCCCTCCTCCTTCCTCCATCCTAAGAGAGCTTGATAGAGGCTCTGGAACACAGCTAGCCATGGAGTGAGTCAGACCACCCCTTTCTCTTTACAAATGAAGAAACTCACGACTGAACAGATGGAGTGATCTAGCCAAGGGCACATGCACTAGTTAAGGGTTTAACTAGGATCAGAATAGGACCTCTGAGCTCTGATTACTCTTATTGCAGCTTTGATCACTCTGATTACTCTTAATGCTTTTCCCTGTTTGAGAATAGAGAAAGGGAGAGGAAGCTCATAAGTGTGTTGGGAACCTTTGAGAAAATGAACTGATCACAGAAGGCAAACTTCTTATTTGTAATCCTTATTTCAGTATTTTGTAGTCAATGCAAATTCCTAGAAATTCACCTAATGAAAAAAGCTCAGGAGGGAAGGAAGTGACAGATAAATATGGGACACCTTATTTGCCAGCTGTCCTCTTTATTCCAGCCAGCATAGACACAGCTTTGGTTATAACTTAGTAATTTCCCACATAGCTAAATTTTTAAGTGATTTTTTTTAATAATTAAAGTACAGCTTTCCATATGAAAGCTACATGCTGGAAATATACTCAAGAAGGATGGGACATTCATTGAAAGATAATCTGATTTAAGATGTGGATTCATTTTGAAGATTATATATAATTAGACTTTATAAGATACAGGGTTAATCTAAATTAAAAGTAGTTCTAGGTGGTAAATTGATGATGAGGAGGAAATGACTGGCCTCTTCATTTAAGGATTTAACTGTTGTCACAAGACATTAGAGCAATAAAAAGCAAAAGAAAGAGATAGAAAAAGGAACTCCTGGTGGCAAGGGAAACAAAAGTAATTTTCTGGGACTATAAAACAGATGGTATGCAGTGCATTAATTCCCATTGTGCTTTTGCTTGAATGGATGAATTGGTATTCACAAAACAGTGGTAAGCTGGTTAAAGTTTCTTTCATTGACAAGACTGTTACGTAAATAATTTTTTTGTGATCTATATTTTTGACTTTACAAATTCTACATAGTCAAATGCTCTTCTTTCAAAAAGAGATTTCTGAGTGAATTTTATATTTAACTAAATTTTTCTACTATAACATGCAACTCAATACTGTCTTTATGGCAGATACATATGAGAACATAATAAAAACATTTAGGCCAAAGGAATTTATGATAGAAACAAAAACCCCAAAGGGAGTTTTGTTTTGTGATTTTGAAATTTTAAAAATCAAATTTGCCTTTTATTACTTATGTATTTTAATATTTTATTTATATATAATTTTATTTTACTTTATTTTATTTTATATTTGCTTTTTAGGGCTGCACTAGTGGCATATGGAGGTTCCCAGGCTAGGGGTCTAATCGGAGCTACAGCTGCCAGCCTACTCCACAACCACAGCAATGCCAGATCTGAGTCGCGTCTGCGACCTACACCACAACTCACAGCAATGCCGGATCCTTAACCCACTGAGTGAGGCCAGAGATGGAACCCGCAACCCCATGGTTCCTAGTTGAATTCCTTTCCGCTGTGCCATGAGGGGAACTCCATGTGAGGACGGGAACTCCTTAACATTTTAATAATACTGGTGGCAATGGCTGGTATTAAATGAGCTGAGTACTCTGCCTAAGATTTCCATATATATATTCATTTATTTAAAAAAGCAAAAATATATAGCTTGTACCAGGACCTATCTTGTGATTTTCTTCAGTTTCAGTGACATGTACTTTTATTCCTCATATTTGCATTCTAACTATATAGTTCCTTAACTGGTAATAGTAAACCTTTGTTGAATTTCTTGGTGATAAGTTAGAAAACATTCAAAAGAATTGGGATCTTATATTTGATCCCAAATGACATAAATTTTGACAATATTCAGTCTGCTGTGTTGTATTTCAGCATCCTAGTGAAAGAATAGAATATGAAAACACTGGAAAATAAGGGAATGAATGCTTCAGCTGTTAGGTAGTAAACAAAATTGTGAAGTCTGGCTAGGAAATGTATAATCAGCAAATATTTTGAAAAGGTCTGGAATTTGGCTGTGGCTGCTATGATTTGCATTCTGTATTTTCAACTAGTTATATAAAGAGAGGTGAAAGGGTTGTTACCCTTTGCATGAACTTTAAACAATCAATAACGTTTTAAAATAGAAATGCAACTAGAAGACTAACCCATGCTGACACTAAACATGGGAATTGAGAATAACCTTTAAGAATAAATAAAACTTTAAATGTAGTGGTGGGGGTTTAGGGGGAAGGTGATAGTTTATTGAGTATCCAAAGAAAAGAGAGAATCAAGGGAGCAGAAAGAGAAAATAGCTTTGTTGTTCTCTGGGGAAATTCTGAATAACTACCTGATTAGATTTTTTGTTGCCATTTTAACAGGAAATTATTTCAAGTAAGACTTAAATTAAAAGCAATAGTTCTGAACCCCTAATGTCAAGAGTAAATTAGATAAAAACTAACGTAGTTTCAGTAAAGAAAAACCAAATACTGAAAGTCACAAATTAGTTTTTCTTCAGTTCAATACCAGAGAAATTTCTTTTCTAAGATTATGCAGCCAACTTATTTCAAAAAGCCATTTAAAAGCAAGATTGGATTTTTGGAAGAAAGCAAAGAAGTGCTAGTAGATATCTATGATCTTAAATGACAGACTAGAACAGAGAACATGGAGTGAATTATTTAATGTCGATTCTGCGTCTACATTCCTCTTGCCAAAGTTGAATGGTTTAGCTAACATTCTATATCTTGTAACAGTTTAACAAATAATTACTCTATTTCCAGTTCTTTAAATACTTATGAACATTCTTAAACTGTGCATTTCACTGGATTTTTGTGCTGCTGTTTATAATTATAACCAGAATTCTATTTGGTTAACCAATACTTAGCCTTTTATCAGCAACTATTAACATATATTAGGTTTTCAGACTTTCACACACACATAAATATATATATACACACACACACACACATACATACATCAGAAATGTATCTCATATTCAGTTACAAAGTAACTAGATATAAAATGTGTTACCCATTACCTTACTGATAAATAATCAGATCAGTGAGAGGTGACTATTACATTTGAGTAATATTTTCATTGATATTAGGGAATAGATGTTGATTTGAGAATTTTATCTCTGAAGATTGTTAAGAGCTTTACATGAGGGATCATCTCTTAAGATTATTTACTATCTGATACCAATTCCCTTCTAAGTTACCTTCTCATTATCCAGTGTGAGTAATTGGGATGAATGAATGGTACCCAGGATTGCTTTCTAAGTGGCCTCAGGGTTAAAAATGAGAGAAAAAAAATTAAAATGGATCACACAGTAAGATTTCTCCAGGTGATTCTAATATAAACTAAGTTCCTGAGAAATCAGTTTGCAATTGGGTCATGTGTTTGCTTATGAGATGTGATTTGCTGATGTTAACACTAAATAACCTGCAACAACGAGCAGAAGGCAGATTTGGAGTTTCAAGCTGACATGTTAATAGACAATTTCATGAAGAAAAGAAAAACTCCACTTTTTTTCTGGGAATACTGTACCAGTGCTCTATGTGAGAAAATAGGATTGTGGCAATGGTGCTTTCATGAGCAAGTTGGACCAGAATAGGATGCCAATACAGTCTGGAGAAGGTATACTAAGCAGTTGCATTTCAATTGGAAAGGTCCTTGTGCCTAAAAGGAAATACAAATATTCTTAATACATCACTTACATTGCATATTGTTTTTTTAAAAACCTAATTAACACAATAGAGGATGAGGGAAAAAAACTTATTTTGAGAGATATTATAGCTTAATAAGTCAAAGAGATGTAGGTTCCAATTTCAGTCCTGCTTCTTCCTAACCGGGTGATCTTTGTCAAGATCTTTAACTTTGTTGAGCCTAAGTCCCACTCCCTCCTCCACAGTGAAGATGCTAATATCTAATTTGGCTTGGGGAGCATTTGGAAAAGGGATGCTTGGTTACAAAGGAAGACCATCCCCAAAGAAAATAATGAGAAGTGGAGATACAAGGAGCTGGGGGTAGAAGCCAGCCTCCAAGGTTATTAAAACAGAAGCTTAATTATCCATTATATGTAGAAGGAAGAAGTCTCTATTCCAGGACTGAAAAATTCGAGACCTTAGGGATGGTGCCTAACAGCTAAGAAAAATTTAAAGAAATGAACAAAGAAAGAAAGAAGGGAAAAAGAAACAAAAACAAATGAAGTACATAATTCACTCTGTAGTGAATGAAGGCAAATTAATCTTTAGGTTATATCTGACTATTGTTACACAGTAATGTGAGTTACCTTGAAAATTTGATGTCATAATAAATTCTAGGGGTGATTGACTTTAAAAGAAAATCTTTACTATTAAAATTATTAAATTGTTTCAGATAACAGAAAATAAATGCAATTCAAAATCTTTAGTACAATTTTAAAATGTTATTGATCAGTATAATACACAATGAAAAAAATAATAGACCATTAATTTAATTCATTTAAAAAATCTGAACATTTAAATAAGCAATTAAAATATTAATCTAGCAGTATAAAATATTAATAATTCACCATGACTAGTTGATTTTTACTATATAAATAAAAAGTTGTTGGAAATAGGAAATTTCATTTATATAATTTTTATTTCAACACATTAAAGGAGAATAATAAATTTATATAAGAGAAGAAAACTAAAGTGGCCCAGAAATAAAAACAAATTACTTGAGTGATATTCTGTTCTAAAAATCTAGAAAAAAAATCTTTTAAAATGATGAAATATTGGCGTTCCCATCATGACTTAGTGGAAACAAATCTGACTAGTATCCATGAGGATACAGGTTCAATCCCTGGCCTTGCTCAGTGGGTTAAGGATCTGGCATTCCCATGAGCTTTGCTGTAGGTCACAGATGTGACTCAGATCTGGCGTTGCTATGGCTGTAGTGTAGGCCAGCAGCTGCAGCTCCAATTCCACCCCTAGCCTGGGAACCTCCATTTGCCATGGGTGCAGCCCTAAAAAGACAAAATAAAATAAAATAATGAAACATTAAAGATGCTGCTATAAAAAGAAAACAGCAGGATCGTTATTTTCATTATTATTGTTCAACATTGTTTTAACACTCAAACTAATGAAATAATTCACTAAAGTGAAATAAATGCTTCTTAATCAATTGTGCTGGAGCAACTTGTCTGCCAAAATGAAAAAAACAAAACAAAATATTAATTTCTAATTAATCCTCACATGATATATAAAAAGTGACACAACATGATTCAGGGACTTACATATAGAATATAAAACTCTGGACCTATTAGGAAAAAAGATAGGAGAAAATCTTCAGAACACAGGATTAGTTGAAGGATTTTTAGCCTTAACAGCAGAAGTGTGATATGTGAGAGGGAAAAAAATGATAAACTGGACTTCATCGATGTTAAAAACTTTTTCTCTGCAAAAGTCCTCCTTAAGTGAATGAAAAGACTAGTAGACAATTGGAGGAAATTTGAAGATGACACCATTAACAAATGGTTTGTATCTAGAATAAAAAAAAATAACTCTCCAAACTTGACAGTTAAACAATCACACAAACAAAAAGAATTCAGTTAGAAAATGGGTGGGAGTTCTCATTGTGGATCAGTGGTAAGGAACCTGACTAGTTAGTATCCATGAGGATGCAGGTTCAATCCCTGGCCTTGCTCAGTGGGTTAAGGATCCAGCGTTGCTGTGAACTGCCGTATAGGTTGCAGACACCGCTTGGATCTGGCTGTGGCGTAGGCTAACAGCAACAGCTCCGATTTGACCCCTAGCCTGGGAGCTTCCATGTGTCATGGGTGCGGGTGCAGCCCTAAAAAGAGCAAAAAGAAAAAAAAAAGGGTGAATGACATGAACAGACATTTCACTGAAGAGGATACAAAGATCACAAGTAAGCACATTAAAGGATCTCCGTTAGTTATTAGGGTAATGCAATTTAAAACTGCAATGGGATAACATATTTATCAGAATAGCTTATTTACAAAATCCCACCAAATTCTTGCAAGAATGCAGAAAAACTAGAGCATGTATAACTTGCTGGTGAGAACATAAAATCATTTATACGTTGCTGCTGAAAAGCACTAACATTTTCTTACAAAACTAAACATGTATCGTGAACCAGCAGTCACATATCTTGGCATTTATCCCAAAGAAAGGAACATTTATGTTCACATAATAACCTATTAAAATGTTCATAGTAACTTTTTTTTTAATCTTTCTAGGGCTTCATCTGTGGCATATAGAGTTTCCTAGGCTAGGGGTTGAATTGGAGCTGTAGGTGCTGGCCTACGCCACAGCCACAGCAATGCCAGATCTGAGCTGCGTCTCCTACCTACACCACAGCTTAAGGCAACACCGGATCCTTAACTCACTGAGCAAGGCCAGGGAGCGAACCTGCATCCTCATGGATGCTGGTCAGATTTGTTTCTGCTGAGCCACAACAGGAACTCCCACAGTAGATTTATTCATAATAACCCCAGATTATAACCCCAAACTACAAATAACCTTCAACAGATTAATGGTCCAATAAAGTGTGGTACATTCGTGCTCTGGAATATTACCAAGCAACGGAAAAGAACAGAGGATTGATACACTCAGCTGCTATGGTGGATCTCAAGAGAATTGTGCTGAGTGAAAACTGCCAATCTCAACATGTCACATAATATATGACTGCATTACATAGCATTCTTGAAATTACAAAATTATAGAGATGGAACATAGGTTAGTGGTTGCCGAATGTTGCAGAGGAAAGTTATGGTAATAAAAGGGCAGCACAGGAGATTCTGTGATGGAAATGTTCTCTGTTTTTACTGGTGCTCATCATCTTTGATACAATGCCACAGAACTAAATACAGCCACAAATATAAACATGTACATAAGTGAATATATGTAAAACTGGAAAATAAAGTTGATGGAGGGTGTCAATGTCAATTTCTTTTTTGTGATATTGATTATGCAAGACATCATATGTTATTAATGGAAATGAATGGTGTAAATGATCGATTTTTATTATATCATATAATTGCATGTGAATCTGCAAAACCTAAAAATTTTACATGCATTATTTTTGTGTGTATATCTGCATATATGTGTGTATGTGTGTGTGTATATATATGGTCTAAACTTTGAGGAAAACTATTTTCAGATGATATGATTGAGCATGTAGAAATACAAGAGATTCAATCACCAATGGTATTTAAGAAAACTGAATAATATAATTGCTAACTTGGTGTGTGTGTGTGTAAAAGCATTTAGAATAAGAATGAGAAATATTCTCACAATAACAAAACATACATAATTATTACTAAGTATAATAGGAAATATAAAGGATCTATGTAAAAATAGAAAATGAAACAATGTACATAAAATGGGATTGAAATAAATAGTTCTGAATGAAAAACCTTCATCTTACAGAATGTTTAAAGTTTCCCAGATCGTGCATATATAGTGCTATTTTAATAAGATTCCCTGTTTTGCGGTTTTAATATGATTTTTAAGCTCATATGAAAGAACACATGTTTAAGAATTACCAAAATAATATTTGACAAAGCATTTGAAAATAAGATTGGTGTGGAACATTTGCCTCACAGGTTTTTTTTTTTTCATCTGCCTAAAAGATACAGTAAATGAAATATGTGGATTTACCTAAGAGCAGAAATATAATTTTTTTCAATTCAGTTGATGATCATTTCTTTAATAGATAGTGATAGCATAATCTGCTCTTACTGAAAGCCTCCTATCTTCCACCTTATCTACATTAATTTCATTGGATCAACGAAACACATGCATATCAAATAGAGATGGTAAAATATAATCATCAAAGAATTGAAGGGATTGGATTGGATAAATTATGGTGCACTTATATAATCTCAGGAATCTTTGAACTATGAAACTTTTCTTTACCAAAATCTGGTCTTATTGCTATATAGAATAAGTGTATTTCTGAAATCCTAATAAAGCTAGCTCATCGGATTCAAATCCCAGACACCTATGATAGAAAATTAATTCTATAGTCAAGGCTTCTTTGCTTTGTCAAACAACACTCACTCATCTTTTTTTCTAAAATTCTCTTTCCTTTGCTAGTCCCTGACAGTCCCTTTCTCTCTCTTTTGAAACCTGTTAAGTCCCAGGTCATTTAATGTTAAAAAAATGAAAATAGATTTTTTTTTACTTTTTTATTTATTTAATTTTTACTTAATGGATTTTATTTCAGTTATAGGTGTACATAAATCTTCGCAAGTCAGTTTTACAGATTTTGTATCCCAAACCCACAGTGAATAGATTTTATTATCTAGAGAAACTTCAGGTTCACGGAAAAATTGAACAGCAGAACAGTGAGATTTTCCATTTACCCTTATCTTCACATGGGTAGAGCCATCCCCAACTGTCTCCATCACATACCAGAGAGATGTGTTTGCTACAATTGATGAAACTTCATTGACACATCGTTATCACCCCAAATCTCCATTTTACTTCAGGGTACACTGTTGCTGTGATACATTCTATGGATTTGAACAAATGTATAATGGCATGTCCTTACACTATAATTCCTGATGTTTTTAAAGTCTCCATAGTTTACATTTATTAGCATGTTACATAGTTGTAATTATACAGTAGGCAGTCTTTTCAAATTGGCTTCTTTCACTTAATAATTTAAAGCTCCTCCATGTCTCTTCATGTTTGATGGCTCCTTTCTTATTATCACTGCATAATATCACAATGTCTGGATCACAATTTATCCATTCACTGATGGACATCTTGGTGGCATTCAAATTCTGGCAGTTATGGATAAAGCTACTATAAACATCCATGTCCAGGCTTTTGTGTGGCTCTACCTTTTCAACTCATTTGGGTATATACCAAGGAGCACAGCTGCTAGATTCTATGTTTAGTTTTGTAAGAAACCACCAAACTGTCTTCCAATGTATAGGTACCATTTTTTGTTCCCACCAGCCATGGATGAGCATTGGTTAGTTTTATTTTTCACTGAAGTTTCTGATTGTTTTTATGAGATGTTTTCCTTCCTTTCTCTAAGTTCACACAGTACTCTGTGTCCTCATTGTGTCATCTATCATAGTCTTTCATGCTTTGTGTGAACCCCTCAGGGCAAGACATAGGTATGTCTCTAGCACCTTACAATACTTCACTTAACACCTTGAAAATTAAGAGCCCTAGTTGAATGAATTAGGTAAGTTTAAGTTTTGTTGTGTCAGACTGTCAAATGGACTGTTTTGTTTTGCAAAACTACATATAATCACATCTTATTCTAGGCTTGGGTCAAACAATTCTCATTAGGTCCACTTGTTTTTTATTTTTATTTTTTCTGCTTTTTAAAATTTTATTTTATTTTTAAATTAATTAATTTATGATTTTTAATTTTTCCATTATAGTTGATTTATAGTGTTCTGTCAATTTCTACTATACAGCAAAGTGATCCAGTCATACATATATATATATATATATATTCTTTTTCTCACACCACCCAGCCAACATTGAAAACATACGTGCCAGGCCTACAGGACAGGTACAGAGCTAGGCAACAGTATGAGCTGGCAGTGTGGTCATCTGAATGCTTTGGAGGCAGAAGAGAGTCAATGTTGGGATATTAAATTCCCAGGAGAGGTTTTTCTCACATTATCTTCCATTACGTTCCATCACAAGTGACTAGATATAGTTTCCTATGCTATACAGCAGGATCTCATTGCTTATCCACTCCAAATGCCACTTGTAATTTTTTTTTCAGTTGTTTCTGAGCAGTTATTTTGTGGGTTAAATATGTGGTTGATTCATGTTGAAGGAAATTGCATTTGAAGTTATTGATTCTTTGCCCCAGCTTTTCAACTGGAAGAAACAAAGCTCTTGCTGCAGTAAGTGCTGAACCCTGAAAAGACAATATCTAATGAGGTTACCATATATCACTGACATTTTATTTTCAACCAGAGTGAAGGTCACAGCTGAAAGGTTACAAAAATTATTTTATACAGGAAATAAACAATGCTGTTATTTTGCAAAGAAAATGAAATATTGCTAATTTGTCTATAGCCTCCTTCTCTGCCCCCAGGATCTGGTGGGCTACAGTATTACTATCCAAGGGGATTAGGGGGTCAGAAAAGACTCCTTCATCATTCCTGAGAGTAGTAGCTCCTCCTTGGTATCCTGTAAGGTGTGTATTCAAATCAGCAGAAGGGTGGTCCTCAGACTCCTGTTCTTGGTCTGAGCCTGAATGCAGGCCTCATCCCATCCCTGACCCAACAACCTGAGGCAATTCTTGCACCTCCACTAGTCAAACAAACTTGCCTTGTTCTAATGGCTTTCTTGAGCAATTTATTAACTTAACAATGATCTCCCAAAGTCCCCTAAGTTTCTAGAAAGAAACTATTTATGGTCCCTTATTGGGACTTCTACAAATATCTGTGCCTGCTCCATCACTATCACTTCAATTTCTTAGATTTTGGGATTTGAAAGGGAAGCATACCTAGTTCAAGTGTCAGGGACTAATATAAACATGTGCTTTTCACTTATATTCTGGCATTACATTGTCTGAATTTGCATTTAACTCCTAAGTAAATCCACTTAGTGCTTGTTGGGTGATAGCTGTTTTTTGAAATTCGGTATTTATTCTATTTAGTGAACTTCTTTTCAAGTTGGGAAAAGATTATTCACGATATATCTGTTTAGGACCCTTAACTCTCATTTTTTGCTTTGTTTTGTTTTGTATTTATGGCCACATGTGTGGCACATGGAAGTTCCAAGGCCAGGGACTGAATCTGAGTCACTACTAAGACCTGTACCACAGCTGTGGCAATGCTGGATCCTTTAACCCACTGCATGGGGCTAGGGATCAAATCCACACCTCTGCAGCCACCAGAATTGCTGCAGTCAGATTCTTAACCCACTGTGCCACAGCCAGAACTCCAGCTATCTTATCTTTAATGTTTACAACAAAAGTGTAAATTTATCATTAGAGAGACTATGTTGAAGTGGTTTTGGAAAATATTGAGCTGGTTTATGGTTTAACAATGAAAAATATATCATTTGGGGCACAATATGCAACAAGAATTACTAACTGCTTTCTTAATATGTATCCCTACGTAGCAAGGACTGATCTGTTAAATTTGTGGTAGCTCAAGACAGTTTTACTATCGAAAATAATATAATTTATTGAAAAGCATCATGAAACTTGAAACAAACTTGGAACAAACTTCTAATGCCAAAAAAAATTTGCCATTTTATACTGTCAATATATTTTTAAAGCAAAATAGTCCAAGTATTGTGATTCATTATTTTTAAAACCTAAGATAAATGTCTAACCTAAAATTTACTTTATTTTAGATGAACTCACAAATTCATCAGAAACCAGACTGTCTTTAGAAGACCTCTTCAGGAAAGATTTTTTGCTTCATGATCCAGAAGCACGATGGATCAATGGTATGTGTATACCTTCTTATAGCTTACATTTATGTTGAGTTCTGTATAATTAAAATTAAATAATGGTATTTCTAGTTAAAATGTTTAATTGGCATTAGGTTTCAATGATTACATATACCCATTTAATTAGAAATTTATACCTTGGCACATGTGAAAGAAAAACCATCCTTGAGATAGGTCATTGATAAAATTATGCCCCACACGTTAAACTGACTGCTTTGATCCCTCATAATCATGAGTTATGTGACTTCAACATGTGTTACTTCTCTAGCATTTCTGTTGGTAGTTCTCCTTGGTGTGGAAGTATAGAGTATGAAAGCCTGTGTGTGTAAGTGCTTCAGATTTGGTAATCAAATTAGTTTTCTTTCCTGCTTTTCTTTTTAAGCTTAAGTGCGACAAATTAGGGAGACACTCTGCAAAGTTAAAATAACAGAAAGGACCTGGGAACATAGTACACCTTGGCTTTTTCTGGCTTAGCAAAGAAACCACCTCGGCTTCCTTTAGAATATATCTGATTTTGTTATTTTTCCAAAGTTTAAAAAGGAGTTTAAGTTATGGATGGTTGACTGAGTAAAACTTTGGACTTTGGTTTGTCTTTATGGGAGGTAATAGGAGGAGTTATTGGGTAATAAGAAATAATAATAATAAGACATAAGAAATGTACTGGTAAGAAGGATGTCATGTTTTCATTCTTTGAATATCTCAGTTTGCCTGATCATACTAATTGCTGTGGTCAGATAACTGTTAATTTTTGCACTTCACTTTCTATAGACCTAATATCTTTGCTTATTTTTAAGACATAGAGTATGTTATTTGTATGATAGATGAAAAGAGTTTTGCCTTTTTATCTAATATCATCTCACAATCCAGTCTTTCTTCTAATTAAGTACACTTATACCTGCAAATTAAATGTTAATTCATGGAAACTATAAAAAGATTGTAACTTAATTCATGAAGGCAGAGTCCAAATCAATAGGAACTTAAAATTTGTTTGTATGTTTTTTTTTTTTTTGAATAGATGAATGAAAGTGTTTAATTGAAGTTTGGTTTAATTTTTCTCTAAAGTCAAGTTTCAGTTGAAATTGGATGCAAGATGAGTATTACCATGATGGTAATATAAATAGAACAAAATAGCAATTGTAGTAATCTATTTGTATATTTTCATTTTGAATTGCTCATACATATGGGACTCACCATAGTGTTGCCTTTGCACTATGATTATTTCAGATGTACACCATGATTTATTTCAGGTGAGCACTATTACTAAAAAACATATAGCATTATCTAGCATTGTTCTAATACATGGGGCTCACAAATTCTCTTAATGCGCTCATTTTGTAAGTTACCCCTTTTACTTGCTGGCAAGTATTTCCTCTTGAAGGAGATGGAAAAACATTGTGAAAAAACTTTCTTAGATTTAGAATGCTGAGTACTATTCTATTCACTCTGATTTTGATCGAACTATAGACATTTGTGTAATCTTTGACTTTGGAAAGCAAGACAAGATCACGGGTCTCATCTCCCTTCTCAGGTTAGCTTGGACTATTTAAAGAGGCATTTACTCCCGTGTATAATGGATACTTTGATAGCAAAGTGCCCAAGGACTGGATGGCTGTTTAAGCAGTGAACTGCATGCTAAATTAAGCCCAGTTTCAATATCTAGGACACTCATTCTACTCTAATGCTTCCCAAGATATCAAAATAATATTATTTGAAGTTAATCGTTGTAATTGTTTTTTTTCCATCATTTCATAACCATTGTTAAAGCTGATTTGGAGAAAATATCCTAGGAGAAAGCTGCAGTGTTATTATTATATTCTAAGTAAAAGCTAACATCCATAATATTTGCAGAAGAGTTTGCCATAAAACAACCCTTTAAAAGGGATTAAACAACATCTAAGCTCTTAAAGCCAAGCTGTCTTCACAAGTGCCACTGAAGGAATTGATTTACTGTCAGCAGATTGTGGGCACTGGGTTGCTTTTCAAGTAGGGGAATAGGTTTGTGCGCATTTATTCCTCTTATCCAATCCAGATCACCTTTCCAGCAGTCACGAGGTACTTGTTCTACTTACATATTCCTCACAAAGCCAGAAACTACAGTGGGGACTCTGAATAAAATGTGTAACCCTGGCCTCATTGTCACCGATTATATCTCAATGTAAAATGTGAGCTATTTCTTTAATCTCACGACGTCTCACCAGATTTCTATAGCATGTAAGTGCCTTGAAGGAGTCTAACCAAAGGTCATTGGGAAACTTCATTTAGTTCTTGGAGGTCAGCACAGGAACATTTAATGCATTACTGGCCAAGAAGAAAGAGGACGTCTAGCTGGCCCTGACATGTGTAGGCTGAAGTGTGGCAATGCCATTCATTATGCTGCTTCGCCAACATCTATCTGTGAATGTCAGTGCAGCCTTGAATGGGTGCTCATGTTCATGGTTAGCATAACAGCTGCCTTCCCCTCGGTCTGCTCAGATCCATGAAATCTCCATTTTTATAGCATCTTCTTCCTTTAACTATGTCACCTTGAATCTTGACATCCATCTTCTTTAGCATCATCCGTCTCCCCACATACATATAAGGATCAATCAACGATCGAAGAAAAATATAACATTAATTAAGCACCTGCTATGCTAGAACTTGTGCCAGATGCTTTTTATATGTGTTTCATAGACAGTATGGATGTTAAAATCATTAATGCCAGAAAACAGAGGCTAAAGCAAAAAACCTCGCCAAAAACACAGCTGATAAGAGGTTGAGCCTGCTTTAATCACTCTATGGAAGTATAAGACCTGCTTTCTCTCATGGTTTCACTCTGAGATGCCATTGCCTATCTCGAACACGTACATTAACTACCTCTTCCACAATCTCATGGCTACTAATTTCACTGTGACTAATGCCCTCATGTTGAATATTGCAATTATGTCGTCTCCCCAGGTACATCTTTTAATGGTAACTTACGCAGTCATTCAAAGAAAGATTGTATAAGCATATCATGGTATAAAAAGTGAACAGAGGTGTTTCTAAAACAGAGTTGATAGTACGTTATTCACATGGTACTGGATAACAGTGAGTGCTTCCAGATGCCTGGATTTTGACCTGATTTTTGTTTTCTTTTGGCTTATTCATTTTTTCCTAAACTTAATTTGATAAATGTGTATGTTTATCTAATTTCATAACTAAGAAAAATGGGAGTTCCCACTATGGCACAGCAGATTAATTATCTGGTGTTGTCTCTGTGGCAGCATAGGTTTGATCCTGGCCAGGCACAGTGGGTTAAAGATCTGGTATTTCCACACCTGTGGCATATGTCACAGCTGCAGCTCAGATTTGATCCCTGGACTGGGAACTTCCATATGCCTCATATGCAGCCAAAAAATAAAAAAGGAAAAAATTCTCTCTCTTTGTTTAATTTCATGGATCTCCAATACTCCAGAAGTCTCCTATCAAATATAGCTTTATAAGACCCAGCTAAAAACTGTTAATGCACTTAAAAAACAAGAAAACATCAGAGGAACCCCTTTGCCGATTGAACGCATTCTGAACTCCTCTCTGATTTCTCTCAGAATATAGTTTGGCCTCTCCTACTCGTCTATTTATATTATGTTTCAGTGATATTGAGCTATTTGATATTTTTCCCAAGTCTCAAAAGCTCTCTTAGCTCCATGCCTTTTGTCCACACTACCTTCTTTACCTGGAATCCTTTCCTCAGTCTGAGAGTCTAGATTTTATCCCACCTGAAACCTGATTTTCAAGTGCAAAGCCACTGACCATTCCTTTTCCTACAGTGAGGAACATCATCTTCCTCTAAACCCCAGAGACTGATTCTTTCACATAAAAATTTCTTCCTTGATTATAACATGTCTAATTTTTTCTAAGACAGTGCTTCTAAAACCGTTGTGAAAGACCACTATTTTAAAATTATAATTTGTTTCTATTTCCTATTTCACAGGAACTGATGTTTTTTTTAAAAAAATGCAATAAAAATAAATTACTTTGAAAAATGAAATGATAAAGAGGTATTCTAAATACAGTTCCCAAATTCATTTTATTATAATCATCTGTTCTAAAATCACATTGCAGAAATATAATAAGAAGAAAACATAATTTTAGAATAAAAATGGAATTCCATATATTACCTTGTTTGAGAGTAGATATACAGGCAGTTAATAGAAAGGATTTCTGTATATACTCATAACTTTATATATTGATAAATCAGAATTAAATATTAAGAGAATCAGTGATTATTCACTATTAAATGCCAATTCTCAGCTTTTGAACAGGAATTGGCTTATCAATACTTACAGGTTTTAATGTGGGAAATGAACTTGCTTCCTTCTTACTAACTAATCTAAGTTAGCTTGATGACAGCACTACTCTCCGAGGATAATGTATATATAGACTGTCTCCATTTTTTGTTTTAATAGTATTACTGGAGAGAAGAAATCAGTCTCCAGAATAAGGATGATGATGATACAAGGAGAGATTTTATAGCATTTTTAGTAACCTCAGGATACTCATTTTAAGCATTTATACAAAAAGAAGCAACCAATACTGTACTTTTAAACTTTATCTTCGACTCTATCACTAGCTAATTTCAACATTTAGTACACAGAGTACAGATCACCTATCTTTTCATCAAAAAATTATTTCAAGTTTTAAGTACATCTGGGTTATAGTGGAAAAACAAACATTACATCACAACATCATAGGACCTCCCTGGTGATCTAAGAGTTAAGAATCCTGCACGGCCACTACTGTGGCTTGGATCACGGCAGTGGTATAAGTTCCATCCCGGCCTGGGGATTTCTTCATGCTCTGTATACAGCCAAAAAAAAAAAGAAAAGAAAAGAAAGAGAGAGAGAGAAAAGGAAAGACAATCACAACATCCACAACATCATGTAAGGAGGTTCTGCTGTGTATAGTTAATCTGTTACTGGCTCACATTCTAGGTCGTCTACTCAGTTAAATCAGTGCACTTAACGCATTTGGATCTCCTCAGTCCTGTCAAATTATTATGAACGCATCTAAATGTTGAGCATCGAAATGTTTATCATCAGTTAAACCTATCCCAGTGTGGACCAGGGGGTAACAAGTCCCAAGTGGAGGTAGTCTGCCAGCATCACTCTTAGAGCAGCTCTGCTCTAAGAGACAGTAAACCTTGAGGAGAGCAGCCCGGACTGAGGGACTGTAAGCCCTGAGGAATGGGATTAGTGTCACATCTGTGTTTGAGTCACCCCACAAGTGGCATCCTGCCTGCGTCCAGCTAGGACTCAAAATAGTTTGGTTGGCATAATAAGATAAAGGATTATATATCCTTGATATATGAAGGCGGGCCCATTTGACCCACAAGTCGTAGAGGGTTCATTTCAATTCTTTTTCTCAGGAATAGATTTTTTTTTGATCTGTACAAACCTGTCCTTCTCAATGTCCATCCTGCATGTAAGTTGTTGCACTTTTTTTTTTAAACTGGTTTGCTAGGATGATTATGTGGGAGGCTCTGGAGAGAATCACAATTTTATTGGACTCAATATTGGAGGCTACTGAACTTATTTACCATATGATATTCAAAAATTTTATTTCAGCTTGTTCTCATTTAAATGATGTGTTACAGTATGACATAGTGAAATAGAAACATCCTTAAAAGGAGACAAATCAGGGCCTTTCAACAATTTTTACAAGCCTTCTGAAGCTTGGTTTCTTCCTCTAAATTGGAGATGAAAGTTCCAATAGGTAAAAACACGGTGAAAATTAAATTAGCAAAATTTTGTAAAATTTGTAGAAAGCAAAGATTAAAAAGGTAAAGACAAAAAAGAAAACATAAATAAAAAGGAAAACTCTGGAGCCTAATAGATCTTTTAATGGTAGGAATCTTGATAACAGCTTTTAGATCACGCTTTGGGCACTCGATATTTCTTTTTAAATGACTCTGGCAACCTCATCCTGATGAATTATATATCCAGGATATTGAATAGAAAGTGAAAAGCTGTGGTTATTATCCTGAAAAATAAAACAAATTACTGAAATAGTACCAACAATATTTACAGTAGTAAGGGGATTCAATCAGGGGAATTGGAGAAGTGAATCTAGTTTGTTATTTTTTGTTTCTTTGTTCGTTTGGCACTATTTTATCATGCAAGGATTTTTGTCCATCAGTTCAATGTGGTCGTGTTGCAGAAACTGTGGAATTTCTTTGTGTGCAAGGAGCTAGTTACACTTCTGACAGCATTATCACTTCTAGCCCTGAGTCAGAATTTTAACTTTTTAAATCTCATTTTAAACTATTTTCCCCAATTTTTTATAACCATCATCCGATCTGCTATTTTAAAAAGGTAGAATCGTATTCATGACTATGAGGATTTGAAAATAATTTATATTTTCATTGAAATATAATTTATAAGGATAGAGTATTCAGTAGATAGTAAATATGCAAAAGTAGGTATGCGGCTGGATAAGTTATGTTACAATCTGTTTGATGGAATACTATACAGCCAGTGAAACTGATCTTTTGAAAAAAATATTAACATCAGGACAAGCTGAGAATAAAACGCTAAGTGAAAAGAGTAGAATATAGAGTTATATGCACTGTACATTCACAATTGCATCACACACTTGTAGAGGCAACAAAGTGATATCAGAATTAAATATGCTAATGTATTAAATAATTTTCTGATGGTGTGATTGAGTTAATGTTTTAAATTTTTTATCTTTTTTTGTCAATATTTACAAATTTGCAACAAGCTGTTACTTTTATAACGAGTAAGGATTTAATGAAATTCTCATTAAAATGTACTTTCAGCTAGCCAAATATTTACTTTGTTATGATCTAAGGGGCTTGTTTATTATTTGAAAACAAGTTAGGGATGAGATTTAAAATGATGAGCACCGGAGTTCCCATCATGGCTCAGCAGAACTGAATCTGACTACCATCCATGAGGACATAGGTTCCATCCCTGGCCTCGCTCAGTGGGTTACAGGATCTGGCGTTGCTGTGAGCTGTGGTGTAGATTGCAGACACAGCTTAGATCTGATGTTGCTGTGGCTGTGGTGTAGGCCAGAGGCTACGGCTCTAATTCGACCCCTAGCCTGAGAACCTCCATATGCCATGAGTGTGGCCATAAAAAGAAAAAAAAAGGGAAAAAATAATAATAAAATATAAAGTGAGGAACACCATGGAAGTCTGGCAGAGGGCAGAATATGGGGTCCTAAATGTTGCGACAAAGGACACTAGAAGCAGTCTTGTTTACAGTGCATCTAAAAAGGAGCCCCTCACGTCCCACCCATGATGGGATGAAAAAACGGTGGTGCTTGTTTTACTCAAGGAACATGAAGAGAGAGAATTACAGAGAGGATTGTAGAGATCTTAATAGCCATGGGAGAATAAGACTCTTCTCAGAGCCGTGCTGAGCTAATCTTAAGGGGCACAGATTCTTGTAACAGTACCTCACATGTTTATTAAGACAGAATATTCCCTGTAGTTTACTTTTTTTTCTCCCAGTAATTTAAACACATAGAAGGCTTTTGAAATTACAACATCCTTAGTTCCTGAGCTACAGCTAAGAGAATTGAAATTTAAATATAATTAATTGTTATCATGTCTGATCTTTTTTTATTTTATTGAGATATAGTTGACTTACAATGTTGTATTATTAGTTTCAGGTGTACAGCAAAGTAAATCATTTATATATGTATATATGTAATATATATATTGTAATATATATTACTATTTATTATGATAAATATATAACTATTATGTATGTAATTATATAATTCTTTTTTCCCACATAGGTTATTACAGACTATTGAGTAGATTTCCCTGTGCTATACAATAGGTCCTTGTTAGTTACGTGTCAAAGTATCTCACTATTGGACTTCCCATCATAGCTCAGCAGGTTAAGAACCCAGCTAGTATCCATGAGGATGCAGGTTTGATCCCTGGCCTCGCTCAGTGGGTTAAAGGATCTGATGTTGCTGTGAGCTGTGGTGTAGCCCGCAGATGTGGCTTGGAACTCGATGTTGCTGTGGCTGTGCATAGGTGGGCAGCTGCAGCTCTGATTCAACCACTAGGCCTGGAATTTCTCTATGCCACAGGTGTAGAACTAAAAGAAAAAAAAAATCTTACTATCAAGAGTAGGTTGATAGATTGCCTGCCAAAATTAAAGAAGTACTTATGGAAGTATATCATTATAACACAATTTTTTTTCAGAGTACCGAAAATGTTTTCTTTGTAGCTATATGATTTATATGCTCCATATGCTTTTACCAAAGTTTAAATTAATCTACATTATACTTGAAATCAAAAATGAAAATATTTGTTATAAAAATCAAACTATGGTAACGTATATACTAACTGCAAATATTCAGACCTTTGTTTGAAATTCAAATATAAATAGTTTTTATGAAAATATTTTTAAGATTCCAGTTTATATTAAAATGACAATATTTAAACTAAACACCAAGAAGGAGTGGGGAAAAGGATTTACTCATAAAATACAGTGTTAACATTTCGGGGGAAAGATTTAGGAAAATAATATTTCTATGTTTTAGAAATACAATGATTACTTAAGAGTATTTAAAGGGAGTTGGAAATATAAACCAAAATTTAGATATGAGACCTAAACTTTCATGTTACAATCTACTTTTTAAAATAGAAAATTGTTTTGACTTTTAAAAGGAAACAAGTCTGTGTGAGTGGTATGAAACAGTCATGCTTAGATTCATCAACAAGCATTATTGAATTCCAGCTGCATGCCCTGCACAGAGCTTTGTATATTCCAGGTGGAATCAGCTAACATTTAAAAGATTGCAGTAAAACAAGTTGTGTATTTACAGTGCATCCCACTCAATCATGATTGGTCTTGGCTTTGCTGGCCCAGGAACTGGGTTTGTCAACACGAATATAGATTAATAGGCACTTTGACGTTGACATCTATCTTTCTGTCAATTTATCCATCTATCCTTTTATGCCTTCAGGATATATTTATTGAGCATAGCCAAAAATTCCTCTAGACACAAGGACATAAAGATGAATAAACACATTTTTTTGCTCAAGGAAATTATGAATACATTACCCACTGTTCACAGTATCTTTTATGATATCTAGAGCTTAAAGAAGTAAAATTAGAAATCAAAAAGCTGTGATTGAGGCAGGAAGTAGAGAAAATTGCAGACTTGCAAGAAATATTCAATCTAGACTATGATGAGGTTTGTTTAACCTTCTTTTCCCCAAAACAGATTTCCATGTTTCATACTTTTCATCCTACTGTGATGGAGGACACCCACCAGCACATTTTGGCATTTGAACTCTTTTATTCTCTTTGCCTCTCCTGTATTTGATACTATTTCACTTACATGTGATTATATTTATGACTAATATATAATATACCACTGACATTTTTCAAAAATATAAAATATAGTTATGGTACCCAGAGAATTTAGAAACCAGGTGAAAATAACATACCTGAAACAATCAGACAACCATTCAGTGATAAACTTCTAGCTTATTACTGAAAATAAGAAGACATTGAAATGTAAGAGATTAGTTTGATTAAGAATAACTGGAGGAGGAGTTCCCATCGTGGCTCAGTGGTTAAAGAATCCAACTAAGAACCATGGGGTTGCGGGTTTGATCCCTGGCCTTGCTCAGTGGGTTAAGGATCCGGCGTTGCCGTGAGCTGTGGTGAAGGTTGCAGACACGGCTCAGATCCCGCGTTGCTGTGGCTGTGGTGTAGGCCGGCAGCTACAGCTCCTGTTAGACCCCTAGCCTGGGAACCTCCATGTGCCACGGGTGCGGCCCTAGAGAAGGCAAACACATACACACACACACACACACACACACACACAAAATAACTGAAGGAATATTTATGGGAAAGATGAATTCTGGTCTCAGTGTAGAGGTCAGATGAGCCTAGGAGAAGAAAAAGGACATCACGTGGAGACCAAGGAAGTATATAGCAGAGTCAAAGGAATTAGCACAGTTTGTACAGCTGTCAATAATGTCCTCTGTGTGCCTGTGTGTGTGTTTAAAATTAAAGGTAAAAAAAAATTTCGTCAACTCAGTATTGGCATGTACTTAAAATATTAATACTATTATCTTACTGTGCTTGTTATGTCTTGATCCCCTTGAGCAGAGTCATATTATTAGATTATGATTTTAAAACAGAAGTATTTGAAGCGGCTGTGATTACTATCAGCTAAGTTATATTCGTTAGAATAAGAATGGGAGATGACGATAACAGGAATTTCACCTAATGTGTCTATAATACATTCATGTTTACATTTACTTTTCTCTTTTTCTAGGACATTTCAGCATGTTACTTATTTGCATTTTTTGTAAAACCTTGTTTAGGAGACAAGGTGAATATTAATTTTGTGTTATAGATGAGTAAGTTGAGACACTAAGCACTTTCCTTCACTTCTTCCTATTTCAACGTCAGTAATTAGCTCTGGTCAGAATCCAGGTTTGCTGTACTCAATGTTAGGTAGATTACATCAGAGTAGAGAAAATGTCTTAAGTGAATATTTTTGTGTTGTCCTTAAATTCACAGTTAATAATGTTTATAAACTAATAAAAACACATCTATGGCTTAAGGAAAGACATATTAGGGGAAAGATAAAAAATAATAAGGAAGAATTCCTTTGACTCATATCTGACTATTTTAATTTGACTAGAATTCTTAGGAAATTTTGAGAAAGTATAATCATTTTTGTGTCATTGATTGCAGCTAAAAAAAAAGTCTTGCAGCAAACCGTAATAGTAAAGTCACATTTACATATTAAGCTTTTAATTCAACTTGCTTTGCTTGAATTATATTTTCTGCTTATGTGTACGTGGGGGGATGCTCATTTTTTTCTAAAGCTAATTTTACTTAACCATGGTGGTCATGTAGTCAGTTTGAATGGGCCCTTGAGACCTTCAGATAACACATAATAAAATACTCCATTATCTTATATTGGATAAACAAGTACTAAGCATGTAGACATGTTTCAGTAAGTCTTCAGTTAGAAAATTGCTCAAGATAATTCTGCTTATCATTAAATGGCTAATATTCTCTATAGTAAGTCATTTCAAGCACAAGCGTTTAATCAATTGAAATGCTCCATCCTATTCACAGTGGTTTGGTGTCATGTATGTTCAAAAAGATACCCATAACAATATAGTGTATCTAGCAGTCTAATTCTACTTTTCTATAGTTATCATTTACTTTTGTTCTTGATAAAAATTATATGCTCTTTTTTTTTTTTTTTTTTTTGCCACCCCATGGTGTATGGAGCTCCTGCGCCAGGGATCAGATCCGAGCTGCAAGGCTGGATTCTTAACACACTGTGCCAGGGCCAAGGATGGAACCTGCGTCCCAGTACTCCCAAGACACTGCAGATCCCATTGTGCCATAGCAGGAGCTCCTATATAGTACTGTAGGGATGCAAAAAAAAAAAAACAGAAACAAATATGTAGTGTCCGTCTTTATTAATTTATTATTAATGCCAATAGTAAAGTCATAGTTTTTGAAGGTCATTTAAGCAGGAACCATGCTTGCATTTTTAAATGATCATACATAATGTTTGTAACACTCTAATTTAAGTAGAGATACATTCTTTTTATAAATTAAGAAACTGTGACTTGTTCGAGTCTGCACAGCTAGAAAGAGGCAGATTGAGAGTTTAGGTCCACATTTTCTGCCGTTAACTTCAGGCAACAATGAGCATGGTAACTGCAAACAAGTTTAAGGAATACAATATTAAGAAAAGACAAGTAATACAGAGAGAAAAGGTTTCAGACATAAGATTATGCATAAGCTATATAACTAATACAGGAAAAAGTGAGACTTCTCTATTTATACAAGAACAGTGAAATAAGATGCACACAGAATGTGTAGTTTAAAACGTTATGTGGAGTAGAAAACAGTGTTACCCTGGGATTCAGGAGGCCTGGCTCAGTAGTTGAATGTTAACCGTGGGAAATTCTCACCATCACCATTCCTGGACTTCAGGTTCTTCATCAGGGTTAGTGGGTTTGACTGAATGCCATGTGAGATCTCCAGTTTTCTTACTTGGAATTACCCACATTTGTGCATAGTAGCACAGCTGGTCCAAAGCAAATAGTAACACAGCTAGAACGCATACTTTTAAACTTTGTATTACCTGGTTTGAGTGAAAGTTTTATTACTATTATTATTAGTATTGTCATTATCATCAACATCATCAGTAGTAACAGAAATTTTAAAATTCTCTGCTGTCACTTTTTTATTTACTTATTTATTTTTTCTTTTTATGGCCACACTTGTGGCATATGGAAGTTCCTGGGAGAGGGGTCATAATCGAAGCTGCAGGTGCCAGCCTACACACCAACCACAGCAACACCAGAGCATAGCCACATCTGCCTGAGGCAACGCCGGATCCTTAAGCCACTGAGCGAGGCCAGGGATGACACCCACACCCTCATGGACACTATGCCATGTTCTTAACCCACCGAGCCACAACAGGAACTCCTCTGCTGTCACTTTCAAAACTTGATTCTACTTCTTTTCAGCTTCTTACTTGCCAAATGACATGAGTTAAGCTGATAATCTGTTTTACACTGTCATGTAAGATGCCACAATTTTTTACCATCAGTAATGATAATGACATAATACTCTTAATGCCCTAGACATCTACTTATGAGATAAAATATTAGTTATGTCATTTTAAATACAAATTGAGAATCTGGGTCAAGGTGGAAGGTTTGAGAAGGGGATATTCCTGTCGTGCTTTTATATTTTTATTCATTTTTATGGCTGCACCTGTGGCATATGGAAGTTCCTGGGCCAAGGACTGAATCTGAGAGCTCTGGATCCTTTAACCCACGGCATCAGGCTGGGGATCAAACCCACACCTCTGCAGTGAACAGAGCCACTGCAGTCGGATTCTCAACCCACTGCACCCCAGGGGGAGCTCCACCCCCCCCCTTTTTTTTGGAGGGGATATTCTGGTCATGCTATATTTTACAAAACTTTTGCAATTTAACATTTTTCCCATTGTACATATAAAAATGGAAAGAATAGTACCATGAACCTCCAAGTAATCATCATCCATTCATGAACGATACCAGCATCTTATGGTAATCCTTCATCCGAGGATATAAATATGAGTGTGAAACACTAAGGATTGGAAACAGGAAAGGAGCGGATCTAATTGAGGCAGAGAGAAGAGGGTGAGCCATTGTTGGAGGTGTGCTGGAGGGGCAGAGTCCGCCCCATCACAGCTCATTTCTGGAATTATGCTAATTCCAAATGGCATAGCTCATCTTTAAGAACATGATCGAACATAATATGAGAAAAAGAATGTAAATATATGTATAACTAGGTCACTTTGTGTACAGCAGAAACTGACAGAACATTGTAAATCAATTATAATAAAACATCGAAAAATAAAGAGTATATGTAAGGAGGTTAAACCAGAATTATGAGCTAAAATTCCTGAAATGCAGTTAAGGAAAAGTCAAACCTAGATAAACAAGGAATTGGAGGTGTTACCAGACCATCACTGGATATGAAAGATCATCCTGTGAGAAAGGGGTTCGATTTTTCAGGTAACTATAGAGTTAACTACAACGAAAGCCAACAGTGATAGATGCCTGCTCAACTGCAACGAGTCGTAATATGTAGCAAGTACAGTTTTCCGTCTTTTGGTTAGGCTGGATAAAAAATAGTGAATCTCTATTCCTCCATAATATTATGGAGAGATTGGAAGATCTTGCTATAAGAATATCACTCATTGGTTTAAGGATCTGGCATTGTCACTGCTGTGGCTTAGGTCACTGCTGTGGTCCAAGTTCAATCTTTAGCCTGGGAACTTCTGTATCGAATGTCATGGGTGCAGTCAAAAACAAAAACAAAAAACCTTGGTGGGATTCATATAAGTGATAGGAAATCGTAAAAGATGACCTCAGAGTGCAACTTTAGTTTTAAAATTTTATCAGTTTGTCTCCAAGTCAACAATAAAGCCAGGGTTTAAATTCTTGTTTTAACAATTGTTTGGTTTAGGAAACCAGTGGTACACTGAGCTAAAACAGTTCCTTGGGAATGGTGTCAGCTTTCACAGAAACTCCTCTGCTTCCCATTTCCACACAAGAAACTCCAGAATATGATGTAACACTCTTTTCTTTTTGTTTTGGCTGGCCATATGGAGTTGCTGAAACATAATTTAAAAGCCGATGTCATTTTGCACTTGCAGCTGATAACACCTTGGCATACTCCTTTGTGTTGTCAATACCTGTGCCAGTTTTAATGAGCTTGAATATCCATTACTGAGGCTGTGTACCCAAGCCATTAACCATCACTGCCACATGCTTGCAATCAGCATCTGAACGTAGCTAGCTTGCACCTACCTGGTCTCTGATGGTATTCAGTTTGTAAGTGAAAAAATGAACATATTAATTAGTTGTTTGTGCATGTTTCCCCCTCTTTCCTAGGAGTTTGAATGTTCATTTGGTTTTCTGTCATTATCAGCTTATACTAAGAGCTTAATTTTTCCTTTTCAACCCATGACAAAATATATTTTTTATTGTACTCCTTAGATTTTAATTCCGTGAAGTACCACTTTATTCAAAATATGATAAAAAGTTTAACGTATCTTAATTAGAAAAGTGAGTAGGGCCTTTGTGTAGCATAAGGACTGCATAATCATTTGTGGTTGCATATTGAGTGATTTTGCTGCCCTGTGAATTTCAACTGTGTTGCTCTCTGAGGTCTGTCCAGCTGTCAAGATGGAGAAGCATCCTGTCTGTCTGATGAGGGGAGGGTTAGGCCTCCAGAAATCAGAGCTTTAATTCTGTCTTTCATTGAGATGGTGGACAAGTCCCTTGACTTTTCTAAGTAGCCATGCCATCACCAATAAAACTGAGAGGATATTTTCTTTTATGCTTCCCTTCTAAAGTATCATGAAGGGGAGTTCCCATCATGACTCAGTGAAAATGAATCTAACTAGTATCCATGAGGATGCAGGTTCGATCCCTGGTCTTGTTCAGTGGGTTAAGGACCTGGTGTTGCCATGAACTGTGGTGCAGGTCGCAGATGCGGCTCGGATCCTGAGTTGCTGTGGCTGTGGCTCAGGCTGGCGGCTACAGCTCCAATTCTACCCTTAGCCTGGGAACCTCCATATGCTGTGGGTACGGCCCTAAAAAGACAAAAAAAAAGTATCACAAAGGGTATAAGTTCTCTGAAAACGTTCAACCACTTAAAAAATTTTGTCTTTATTCTTATTGAAGGAGATTAGTATTCACTTTACTAGACTGTATGGCCTTGGGCGAGTCAGCCAAGGTTTGGCATTACTTTGTCACAGCCCCATAGTGAGAATCACACTTTCTTATGATTGAATGTTGAGTATGTGCCAGGTGCTGTGCCAACTATAATGGCACAGCTGTCTGATCTTAACAACTCTCTGAATTGTTTTTATTATTATTGTTTTTAGTAAACCAGCTATAATGCAAAAATAAAAAAAAAATAAATAAATAAATAAAAAAATTGTTTTTTATTGTAGTTGACCTACAATGTTCTATCAATTTCTGCTGTACAGCAAAATGACCCAGACATACACATATATGCATTCTTTTTCTGGTATTATCTTCCATCATATTCTGTCACAAGTGATTGGATATAGTTCCCTGTGCTATACAGCAGGACCTCATTGCTTATCCATTCTAGATGCAATAGTTAGCATCTACCAACCCCAAACTCCCAGTCTGTCCCACTTCTTTCTGCCTCCCCTCTTGGCAACCACAAGTCTGCTCTCTATGTCTGTGAATCTGTTTCTGTTTTACGGATAGGTTCACTTGTGCCACATTTTTAGATTCCAAATAGAAATGATATCATATGATATTTGTCTTTCTCTTTCTGACTTACTTCACTTAGTATGAGAATCCTTATTTGCATCCATGTTGCTGCATGTAGCATTATTTCATTCTTTTTTATGGCTGAGTTGTATCCCACTGTGTATGAATTGTTCTTATGATCTGTACCACTGAGGAGACCAAGCTCAGAGAGCTTAGTAACTTTTCCAGGCTCACGAAGCTAGTAAGTAGCAGACATGGAGATTCCTTAGGATTGAATGAGGAGGGAATAAGAGTACAAAGTTTCAGTTATGCAAGATGAATAAAATCTGAGGATGTAATATACAGCAACTTGACTATAGTTAACAATACTGTATTGTTACACTTGAAATTTGCAAAGATGCTAGGCTAACCCTACCCCCCAAAAAGGTAACTATGTGAGTTGACAGATATGTTAATTAATTTGATTTTGGTGACTACTTCATAAATGTAAAGTCTATCAAAATCTCAAGTAGTAGGAGTTCCCTGGTGGCTCAGTGGGTTAAGGATCTGCCATTGTTTCTGCTGTGGCTTGGGTTGCTGCTGTGGTGTGGGTTCAATCCCTGGACCTGAAACTTCCACATTCTGTGGACTCAGACAAAAAGAAGCAAACTGTATACCTTAAATAGATATAATTTGTATTCGTCAATCATATTTCAATAAAGTTGGGAGAAAAAAGAAAATTTGAAAAAAATTACTTAAAAATTCATCCAAAATTTGTTTCCTTAGATAGGATACAGGTGAGAAGAAATTAAAAGGTAGAGAACAGAAGACTTGCTACTTTATCTTTGTTTTGTGTTGTTTTTTGCGGGGCCCCAGTTTCTTGTGCTCCTTATCTGCTTTGAAATTCCAACTGCTGCTGTTATATTGGGGCACTTTTGTTAGTTCTTACTGTTTAAAGATCCTGTAACTCATTGAATGAGCTGGAAAGCCGTGGTTACACAGATCTGGCATTTGGCTCTCCTATGGGTTTCTGTCTGCTAGGAGTTGCCAAACCAAGGAATCAGTTCAAACCGTGGAAAGAAAACATGTTGTTGCATATTCCCGAGTACAAGCGTTTATGTCCCCAAACCCTCCATTCTATACCAAATGCAGAAACTTCAGTTCTGCTTTAAATTCAACTGTGACTTTCTTAGACTTTTTTAAGAAAGCTACCTGGTCTAATTTATGCTCAGCGAAGTTAAGACCCACACTGGTAAACCTGGTTTCCTCAGAGCAGGAATGTTACAAAAATAATACATTTTTATCTGTATTTTCAGATTGAAAAGCCATGTCCTGCATGTAGTTACTTCAGCAAATGGATTAGTACTTTGGTGCCACAGACCCTCATTTTAATTTGAAAAGATGTAATTGCGAGGGGAGACTTGAACATGTTTCCTAATAGTTTTAGATTAAATTTATAGTAAAGACATTGTTTCTTCTTTCAACCATTCCAAGGGAGAGAATCATTCAATTTGTTTAAAGCTTAACGAAGGAATTAAATTATTATGACCAACAATTATGACCAATCACTGTGTGCCTATAAGATTACTAATGGTCATATATGCCTATATCAAATTACACATATTTAGGGAGACAGATATTCTTCTCCACAATTGCTGAAACAAGTTGTAAGGGGGGCACGTATTTGTTTCTGTTGGGAATCCCTGAAATATTCTTTTCTGTCATGGAACTACACTTGAGTACACCAAATCTCTGGAACCAGACCAACTGTGCTAGAATTCAATACATTGTTGGAGGTTATCCTGCATGCCAGTGGGGCCGATAGATTTTGCTGAAGTCTGTCATTATCTAACTCCAGTTATGCCATAAAAGACAAATATAAATGTGGCGACTTTTAAAATATAATTTGAACCCTTAAAGAATAGTTTGGGGTTACTGGGTAGGTTGGCTCCTTAGGGCCATCCTGGAGACCAAGAAATGGAAGATTCTGCAGACATCACATAGAGATGATCCGACTAATCAAACAGAAAATAGGTGAATTACTCAAACATATATATTCATGAGCACCTGTAGAATTTCATCTTCAGAAAAATTTATTTTTTTTCTCTACTGTGTTTCTCTGTATTGTTACCTTTTTCTCCTTGATTTTTTAAATGTTTCAATACAATGGGAGTTAATCCAGAGAGCCAAAATTGGAAGAGGTTTTAGAGAGGTCTTCCTCAGTGTGACATAAAATGTTGGAGAGCGAGAGTGATGTCAAGAGTTTTAATCCTGAAGTACCTAGCTCAGCGCCTGCTACCTTTTAGGTATTCAGGAATTTTTTTTTTACTTGAATTAAACTGGATTCATATCCATCATCTGCCACCATGCATAGCCATTGCACCAAGTCCTCTTTTGGAATTAAAGGAAGTGAATCTTATGCTGACTGTGGGTTTTCTCATAAAGGCACAGGCAGAGCCAAATTTAAATCAGCCAAATTATTCTCATTTTTGTTATGTATCAGTATTAACATGTAACTGGCTTTTCTGACATCTACAGTGAACATTTCTGCTTATATATTTATTGATTCCATGCAATCTGAAAGGTCAGTTTTAAAGGAAGAGGACACAAACAGTGATTGGTGGTCAGTGCCTGGGGTCTGGGTGAAGAGTGACATTTTGATAACAGAATTATCTCTTTTCTTCCCCAAAGAGATCTTTAATGCTTAAGATACTCTTTACTCTCAGATTTTTTTTTTTTTTTTGTCTTTTTATGGCTGCACCTATAGCATTGGATGTTCCCAGGCCAGGGGTCAAATTGGAACTGTAGCTGCCGGCCTATACCACAGGATCCGAGCTGCGTCTGTGAACTACACCACAGCTCAAGGCAGTGCTGGACCCTTAAGCCACTGAGCAAGGCCAGGGATCAAACCCACATCCTCATGGTTACTAGTTGAGTTCATATCACTGAGCCACAATGCGAACTCCCTTCTCTCAGAGTTTTTAATATGTCATCGTACCTCTTTTTACCTTCATCTGTTAACTAAGCTGGATGATCTAAGAGCTTCCCAAATTTACCTTCTACATCACACTTTTTTCTTCTTCCTTTAGTCATCAGTTCTACTCAGGAATACTTTCAGGGCTGCTATTGAAATTTTTACTCCTTGACAACCTTAATTAGATCTCTTCTTTATATCTTTCTGTACTCTTTTATTTCCATTTTATTCTTTACAGTTTTATTCTATGATTATATACAAAAGACATTGTCACGTTTCCTTTTAGATTACTAAACAGATGTTTCATTTTTTTCAGAAAAATATATCTAATCATTATCTCTCCCTCTGTGTCCTCAGAATGATGGTCTGTAAGTTTTTATTCATAAGCACTGTTTCCCTGCTTATCTTTGAAGGAATGACCATCTATCTAGACTCAGTGCTTATTCCTTTCGACCCAGGTGGGTCTTCCACAGTCCACGGATATAGGGCAGGTGGATCTGCTGAACAGCTGGATTACTTCTCAGCATCCAAGCAGATTCTATTTTAGTGATGTCCTATGAGAACTGATATTGCGTCTTTCTCCATCTCTTCGATTCTTGCCTCACTGACACTTTAAACAGCACTAATGAAAAAGTCATAGCACTTTTCTCAAGAATACTGTTTTAGGGAGGTTCTTCTTGCTTATACTCAGGCCTACAACTCCTTGCTTGTAGGGACTACAGATTACAGAATATATGGTTTCCATCACTATCTTCCCCAATCTATCCTATGTCCCAAAGTGTTTTCTGGAAGTTGACATTTCTAATGGCTATTGTCAGAATGATACCCTAGGGAGGAGAGAGTTGGAAAGTAAAGTAAAGCATATGGGATATTTTAAGTAGCACCTAAGTAGCAAACAGATGGCTGGCCTAATTAGCTGGTAAATGCAGTCACTTGAATCTTAGACCCAAGGGACAGACAGTGGTAGTAAATGTCGAGTCTTGTGTGTGTGTTAGTTTTAACCTGTTTTTTGATAACACAGCTTGGTAATCCAAACTTTGTAGTTTTTTAATCCAACTTCAACAGCATCATGAGTGATTGAAATTCTTCCCAGTTTCTTAGAGGCTGACGAATCTACTTTTCAGTACAGTGCAATATTTACTAAACACAACTGTATCTTTTAATTTTAAAGAGTTTTGGGAGAACACGTTGAAAGGTTTGCTGACAAGGTGCCATTTAATATTAAAAAAACTTTTGATTTTACTTTGATTTTTATGTTCTGAATGCCATTATTTTCTATTTTGACAGATTTTATTTATTTATTTATTTATGTACTTTTTCAGGGACACAAATATCTCCTTTTTATTTTCTTCAGTGGGCTATCTCTGTATTACATTAATATTTCACTGCTTTAAAATTAAGTTTTTGTGCAACTGACATTAAATGGAGCATTAGGCAAAAACCAGTTTTGTATCAGCAGATAGAATGTTTAAATTAAGCATATAATCTACCATTTCTCAAAGTGGATTCCACAAAGTTCAATGCAAGAAACACAAAACAAATTTTAAAAACCATATGGCCAAAAAATACTGCTACACTGTTAGCTAATGGAATTTTTTGCATTTTTTGTGGTAGTTCTCAGAAATGTTAAAGCACTAGAATACATTTTGATTCAGTCTTAGAAAACCTCCTTCTAAGAATAGACTCATAAAAGACACAGAATATCGAGTGTTTTGACTGATTTTAAAGTTGTTTGGATCACCTAAACATCTCATAATTTAAAGGGAATTTAGGATCAATAAATCACTGAAGCTTTGATGAGGTGCAATATTAAAGCAGCCTTCTTCACCAGAAAGAAATTACAGTTACTAATTAATAAGCACTAATGAACTTCTGCATCTTTTTGTGAGATATATGCTTGATATTTCTTTGGTTTGAAGTTATGATAAACTTAAAATTCTATTCGGTAGCTAATAAGACTAGCTTTAATATTTGTAAACTGTAAGTTGATATTTGTTCCATGTTTTAACAGAGAACTTTAAATTATTCCATGTCTTGGATTGGATTTTAAGATTTCTCATTGACAGCAATTTCAGAATTAAAGAAATCTCGCTCTTACTCTTCCTTCATCTGGTGTATACTTTGGGGAAGTTACTTTATCTCAGGGATTTCATTTGGAGGCCATCCATGAGTTCAACATATTGTTTTATGGATCTCACAGTAAATTAAGGTCTGTGGTAATTATTATTGTATAATTATTGCTATAGATATCATTCTTATTCTACCTCCTCATAGCATTTCTTTTCATCACGAGACTTTGTTCTCACAAAAACATACATGAAAGGAGAGAGACTGAGAGGATAACTCCTCTGAAGAAAGTTTAAATCAGGAACCTGGAGTTCCAGTTGTGGCTCAGCGATTAGCGAACCCAACTAACATCCATGAGGACACAGGTTCAATCCGTGGCCTTGCTCAGTGGGTTAAGGATCCTACGTTGCCGTGAGCTGTGGTGTAGGCCAGCAGCCACAGTTCCGATTGGACTCCTAGCCTGGGAACCTGCATATGCCGCAGGTGCGGTCCTAAAAGACAAATACATAAATAAGTAAATCAGGGACCAGAGGTCTGGAGTATGCCAAATTTCTCTCCTTTCTTCCTGGCCGCCCCGGGAGGCCTTTGTGAAATCTTGGGGGCTTCATGGAGCCCAGGAATGGAAACCACAGCACACAGTGTGGTTTTGTGATCAAAGGATATGTTTGAATACTAGTTATGATATGCAAAGCCTGCAAATGCAATGGTCCATATTACTGTATTTATGTATTTATATATTCATGTATTTATTTATTTTTTTCCTTTTTATAACCACACCCGAGGCACATGGAATTTCCCAGGCTAGGGGTTGAATTTGTGTCCTCATGAATACTAGTCAGGTTCATTGCCACTGAACTACGATGGGAATTCCTGTATTATTTTATTTTCCTAGAAGTTCATTTTATTATAATGTATCTTTACTTTTTTCCAATTCATTCAAAAGTTTTTTTAAACATTTGAATCAGGATATAATTATTGTCTCTCTTTTTTTGCAACATTTAAATTGTCAGTAATTTGAATTGAATTGATCAATAAGGATAAAAATATTAATTTTTAAAAATGTAATTATCATGTGGTTCAAGTGTGGCAATTCCAGTCTTTTTATGATCAGTGGATATGTGGCTATGGCTTAATGCTATGCGGTGTTTTTACTGAAGGTTTGCCTGTTATACATGTATATAGATGTGTGATAGTGTGAACATTGTTTCTCTTTTTGAAGTATTTAATGTATTTTCTTTGAGCAAAATATGAAACAATTATGGAAATTTTTATTATATTTACAAATTGCCTTTATATGGTGATAGTACTGTTGTGTATATGCTAAGTTTATACTTCCATATTTCTGTAATAGCTAACTGATCAAATATGTGCTTTTATTTGTTCCACCTGCTGATGGAAATTGTCTGTTTTCACCAATTATAGCAGTTACTTTGAGTAAGCATAGGATCTGCATATGTTAACAGAGAATTGTTTGTTTGAACTTTCACTGAAATGGTTTCCTCAGAGTTGATTGCATACCAGAGGGCACTGGAAATTCATATTTGATTCTATCCGTAACTAATAGGAGATTATCAGACTATTATCCAGACAGTGAAATTTATCTGTAGCTTTGTGGGAAAATATATCAACTGAGTTCAAGGGCAAAATTGATGAAAAAAAGTCCCCAAAAGTTTTTCAAAAATCAAGATTATTTTATAAACTGATCTATAGTCACATGATAAAGAATAAAATAGAAATTTGAATTATTATGTATACAACAAAAAATGGCAAGTATAATCACAGTTTTTCTTTGAGAATTTATAAAACTTTATATGAATAATTGCCTTAATTTTCCTCTGCAGTTTTGATTAGTTAATTGTATGTTTACTGAGTGCCAATCAGGTGCCACATGTACATTTGGTCTTGAATATACAAAGACGAATGAGGGATTGTATCTTAGTTCAAGGGTGAGGTAGAGATGTAGGCAAATAATTCGAGTAAAATGTTCTGGTGTCATGCAGTGTTAGAAATATATTCATGATACAATTTATTGTAGAAGAAATACTGAGTTTCTGTGGTGGAGCATTTACAAAAGAAATAGAACTTGTATAGGGTTTCTGAGAATGAATGGAAGTTGCTAAATGAACAAAAATGGGTCAGAGAGCATTAATGGCTGGGGAAACAATGATGTTTTTGCACGTACAGACACAGACCGAGTGCTTTTCTACTCAGTATTTGAGACCTTTGAGTTTCTTTCTTCTATTGTTCAGTCTATCAGCTGATTATTCTACTCAAGTCAAAACAAAACAAAAACCTTTCTGTTCATGGTAATCTTTGTGAAGCTATCTGGGATACATGCAAAGGTATCCAGAGAAGAAAATGTGTTAGACTGAAGTTTTCAGACTTGATTGTACCAAAACTTGCGTTCCAAAGACCTGTCTCTGGAGCTATAGAAGGGACAACTTCATGAAAAGTTTTTCTGATTCTCTGCTTGAACCAGAACAGCCTCACTTTAAACTGGTTTTAACATTGAAGCTTCTCATTTGAAAATAAACAGAACAGAACTCTATTACAAAAAGTACATGTACAAACAAAATACATTTAACTGGAATCCCTTATCGCAGACTTAGACTTCTGGTCATTTTTTCCTTTTTTAATCTATTTTAGATGACAGGATAATTGAGAACCTGTTTATAGACTTTGAAATACTCCTCCCTTGAAATCCTTATGTACTTAGTTTCAGGTCACTCATTTTTGCCCCCTGATAATTTTAGCAAATGTCAGGGAAAAAGACAGAGTCATTGATCATATTAGGATGGAAATAATCCATGGATGATTGAAAGCTTGATCTTGAAAACTGTAATGTATGACAATTTACAGAGACAGAGAAAATAGTTAAAGGTATGGAGAAACAAGAAGAAGCAAGGAGCAAAAGCTAGAGAGGGTCAAGAACTGGTGTTGATGGTGCCAGTTCTACCCCTTGTAAATAAAATAAACAAGGGAAGTTAAGGTTTAATTCCTGGATCACATGATTTGTAAAATGAGAAGGTACGTTTAAACAAAAAGATAAAGTTAACCAATGTGTGTCCCGGGGCCCTTCATCTGTTTTTATCTCATACTGTATATATATGCTCAGGAAACATAAGATAAAGCACACATTAGAGGGCAGCAGGATCATCTGGTAGCCTTGTTAACACACAAATCCTAGTCCTCATCCCCAGAGTTTCTGATTCAGTAGGTCTGGGTTAGGCCTGAGAATCTGCATTTCTAACAAATGCCAGGTGATGTTGCTGGCCCCAAGAATACACTTGATAAACCAGTCCTAGGAGCTTCAACTCCTAAAATTCTGTCTTCAAATAAGAACACAATAATGACCATGTTTCTGCATGCAGAGTTGTGGAGGTCTTTTTGATTATATGAATTGAATTCATCTTATTTTGGAATTCATCTTGTTTGTTGAGAAAGTATTGCCCAAATAACTATGAAAATATCCCTTATTCCTGTTTTAACTCAATTTTGGGTTTCACACAGCCCCTTTCTATTACTGCTTTCCACAAAATTTGAGCTATGTTTAAGACCTAAATTGAACTTATATATATTTTTTTGCTTTTGTAGCATACGTGTCATGTGCATTTAAAATTTTACATTTAGATTTTCAAGATGAACTCAAGCTAAGCTCTTTATGTCCCTTAAATATTTTTCCTGTAATTTGAATATCTTGCCTTCAGATGGCAGAGGTGATCTCTTTAATAAACTTATGAAAATATTTGCAAACTCACTTTTTAAAGGCAAGAGGGAGTGGGATAGACTGGGAGATTGTGGTTAATAGATGCAAACTATTATATTTAGAATGGATCAGCAATGAGATCTTACTGTATAGCACAGGGAACTATATCCAATCACTTGTGATAGGAGATGATGGAAGATAATGTGAGAAGAGTGTGTATATATGTATAACTAGGTCACTTTGCTGTACAGCAGAAATTGAGAGAACATTGTAAATCAACTATAATAAAAATTAAAAAAATAAAAATAGAAACAGCAAGCCAAGACTTTTCATAAAAATACATGCACTCTTTAAGAAATATCATTTAAAAGTTGTTGGTTTTCAAACAAATTAACTTTATCACATCTTTTTTTCTTCCAAGGGTTTCCAATGTTATAGGTTGTTGTGCTCTTTTTGATATTTTGTTTTTGTTATGTTTTTCTTTATGAGTGTTATTTTTCTGAATATTATTATTTGATCACAAACATAAACTTACTAGTAATGCTGTGATCTTCACAGTGGAAGATAAATGTACTAAAAGGAGAATTATGTGGATACTCAAATTTCTTTTTTTAGATTTTATTTTTTTTCTTAATGAATTTTATTACAATTATAGGTGTACAAAAATCATCACAAGTCAATTTGATAGCATTTGCGTCCCAAACCCTCAGTGCATCCCCCCACCCACCTGATCATCTTCTTTGAAAAACCAAGGTTTTCCAAAGTCTGTGAGTCATTGTCTGCTTTGCAAAGAAGTTCATTGTGTCTTTTTAGTTTCCACATGTAAGCAGTAGCATTGGGTGTTGCTGTCTAATTGTCTGACTGGTTTCACTTCTCTTGATAATTTCTAGGTCCATCCATGTTGCTATAAATTTTATCATTTCATTCCTTTTAATGGTTGAGTAATATTCCATGGATACTCAAATATTTTAAAAGTTACATTTGGAAAAGGATGTATATTTTGATTTAGCCCAGTGTCAATGGAGGAAAGTCAAAGGAAAATATATTTCATCTTAATATAAGATAAAAAATATAAACAGGAGTTCCCGTCGTGGCTCAGTGGTTAACAAATCCGACTAGGAACCATGAGGTTGCGGGTTCGATCCCTGGCCTTGCTCAGTGGGTTAAGGATCCGGCATTGCTGTGAGCTGTGGTGTAGGTCACAGACAAGGCTTGGATCCCACATGGCTGTGGCTGTGGAGTCAGCTGGCAGCTACAGCTCCGATTAGACCCCTAGCCTGGGAACCTCGCCGCGGGTATGGCCTTAGAAAAGGCAAAAAAAGACAAAAAAATGTTAAAAAAATATATAAACAAACAGAATGTTTAAAGCAAGAACTTAATGTGCTGATAATTATCATAAATATCTTCAAATTTTGGGCATATGCTTATAAGAAATATTGTAGGAGAGATTCTCAGATAGTATGAATATTAGTTTGAATGCTGTCCTAATTTCCTTATGAGTCTAACAATGACCTTATTATAATTTAAGCTACTTTTTTCCCCAAAGCTTGTTTTTTCTGTTACTTTACCAACTTTTAAAGTCTTTTTAATATTTAAGAGTATGCAATTCCTTGGGGCCTTGGATTCTAAATTTTTTTTCCATCTTTTGCTCATTTATTTCACAACCTTTTTTTTCTAAATTTTTAAAAAATTAATAGATGCAATTTTTGAATTATATTATTTAGATCACAGAGCTATAATTTGAAGACAGAATTATGGAAGGAAAACAACTGAAAAAAAAGACCTGAGAAAGAAAGAAAAAGAGGAGTGCTTATACCATCTTTAAGGTTTAAAAGTACAAAGAACTGATTTCTGGTGGTAGTTTCTAAATAATGCAACTCTTATTTGACTATTTCTTTAGCTTTTAGGTATCACTTAAGATGGTGAATGAAAAGATAGTCATTACCCTTTAGAGGTAATAAAATCTCTGCATGTTTTATTTCAATAACCATTAAAAGGTTTTGGAATTTTGCACTGTCCCACATTCAATGTAAAGCCAAGACTGATTCTGCTCTGAGCTCAGCAGGATGGAACTCTTAGCAAGTATGAAACTCTCTTAATTGGCCCACATCTTTTCAGCAGTACCATTACATAGCCAGAGGCCATTATTTGTGATAACCCACTTTTGACTTGGCAACAGGACCAGAGAAAAAGTTTGTTAATGAACCCTGATCAGAGACCAGATTAGTTGACCAGACCTGGAGTATATGGAATAAACATGTTACCATCACTGAAGTAAAGTAATTTAAGAACTCTACCTGGGGCTACAGCATCTTAGGATTGAGTGTAGCTCTGGGATCGAGTGTAGCTCTGGGATCAGGCTTATTTTGGAATCCTGGCCTAGATTTTTACTTGGATATTTTGCCAATTATTTAATTTATTCTGGCACTAGAAATATAAACACAATCAAGACATAGTATCTGCCTGCCTTCAAAGAATTTATTACCAACCTAGTTGGTGATGCAGTCAAGTTATTGATATTACAATATATAATATACACTATTTATAATTGTAATGGAGTTTGATAGTGCTATGATAAGGGTACTATAGTCAGACCTCAGAAGCCACAGAAGGATTGTCTGACTATTTAAGGAGATGAGGGAAAGTTTCTTAGAAGAAGGGACAGCTTAGTTAAAACCAGAAGGATAAGTACAAGTATGAACTCTTTAGTAAATATTTGTGTCTGTTTATGTCAAACACTCACATGATAGCCATATAAATTAACTAGTTCTGTAGAACAGGCCAGTGATATAGGAAATCTTATTATTCTTTTTCCTCCACATGAGACATAGATATTTAGGGAGATTATATAAGATCATTGTTTATATGCAGCATGTTATAGCTGAGTCTGGACTCCAAACTAAGTTAATGTTATTATTCATATATTTATATTAAAAAAACTCCAGACTGGTGCACTTCTTTTGTTACTGTTGCATCATTTTCTTCTAAATTTTTTTGCGTGTTATGTTGATAATGGGGCTAAGTTGCCTAGAATTTGAAGACCAAAATTATACATGTTATGTGTGAATTCTAGCTGTGAACATCCAAAAGTATTTTGAGTTTTGTCCTCAGTGTTAGGAAAAGGTGTGATTTCACAGTATTTCTTTCAAAGATTAAAAAGACCGACATTTAGAGTATTATCAAGGGGGTAGGCTATCACTTTTTTTTCTCTTCAGCTCTGCTCTCCTGGAGACATTCTCAACCTGAAACTTTACCAGTCAGCCCTCACAGGTTCTAATGGTTTCTTCCCAACACTGTGCCTGTATTTAGTTCGTATTATTAGGTCTTCTCTCCTATTTAAATTTTCTTTCAATGGATAGGAGATGTGAAATAAAAGTATGAATATTTCACTGTTTAAGCAGAGCTTGAGTTACATGTAAACAAACAAAAAAAAAAGTGTATAAGCTGTAAGCTGAAATAGATTTTGCTTCTATCTATCCACCTACCTTTTTTTTTCTTTTCTTTTTAAGGCCACACCTGTGGCATATGGAAGTTCCCCAGGCCAGGGGTCAAATCCAAGCTGCAGCTTCAGACCCACACCATATCTGTGGCGACACTGGATCGGAGTCTCATCTGCATTTTATGCTCCAACTTGTGGCAACGCTGGATCCTTAAACTACTGAGCAAGGCCAGGGATTGAACCTGTACCCTCACAGACACTATGTCAGGTTCTTAACCTGCTGAGCCACAACGGGCACTCCCTATCTATCCACTTTTATTCCCACCGATTCAGTTATTATTTTAAAATAGTCTATAGGAAGTAATGGAAGAAGTAAAAGAGAATAAAGGAAAAAACATTGGGAAATCAAAGATCTAAGTTTTTTCCTTTGGAAATTAGAAAAAGAAGAGCAAATTAAATCCAGAAAAAAGCAAAAGAAAAGAAAAGAAATAATGTGAATTAAATAGAAATCAAAGGGACTACAAATAGGAAATAAAGAAAAACCAATAAACTCAAAAGTGGGTTCTTTGAAAAGATCAATAAAGCAATAAGCCCCTAGCCAGGCTAATTAAAAAAAAAAAGAGAGGAAAAATTACTAATAACAGAAATGTTAGGGGCTATCACTACAGATACTGTGGACATTTAAAGGACAGTAAATGAAAATAATGACTGGCTTTATGCCCATGCATTTGATAACACAGATAAATGAACCAGCTCCTTAAAGGACACCATCTGTCAAAACTCACACAAGAAGAAATAGACAATCTGAATAGTTCTATTCAATAGAATTGGAATTAATAACCAATAACCTTCCAAAACAGAAAGCACCAGGTCAAGATGGTAAATTCTACCAAATTTAAGGAAGAAGTTATACCAATTCTCTACATTTTTTTTTCCAGAAGATCAAAGCATAGTGAAAACTTGATAATTTATTCTATCAGGCTCATATTACCCTCACACTGCTCTCAGGTGGCCATGGGGTGGCCACAGTGGTGAGAATACCAAACCCTAGCCACTGGACCATGAGGGCCAGAGGATAGGAGTAGAGCCCTGGCTCTTTGTCTGCTTTAAAGGATGAATTCAACAAAGAAATGCAAAGTCAAGAAACAGGTAAAGTACTCGTTAGGAATAAAACAGTGTGTGTGCATAGACACGGGAAAGGCTTAGAAAGAGAGAAAGACATGTGCCTTGGGGTGGTTTAAATCCCTTATATGGGGCAGTTTTTCCCAGTTTCCTATTGTCCAGTCCTCTCTTTGTTTGGCTCTGAGTCCATATTTGCCTGCACTTAAGGCCCTCCCTTGTGTGCACACATTTTTTAGCCCTGATGGATTCTAACGCAAGGGTTTCTAGGAATTGACATCAACTATTATGGCCTGGTACACCCTCCCTTCTCTGGCCTCTGAGGAACCTGTCTGTACCCATATGTAGTTCATGAAGTCTCCTTGACCTCAAGATTGAGAACTATGTGGTTTCCTTACCTTTTACTGAAGCAGGACTCAGCCCATCCTTGCTCTCGCCATTATCTTTATCTTGAAGTATGTGTCCACAGGGGATAAATTCCAGCTGCTCAGCTTGGGGCTTATCTACCTCCTGCCTCAGAGCCATGACCAGACAAAGACATTATAAGAAAAGGAAAACAGGAAGTTCCCTTCCTGGTTCAGCGATTAGGTTAAAAAACCTGACTAGGATCCATGAGGATGTGGGTTGAGTCCCTGGCCTCGCTAAGTGAGTTAAGGGTCTGGTGTTGCAGTGAGCTGCGGTGTAGCTCACAGACGCTTCTCAGATCCCGTGTTGCTGTGGCTGTGGCGAAGGCCAGCAGCTACAGCTCCGATTCAACCCGTAGCTTGGGAACTTCCATATGCTGCAGGTGCGTCCCTAAAAAGTAAAAAAAAAAAAAAGAAAGAAAAAAAAAAGAAAAAAAGAAACTGAAAACAAAAACAACAGTGAAACTACAGACCATATGGCTCATGATCACAGATACAAAAATCCTTAACCAACCATTAGCAAAACAAATTCACAAAGTATAAAAAGAGATATACACCGTGACCGAATGGGATTTACCTTAGGTATGCAAAGTTGATTCAATACATCACAGCAAGAGGCTAAACATAGATAAATCATGCTTATGTCAATAGTGCAGAAAAAGCTTCTGACAAAATCCAACACCCATTCATGATAAAACTTTCAGTGAACTAGGAATAAAGGGAAACTTTCTCATTTAAGACTAATTTGCCATCTGGAGCAATTAAGTTTAACCATACAAGCAGGATTGAATATTAAGATTTATTAAATTTATTTTTAAATTTATTTTTAAAATGTTTGTCATACTGTAGAATAATTAGTGGTTAGGCAATTTATATACTTTATACTCATTACTTAAAATTTCCTAGGAAATTAACTGTTTTAGGCAAACCTTATAAAAGAGGCAAGGATCACTGAAATATTATTCATTAAAAGGATCAAATGAGTATGATAAGTAGACTTATTTATTTCTTCTGCTCCAAGTAAAAGTAAAAAAAAAATCTGTGTTACAGGATAGACTTATTTTTAGTCTATTTTTACCGATCAATATTTATTGATTACATGTTTTCTCAAAAAAAAAAAAAAAGAAAAAGGTATGGGAAAATACTAAAATGTGAAGGGCCTAGTACAGCCCCTTAAAAAGTTTCAAATTCAATTATAGAGCCTGAATACATGTATTTTATTATTAGAATTTTCAAACATGCAAAAAAAGGAGAGAGAGAAATATAAGGAAGCTTTAGCAATTCCTGAGTCTGCTTTTGTATGCATTCTGCATCTTTGCCTGCTCACCTCTGTGCTCTTTGCGAAGGGAGGCTGATCCACTGAGCCATGGTTTTCAGTGTTCTCTGTCCCTTGCACTTGATTCCAGCTGTGGAAGAAATCAGAAATGAGACTGGAGAACCCCTGGGAGGTTTCACACTTACTAGCTTCAAACATGTTAACATATTGCCTTCCTAGCTTCATCAACATTTTTCTTAAGTGAATTAAAATAAATAACAAGCATCATGCTGTTTTATCTGTAAATACCTCAGGATGCATCTGGAAAAATAAAGACATTGCCCTCATAACCAAACCGTCATTATCACACCTAACTAAATGAACAGTAATTTCACAGAGCTATTTTTAAAAAGTTTTTTAATCATCTTAATTGTCTTAAAATATCTTTTGTAATAAATTTATGTAAAACACGCTCCAGTGAGGAGTCCTACATTTAAGTGTTATCTCTTGCAATATTTGAGACATATTTATACCGAAATTTGTATTTTTCGTTCATCTGAACTTTAAATTTCACTAGATGTTCTGTTTTTGTTTGTTGAATTTAGTAGTTATACTCACATTTCACTTGGTTATTATGTTTTTATGAGTCACAAGTATTTGTCAAGCCCTGGTTCAGTTGCCAGCAGTAAATATGATCAGATAGTCAAGGTCTTAAGGTAGTTACATTTTTATATGATTTAGAATGCTAATCAGGCAATAAACAATTAGATGAATAAGATCTTGACAAATGCCATGAAAAAAGAGCAAAGAAAAGTGGTAGAATGTGCCTGGAGGGGCACTAATGCACACTCAGGGTAAACTTTCTCTGTGGAAATAACATTGACCTGACAGTGAAATTATGTAAAAATCACATATATGTAAATATAAGGAAGTGTGTCTTAAGAAGAAAGGATTGCTGAATAAACTTCCTGATGTGGGAACAAACACATTTTTTTTTTTTTTCCTAAACACAGCAGTGACAATAAGGTAATTGTTTCTGGAGTGTCTTGAATAAACTAGCAAGATATTTTGAGAGAAAGTCAAACAGGTAGAAAGGTGCCATGTGATTTAGAGGCGTTCCTGCCATGAGACTGCATTTCAGATTTTATGCTTCAGTATAATAGGGAGCTTTCAAGGAGGAGAACAACAAGAAATCATTTCCTATGGAAGGAGGTAATTCTGGCTGCAGAAAACTGTCAGAGGGCAAGGTGGAATCTTGGACTGGTTAGCAGGGGTAATTGTGGAGATCAGTAAGAAGTGGAAGTGGTTCAGAGGAGAGTTGTAGCAGTGGAGACAGAGCAGTGGATATATTCTAAAAACCGCTTGGACAATTATTTTGCAGCCCTCCAGGATGGTTCAACCAGCTCTGCTTACCTCTTTCGTTGTATTTCTAACAGGCTCATGGTTAAAACACCATACACCTAAAATGCTGTATTGAAATTCCAGATTATCTTGTTTACTCCCCTTCCAGACTGTAAAGAGAATAAATGGGTTTTTCATAGCATCCAGCTTATATTCAGTGCTCACTTCATATTGTGGAGGGAAATTTACTTAATGGGGATTTGCTTCACAATCTATAAATGCTTTTTAATGAATATGGCTCCTGCAATTCTGTTAATTAAGAAACCAATATGATATATAATTATGGCAGTTATATATGATAAATATTATATGTTACATATTATATTGACATTTATGTAAAATGTATTGCTCTATATCAAATATGTAACACATATATGTGTGGCCTTATAAGAATTTAAAGCCTATTTCATTTTTTTTTTTTTCCCCTAGGGCTGCACTTATGGCATATGGAGGTTCCCAGGCTAGGGGTCTAATCGGAGCTGTAGCTGCCAGCCTTTGCCACAGCCACAGCCACGCGGGATCCGAGCAGTGTCTATGACCTACACCACAGCTCACAGCAACGCCGGATCCTTAACCCACTGAGTGAGGCCAGGGATCGAACCTGCAACCTCATGGTTCCTAGTTAGATTCGTTAACCGCTGAGCCACAATGGGAACTCCAAGCCTATTTCATTTTTAATCCTTCAAAGCTAAGTTTGGGAAAATATTTGTAAGCTACCTGTGGCCACAGCAAAGGTAATCAGCATACAAGTTTTCAGCCTTTTGAGAGAAACCACATTCAATTTCCTCAATTTTCTTTTACTAAACTGTATGACTGATGTCAGAACTCATCCTTTCTCCTTTGCTCTTTTTGCATTGAATAACACTCTCAGTTATCTTGGTAAAGAATAGCGTCTGTGATACTTTCCCTCCTATCAACTTAATGAAATCAGTTTTCAAGATGTCATAAGGAGCAAAATGCACCCAGACATAACTTTCCCCTGCCTGTGGTTAGGTGCCCTTACACCACTATCTCTCTCTCTTTCTCATGCGCACACACACACACACACACACACACACACACTATGCTTTGCATTTCAACTACATGAAGTTTACTGCATCTCAGTTATGGCAGGGAACATAAAGTCTTGGCTCTTCACAACAATGATTAACAAATCATTTGCTTCATAACCCTAATTTGTGTTTGCCTTAAACACTCTGGGAAAATAACTTCTATTTTGTTAAATTTTCTATCCACTTTGCCTCACATAGGCTTCCAACTTGGAATTCAACAAGTTTTTCATGCATAAATAACTGACATAATGAACTAAGTAACAGACTTACTGAACCCAATGTTATAAAGTCAAGTATGGTTCTCTCCTTAAGTGTCCAGGGCGTAGGAGGGTGAGAAAAATCCTGATTAGAGATGTTCCTCGGGGTTATAACACCCACTGCCAACAAAACAGCACTTGCCATGTTTGAGGGAAGTTCCAAATAGTGTATGAGGATATGGGGAAATTCTTGAGAACATTATTCATAAAAGAGTAGTATTCATTTATAATTATTTATCTTAGAGCCTCTATGTGAATACTTATTTGGTAAACCTATGAAATCTATAGAATTACCCAACAAGGCTTTTCTATAATTGATTAGGATTTCTTATTTAGCACAACCCGTTCGTTGTCAAACAACCTCTAAGTTATCCTGCAACTGAGTTCTTATCATATCAAAGCTAATTGCTGCTTTATTCCCCACAGGCCTTATGGAGAAAGCCTATTTCTTTTTTAACCCTTGAGAATTCCTTTGTTAATAATGGATAAAGTCCTTTTACATTCAACAAGATTTTTCTTTTCTAAACCCAGTCCCTCATTTTATATATATTTTCCCTCTCTAGTTCTTATTTCAATTACTAGACACTTACACATACTGAAATACTATTGTTATATAAGTTGAATGAAAAAAACAGAACTTGAGTTGAAACTAGGACAAAAACAACTTTTACCAGTTTGTGTGTAATGTCCCTGTTGCTGCTCGTTGACTGCACACAAACACCATGCTGAAGTATAATCATGCAAGGAAAAAAGCGAAAAGGAGATAATTCCCACAAAGGCTATTTTTAGTCAGGAATAATCACATGTTAACCAACTGGTATATTCTGCCAAAGGGGTGATGACATTTCTGTTGATGATAAGTTGCATGTTCTACAGCTGCATCTTCGTGACACAACAGGCTTTCACTAAATTTCTCTGGAGTGGGGATTAACTGTCAGATGGTCTTATTCTTTTTGTACCTGCTTTGTTGTTCTGCTCTGCTTGATGTAAATAGGGGTAATGGCCATTTCTCAATTTTTATTCTGTCTTTCCTTGAACACATCAAGTTTAATGTTGAGAGAGAAATGAACTGTGTCCCCCCATTTCACTCATCTCCCCCATTTTAAAAAAACTTTCCATGCTTGTATTTAATGAGAGTAATATTTTTTCCTTCTTAAGACTTTCTATAACTTGCATGCTAAAATTTGACAGTGTGCAAAGTGTACAGAAGCATATTAAACTGAATGCCAGTTATCTAAATGTCAGTAAAAACTGGAATATGAGTACCTCATTTTAGTAAAGAAGTTTGAATTAGGAGAGAGAAAAATCATATGTCAGAAGTCCTAAGTCCCAGGGTTATTGACTGCATCCCAGAGTTTTTCTTCTATCATCAGAGTCAGTATCATCTTATACTAGTTATCTTTCCTGCACAAGTAACCCATATACATAAAATATTATGCTTCCTGACTATCATTGCTTGAAATCCCAGTGTTGGTTCATGAGGACCATAGGGGGGAAAAAAAAAACTTGTATTGTCAGAAGAAAAGGTAGAGGAGGATATGGAAAAAGGAGAGCTGCTTAGGAAAGCTGATTCTGTGAGTTTTAGGAACCCCTTGAGGGTATTAGATTCTTTGGGAGCTCAGAGTGGAAGTCAGTATTTACCCAGCATGTGACTTATAACACCATTATTTTTGATTAGCATGCAGTATTTGGAAATATTTTATTAATCCAGAAGCTTTCAAAGCATGGATATACAAGAGTGGAATACTGATTAACTCCAAGGACCTCCCCATGCTTATCTTCAAGGTTTTTTGTGAATCCAAGAACTAGAAAGGCCTTGCTGTTGGACGCAGATCAGTTGACCAGTTACACCGCACTGTTACGTGATCACATTTATCGCGGAGAGAGTGATTACATTCTGAAATCATTCTATTTCATGACAGCTAAAATAGAGTACATTTCAAGTGCTTTGAGGACATTCAGGGTGAATACTGTCATCCAGAAGGTAGAGATTTTTGAAATGGTATGGGAAATGGCTAAGCTTTGATGTCAGACAGATCTACATTGGAGAGTTAAATCTTCATCTTAACTTTTTGAGCTTCATCAACTAACTACAGTTTCCAGATCTATACATCTGGGAATACTGTAGCTAAACAATGATGGTGCAATGTGATTGTAGAACATATAAACAGTGAATAATCCTTTATCATAATTATAAATGTATCTGTAAATAATCAGTCCAGTATTCATTTTGTGAAACATAAGACAAAATGAAAGTATTAAAAAAAAATGTTTACTCCTCCAAATGAATGGGGGGAAAGTACTAGGTGAGTTGTGGCTGTGATATATGAGGAAATCAAAATGTCTTCACAGTTATTCCAGTTCAAGTCTTCATTTCCCTTTTTATCCCCATTTGAGCTCATCCTTTGTTATTATTCCTTTTAAAAAATAATTATAGTTGATTTACAATATTCTGTCAATTTCTGCTCTACAGCAAAGTGACCCAGTCATATATATATATTCATTTTCTCATATTAGCTTCCATTGTGTTCTATCATAAGTGATTGGATATAGTTCCCTGTGCGGTTCGGCAGGACCGTATTGCTTACCCATTCTAAATGCAATAGTTTGTATCTACTAACCCCAGACTCCGCATCCATCCCCACTCCTTCGCTCCCTCTTGGCAATCACAAGTCTGTTCTCCATGTCTGTGAGGCTGTTTTTGTTCTGTGGATGGGCTCCTTCGTGACACACATTCCCCTTTTTAATATAAGTGGATCTTAGTGAATTAAAGATCTAGATAATCAGAATATCTATTAGAATAATCTTAGTGTCACAGCAGACATGGTATTGACCTAGAACTCTGGGGACCTGAGTTCTCCCAGAAGGTTCTCCTTGTAAAACCCAGGACCAGTCAGCATTTGTGTGTCCATTTGTTCATCTGTATAATGGAGAGTGGGCCCTGAAGGTGCTTAAGGTTAAGCACCTTAAGCACAAATTCTAGACACAAATTTCCATGGTACTGTGAAAATCCATATTCTCTACTTGCTGATATAAAAATATCTTTCCAGTTTATTTATTGTGTTGTCAAATGTAAAATAAACTCAAGGCCTCACATTTTAATATCATTTGGGATTATATTGTTTTCTTTCCCCTCAAGCCTAGAATTAGTGGCAAGCTATAGAGTCAGTAACACATAACGAGGCTCTAATCTTTGGTGACCTTTTGTTTAATAAGCTGTGTAGGGTTTTATTGTCAATGATGAGTTTCCTGAAGGAGAGGTGGTCACTTTGATACCATATTAATAGAAAGGTCAAAGAGGTGTCATCCTTATGGATATGTAAATTGTGGAGCTGTGTTTGTTCTTTTTAGTGTCCCATTTTCAATTTTTATATTTCACATATAAAGCCGTGAATTTTCTCTGAAAAAATACGTAATTGCACTCATAACTTCAGAATATCACATATATAATTTATTTCAGGATATGTGTGAAAAAATGCTATACCAAGTGAATTTAATCATGCAGGATATTTTCAGGACAGTCTATTAGATGAGTAAGCTAGTTACATATCAGAATGTATTTAATATAATTTGTCTGTAATTTTAGCCGTCATGATTCAAACTATAGTTTGAATCCTAACATTTCCATACAGATACATTGTTTTGTAGAGGTCCATTCTTTATATTCATAATCACCATTAGATGAGTTGTTCAGTACAGTGAAAAAAATATAACTCGAATTCCAGTTGCTGCTAGAAGTCCCATTGCAGGATGATTTGGGGCAGGCAGAGAAAGGATCAGACTGAATTCATTAATGGTCAGTCTGTTTCTGGGTCTTTGTGCATTGACGGTGAAAGAGAGAAAGCTTTGGAACTTGTTATTTTTTCCAGTTTATGAGAGGCAGGCCTTTCTTTGGTCTGGCTAGGTTAAAGGACTGATCTGTCTGGTGTGGTTTTTGAAGACAGCATAATCCAAGCTGAGAAGCATGAACTGTCCAGGCCAACTAAATGAAGATGCTGTATTAGGACACTCAGGCCAATGAAACAGCACTATGTGTAGGGCCATAGATGAGAGAATACAGCTTATTCCAGGACTTGAAAGAAGTTTATAGTTAATGGTACATAGACATAAAGCTTGTTATATAGAAGGGGTTGGGACTGACAGAGGAAAGTGGGTTGAGGTTGTTGGACTATTATACAGAGATTGACTTACTAGGGATTTCATCAAACATATAAAGAAATGTGGAATTGATTCTAAAAGCCATGAGGAGACAACAAAGGATTTTAAGTGAAAAGTGATGTGATCAAATTTCCATTTTAAAAACTGGAATTTAAAAAGATTAGAGCGTTCATATCTTAGAACTTCTGAAGGTAGAAGACCAAAAAAATGGCTTGCAGACATTTTAAGTAAGAATACAGATCCCCAAAGAAATGGAATAACTTGCTCCAGCATCTTGATGCTCTTGAAATGTTAAATGGAAAGACTGATGAAACCCACTGTTCTTGAAAGTACTCTTTTGGGAATGTGGAAGATGTTAAAATTATTTTTTAATTCAAAAAAGTCACAAACACTCTTACAGGCTCTGTGAATAATTCAAACTCACCAAAGAAAGAAAAAAAGGAAAAGCCCTATTAAATGTTACCTCTCCATAAAACTAAAATAGTTGAATAATTTATTTTTAAAACACTTATTCTAGCATGCTACCATTTTCTACTGTGAGAGCAAGCTGAAGATTTAAAACAAACTATCGAAATAGTTCACATCAGATACACTTACTTTCTCTGAATTACAAGACTATTTTAAGTTAGTGTTGCCAAAGCTTGGCCTCTATCCACAGGTGCTGAATAGAAATACAGATACAGAGTTCAGGGCGAAGGAGAAAAAATAGCTTTTATTTCTTTGTCAGGCAAAGGAAGCCACAGCAGGCTAATGCCTTAAAGACCTTGCCCTCCCTTGGGAAATAATTACAGGGAGTTCTATAGTCTAAAAAAAGAAAAACAGAGTTTCAGGTAAGAATCAGGATTGGGACAGACATGCATTCTTCTTTTTTGGGGGGAATCTTAGTCATTGAAGTGTAGTCAGGAGATGTTGGCACGATCCTGGTGGTGGTCTTCTGGGATATCATCTAGGGTGACAGTAAAAGGGCATATTGGTCATAGATTAGAACAAACTAGGTAAGTTCCTGAAAAACACCTTGGGCTAATAATCTTTAACCCACAGTCAGTTTTGTTAGGGGTGCCTAATCTTTAGCATACAGGTGATTGTGTTTAGTGTGAAACCAAACAAGGGAGAAGCACAAGCAAGGGCTCCAAGCTGTTCAATTTTAAAGTACTCTTTTCTAAAAGAAGCATAAGGAATATAACTTTTCTCCAGGTGTATAAAAGGTCTATATTATTATATGTATCCCTTGAGACAGAACCAGGCTCCTGCCCCAGAGCTGTGCTATTGTTTCTTGACTGTTCCTCCCTTGTCTCTGCATCCCCTTCCTTCCCTGATCAGCAACTGTCTGAACCTGTCCTTTGGAACTCAGGGAAAGTCATGGAGGCTGAATGAGGCTCATTTCCTAAAATCAAGAAATGGGGGAAACAGAAAGGATCTTGTGCCCAGGAGCCCCACTGGGCCCTGCTTAGTTAAAACAGGGGTCTAATCAAAAGGGTTTTTGGAAGGTTAATCCTGTTACCAATCTGGACCCTTAGACTCTTTAATCAATCGAAATTGATAAGAAGTCAGAGGAGAATTTCAGACAAAGGTTTACCCGGGCTTCTGCTGCAGCATAAGGAAACCAAAGAACATACGGGCACCCTTGACAGCTCTTAGGAGAAACCCAGCTGCCCCTTTAAACTGAGTGAGAGGAGTTCCCATCGTGGCTTCAGTGGTTAGCGAACCCAGCTAGCATCAATGAGGACGCTGGTTCAATCCCTGAACTCGCTCAGTGGGTTAAGGATCCGGTATTGCCATCAGCTGTGGTGTAGGTCGCAGACAACCCTGGGGCCTTGGATTTCAAGTTGCTGTGGCTGTGGTGTAGGCCAGTGGCTACAGCTCCGATTCAACCCCTAGCCCAACCTCCATATGCTGAGGGTGCGGCCCTAAAGAGACTAAATAAACAAACAAACAAACAAACTGAGATATGGGTGGATCCAGGGGCTGGGTCAGAGGTGGGTCCTGGGAGGTTGGCCCTGCCCCTTCCAGGGTGCCCTGTGCAAGGATCCACTCATCATGGCAGGATCCTGTGCCAGGATCATGCTCAGCCTTTGGCTATTATGGGCCTCGCTTCAAACACCAACACGCTCACTACCGCCCGAGCAGGAAGGTCCAGGAGCTTCAAAACTGCCCCTTTGAGAACGCTCTACAGCCATGTTGTGGTGTCTGCCTTCCGTTATCTGAGGAAGTTTGGCCTCACAGTCTGTCTCTGGTGAGTCATCCTCCTGTTTGCTCAGGGAGTCATTGTCAGATTCAGTGTTAAGTCCAAGTGCCAGCTTGTCTCTAGCAGGTAGAGCAAAACCCAGCCAGGAACACCACGGTGAACTGGACTGAACTGGGCATAGATTTTCGTTTTACTTGATACCCCAATCAGCTAATCAGCAGGTGTTTCCACATTAACCTTTGACTGTGTTTCCTCGAACATACTAACCCTGAGAAAACTTTCTATCTCAGAAACAGGGCCAGCCCTTCCCAGCCCCTGGTCGCCCACCCATGGGGAGGGCAATATGGAGAGCCTGGGTTTGGGAGATTTCGCTGACCCAAGTGAGCAGAAAGGTGTGACTGCTCACCTCCACCACCCACCTCAGAACGGACTGCCTAATCCTATTGTGCCTGGGAGCTTCTTCCATCCATCCTTGGGGACCGCCTCCTGCGGTCCTGTGCTAGCACCCACCCCGCACTAATGACTTCCCACACCCGGAACCAGCTGACCAATGGGCCATCACCAGGGGCCCTCCCATGTCTCCCGAGCTCTGCCTCCTGGAGCCCCAGCCCTTCATCCTCCATCTGCCTGGTTCTGGGATCCAGCCCATCCCTTCTGCCTGGCCCTCAGAGGGACGCACCCTGTAGGCTCACCTTCTTGACCCAGGGAACATGGCTGGCCGGGAAGCCATGTGCCACAAAGCTTCTTGCACCACTCGACTAGGTGCAGTCTCTGCTCGCGGTTGGCTAGGGGCTGCTGGCACCTTGCATCCCACACCCGCAGCTAGCGCTTGATTGCAGAGTCTGGCCCCTTCACGGGGTGGGCCACTGCCCATCTTTAGGGCAGTCAACTTTCAGGTCTTTCTCAACACTGCTATTATAGCTTATGGCAGCACAGGTCTTATTATTCTGTAGATCAAAGAACTTCTCTATAAAGACACTTTTTATATTACCTGAATATGGGGATTCCATAAATAAGTTTTAGAATACTCTAAGAATCATGGTATCATTGTTATCCAAAGTTGAGTGTCACAAGACAGTTAAAGAGCAAGGATGAGAATTTTGACCATGAAAAAATAAAAGGATTCGTTCTTTTATACTGTTGCTTGTGGTCCACTTGAATAGGAAAAAATAAATGTTTTCCTGTTTTCCAAACTTTTTTCATGTAATAGACTCTTCACCTCTGAATTTGTTTGTTAGGGATGCCATGATAAAATACTAGAGACTGGGCGGTTTGAGCAAGAGGAGTTCATTTTCTCATAGTTCTAGAGACTGGAAGTCTAAGATGAAAGGACTGGCGGACTTGATTCTTCAGAGGCCTCTCTCCTAGGCTTATAGCCAACTGCCCTCCTCCTGTCTCTATGCATGGTCAGCCCTCTATGTGTGCTTCCTAGGGTCTCTTTTTGTGTCCACATTTTCTCTTCTTGTAAAAGCACATCAGACTAGATTAAAGCCTACTTCAACAACCTCATTTTAATTTCCTCTTTAAAGGTCCTATCTCCAAATATAGTCACATTCTGAAAATACTAGGGGTTAGAGTCTCAGTGTATGAATGAATTATGGGTGGACATAATTCAGCCCATTACAATCACTGAAGTTTTCATTGACCTCTTATTACCAATTCAGAAATACTTCTGATATTTTTCCATGCAAAGTTCTTTTTTTTCCCCTAAGAACATTCTCCTAATTTTTAATTTATTTATATTTATTAAAATGTGGTCAATTTACAACATTGTGTCAATTTCTGCTGTTCAGCATAATGACCCTGTCATATACATATATATATTTTTTTCTCATACTATTTTCCATCATGTTCTATCCCAAGGGATTTTACCCAGTTCCTTTTGCTGCACAGCAGGACCCCATTGCTTATCCATTCTAAATGTAATAGTTTGCATCTACTAACCTCAAGCCCCCAGTCCATGCCACTCTCTCCCTCCTCCCCCTTGGCAACCACAAGTCTGTTCTCTGTGTCTGTGAGTCTGTTTCTGTTTGATTCTTTTTAATCTATGCCTTCCCTTATTGCTCTATTTCACTAGAGTATGCCCATCTTTGCATGTGAGATTCTTTACCCAATAAAAGTCTATACCTTTAGTTTCCGTTTCTCTAGATCCTACCTAGTACTGGCTTTACAACTCAGCTCAAAATCTTCACAGATTTTTTTGTAAAGATCTTTGCTGTACATAAAACTCATAGGTAATTGACTTACAACTTCCCCCTTAATTTTGGGTTCTTTTACATTGGATTCTGATCATTCCACTATTTCCATTCGCTCTCCATCTAGACTTTAGTTGATGAGGCTGGGCATGTCGCTTTATATCTTAGTAATGTCCAGTAGAGTGTTGTGTACCTATTCTCGAATAACCCTATTTGATTGAATTTCTGATTAGTGAAATATGCAGCTACTTGAATCAGTTTATTTTCAGTGTTGCCTTAATTGGCTTAATTGGCTTTGTAAATTCCCAGCACTTTCATTCACGGTATTACTTTATAGTCATCTACAATCCTTGAGTGGGTTAACTGTTGAATGCTTTGGCATGAGGGTTACTTCAGTGCACTTCGATACAGTGGGTACCTCAGTGCACATCTCTTACCTCAGAGATTGTCAAGCTTGGTTTTACTGATGTGGGTAGATGACTTTTAGATATGCTTATCACATCTCACTTTTTCTTAGCTTCCTTTCAAGGAGATGACCCAATCTGATAGACAACTATTTCCTTTTATAACCAAGGTTATACAAGCATCTATGGACTTTTGTGATAATCTTGAAAGTCATGGACATTTTTGAACTATGTCACAGTGTTAGGTGAAAGATTCATATTGATTTCCGTGAAGTACCAATGTTTGTTTTCAAAACCCTTACGGAATAATGTTTGGAAACAAGCTGATGCCTGAATTAAGCATCCAAGAACTCAAGTCAGTTCCCCATGTGATTTCCTTTTTTTATTTATTTTTTTTCTTAATGAATTTTATTTCAATTATAGGTGTACAAAAATCATCACAAGTCAATTTGATAGCATTTGCGTCCCAAACCCTCAGTGCATCCCCCCACCCCCCAGATTGTCTTATTTGAAAAACCAAAGGTTTTCCAAAATCTGTTAGTCATTGTCTGTTCTGCAAAGAAGTTCACTGTGTCTTTTTAGTTTCCACATGTAAGCGGTAGCATTGGGTGTTGCTGTCCAATTGTCTGACTGGTTTCACTCCATCCATGTTGCTATAAATGTTGGCATTTCGTTCCTTTAAATGACTGAGTAATATTCCATTGTGTATATATACCATATCTTCCCTATCCACTCATCTGTCGATGGGCATTTAGGTTGTTTCCATGACCTGGCTATTGCATAGAGTGCTGCAATGAACACTGGAGTACATGTGTCTTTTCAAGTCATGGTTTCCTCTGGATAGATGCCCAGGAGTGGGATTGCTGGATCAAATGGTAATTCTATTTTGAGTATTCTGAGGAATCTCCATACTGTTTTCCACAGTGGTTGCACCAATTTGCATTCCCACCAGCAGTGTAATAGGGATCCTTTTTCTCCACACCTCCTCCAGCACTTATTGTTTGTAGACTTTTTGATGGTGGCCATTCTGGCCAGTGTAAGGTGGTACCTCATAGTGGGTTTGATTTGCATTTTTCTAATGAGGATCGATGTTGAACATCTTTTCATGTGTTTGTTTGCTATCTGCATGTCTTCTTTGGAGAACTGTCTGCCTAGATCCTCCACCCATTTTTTGATGGGGTTGTTTGTTTTTTTGGTATTGAGCTGTAGGAGGTGTTTATAAATTTTGGAGATTAATCCCTTGTCAGTCGATTCATTTGCAAATATTTTCTCCCATTCTGTGGGTTGTCTTTTCGTTTTGTTTAGGGTTTCCTTTGCTGTGCAGAAACTTTGAAGTTTAATTAAGTCCCATGTGTTTATTTCTCTTTATTGTCCTTACTCTGACAGATGGATCTGAGATGTTGCTATCATTTATGTCAGAGTGTTTGGCCTATGTTTTCCTCTAAGAGTTTTATAGTATCTGGTTTTATATCTAGATGTTTAATCCATTTTGAGTTTATTTTTGTGCATGGTGTTAGGAAGTGCCCATGTGATTTCTTAAAATGGAAATTCTTTAATCCGATTCCTTCACTTTGGAATAATATACACAACAGCAATAACAGTAAAGAGCTCTTGATAGTTCTTGCTTATTTATATAGTCACTCACTTAAAATAACTTGCAGTGTCAATAGCTCCTACTGTGTTAGTCTTCTACTGTCCCAACATATGTCCTAAAATTGAACAAGTAATACAAGTTTGCTGCTTCCACAAGCGTTAGCTTTGATTGTTGCAGTCAGTCACCCATAGAAGTCAGAGCCATGTCAGTTTTCTTTTCCTTCCTTGTTATGCAGTCTAGCCATTGTCCTCTTATCATTAAAGGAAAAATGAACCAAGGAAATTATCAATACATTAAAATGAATCTTCAGTGTGAGAAAGCTCTCATCACTTTACCTGAGGAAGAGTACCCCTCACCATGTTGAATAAATAGTAAACATATGTGAGATTAACATTATTGATAGAAGTGTTATCCTGTCTACTTTTACACTGATTAATAGTTTTCTAGTTTTAGAATAAGTGTTTATTCAAGAAAAAATAATGAGTTTACAGAAGTACTTAAATAATTTTAGATGAAATTCACTCCTGTCTCAGTGACTTGATTACTTCTGCTTAGATCATAGTTAGGAATGCCAATAGGCTGATTTCAACAGAACCTGATCTAGCTATAAAGTCAAGAAGTAAAAGGAAAATGTAAGTTGGTTATGTTTGAGTGTCTTTGGTGGGTTATGTGAATTTGAAACAATTTCACCTAGGTTAAGGACAGCAATTTAATTTTTTTGTCAATAAGCTATTGTGCAAAAATAAGTGAGAAACGTAGGCAATTTTATATTTACTTTTATCTTATCCTCTAGTTTCCATACTTCATTTCATTAAGTTTTATTTCTCAAGGACATTCATTGATAATGTATTTTGTATTTTTTACATAATCTCAATAACAGATAGTGTACCGCACTCATATAATTATGTGATTTGAGTTAAATTGCAGATCTTCTGACATTCAGTTCAAATTTTTATAATGGGGTTAAACATATATGAATAACAAACCATGGGTTTGGAAGGGAGCATCCAAGCATGATCGTGAAAACTCTATACATGTCATCTTATTAAATAAAGTCATAGCATTGCGTGATTCATTCGTGACAAAGGGGCATGATGTGTTGTTACTCAAATTCAGCTTCCTTTTTCTGACGAGTGCTGGCACAGAGTATTTTTTCCTGTGCTTTTAGCCAGAATTTTCTGATTATTCCAATGACTGGTCTGCCTCCTTTGAGCTATGATTTGCAGGGTTAGTGTTTGTAAGGCTGGTGTTTTACCCATGTGTTTGTTTTCTTAACCAGTGGTGTTTGCTGCTATTCACGTATCTCTGGTCAATTCCAGATTTTTCACCTCAGTGGATTGCTGGGTTATCTATCAGTATGAGAGTTCATCTGACAACATCACATAGAGTAAATGTTCCTGGCCATTTTGTAATTTGATAAAGTGATAACATTAATGGCTACTTTCCTCATAAAGATGCTTAATCACACAAACAGTTGTATATAATTTCAAGACTCATTTATGAACTTGACCTTAGAACTTCTGGTTTAGAAATATCTTTGAATGCATTTCCTTGGATATTTTTATTATATGTGATTTTTTTCTTATTCTTTTTCCCTCAGTTATATTAAGCTGCTTATTAATAGTAAGCGAAGCGGTACTTAAGAAACTGGAATATCTTTTTCTGTATGAATATGTGGTAAATTTTATTGGAACTTATATGATTTATTAAATTGAGTCAACCCTGAAGCAAATGCATTATTAAGTATTTAAAAAATTCATGACACGTCCTTAACACAGTGAGGGTGCCTTAGAGGAGCTCATTCATCCAATAAATATGTGTTTAACAAAACTGCTTGAAATGAATCTCTCTTATGGGTTTTTATAATTATTGTTCTTATTTAAGACTTATACATATACATATATATGTATGTATATAGCATAAATAACAGAATCTGTTTTTCATTGGGTCATGGTTTGTTTTTAAATGCAAATAGTCACGGTCTTTTATTTGTATGTAATAAAATGCTCTGTTGCATCATTAAAACTGCTCAGTAGGCTTTGATACCCTAGAACATATTCTCTACATTTTATATAGCTGCATTTCCATTTTGAGATTTAAAGGCACATTACAGTGGAAACCTGTGATATCTATTGTGGATTTTGGACCTTAAGCTTAATCTTTGGTTGTAGAATATGATCTTAAATTTAAAATTTGGAATTTTAGCCATATATGTTCAAAACTAAAGGGTTATGCAAAAAACGTTGTTTCCTGTGTCTTCTGAAATAGAAGTGATTCTTCTCATCTCACATTTTGAAATATACCAAACGAGTGGCAAGCCTTTTCGTTAACCCAGTGTAATTTCCCGAAGACTGCAATCACTAGAGAGCACAACTCTTTAAGAACTGCAACTTTCAGTTCTTTTAGCACTTATTTATATTTAGATTTGTCATATTCCTTAGTCATTTACGTACTTTGACTCTATATTCTGAGTCAGTGCCCAGGATCTTTGTGTTAGTACCACCCCTTGTCTCGTCACTTCTATTACTATTAGTGCTATCATCGCTAATAATTACAATTTATTGAGTACTTACTCTGTGACTGACTTGAAGAAAAGCACTTTATTTTAACCATGTTGCTAAGAAAGAAATTGAGATCCAGTGATTTTTAAATAAGATGCACAAAAGCATACAAAAATATATTGGAAGGACATATTTTAAAGTAATTCACATATGTAAACCAAAGACACAATAGTATTATAAACTCCTATCCAGACTCTTCTTAATAGGCACTTAAAATGGAATAGCACACATTATTTAGTTTTAATTATTTATAATTTACCTAAACTTTAAAAAATAATTTTGAAAATTATTCCCTGCTTTTCAGCTACGTTATCTGCCTCTGAAAGAATCTTGAAATTTATGCCTTAGAGTCAGTCCACATACTATTTGCTGTAGTTTTATGCATTTATTTATCTTTTATTTTGGAAGTTTGTAAAAGCTTTATATAATTTATTTTTTATTTTTTTGCATTATAGCTGGTTTACAGGTTTCTGTCAGATTTTCCAACTGTACCGCGTGGTGACCCAGTTACATGTACATATATGGACTCATCACATGTGATTAGATATAGTTCCCCATGTTATACAGTTGGATCTCCTTGCTTTTCCATCATTAAAGCACTAGTTATTCCCATTCCCTCCCACCCCTTCCCCAACCCCTCCCCCACCCCCTTGGCAACCACAAGTCTGTTCCCCAAGTTCGTGATT
>PVHT020000521.1:21729644-21937676 GCA_004024745.2 Catagonus wagneri
AAGAAAGAAAGAAAAGAAAAGGCAAGCAATATACTGGGAAATTATTTTCAAGTCACATATCTAAAAATACCTGTTATTCATAATATATGAGGAATTTTTACAAATTAGTAATTTATTTATTTATTTTTGTCTTTTTGCCTTACCTAGAGCTGCACCCATGGCATATGGAGGTTCCCAGGCTAGGGGTCTAACAGGAGCTGTAGCTGCCGGCCTTCGCCACAGCCACAGCAACGCGGGGTCCGAGCCATGTCTGCAACCTACACCACAGCTCACGGCAACGCCGGATCCTTAACCCACTGAGCAAGGCCAGGGATCGAAACCGCAACCTCATGGTTCCTATCGGATTCGTTAACCACTGCGCCACGATGGGAACTCCACAAATTAGTAACTTAAAACCTAAAGTGTTAAACATGGACCAAGTTTTTTAAGTCACTTCATTAAAGATGATAAATAAACAACAAATAAACACACAAAATATGTTCAACTTTCTTTGTTATTAGAGGAATACAAATTGTTATCCACATTATATTCTACTTACCGCATAATAGAATGGGTATAAAAACCAAAATGACAGCATGAATGATTTGTGAAGATATGAATAAAGTGGAACCCTCATAATAATGTAAGAACTATATGACCACCTAGGAAAATAGTGTAAAGGTTTCTTAAAAAATTAAATATTTCCTTACCACTCGACTCAGCATTTCTACTCTTAAGCAGCTAGCTAACAAAATATAAACAAACGTCCAAGCAAAGACTTGTACTCAATGTTCTTAATAGCAATATTCATAATGGCCCCAAACTGGAAACCAAATGTCCATCAGCTGGTGAATGCTTAAACCAACTGGTACATCATATAATGGAATACTAACTATCAGTAAAAAGAAATTAATTACTGCATTATGCAACAACATGGATGGACTAAAATCTATTATGTTAAGTGAAAGAAGCCAGGTACAAAAGCCTACATTTTGTTGATTTAATTTATATTAAATTTCTAGATGGGGGGAAAATAGACAAAAATCAGTATTTTCCTGAGGCTGTCTGTAGGATTGACTGCAAATTGATGCAAGATAATATTTTGCAGTAATGGAAGTGTTTTAAAACCGAATTGAAGTGATGGTTGGGCAACAATATGAATTGCCTAAAACTCCTCAGAGTGAACAATTAAAATCAGTGAATTTTATATTATATAATTTACATCTCAAAGAAGGTCTTAAGGTGTTTCAACTCATTTTCTTAAGATTTGTGCATGGCATGCTTGTTATACCTTAATACATTTTTAGTGAAAAAGTAAATCATGGCTAGTCAGTTATTTATAAGTCAAAACAAGTTTTTATATGTTATTAACTTATTTCAGTTGCGAGTCATTTTCCCATGGGAATACTGCTATAAATGTTGGCTAATTTTTCAAATAGCCTAATGGTTTTATTTCAGGTCATGATACCTTCCACCCTAATTTTCCTTGCTTCCTGCAGAATAGTTTTTACTAATTTCTGCATTATCCATCAAGGTTTTATTTTTGAAAAAAAGTGATTGCACAAGTAGCATAACTTTTAAGATATTTATTAAATCTCACCACACATTTACATGAGCACTTACTATGAACTATGTGTGTTGTTGTGTTTTATAGATAAAACTGATTTAAAAAAAATCATATTCTGTATAAGACCTCATTTTAAGATCCACATTAGATTGCTAAAACCACTTAAAATGATTGAAGGAAGTTGTCAGGGACCTTTAAGTGTTTGGGAGGAGAGGAATTTCCTTTCTACTGTGTTCACATTTAACAGACTGTTTGTAGATAGCTGCTACCTGCTTGATCAAATGACTACCTACAGAGATTTTAGTATTACAGTGGAAAAAAATGTAAAAGATCATGAAATATTTACATAACCTTAAATTATCATTAATTAAAATATAAATTCTGAATTTTTAGAGAATAATCGTTAGTTTGACTAAAAAGGGTAGATTTTGAGGAACAACAAAAACAAAACATCCCATGTATAGAGACTTGTACTGTAGAGTCTTTGAAGTCTAATTTCTAAATTCTTCACAATGGGGCCTTTAAAAATTATTTTTTAGTATATTAGCTTTAGGTTTATAGCAGAGGGAGTCAGTTATGTGTATACCTATATCCATTCTTTTTTCCCACGTAGATTATTGCAGAGAATTGAGTAGACCTCCCTGTGCTATACAGGACGTTCCTGTTAGTTATCTACACTATGTATAGTAGTACTCACGTTCCAACCCCATCCACTTCAGTTTCCCTTTTGGTAACCCTAAGTTTGACCTCAAAATCTTTGAGTCTGTTTCTGTCCGTAAAAGCAAGTTCTTTTGTATCATTATTTAGTAGATTCCACATAGAAGTGATATCATACAATATTTGTCTTTCTCTGCCTGGCTTTCTTCATAGAATGAGTTTTGAATAACATTTTCATGTGAATATTTGAAGCATCATTGGTCCAGAGTGGATGACAGTTGATGCTTGTTATGATATGATGATCCTTTTTCAGAGTGACTGTATTCGTTTCCTTTGACACAAAACTAAGTTCTTCTAATCTCTTCATTGATGTGTAAATACCTGAAATTATTCATACTTTTCTACTTAATGTATAATTAAGATTTTTCTCTCACTTTTTTTTTACACGCTGTTTAGGAAAAACAAACAAGACCTTTAGCTTAAAAAATATTAATGGCATATTGTTGACTTACACAGTCATGTTAATTACAAGACTTTTAACTTTTATTGAGATGGGAAATGAATTTTCTAATCTGAATATTTGGCCACTTGATGTAAGTAAAATGTGTGCTTTTCACTGTGTTATTTAAGGGGATTCAGAAGGTCCCCGTCATACCAGGGACAATAGAATATTCATGATTATTGGATACTTTTATATGATACCTTAATTGCCTGTAAAATACTAATGCCATCAGGCACTCTGTCATGTATAATTTCTCTTTTCTGAGATGTCTCACTGGGTTTGCCATGGCCTCATCCCATTTTTTGAAGAATGTTTTCCTACAAATGGGCCACCCAGCATTGTACCACAGAACTCTCCCAATTTGTATGTAGCACAGCTAAATGGACCAGTGACAGGCAGCTGAGCAAAAGCCTGTTTTCAGGAGACTGGCTGGAAGATTGCAAAGTGGTCTGGTCCACAAGTTCTGCCCCACAACCTTATTCTTCTGAATGTAATTGGCAGCTATTCAGCTACTCTCTCTTTTGGGGTCTGAATGTATAGTACATGGAAAACGGATGCAATGAGAAACAGGAAAAAATCAGTAAAACAGACCTCATGAATCAGTAAAATTCATGAAATAGTGTTAAATGATGGTCAAAAAGCAGAAAAGAGTAGCAGAGCCCCCACGATAGTGGGACACTAGAATAAATTATTCTTCATAGTGAGGTTTGCGTAAATTAGATTTCTTTCTTTATATTTTCTCTGTATTTTAGATAGTCTGCAATAAGGAAGTGTTACTTTCATGATCAGAACAATATGTCCAAATAGTATAAATGCATCTACGATTTTGAAAAAAAATCATTAGCTTGATTTAACTAGATTTTCCTTTGTTTATCATCATGACTCTGCAAAAGCTGCTGCATCTGTTGCTTTATGAATGAAATGCTGATTGGGCATACTAAAATACTGTTTTTTAGCTCTCTTATTTAGACCACTGCAAAAAGCCTAGTTTCTGAGGAAAAGCCAAACATAAATTTCTACCCTGTGTTTCAGCTCAGGGACAGTTTGTGGACAATGGAGAGTTTCACCGTTATTAGTCATCAAGTTTAATTCTCCAGCTGTCCTGTTAACCATTTCACTTTGTCTAAGGAAAGTTAACTCTACATCTCTCAGTGATTTTTTTTTTTTTTTGGTTTAGATTTCACTGTCAGAATGGACCTCTTCTGCACACTACTGTGTATAAAATAGATAGTTAACACATCTACTATGCACACTATTATGTATAAAATAGATAGTTAACAAGGACCTACTGCATAGCACAAGGTAATCTACTCAATACTGTGTAATAATCTATATGTGAAAATAATCGGAAAAAATAGATATATGCATATGTATGACTGATTTACTTTGCTGTACACCTAAAACTAATACAACTTTCTAAAGTCAACTATACTGTGATAAAATTTATTAAAAAAAAAAAAAGAAAAGGAATGGATATCTTTGACATTGTGACTAGAGCCCAAGGCATTGATATATGCTTCTAATTCAGTGGTCCAAGGTGCTAGAGTTAGACCTTTTCTCCCCCAACCCCTGCCCACAAGGAAGAGCTTTGGACTTGTTCCTTTCATTACTATAAACTCGGCTTATGCCAGATTTATCCAGGTGCTACCACGTGATTAATACGAACATAAAATTACCATGCTCAAAACTCTTTTCAATGTGAGATGAAATTTCAGGATCTTACTTTAAACTTGGGCTTTAAAAAACAATTTAGGAGTTCCCGTCGTGGCGCAGCAGTTAACGAATACGACTAGGAACCATGAGGTTGCAGGTTCAATCCCTGGCCTTGCTCAGTGGGTTAAGGATCCGGCGTTGCCGTGAGCTGTGGTGTAGGTTGCAGATGTGGCTTGGATCCTGCGTTGTTGTGGCTGCGGTGTAAGCCAGCAGCTAACAGCTCCGATTAGACCCCTAGCCTGGGAAACTCCACATGCCACGGGTGCAGCCCTAAAACGACAAAATGGCAAAAAAAAAAAAAAATTAATCTAACACTGTTATTGTAGAGATGAATAAATGTTGTCCAAGACAAGTGACTTTCCAAGATTATATGAAAGTACACGACAGCGGATTCTATATCTGCATACTTCTATTTCTAACCAGATGCTAGCCTTGTCATGCTCTAAGAGTCACATCCCATTCATCTTTTTTTTTTTTGTCTTTTTGGCTTTTTAGGGCCACACCTGCGGCATATGGCGGTTCCCAGGCTAGGGGTCTAATTGGAGCTACAGCTGCTGGCCTTCGCCACAGCCACACCAGATCCGAGCTGTGTCTGGAACCTAGACCACAGCTCAGGGCAACGCCTGATCATTAACCCACTGAGCGATGCCAGGGTTGGAACCCACAACCTCATGGTTCCAGTCAGATTTGTTTCCTCTGCGCTATGACGGGAACTCCCCCATTGGTCTTTTATTCCAACATTTAATATAGTTCCTGATACATAGTGGGAACTCAATTAATGTCATTTATATGTATCCTTGAATACTGAGTACATTCTTATAACACATATCAAAAGCATGTATAATTTGTCTTTGGAGAAATTTTTATTTCCACAGTGTACATTGTTCTGGCAATTTTGAAGACTGATATATATTTACATCAAACAGCATTCATTAATACACATGAAATTGTGCCTGGCACTCTGCCAGGATCTGCCTAAAGAAAATAATATAAAAATAGTCTTGCCTTTCTAAATGTTTAATCTCACACATGGCTGAGACAGAGAAAAAGAGACTTCAAGAAAACGCTGAGCTCTTGAATATCTCAGGGAAAGCATGTATCAGAGACCAAAACCGGAGCCACTATTTCCTAAGTCAACAGCAAGACATAAAGCCATCTTTAGGAGGACGCTACAAACGAAAGCACTGCTATTGACCCCAAATTTCCAAATTCTTACTGATAAGCCACATTAATTAAGATGGGGATAGATTTCTCTGAAGTGCTATCACCAAGATGAGCTTTGAGTCTTCCTCTGTCATCTGAAGGCTTCATTATTAGCTCAGATTGCAGCTTTCTTGGAGCCCTTTTCTATTCTTGAATTCTCACTTGTGCCTGTGATCTATGGTCCTGTTGTTGATCTATCTTTATTAATAGCCTGTTTGCCTAATAAGAGAGATATCGAATTCTGCTCAAATTTACTGGTGGGCTTTATACTTTCTTTCTGTCATTATTCTCTCAGCATCTGTTTGTCTGCTGTACTTTGGCCAGTTTAATTTCTTATGATTATTTGATTTTGCTGTCTGCCTATATGATCAGTTCAAGACCTAGCTTTGCCGGAAAACTCTATGGTCTTATCAAAACCAAACATTTACACTAACAGCTGCTTCTCTATCTTCAGCATCGTGCTCCTATATATTATTATTCTTGCAACTGTCATTTCTGAAAGGTTAACCTTGGAAGTCCATTCTTGTGTATATGATCCCTGGTTGCAATGAAAATATTAAGTAGCATGGTCTATATTAATTAAATGGTCCTTTAAGGGATCAAGGCCAAATGCTGGATAGATGAAAGCTTTCCAAATGCACAGAACCAGTAATTTAATGCACCTTGCTTTAGCAAGAATTCTATGGACTATCATACTCAAATATATGGCCTTCCCTTAATTTTGTGCTAATACATAATATGAAGGTCCTGCTTGTCTTTGTACTTGGTCATTTGCATGCTATATATGCACATGCTGTAAGTGGAGTTTGTGTATGTATATGTGAAAGTGGGTCTCCTGACTTGATGTCAGTGGGAAATAAGTCAGATTCTATAGATGGATCTGTCTGTTACACTTCATAGGTTTATGTAAATACACACTCATTCATATTTATTTTAATGGCCAGAATATTTGAGAATTAAAATGAGTTTTTAATACAGTGGTACTCTAATTCTAGGATTCTTGATTTCTTTCTACAACTTCAAGTGGAATCATTACGCAAATCTGAAAACAAAACAGTCAACTTGAAGTCATTTGTGTTTACCCTTTCTTCTGAAAATGTCAGCCTAATTAGGCTTCTAGATATCCTTTCAAAATTGAAATTATATTTTGCTGCTTGCAGCTGGATTGTACTGCAAAATATGTTGCCGTGGAACAAGCACTCTGATAGCTGTCAAACAGATATTTTTCTTAGTCAAGTCAAAGAGAGACATAAAAAGTGGATGTAATGTTGAAAGAATGCAAAAGCCAACCAGTCTATGGTTCCTGGTTCCCTGGTGTGCAGTGGAATGCGCACTGAGATTTTTTAAAAAAGAGTTAATTAGGGTATTCTTCTCTGTATTCTCATAATTTGCCAATATTGGTTTTATTACTATTTCAAGTAAGGTTTTAAACTGGTAGCTTCTTTAGTGAGTAGCTAATACAAATTGATAAGCAAAATTGAAGTCATGGCTGAATCTAGCCAAAAGAGGTACATGGAAAATTAATAGTATGTTCTGGAAGCTCCTGAACCATACTACTCCAAAGGATTTTTTTTTTTTTTTTGGACTTACATTTTCTCGTGTCAAGTACTTAACTATAGACTTGGGCTTATAATGAAGAACAAGAGCTTGGGAAATCTCTCCAGGTCATTCATATACTCAAAATGCCATTGATAGATGAATCAATGAATCAGTTAATTAAATCACGGTTTATTTGTGGCAAGCATTTCACTAGTTCTGGTTTTATACAAGATAAACACGAGACTTTTATAAAGGTCCACTGAGAGCTCAAAGACTTTTGTGGGAATTAGACCAATAAATGCACAATTATAAGGCTGAGTGCATGAAAAGCAGTTTACACAAGGAGACTGAAATCCATGAGATGATCTGTAGAATTTAGACCCAGAAAGGACCTTCCAAGGCAAAGGGCTGTGCTAAAGGTTGGGGGGTGGCAGACATCACTTGCTGTGTAACCACTGCCTCCTGGTCTTTTTATTTTACAGCATTTCAGAGACTTGTGTTATAACTTATATTTAGGGAACAAATACTAAGTCACTTCCACTCATACTTGCTATATAAGACTGTGTTTCCTTTTTCTATGAGGAAAAGATTATATATTTGTAGGTGGTAAAGGGGTCCCTAGAAAAGAGATACAATCAGTGGATTCACACACTCCAATAATAATATACAAATACAATAATATACCCTTTTTGGCTTTTAGAGAGCAGTGTTAACTTCTTTCTGATGGGTATGCTCATTATATTGATGGCAGAGGAGACAGTTTGGAGGGTATTGAGAAAAGATTTGAAATTTGGCAAAGGGGTAATTTCATATAAGTTTTGGTAATAAGTTACTTCAGTTTTAATGATATCGTAACAATATACTTCGTAGAGCAAACTCTTCTATAGCTAACCGGTATTTCCAGTGCTTATTGGACATTCTTTCTATCACTGTAACAATTCTATGATATACTTTTTTTTATATATCACTCCACTTTATATGTAAGTAAATAGAGGCAAAAGGAGGTCAAGATTGTCTAGAACCACAGCTAATAAAGGTCAGAGTCTGGTTCTAGGTATTAACTCTTCAACACTGTATTTACTGCCTCTGAATTTATGATGCCTAGCTCTTTCTCTCATGCTGTGCTTGATGTTTGTTGTAATTTGTGTTAAGTTTTCAGTTGAATCATCTTTATTTTACAGGTGTTCCAACATGCCACCAATGTCTTTTTATATCATTAATTTTATTTTTCTCTCTAATTTATTGTTCTTATTTAATCAGGTTGGCCAGTTTCCTCCAGAATAATAGTTGTAATAGCGAGCATTTTGTCTAAGTGGAATGCTTTAGTTGTTTCCCTCAATATATGTGATGTTGGCTTTGAGGTATAGCAGCTAGATTTTATAAGATTAAAGTTCATATGTGAAAGCAGTTTCAGTAATTCACGTGAAAGTGTGAAGAAAAGTATTGAGAGTTTGATTTGTTTTGAAGGTAGAGTTGATAGAATTTCCTGGTAGGTTGAATTTGGTCTATACGTGAAGTAGAGTTCTATAGAAAAAAATATACATAAATAGAATTCTAAAGAAAACTAAAATACATTTTATTTTTATTTTTTTATTTTCATTTTTTTGTCTTTTTGCCTTTATGTAGAGCCGCACCCGCGGCATATGGAGGTTCCCAGGCTAGGGGTCTAACAGGAGTTGTAGCTGCGGGCCTTCGCCACAGTCACAACAACGCGGGATCCGAGCCGCATCTGCGACCTACACCACAGCTCACGGCAACGCCGGATCCTTAACCCACTGAGCAAGGCCAGGGATCGAACCCGCAACCTCGTGATTCTTAGTTGGATTCGCTAACCACTGAGCCACGAAGGGAACTCCCTAAAATACATTTTAAAAATATATAAAGTCATTAAAATGTCCCTTGGTGACAATTAAAGTGAGAAATAGGACAGTCCTTATTTAATTTAATGTCGGAATGGATTGAATCTTCTTCTCTTGGGGTTCTGGAACTTTCCTTTTGCAATCATTTATGTCTCTAGGTGATATATTATTATCTGCGAGATAAAGAATGTCTTATGGAAGTACTTTTGACTCTGGTTAACATACTTTACATAAAATGCCAAACACACGTTATCAGAGGAAAAGGTGAGGCTTCTTCCAGATTATTTTGCCCAATACTTAGTAAACTCCAAACCTGTCCTGCTAATCATGACTCCTGCACATGGAGTTCCTGTACGTGGAGAGAGAATCTGTAGATTTAAGTATGAAAGTATCACTTTAACAATAGTCATGTACACATCTTATCTTCCAGTGCAGGTATCTGGACCAAGAATGAGTCAGCACAACTAACCTAGACTCAAGGCTTGAGGAGGACTCTCTATTTTCTCTTTATCTATATACACGAGCATGCTTGCAGGAAAGAGAAATATGACTAAGCCAAAAAGAATCCATATGTACAGATGCCACAGAATTGAGCCGACGTGGAAATGCAAGGGCAGGGAGGGAATGAGTCGTGGACAATAGACTAGTAAGGCACTGATGAGACTGTGACTTATGCTCCTTCATGGAAAGATTAGGGATAGGCTGTGTAGAGAGAGCCAGGGCTAGTTTGAGAAATATGTCAGAAACCAAATGTAATGTTTTGAGGAGCTGGACCTCTTCACTTTTTGACCTCAATTGATATTGTTTGGGAAGGCAATTACTTTGGAGGACATCTGCTTTAACTCACTGGTAGTATCAGTGAGATAATAGAACTCCAGGGCTTAATGTCTTGCCCAGAGTTTCAGAAAATTTTAATAGAACCAGCAGCAGAATTTGACTCTTGTGAAAGTTTCTGATTTCTACAGTTCATATGTAAAATCTCTCATTGCTTTCATGGGATTCAGAAATGTTTGGCCACTAGTATCTATTTCACAGGAAACACTCAGTGTGATATGTCCTGGGGGATAACTAAACCAAAAGTGAGTTATTTTGTGGTTTCATTCAATAACTAATACTGAGTTTGATAGTCTCTTTTATTAAAAGGGGTGGAGTGAGGTCAGGTGGTGAATTATCCAAGCAACTGAGTATCTATGATTCCGATTTATTGATCTGATACAGCTCACATGCACTAGAGATCAAAGAATTAGAAACTATGTGTAAAAGGGTGAAAAAAATGTTTTCACTGTATAGTTTCAGACAGAGGGCTCAAAAGCTACAACATTGCTGGGTCTCTGTCCAGTGGTTTAATAGAAACAGTAGGATTCTCTCCTCTTTGGTATGAGACCTCACATTGCTTGGATACGTTGATGGCTCCCCAAAATATAGTGCGGTTGTAAGTCTGGTTAATCAAGGATGAGGGAATTAGAAACTCTTGAAAGCAAAGACTGGTGGAGAACTCCTCTGAAATAGAAGCTTATCTGTGATCCAAAAAAAAAAAAAAAGGATGGTTCTAGCTCTTCTCAAATATCAGTGGCAACAGCAGTGATTTAGAGGCCTCAACAGGAAGCTGTGGCAGCAGGACCCTCATGGGAAGACACCATTTGGAGGATCAGGGAAGAATAAGAGGAAAAATATCAGATATGTATGGAAATATCAGATGACTAAGAAATGACTCAGAGAAAACTAGGGTATCACACCAGTATGTGGAAATAGAAGCCAAAAATAATTGATCTCACTGTTAGCATGACCCAATCTGTAACCTTTCTGTCTGTGCGCCTCTGAAGTTGGGACTGGTGGCAAACACACGTCTGTAGCTACCCCAAATCCAGGGGTCAATATTCACACTTTTATTCTGTAATTCAATGGCCGTACTCAAATTTATTACTTCTTTTCTCAGTCTGTCTCGGCTCCTCTCAATTGCGTCTAATTCACCATTTTTTTTATTAAACCCTTATGCTATACTTATCATTAAGAACTTTACACCTGTATATATTCACAAAATTTTAAATCTGAAAGTGATTCTTCAGCAACATCAGCCTTTTCATATTGATCTGAATCAATTAGACTTAGGCAAATGGTAGAAAAATATAAGAGGGAATTCCATGAGAGACTAAGTTAAATATACATTAAAATTTTTTTTTACATCTATATAATGATAGGATGTCAAGTTCAAGGGCTGTTTCTATTTCAGACTTTTCTTCCATCTGTAAATGAGTTTATTGCCCTCTCCCTCCAAAACCCTATATAGATTAGGTGATATAAATAGGTCCTTCAACTCACTAGGTTTTTATTCCTGGAGCAGATGAGAAGTGACTGCTCTATCTGAGGCTCTGTGGTATATTTCTTAGTAAACTCAAATGGATTCAAGGACAAACAGTGTTGATGCAAAGCTATTTAACGAGTTATGTAACTTTCAGATGAAATTAGTCCTCTGAAAGATCATTCACCCTGAGAGGCAGAATGGAAACTTCCTTAATATTATAAATTTTTATATTGCTATTTTACATTACAGGCAGCATAGTGTCCCCAAGTTTGAGATTTTTTTCTCTTCCTAATAAATACATTTTAGTGTTGTTTATTTCAACCAGAGGGGTTTGAGAAAGCTATTCCATTCATTTTAGGGAATTTTCTTAGCTTGATAGTTTAGGTAAGAAGTCCGTTTGACTATGCCAGTAGCATATTTCTTTGGATAAGAATGTGCATTATTCTGCTAAGCAAATGACAAAATTACTCCATCTAGGTGAGCAAAGATTGAGAGATTGAAACTGCAAATGATGAAAATGATACTACCTATAGATCTTAATTTCCCATGAATTTTATTCTGCCTTACATATGAGAGAATGATTTGATATATTTTTAGTAAATAATTGCACTTCATATTCCTAACCTTAATTTTTTAAATGCTGTAAAAATGGGTTGATAATAGGGAGAATAATCATTATGCTAAGTGAAATAAGCCAGATAGAAAAAGAAATGTATTTTATGCTATCATACATATGTGGTATTTTTTTTAAAGGCAGTTTCATAGAAACAAAGGATAGAATTGTGGTTCCCAGAGGCTGGGGGAAAGGGGAAGATGGGTGAAGTAGGTTAAAGGGTATAGATGTTCACTTATATATAGGTAAGTCTGAGAACCTAATGTAAAGCATACTGACTCTAATATGATACTGTGTACTTAAAAGTTGCTGAGAATAGATCTTAAGCATTTTCACACACAGAAAAAAAGGATTAACTATGTTAACTATGTGAATTGATGGATGTGTTAATTATACTGTTCTTGATAATTATCCCACAGTATATATGTATCACATCACATTCTACAGTTTAAAAGTGTACATTTATATTTTTCATTTATTTTTCAACATTTATATATCTTTTATTTTTTATTTTTTTGGTTTTTAGGGCTGCACCTGTGGCATACGTACGTTCTGAGGCTAGGGGTCTAATTGGAGCTGCAGACCCTGGCCTACACCACAGTCACAGCAACACCAGATCTGAGCCGTGTCTGTGACCTTTACCTCAGCTCAGGGCAATGCCAGATCCTTAACACGCTGAGCAGGGCCAGGGATTGAACCTGCATCCTCATGGATATTGGTCAGATTTGTTTCCACTGAGCCACAATAGGAATTCCATATAATCTGATTTTTTTCATCCATACAATTAATGATAAGAGAAGCTGAGGTGATACAAATTGTCAAGAAAGGGGAGGAGTTTAAGATTGATTTAGAATCCGTAGAAAGATGGTGAACATCCATACTCATTGAGGATATGATAAAAGACACTGTTGTATACTCTTGTGAAAGTATAATTTTTCACTTTTTTTTGAGGAGAATGGATGATCAAATATGGTTTCTAATGTAATTTTAACATGAAAGCTTTCAACTAGCAATTCCACTTCTAGGAAATTTCAAAATGATTTTTCTAAGAACATTATTTATAATGATGAAACAAAACTAAAGTTCTACAATTAAGAACATGGATAAAAAATTTAAGTAGCTTAGAATATTATGCCACTTAAAAATGAAGTACATGTATATAACAAGATGAAAAGGAGTTCAATCCGTTTTTTAAGGTAGATGATTTATTGCTTGATAGGTAGTTAGGCAGAAGAAATAAAGAGAAAGGTAGAAAGCTTTGATAAATGTATAAAAGGAAGAAAGGAAAGATTCGTTAAAAAAAAACTGAAATGATGTACATGTTAAACTTTAACAAAATAACTGTCTTATTTTTGTAAACAACATTGTAGTGAAACAAGGAAGAATTCCCTTTTTTTCTTTTTTTTTGCTTTGTATGTTTAAGATTTTTTTTTATTCCAAACTCCTATTATTTTGAAATAAATTAAATAAGAAATACTTTACATATGCATATCTTTTCTTAATTGGGTTACTATTATTTTTAAACGGAAGTATATTTATTAATATACCCCTCACTTTATTTGAAAAAAAAAGCTTAAGGTTTACAAGGATATATAAAATTCAGCAAGCTAGCATAAACGTAGTGTTTGGAAAAAATAAATGATAAGGTGGGATGTGGTCATAAAATAGAGTAGTAATAACGCCTAAAAATACATAGCATAATGTTTAAAAATGTGGTTCCATGCTGTCTAGCATATAAAGAGAGCTCAAAAGAGGAGAGATTTATTTTATGTGCATAACAGTAAAAGCCTAATGATACTTCCGAGACACAATATTTGTAGTGTCTCCAGGACTTTACTAAACCAATGCATATTTTACAATTAGAATAAGCATTAAGTAAAAGACTAATTTATATGCCCATTTCTGCTGCATCAGATCTTGCCTAGAACCTTCACTTGGTCCACTTTGTCATAGTACATATAGAAACATAACCTTCCTCTCAGAAAAGGAAACAATTAGTTTTTTATAGTTTAATGAATTTTATTATATTTATAGTTGTACAACCATCATCACAACCTAATATTAGAACATTTCCATTCCAAACTGGAAATGGTTAGAGAAGAGTAACAGTGTAAGGAAGGTAATGGAACAGATATTTATTAGCAGACATTTAGAATCTTTAATGACTCGTGAATATCACACTCTACACCGTTAAAAAGCCATGCCTGTAATACTGTGGTAGTTTTGTTTGCATTTTTTGAATAGGTATATAAACAACCTAGGCCAGGTTCAGAGAAGTGTGACTAGAAGGGTACAGGTACTACATCTGACAAAAAGTTGAAGGAAGTGGCAATCCCCCCATGGCGCGGTGGGTTAAGAATCTGACCGCAACAGCTCAGGTAGTAAGGAGCTGCGGGTTCACTCCCTGGCCCTGTGCAGTGGGTTAAAGGATCTGGCAAGGCAGCTGTCATGTAGGTTGCAGCTGAGGCTTAGATTCAGTCCCTTGCCTGGGAACCTGAATATGCCACTGGTGCTGCCAAAATATGAATAAATAAAAAGTTGAAGGGACTGTTTTGTTGGGGAGGTCTAAAAAAAAATCGGAGGGACATAAGAACATATGATACCTATTTTCAAATACTTAAAAGGAAAGTGCCAAGGGGAAATGAATGAAATAAATGAATAAACTAGTACCTACACTTGGAGGTTAGAAGGCTTGATAAGAAAAGGTTTTCTAAAGAGCAGATGGTGACATTCTTTGCGTCATGAAATGATGTTTGCTACTTTGCTTTTAACTCAATGGCTACAAGATCGGGTTCAAATACTGGAAAAGTTCTAAGATCTCTAAATGCATCCAGGTCTATGGTTAGGTTTTCCTTTTTTCCTTGTTTGGTAATTGAGAGATATGAATCTAATGTGAAGCATTATGAAACACACACACATAACACAAGCATCTTGTTGTTTAATGTATTAATTTTGCACAGGGAAATGAGATTGTTTAATGATGAAAAAAATGAAAAACAGTAACATTGTGACTCTTCATCTAGTTAGATTTTAAAAGTGTTTGTCAAAGTTTTCAAGTCTTTATGAAATTCAGCTATTGACGAGAAATAGGGGAGAGCAAGTAATACAACAATAACGGCGAACATACAAACATTAATATAATCTAGGAAAAAGCAAATTAGAAGGAGGTGTGCCTCTTACACCATTTGTGAAGAAACAGCTAAATTGATAATCCCAGGTTTTTGCTTTTTATTCAATTTTGTAACTGAAAGGCCTCTGGCAGTCTTTTTTTTTTAAGAATGTTTTTTTTTTTTTTCATAGATGGCTTTAATAAAGACAGCACACTGCCAAGATCCATGAAATGGTAGATGAGCAAATTGTTCTGTTTTACTGTACACTCGATTCTTGCATTCATAGTGTTTGATAAGTTGGACTTAAATGGGAGCCTTTTTTTCCTTGGAAAGGGCAGTTACTCTGAAAACTTAAATGAAACATATCAGAATAAGGTGTCATACATTTCCCTTCTCATTTATTAAGATCCAATCTGCTTGCAAACTCTTCCAGGAACATTACATAAGGTTGGTTAAACAGGTGTACTTGCCCTTTAAGAGAATGAAAATCACATGACATCAAAGTTGTTATTCATGCCAAAGCTCTATGATTCTTTATGAACTAATGTCTTGCACAAAAGAAAAAGGGATCTAGGGATGCAGGGATGCTGTAATAAATATAACTACTAATAAATATTAGTATTAATGTTTATTAATGTTAATAATATTAGCCTGTCCTGACCAGAGATCTAAGGGGTCAAGCTAGGCATGAAGACAAATCCGTAATCTTACTAGGTCCCTGAGAAAAGACAAATACTAGCACCAAAGTGTGGGTTCAGACAATAGAGAGTTAAAGGATGGAGTGAAAGGACCCAGTGTTAGTGACTATAATAGAGTCAGTGACTATATCACTACAGTGTGAAATCAGAGTGCCAACAAAAAAGTCCCTATATTACAGGTCAGGATCTAAGTTGATTAGGTAATAAAATACAAATAGACTTCAAAAATGAAGTTTGATTCTGAAGTTATATAGGGATGGTGCTACCAAAACCTTTTCCCTGAGGCCAGTGTTCTTTTAGTGGGAATCACAAAAAGCAAATGGCTCTTAACAGTTTTAGGGCCGGAGATCTAAACATGATAGAGAAAAATAACAGACATTCTTTACTCCTTTACAGACCTTGACCTCGCCATTGTGCTAATTATATTCATTTCTGGTCTCTAAAACTCCAGTGGTCCAAACGGTCCAGTGTTTGTGGCCCAACCTGTCCAAATGCACAAGCTCTGGGTATCAGGCCTCCATTTGAAATTCCAATTTTTTTTTTTTTTTTTTTTTTTACTTCTTAGAGATCTGAATATAAAAGAAAGGACAATCAGGCACTAGTCTCTGCCTAAATATTCATGTGAAATACATTTTGAACACAGGTACTCTGAATCTCCATTACTGCAAGATGTCTGTAAAGTTGGATGTGGAATTTGACTAGCATAATGGAAGAGTTATCGCTAATAAGGCAAATAAGTTGTTTTCAAAGCTAAGCAGAAAACCCATATGCTCTATTCGGAGAAGAATCATGTGAGTAGGCATTAAGAGCAAAGCTGTGTAGATTATTCATACTCCAAATAGAAAAGCAGACAAAACACCATTAACCAGAAAAGGGAATTCAAGCAATATAGTCAACATTTTACTCAGTTTCTTACTCTGGGATTCATTGTTGTCTATCAGTTGCCTTTCCTCAGTCAACATCAGGTCTACAGACAAGTATCCTTAATTATATTAGCTGGAATGTTCAACTCCATGACAGCCCTTGTTAGTTCATTCCTCTTTTATGTAAGCTGTTATAGACTTTGTTAAAATCTGAATGCAAGTAGAGGCAATTTCTTCTAGGAAATAATGCTTGAAATTAAATACTTGATTTCTAACAAGAAAGATATATGTAAATGGAAAGCACTGGTCTGCTGCTTTTTCTACTGTCTAGCTACCCAGGGGACTTTAGGCAAGTCATTCACCTCTGATATGGGTCTTCACTAACTTATCTGTGACCTTAAAGGATTAAAGTTGATAATGTAGGGAACCATTCCTTTCTCTCAGACTAGGTAATTATTGATGAATAGACAGAAATGATTAGTTGATTGAAGTTCGATTTTGTATGTTTGAAATCATTTGAATTACTTTTGTAGACTACTTAATTTAAAAGGAGTATACAAGTGAGGGTGTATGTGTGTTGTGCGTGTGTGTTTTGTGAGTGCTTATCAACAGGGGACGGTTTTGCCCCTCAGTGTATGTGAAACACTGTCTAGAGACAGTTTTAATTGTCACTGAGATGACATATTACTGGCTTCAAGTTGGTAGAAGCTACAAATGCTGCTAAACATCTTAATAAGCACAGGAGAGCCCTCTTTCAACAAATGGCCATTCTGTCAAAAATATTGATGGTTTCAAAGTTAAAAAATACTGAAACTAGTTAAGCCCCAGATTGAGAGCATAGGGCATATTTCTGGATCTTGTAACCAGTCCAGTTGTGGCTTGTTACAACAGGATCTTTCCATACCCCCATAGAACAGGGATTTCTCAGTTTTGTCTCAAGCACTAAGCATTAGAGGCCATGTTTGTTCTTGTGGTTGAGATCCCACCTTATTAGGTGGGAATAGCTTAATAGTCATGATTAAAGAATTCTGTGTGTATATTTCTTTTTTTGTTGTTAATTGCTATATTCTTCTGGGTCTTTCCTAATATGTAATATTAAAAATGTTTCGAAGAAGGAGTTCCCATTGTGGCTTAGCAGAAATGAATCTGACTAGCATCCATAAGGACCCAGGTTCGATCCCTGGCCTCACTCAGTGGGTTAAGGATCTGGTATTGCCGTGAGCTGTGGGGTAGGCTGCAGATGCAACTCAGAACTGGCGTTGATGTGGCTGTGGCACAGGCCAGTGGCTGCAGCTCTGATTCGACCCCTAGCCTGGTACCTCCATATGCTGCAAATGCGACTCTAAAAAGAGAAAACAAAATGTTTCAAGGGCTATCAAAGAAGTCTGTCCCTCATTTTCATGTTATAGCATTAGGATGTTTTCATACAATTGATATTATGGATTGCCATTTAAGTTTTCTAGACCTTTATAGCCACTAAAATCAATAAAGAGATTTTTTCATTCATTTCTGTAATTTTAATGATTTTTCTATATTAAGGCAGGATAGATTTGGTTATTTGTATATATATGTTGAAATATATATACAAATCTGCAAATCTGTAAATAAAATAACTAAATTTTCTATTTACAGAAGCAAATCTGTAAATAAAATAACTGAATTTTCTATTTCCCTATCATTCATTCCATTAGGAAGATACTGTATTTTTTCTGTGTAACACATAATGAAGATTGACATTTGCTAAATGTTTTATATTATTTAGCTTTCATTTTAAAAATAAAATATCAGGCTAACGTATGGCTGTCCTGTACACTAGATATCCTCACAGGCCTCAGAAAATGAATACACTGAGTATTTTGCTCCTGTTTCCTTTATTCCCCTTAAACAAAAGGACTGATATTTTTAAAGATGAAGCTATGTTAGTGAACTATTCACTTAACTTTAATAAAGATTCATCCTTCCTGTATTATTGATGTATCATAACTAACATGCTCATATCCACATTCACATTTTTTGCCTTAGGAGATTTCATAAGTTTTTGGTGACTTGAATTCCAGCCTGACTTTAGCAGTCATCTACATGTCTTTAGAAAAATAATGTCTATATACTGTGGGTCATCTTCTTCTTTAATAATCTCATTGTAGTTTTCTGCTCACTTTGCTTCAGAAATGGTGGGCTAATAAATATTAACGGACTTTGAAAAATATCAGTAAATATGTGCTGGTGATGATGATACATTTGACAACAGCAGCAAGAACAGCAAAAACATAAAGTTGTGGACATTTTTTAAAATTTTGTTTATTTATTTATTTATCTTTTTAGAGCCCCACCCACAACATATGGAATTTCCTAGGCTAGAGGTCGAATTGGAGCTGCAGCTTCTGGCCTATGCCACAGCCACAGCACCGTAAGATCCAAGCTGCATTTGCGACCTACACCACAGCTCCTGGCAATGCTGGGTCCTTAACCTGCTGAGTGAAGCAAGACATCAAACCTCCATCCTCATGGATACTAATTGGTTTGTTACTGCTAAGCCACAGTGGCAACTCCTAGGGAAATTTTGTTAAAGACTGTGTTAGGGAATTCCTGCTGTGGTTCAGTGAGTTAGGGATCTGACTGCAGTGGTCAGCTTGCTGCTGAGGCGTGTGTTCCATTGCCAGCCTGGAGCAGTGGGTTAAAGATGTGGCATTGGCACAGCTGTGGTGTAGGTTGCAGCTGCAGCTTGGATTCAGTCCCTGGACTGGGAAGTTCCATGTGCCATGGATGTGGCCCTAAAATTAAAATAAATAAATAAAAGGCTGTGATATAAAAGTACCTGGATAATTTTACACTTAGGTCATGATTCATCTATAATTGGAAATTTGAATAATTATTTCAATCTCTATCACCAAAGCTTTGGAAATACAGGTTCATTTCAGACCCAAGCAAATTATGTCCTTTTTCATTAAACACAGTTGAATGAACACCTGTGACTTACCACGTATTGTATAAGGTCCTGGGAAATACCTGGATGAGTCAGTTTGGTTCCTTGTCCTCAAGAAGCAGCCAATTCAGGTGAAATGGAGTGGCAGATCAATCATGGATCATACACAACAAGGGTAGAACGCAAGGAAGCACAGATAAACTCTTCTTGGTAAGATAGGTCAAAACAAGCTTCCCAGGGGAAGAAGAAATGTTTGAACTTGGCAGTGGGGAAGATATAATTATTTGGGGGCAAGTTTTACTTTGAAGCTCTGGCCTATTTTAAAGCAGAGGTCTTTTCTGAGTACTGTAGGAACTATTCCTGGAGACAGGGCTGCTGTTGCTAGTGTTGATCTAGTCCCTAGAACAGTGGTGTCTGCCGGTGCTGTGTGGCTTTTGGTGGCTATGGTTTTACCTATACCATTGTTATTTTCATGCAAAGTATGAAAAGCTGGACAAAAAGTCTTTAACAGTTTTCTTGGGATTAGAGATTATAAATATTTAAAACAATTTAAATATCCTTTTTACATTTAATGCTAAATGAGTTATTTTTGTATTATGGAGGAGTATTTTATTCACCAAGAAAAGGAGTTTTACTGTAACACAGGCGTGCACACACACACACACACACACACACACACACACACACACTTTGGGAAGAATAATTGTACCTTCTGTATATCCAGGAAATATGTAGAACATTTCAGTTATTTTTTCCTTTTCCTTTTATCGTTACTGATAATAAGTCGAAATGTAATACATTTAGTCAATTAATGTTTTTCCCTTGTGCTTACTTTCTAAACTGTTAGTTGGTTTGGAAATGTGTGCCTCTTGTAATTGCATGTTAAAATTCTCTTCCAAGTGCCTGAGTAAATTTGCTATCAACTTCCAAAGTATAAAGTATTTCTTTTTACTAAATTATAAAATAAATAGGGTGCATAAAATGATACTTTTATCTGATAAAAGCTCTTTGAAGATAATTTAAGTTAGAAAGGATACTCCACAACTATAATCTGAAATATTTGGGGCACTGTCTTATTCAGAATCAAGAACACTGATTGGATTTCAGACTGCAGTTTATTGATACGGCATTGTGGCCAAGTGTTTAAGAAATCCAGACTCTGAAGGTGGATGGACCTAGGCTTGAATTCCTGCCAGGTCTGTGATTAACTGTGTCCTTGCATGTAGCTTAACCTTTTAAATCTTTAGGAGGTTCCTCAATATTGCTTAAACTTTCAATCCTTAGGAGGTTCCTCAAAATAATATTTTTTAAAAAGGTTTATTGAGACAATCTGACAAGATTGTGTATGTCTGTGTGCTTAGCAAATTGGCCTGTAAATAAGAAGCACTTGAATAGGATTAACTATTATTATTGTATTGTTGTTTCATCATTATTATTATGGATTTGGGCTGAAGTAATACATTATAAAGATTTCTCACTGTCGTCCCCAGATGTGTACAAATGTCACTTATTTTATATGAATATCCGGGATATCCTTGAAGGGAAGGGCATGGCAAAATAAAGATGAAATAATGTTCAAGGAGTGTGCAGGGAGGAAGAGTAGTTGCCTGTATTTGAAAAAGCAGGACTAAACCTTGGTTCACATGGTTTTCCCTGATACAGTCTCCTTCTCTTTATCTACTTGCTATTCATTTTTCATGACTCTCCTTAGAGCCTTTTTCTTGATCAGACCTCTTTTTAAACTTTCATCCTCCTGCACCTTGCTCTGTCCCCAGCCTTGAGAGCTGACCACTACTCCCTTGACCCCACACTCTACTATCTCTAGTGCACACCTAGCCTGTTGTACATGGTTCTTAAGTGGAGAAGTATATGTATATATTCTCTGACCAGACTATAAATCCTTCAGGTTTTATTTTCATATTTCCAGAATCTAGTAGGTAGGTTATAGGGTTTTCATAGGTTTTTTTGTGTGTGTGTTTTTGGTTTTTTTTTTTTTTTTTGCTTTTTTAGGGCTACACTTGCGGCACATGGAAGCTCCCAGGCTAGGGGTTGAGTCAGAGTCACAGCTGCCAGCCTGCACTACAGCCACTGCAACACGGGATCCGAGCTTTGTCTGAGACCTACACCATACCTCATGGCAATGCTTGATCCCTGACCCACTGAGCAAGGCCAGGAATCAAACATGCACCCTCATGGATACTAGTCGGATTTGTTTCTGCTGAGGCACATTGGGAACTCCCTGATTTCATACAATATTGATGTGCAAATGAATGACGGTGACCGATTCTCTAGGTCGCAATAGATGGACGTAACCTGTCTGAGTGCTGTAACATATCAAGTATCCTTGGGTTATGATAGCTGCCTCTATCAACTATACCACTGAGATAGTTCTACAATTAGAATAAACTATCAGAAACTGTGTCTTGATCACCTGCTGTGATCCCAGTGGTCTGTTCTGTAGTCCTCAAACCCCAATGGCATAAATTCATGTGAATAAACTGGAGTGAAGCATTCTTCTGAAGGAAATAAATTAACCCTTCTGAGGATGGGTCCATGACTGTAATTTCAGTATCACAGATAGCAATTCAGGATCACATGCTCCAAGGACGTAGAGAGGGAATTGACAAGTGTGTAGTGCATTCATCTGGAGGGCATTGTCACGGCAGTGTTTACTTGGGCTGTATGGAAAAGGGACGTGGATGGGGGCAGGGAAAGTAATTTGCTCAGTAAAAGCCTTACAAGGTTTTAAGAATTTTGAAACTTACAAATGGGTTGAGAAACCTGAAGAATACTTTCACAAAATACAAATGCATCTAGCAGGTTGACTCTGGCATTGACAATATAGTCAAACTGAGCATCAGTATAATAGAAAATTTGGAGTTCCCATTGTGGCACAGTGGAAATGAATCTGAGTAGTAACCATGAGTTTGCACGTTCAATCCATGGCCTCGTTCAGTATGTTAAGGATCTGGCATTGCCGTCAGCTCTGGTGTAGACTGCAGATGCAGCTCGGATCCTGCTTTGCTGTGGCTGTGGAGCAGGCTGGCAGCAGCTCTGATTAGAACCCTAGCCAGGGAACCTCCATGAGCTGCAGATGCAGCCCTAAAAAAGCATAAATAAATAAATAAACAAATAATAGAAGATTTGTTTTGAACTCATCTTTTTTCTCTTTTTTTCCACTGTTAACTCCCTTCCCAAGACCTTCTTCTATCATCATGCCCATCTTTGTAGAAGTATGCTTCTTTTATCTTTCTAAAACTTATTCATATCTATTATCAAATTTCGTTCTCTTAATTCCTCTAAATATCCATCCTCGCTATTATCAATAACCTTGCTATTCTTAATACTCTCTCCTTATTCATTCTATATGCTTGGAATGTCCTGCTATTCTTTGGCCCTCTCAAGTTTTGCTAATGTTCTACTTCTTTATTCAAGCAGTAGTTAGCAAGTCATCTTACTATCTTCATCCTCGCTGAGTGTCAAAGCTTCTGTGTGTTCTATTCCACTGGTTTTTCAGATCCCACTGATCATCAAAAACATTTAATCTTACAAAATTTTGAACTATATTCATGGACATTAGATTTCAATAACTCTGAATTTTTTTTTTTTTTTTTTTTTTTGCTTTTTAGGGCTGCACCCGCGGCATATGGAGGGTCTCAGGCTAGGGGTCTAATCGGAGCTGTAGCCACCAACCTACTCCAGAGCCACAGCAACGCCAGATCCAAGCCGCGTCTGCGACCTACACCACAGCTCACGGCAACGCCGGATCGTTAATCCACTGAGCAAGGCCAGGGATCAAACCTGCAAACTCAAGGTTCCTATTCGGATTCTTTAACTGCTCTGCCACGACGAGAACTCCAGAATTTGATAACTCTAAATTGTTTTGTCTAACTTAATAAAGCATGTCAGGTAATTTTGAGGGTCAGCCCAGTTGATCAGAAAAAAAATATATATACTCTATATTTTCTAGTAAACCACTGGCCCTCTTATATCAAATATTATTTAAATATATTTGGTTCAATTATTTAATGTTTATTGGTCATTTTTTCTAAGATATATTAGATACTACTTGAGTGTTAAGTCTATGTATTACATCATTCTAACAATAGGTAATACCTATTTTGAATTTAGCTTATTTTTAAAGAGATAATTCTGTTTTGTTTTGTTTTACTGTTTATATGTTTACTTCAGTGGAGAGAAAAGCACAATTTTAGCTCTTAGAGTAAGGCACATATTTAATGACAATTGTTTGGAGTTGGAGTAAATAAAAGAAAAGCAGCCTTACTGATGATATTTTGTATCAGCTGAAGAAGCATGAGGCTAGGAGCAGAAAGGTCTCTAAAGTTCTATTTCCAACAGTAAGACTAATCATCCTAATAAAAAACCCAAACACCCAAAGAATGTCAGAATGCACACACACACACACACACACACACACACACACACACACAAATTCATACACGCAGTCCTCTTTTTGCACAGTTCTGATATGCATGAATTCACTCAATATGGTTTAGCTAAATAGCATCTATCTTCCAACACTATTATGGTTCAAGTTTCAAATACAGTGGTTTATTAGCTATATATTATTTGTGTAGCTTACATTTTACTGTTAGGTCATTGGTCCAAAAGTCATTATGTAAATAAAAGATGGTGCATCATGATCAGTAACCAGAGATGTGCTCTCTTAAAGGCCTGCCTGTGACTGGTCACTGAGCATCTCTTATTTAATTCACAGTCAGCAAAGCCTAGAGTTGTGTTGCTTGCTTGTCTCAAATTGATAAGTCCATGTGACGTTTTACAAAAATGAATGGCCAAAATAAGAAACTGGCCAGCAAAGATAAAAGTGCATCATATAAATAAGAAGTGATATTGTTGGAAGTGAAATTTGAATGGAATATAAATGAAATACCTGAGGTAGGAATGTTGATATTGCTGCCATTCAAGAGTCTGCATAACAAGAAAGAGGGATTTAGTAAAGGGGAGTCTGTGAGCATAAATGAGGAGAGTGGTTTTGACCAAATGGATCTATATGTCCCAGAGGAAGTGATGTAGCCTAAAGCACTTCACATTAAAGGAACCCTCAGAGGTATTTCACAACATTTAAGGTACAACAGAATATGTGTTAGAAGCATATCTAAATATAAAAAGCAGTGTGACACTTCACCAGGGCATAGAAAAGACACTTTATATCATTAAATTATATGATGAGAAAAAAGACAAGCTTTGTTCAAAATACTCGGTAAGTTTCTTATAAGAAACAAAATACAAGCACTTTCAATCTCAGTGTTTCTAATATTCATATTACATCATACTAAATAAATATTAGTTTTACTACTAAAACAACTTTCCCTGTGCATTTATAACAATGATAGAGTTTTTACCATTTTTTAAACATTTTTTCCAGAGGCTACAGAACAATCATAATTGTTCCCATTAAGATCACATCACACAATGGAAGCTTTCGGGAATATTTTTGCAGTCCCACATATTGTATAAAGGGAGGATTGCCTGCATATTCTTTCATGAAGTGATCGAAAGTCCCAGAGAGTAAAGGAAATCCTTTGGACTAGTAAAAAAATGCAAGTACCAGGCAAAGATATTCTAGACAAATGGACAAATAATAGAGAGGTATCACATTACCATGGCCTGAATAAAGAGAATATTGGCGGGTAGAAAATAGGAGGCAAAATGTTTAAAGGGATAAGATTCTGGGTTTCCTTTTATTTAACGGATCAATCTAATGTATCTGTTTTTGAATGTTCTGTCAATTTCTGTTATACAGCAAAGTGACACAGTCTTACGTACAGATATATGTGTATATATGTATATATATATTTTTTCATTCTTTTTCTCTTATTATCCCCCCTCATGTTCTATCCCAAGAGACTGGAAATAATCCCTGTGCTGTACAGCAGGACCTCATTGCTCATCCATTCTAAATGTAATAGTTTGTGTCTTCTAATCCCAAACTCCCTCCCTCCTGCCCCTTGACAACCACAAGTCTGTTCTCTGTCTGTGAGTCTGTTTCTGTTTCTAGTTCATTTGTGTCACGTTGTAGGTTCCACATGTAAGTGATATCACTTGGTGTTTGTCTTTCTCTTTCTGACTTTCTTTGCTTGGTATGAGAATCTATAAGTTGTTATTTATAATACTGAATTTATTGGCTCAATTTATTAGCTGGAATCAATCTCGGTTTGTCCTTGGAGATATCAAATCATGCTATAAATTCATATAAAGGGGACTATGGATTCAAAGTAGAATGAAAGTGATTGAAGAGGGACTTACTCACATTAATTGTATAAGCGAAGTAAAGTGTGTTGATAGATGATTCAGGTTGCATCTGAGAGAGCAGATTTCATTCCCCACGTGTTCAGGTTGGTAAGTGTGGCTTTATTATTAAGTTGTTTATGACTACAACAGTCTTAGGTAAATGTCTCCGTTGTGCTTTTAAAAATGGAAAATGATGCTGGATAGGGAAGCATGTGGCAACCTAAATATTCATAATCCAGTATTCCTTTACCTTAATCATGTGATAAGCAACAACTTGCACCACAGTGTGTGAAATATAAGAGTATGGCTAATATGTTTATGTTTATTCAGTAGAAAGAAAATATGTGTGAATCTTGAAGGTGATAAATGACTCTCAGTGGTATTATAAAAGCTGTCACTAAAAAATGAACAAAAATGATACATCATTTTTATTCAAACATAATTTAATTTCTTGTACAGTATGTATTTTATTCTAGTAAATGTATTTTATGCACTTTATAGTGAAAACAGGTGATATTTATGAACCTCAAGACAAAGCCATAATTGTTTTATAGTCTATATTAAATATGTTAATAAGTCCTTTGAAATGATGAGGGCTTCAAACTACCAAAAGAAGAGATAGGCCTTTTAATATGAATGGAACTTCAAATTAAACCAGGACTATGATTTTAAAAAAATAATGGGGATAAGCACATGAAAAGATGGTAAGCCACACTAATTAATACAGAAATGCAAATAAAAATCGCAATGAAATATCACTCCTCACTCACTAGGATGGCAGTTATTAAAAATAAACAAAAATGGAAAATAGTAAGTGCTGGCAAGGATGTGGAGAAACTGGAAGCTTTATGCATTACTGGTGGAAATGTAAAATTGTATAGCCACTGTGCTAGACAGAATGGTAGTCTCTCTAAAAATTAAACATAGAATATGACCCAGAAATTCCATGTCTAGGTATATACCCAAAATAATGGAAAGCAAGGACTTGATATTTGTACACCAATATTCATAGCAGTGTTATTAACAGTAGCCCAAAGAGAGGAACAACTCGGATGTCTACCAGTGGCTGAATGGATAAACAAAGTGTGCTATACACATGCAATGGAATATCATTTAGTGTTAAAAAGCAATAAAATTCTGATGCATGGTACAACAGGAATATGTTTTGAAAAATTAAGCTAACCTTAAACCACACACAAAATGACATATCGTATGATTCCTCTTATGAGAATTACTTAAATCAGTCAAATTTATTAGATAGAAAATAGAGTAATAGTTACCTGATCTTGGGGGTAGGGAGTAATGGAGAGCTATTGTTTAATGGGTAAAGAGTTTCAGTTTGGGACGATGAGAAACTTTTGGAGACAGATAGTAGTGGTGCCTATGATGTGAAGGTACTAAATGCCCCTGAACTGTTTACTTAAAAATGGTCAAAGTGGGGGGTTTATGTTTTGTATGTTTTACCGTAATAAAAATAGGGAAATATTTTTGTTTTGGAAAATATACTCTACAAATCATAGCTAGCAACAGAAATTCAGAAACTTTACTATACATGAATACTTTTTGTTTTATTTGGAGTTTAAGGAATGTAATTCAATTTCTCTGAATCTGAATACCTTCCTTTCACCTAGATGGCCATTATCAGAGACACATGAAATTCTTATTAAAATGACATGTGTTTTCTCATAGAGTTGGGAAGAATGATTTATTAACCATTATTAACTAAATAAAATATAAATTACAAAGCATATATTTATCCTGATAGCTGATCTAAGTTGAGTGCAAATTTGAGCTCTGGTAAAGATCTGGAATAAATTACATTAAACATATAAAATCTATAGACCAATCATTTTGAAAGAAGAAATGCTATAAAGCTTGATAAACATTTTAGATCATATTAGAAATTGTATTCTGCCCCTCTAAATTCTCACTTATGCTGTTACCTCTATTGAATTGTAGAGTGGCTGCTGGTTTTAATTTTTCTGGTAGCAATGGACACTTTCAAAAAGACATGCTTTAGGGGCATAAATAAATATAAGTAGAAGTAGTATATCCTAACTCTTCATTTTATGAATCAACTAGCTCTTTTGATTATCTTTTGTTCCCTCTAGTATATGCCCATGAAAATAAATAAACCATTTTCCCTGAAGTAATTTGTATTTAGGAAGATAGGTAATGTGTGCATGTGTGTGAATATATGTGTGTATGTGTATGTGTGTGTGTGTTTCCATACATGAAAAGTGAATTTTTAGTGAAAAGTTTTTTTCTTTTAAAGAAAAAATATGTTATTTTTACTAATAAGTATTATTGAACTCAGTTTTTTCTTATGTTCATTTTCAGAAAGCTCAATGGCATATATAAGCCATATAGAACTTCATTCATCTGTTTTATTCTCTTCCTCCTCTTTTCCAGAAATATTCCACTTTTAACTGTATCTTTCTTCTTTTTAATTTAGTGTTATGCATATTTTATTATTTCACAGTTACAGTTTCTTATGAGAAAACTGGGGACAGGGGAAGAATTATCTGGATAAGAAAAAAGGGTTTAACAAGGATCAGGCCTATCCATCTGGATTGTAAACTATTTTACTTATTTATCAATTTTTTGTTTTCCATTTTATTTCATTTTTTACTTTTTATTTTTCCACTTTCTTTTTTTAGAAAATATTGGAGTATAGTTGACATACAAAGTCATGTTAATTCCAGGTATACAATAAGGAAAATCAGTTATATATATACATATATCCACTCCTTTCAGATTCTTTACCCATATGTTATTTCACAGTACCGAGTAGATTTCCCAGTGCTATACAGTAGGTCCTTGTTACCTATTTTATATACAGTAGTGTGGATATGTCAATCTTAAACACCTATGTTCATACTAATAAAAAGCCTTTTTAAATTTTTAGAAAGTTTTATTGAAGTATAGTTGATTTACAATGTTGTGATAATTTCTTCTATACAACAAAATGATTCATTTATAAATATTTATACGCATTATGTTTTAAGTCTTTGATTTAGGTCTGAGTTATGAGATATGATTTTCATTTGTACCAATGACATATAATATTTTGTACAAAATTGTCTAATGTTTTAAATTCTTCACTTATTTTGAATTTCAAGGCTTAAAACATTTCAACTAATTTTTTATTTTTTTTATCTCTACACTCTCTGTGTATGGAAGTTTCTAGGCCAGGGATCGAATCTGAGCCACAGCTGTGACCTATACCACAGCTACAACAGTGCTGGATCCTTTAACCCACTTTGCCAGGCTAGGGCTGGAACCCATGCCTATTCAGTGACCTGAGCCATTGCAGTTGGATTTTTAACCCACTGTGCCACAGCAGGAACTTCCAATTCTAGCAGTTTGGTTGATGTTTTTAACTTTCAGTGCAGAAGCTGCACGAGTAAATGTGTCCTTCCAGACTTTTATCTCTTAATATTAAAACTCTGGATTAACAAATGTTTTGTTGTTGTTCTGTAAAGAAAATGGGCTTCAAACTGTCAGTCTGAAATTTTACAGAAATATTCCAAACACTTAAATTCAAGATTTTTTTCTTTTTTATTCACTGGAAAGTTGAGGGCCTGTTAGGTGAATCAGCAGAAAGGAACTGAGCAGATACTGCTCTTGCTCTAATGGAGCTTAGAATCTAGAAGAGAAAATGGACATTACATTTGCAATTATAGATATAAAATATCTTCTCTAAAGAGAAGAGTAGGATTTTGTGTGTGGTTATATCCAGGTGATTTAAGTCAAGATGGTGGTTCCTAAGATGTAGTTCCCAGACAAGTAGTATTAGCAGATTTAAGACATTTCTAAGACATGTAAATTCTAGGGCCCCACCTAAGACCTACTGGGTCAGAAATGTTAGGGATGAACCGGTGTCTTTAAGAAGTCCTCCAGCTCATTCTGATCACTAAAGTTTGAGAACAACTGATGAGGTTAGAATTTCTCAACATGGGCACTACTGATACTTGAGGTAGAAACTTCTCTGTCATGAGACCTTGGCTTATACATTGTAGCTTGTTTAGCAGCACTCCTGGCCTCGAGCTACTACCTACCTGGAGATCTTCTTGTCCTGTCAACCAAAAATGTCACCAGATATTGCCACTTATCCTTGAGGGGCAAATTTGTCTCCCCAGTTTCCTTTCTTTCCTCTCTCCATCCACAGCACCAGGTAAAGTTTAAATAACATGCTCAGCTCTCTATCTTATAATCTTATAGTGTGTGGTGAGGTGCTCTGAAACAAGTGAAAAAGACTCTACCATGTTTATTCAACATAAATTTTATAGCTTTAAAAACAAACTTATGGTTACCAAAGGGGACAGATTTAGGGAAGGGGTGGACTGGGGGTTTGGGATTGGCATATGCACACTGAGGTATATGGAATGGCCAGCCAATGGGGGGACCTGCTGTAGTGCACAGGGATCTCTCCCCAGTGTTCTGTGATCATCTATGTGGGAAAAGAATCTGAAAGGGAATGGATGTGTACATGTATAACTGAATCACTTTGATGTCCAGCAGAAATTATCGCACAATTGTAAATCAAGTATTCTTCAATAAAACTTAAAAAAATTGATCTCAAATCTAAACAGAGAAAATCTAACTTCTGGTCACTCTGGTCTCTCTTTATCTCTTTTTTTTTTTCTTGCTTTCAACTTATTTTTCTTCACAGTTCTTACCTATTCTTCCACTTGTAGTTTTCTTCTTCCTCTCTTTGTTCAAGTAGGGAGTGAACAAATATTCTTATAGATTGATCCTTACATAGTAACTCATTCTGTTTATGTTCCAAACTTAGCAATTTGATGAATCTCATGTAATTAAAATGGGGTTTATTTTCACATAAATTAGACTGAAGCACCTGCTCTTTCCTAAGACATTGAACGTAAAAAGTAAAGAAAGTGAAGTGTGCAATTTTCCTTTTGTCTTATGTTAATAAAAAAATCAAAATATTCTCACTGATGAATTATGTTCTATCAAATCCTCTGTCAGTCACAGATTACTTAGGAATTCATTTATTTTCAAGTCTTTTTGTGTGTGTGTGTTGACTCATCCATTGTATTTCAGACACTTTTTCTAGGCCCTGTTTATGCAGTAGGAAGATGTTCTAGTTTTTTATGTCTTTGAAGCCAACTCCAAAGTATTTTAATTTTCTGTTTTTCAGATCATAGGAAGTCCTATTTGAGGATGGGTTGCTAAGAGCCAAATAGATAAAAGTAGTTGCAATTAAAAAGCCAAGATCTCTGCCAGCATAGCAGTAATGCATTTTGATAGGTTCATAAACATGCGTACACTTTCTGAAATAGTTAATCGACCTGGACTGATGGCATGTCTCCACGGGTTAGTTATGCTAGCAGGCCCATAACAGGATTTAATTCTCATTAACATCTGGCTGATACCAACTGATAAGGGTCAAAGAGGGTCAAGGACATTTTATCTCCACCGATAGCAGAATGTTAGTAATACAGTTAGTTTGTTACCCTAAAAGATGCTGGATGTGATGATGATGATAATGACGGTGATCATAAATATGTAGTTGGATCAAAGTTCAGACAGGTATGTATCAGAGTATCATCTAGAGTTTTTTTTAAGAGTGCTTTACTGACAAATCCAATTAGGAACCATGAGGTTGTGGGTTTGATCCCTGGCATCGCTCAGTGGGTTAACGATCGGTGTTGCTGTGAGCTGTGGTGTAGGCTGCAGACACAGATCAGATCTGACGTTGCTGTGGCTGTGGCATAGGCCTGGCAGCTGTAGCTCCAATTAGACCCCTAGCCTGGGAACCTTCATATGCCATGCGTGCAGCCATAAATAGACCAAAAAAAAAAAAAAAGTGCTTTGCTGATGACAGTATGGAATCATGGTTGGAGTAGAGGGTGGTAGCCCAATAACAGCCAGTCCCAAATCCCCTGGGAGTTGGGTATAAATTACAAAAACAGTCACAATAGAATTGGGGTGGAAGGTCGGGAACTTAATTCATTGTGCTCAGCAGGGTTTGGCTCCACTCACAGTCACACTAGCACCCAAAATTCTCAAAGGTGGAGCTTGCAAAAACATCTGTGATTCCCTCAGCGTTACTCACAAGGATAAGATCCCATGTCTCCAGTGAATCCAGAGTCAGAAGACAGCTGGAAGGTCAGGGACAGTCAGAAAAGGACAAGATGCAATGGTCAGATAAAAATCAGGCAGAGAAAAGACAGCAGGGGAGAAGCACTCAGAAAAGAGACAGCCAGAGGGACCCAGAATGGTCAGGATAAAGAAAACTGGAGACAGTCAGAGAAAGACAGAGAGGAGAGAGCCTGAACTCAACAGCTTACTTCGAGGGTCAGCCTGGCCTAGGCTGAGGTTGCAGAAGCTCTTGCACATGCAGAAGTGCTCACATACCCATATGTAGTATGTTCATTTATGCATGATGTTCATAAATAAATAAAGTGCCTCCCAGAAACCAGGGAAGGGATGAATAACTATAGGAGGGGTCTGGGTTCAGGGTGGGAGCCTCAGCCCTGGGCAGGGGGAATGTTTTGCGTGAGGCAGGGAAGCAGTAGCCCAATCCCACCCCCTATATCAAAAATAGCAATTTGCCTCATAATAAAATTCTCATGAGGTGAAACACAAGGAAAGGCTGGGCTGGGGAGACAAGGTCAAAATTCAAAGCTGGGAGAGATGGGAGAGGAGAAGCTGGGATTGTAGGAGCTGAACACCTTTGAGTTTGCCAATCTAAAAATATCAGGGTTGGGGGTCAAAACCTCAGCCCTCGGATCTTCTCCAGAAGAATGTTGAGCCCCCAGCAACCTCCTCTTGCTCTCTTTTAGGAGAGGATGCTGGGGTACCAAAGGGAGGGAGAAACTGGCATCTTAGATTGGGGGAGGGTGACATACCTTAAAGGAAAAGGCCTGGACTTGAGGCTGGGTGTCCTGATGAGAGAGGCCATGCAAATGGTAACTGTCCCCAGTCACCTCCTTTCTCGATTCTGTCACTCCTTGAAGTCTAACTCACTGTTGAGGGGAAGAAGGAGGCAGAGTGGGGGAGATGAGACCCAGAAAAGGCTGTGGGTAGTGTGGCCCAGTACATCTGGAAGGCTTTGGTCCTATTAGTCTCCACCCCACAATCTGACAAGCTCCCTTTCAGAGCACCACGTGCACTGTGCTTTCACTTCCAGACAAAGTGAATATTGCAATACAATTCATGTCTTCATTAAAAAAAAAAAATACTTGATTGCTAAGCAATGCTGATCATCATCTGAGGCTTTAGTCAGCCTTAGTAACATCAAAGATTGCTGATCGCAGATCACCATAACAAATCTGAAATACTGAGAGAATTACCCAAAGATGACACACAGACAAAAAATGAGAGATTTCTGTTGAAAAAATGGCACCAATAGACTCGCTCGATGCAGGGTTGACACCAGGCTTCAATTTGTATATAACACAGTATCTGGGAAGCACAATTAAAAAGAGGTATGCCTGTATAAAACACTCCAGTGGACAGGCATCACAGCGTCCCCTGCTGCCTGACTTGCAGTGGCCCAACAAGGATGCCAGGAGGGGAAGCTGAAGGAGGGGATCTGGGGGCTTTAAATAAGAGTTAATCAGGAAGGAGAGTGGGGGTTGGATTTGGAGGGAGACTTCGGAGGTGAAAATTCAAATCAGGGTCAGTTTTGCTGGGAGGGAGCTCCTGGACAGTTAGGGAGGTTCACATATCAGAAAAAGCCCGGGTGGGGGAAAATGAGATTATTTTAGAGGAGATGAACTTCCTGCCATAGAGGGGCTCTATTCAGAGGAGCACATGGAAATATTGGATCAATAAGCTAAAGTTAGGGCAGCAGGGAGAACTAGCCTAACTGCCGACCTGAAATGTGGGCATAGGAGGCAATGTAGAGAGGACTCTAGCCCACCCACAGCCACCACCTGCACCCTTTTCCCTCTAGCCCAAAGGTGGGCATCACTCCTACCCACCCATCTCCAGAGGCTGAGTTGATAAAAACAGACCAATGACAGCAACAACAAGACCATAACACCTGGCGTGGCCTGCATTAAAGAAACTGCACAGCTGTACTTCAGTGAGCAGCGAGTACATGCACCTTTGCAGAAAGATGCAAAATGAGCTACCTCATCTCACAAGCCTATGCTATTGTTAGAGTAAAGCTAATCAGGACATAACCCTGATCCTAAAGCAGCTACAAACCAACATTCACAAAACTTACTATGTGAAGGGTGGCTGCAACTAGAGATTCTCATACTAAATGAAGTAAGTCAGAAAGAGAAAGATAAATATGCTATGATGTCACTTATATGTGGAAGCTAAAATATGGCACAAATGAACCTATTTACAAAACAGAAACAGATTCACAGATGTGAAGTGTAGACTTGTGGTTGCCAAGGAGGAGGAGGGAGGGAGTGGGATGGATTGGGAGTTTGGGGTTAGTAGTTGGAAACTATTGCATTTAGAATAGATAAGCAATTGAAACTGAGAGCACCAATGGCCTGAACCTAGCCAGAACACAGGTTGGGACTGGAACCCATGTGCCGGGACTCGAACCCAGCCTAAACCCAGATCGGGATTTGAACCCAGGTGCTGGGGCTCGAACCCAGCCTAAAGCCACATTGGGACTTAAACCCATGGTTTTATATTAGAATCACTCACCCAGTGTCTGGACTGGTTCAGGTCCTTCATGCCTCTGCATAGAAGGAATTCAGTGAGAGACAAAGTAATAGGCAAGAAATAGATTTATTAAGATAGGACAGGATAGGGCAGGCAAGGAGGCTCTGCCCCAAGAATTAGGTGGGCTACAGTTTTATCATCTAAGGGGAGGGGGTGTTGGAAAAGACCCCATCTTCCTTTCTGGGAGTAGTAGCTCCTCCTTAAGGTGTATATTCAAATCAGTAGAAGGGTGGTCCTCAACTTCTGCCCTTGGTCAGAACCTGAAACAGGCCTCATCCTATCCCCCATCCAATGACCTGAGGCAATTCTCAGGCTTCCATTAGTCAAGCAGGCCTGGCTTGTGCTGATGCCTTTCTTGAGCAGTTATAAACTTACAGTGATCTCCCAATGTTCCCTAGGTTTCCCTCTCTATCTATGATCCTTCACTGGGACTTCTACAACTACCTTGCCTACTCCATCCCCATGACAATGAGGTCCTACTTTATAGTATAGGAGACTGTATCCATTCCCTTGTGATAGAACATAATGGAAGATAATGTGAGAAAAAGAATGTGAATATATATATATATATATATATATATGTATATATATGAATGACTGGGTCACTTTGCTCTATAGTAGAAATTGACAGACTATTGTAAATCAACTATACTTTAATAAAAAATTTAAAAGATTACCTACTGTTGCTGGACAGGAAAGTTCAAAATAAGAAAACTTGGTCATTAAAAAGGAACCTAGTATTCACAAAATTACTACATGAAGAAAAGGTACTCCATAAATATTTATTGAATGAATTTCCCAATTCTTCTTTCAGTTCAGAAGTGCTCATGAAAATACATGGGCAGATTTTTAAAAATGCTGACTCCATCTAATTTAAGCTCTGCTGAACTGAAATGTCCAGAGAGATGTCCTCTCAGACCACACTTTCTCAGATTTGTTCTCCCCATCACCTTCTTCATGGCATTTCACTCTCTCAGATTTTGCTGGATAGTTTTCATTGGTTTATTTTCTGTCTCTTCCAATAGAATAAAAACACCACGTGGTCAGCAAATGTGTTAACTTTGATTATCTATGATACTGAAGTAGTGCTAGCCAAACAGAAGGCACTCAGTTATACCTGTTGGATGAATAGATGAATGAATGGAACCACTAAATGTTTTTGAAGGGATTTGTATACAAAAGAAAAAGGAAATGGTGGAATTTTCTGCAAACTCAAATCATCTAATTGAGATCGGGTAATTCCTCTGCTTTAAGGTTGACTGGTAAAAATATTGTGATTTTGTTTTAATGCTATAATTGTAACAGAAGAAAAATATTTCTAAATGAGTCAGCTAGTACGTTTTGAAAAACACTTGGTACGAGAAGTACTGGTAGAGAGCCATGAGATCAGGCCAATGGAACATTCATTTTACTGTTGGAAATTTTAATAAAACAGAAGATTGTTGATGTTGCTTTCTATTGGGAAGAATTATTAGAGCAACATATGCTGAGAGGATAAACAAGAATGAAGGGTATAAAGTCTATTTGAATTAGTAGTTGAGGTACTTCTGTTAACATTAAGGAAAAAAAAACAGTGCTCTGGTTTTCGCATTCACTGAACTCTTACAATTGATGGTGAACCTGGCATTTCTTACATAATGACATAGCATGTGAGTGGTTTATCTTCATTTTCAGTCTTGCCTAGGGCCAGTACAATGTTATCCTTACCTCTGACATGCAAATGTATAACCCATCAAAGTGTTGTTAACTTGATTACATTGGACATCAGGTTTGGGGTCCTGTAATAAACACGTGTCAGGTACTGCCCTGAGTAGTGAAACCAGAGTCACGTTTTTAACAGCCTCTTGGCATTAAGTTCAGCACCAGTGGATTCAAAATTATTCCCAAATTGCTGTAAAAGTGATAAGTCATAGACTCTCCATCAGATCCTCAGCATGCATGTGAAGCAATTTGTGACTGTAAATCATGAGGCAGTCACAGAGGTTACATGTATATTACAGTCAAATATGTATGGTAAAAATTATGATTAAATTCAGGGCACAGTAGGTCTGGAATTATCTGTTCATTATTCAGTAATGAATAAGTTAAAAACCCAGAGGAGTGAATTTATTTTTCTGAAGCCCAAAGATTATTCTTTAGCAGAATGAAGGCATAAATTGGGGTCTCTTGAATCCCAATTTGTTGGTACTTTCTAATATATGGCATTTGATATCCAGAAAATCATCTGGAATCTGATTAAATAAAGCTCCCATCTGTGTTTTTTTTTCTTGTTAACTTTTTTATTTGAAAAAAAAATAAAATGAAGAAGCATTGAAATTTAAGATACAAAGGTATAAGCCAATACTTAAGAAAACTTACCAATTAGACTTCAAGGCCAGGATATAGTCAACATTACTCTTCTATCTCTTCTAGCACCATGTTAATGAGATAACCAAGACAAACGAAAAGGAGACCAAATATGACATTCACTTGTTCTTCTTCATAGATCTGAATATTTGCTTTTTGTTTGATTCATGTCTTTTAGCTGGAGAGGCTGCTCGACTGTTTATTGACTCTTTGTGTATTCAGGCAATTGTGGTGCATTCTGATGACACCATCATTTCCAAGTTAATTCACCTCTGTGTTTCTTAATTGTGCATTTGTGCACATTTTTAGATTTGTAATATTGAAAATGCAAGGTCATAAAAATATGAACATAGAATTCTCTAGTGTATAAAATATTTCTCGTTTAATATCAAATCCTGTGCAATAACGACCAGTGTTCTTATGGTCGCCTTACTCATGGTGAACCTCAGGCTCATAGATTGTGATTTGACAAAAATGACAAACCTACTAAATGACAAAGCACATAACAGGGATTCAGAAACCAGTGGTTTTCCGACTGGAGCCCTTGTACATTGCTGGTGGGAAAATAAAATAGTGCAATACTTTGGGAGACTTTTTGGTGGTTTCTTCAAAATTTAAATATATGCTTATTAGATGAGATAGTGAGTATGTTCCCCAGCAAAGTGAGACATATATTCACACAAAAACTTGTATGATAGTGTTCATTAGAGCGTCATTTGTATGGGCAAACATTAGAACAAACTCAAAAGGTTATCATCAACTGGTATATGGATAAACAAATTATGTGTACTTGTGCAGTGGAACAGAAATCAACAATAAAACAGCTAAATCCTAAGGCATGTTACAAAATGGATGAACCTGAAAAACATTATTGTATGAGTCTATTAATATGAAATGTCCAGAAAGTGCAAATTTATAAATATAAACTGAAATAAAGATCATCTGAGGAAGGGGAGAGATTACAGAAAATGGGCTCCTGAGAATTTTTAAGGGTGATGAAATTATCTAAAACTTGCTGATAGATATTGTCTAAAACTCTGCAAATTCATTACAAATCTTTGAATTTTGTACCAGTAATAAGTATATTTTAAGAATATACATTATACCAAAAAATGAGAGAGAGAAGTAGGAAAGGAAAAACAGGGAGAGAGAGACAGAGATAGGCAGAGACAGACACACTCGGTGCTTTTACCAACTGAAAGAGCCATTGGAGCCATTTCCAGATATAATCTAAGTCTCTTTACTGAGGATGTTGATTGGTCCATTTGATGAAAGTTTTAAGAACATGATTGTTTTACTAGTAAAAGGAACAAGGGAATTTTAAGGAATTGAGAATACATTTAATTTCTGTTTCTATTTATGTTAAATTCGTGGATAATTGTTTAGAAATTAAAAAAAATTAAAGTATAGTTTAGTTCCTTCAATTTCTGTTGTGCAGCAGAGTGACTTAGTCATAACATATATGTACTTTTTTTTCATACTCTCTTCCATCATGTTCTAACCCAAGAGATTAGACATAGTTCCCTGTGCTATACAGTAGGATCTCATTGCTTATCCATTCCAAATGTAACAGTTTGCATTTACCAACCCCAGACTCCTCTTCCATCCCTCCCCCCACCCCCCGGTAACCACAAGCCTGCTCTCCATGTCTGTGAGTCTGTTTCTGTTTGAAGATAGGATCACTTGTGCCATATTGTAGATTCCACATGTAAGTGATACCATATAGTATTTGTCTGTCTCTTTCTGACTTCACTTAGTATGAAAATATCTAGTTGCATCCATGTTGCTGCAAATGCCATTATCTTATCCTTTTTGATGGTTGAGTAGTATTCCGTTGTATATATATATCACACCTTTTAATCCATTCATCTGGCAATGGACATTTATGTTATTTCCACGTGTGGGTGTTGTGAAGAGTGCTGCAATGAATACTTTTTGCTTAAAACAGTGCATCTCAGCTTTTTTTGCAATAAAAAATATGTAGAAAGCTACATCTAATTGAATAAACCTTCAACCACTTCTTATATGCCAATCTCAACTCTTAAAAGAAAAAGAGGAAAATATGAGGGAGAAGAGATTTTATTTTACTAATTATTTTTACCTAGTACATTTTGAGTTCAGTAAAATCAATACTTGATCAATTTAGTGTGTATACATACATACATATGTATGTACATATGTATATGTATATATGTATATTATATATATGCCCCTTTATAATGATGTTTAGTATTCAACATAGTAATTTTAAAGTACCATTATAAGAATATATCAATGCTTACTAGCTTTTACTCAAGTCAAAAATACAGTCTAATTTTTTTTTAGAGAAAAGCTTACTTTATAATTTTGAGAGAAAATATGATTTAATCAGATAACTCAGTCATTAACTAATGTATTGCTGCTTTTCTTCTTAGTTAAATCAGAAAATTTGGTGATTTGTAGGACAAAATAATGCATTTAAACTTAAAAGTTGGGACCTACTGGCTTACTGAGGAGTCCACGTGTTTTCCTAGATTTTAGCCTTGCCATGTATTTCCTCAGGGCAATTGTATTCACTCCAGCAGTAAGACTACATTCCTGTCTTGATAATATTTTTAACTATTTATAGTATCTCATTAATTTCAATATCTAAATTTTAAAACTACCTAGGAAAGTAAAACTACCTAGGAAAATATAATTTTACGGTCTCAACACTGATTATTTACGCTTATTTTCTTTTGTCTTGGAGAGTATAAAATGAGATGTTCTCAGAGAGAAAAACCACAACCAAACTGTACTGATTAAGCATTGTAACTTCAGAGTAGGGGTGTGTGTGTGTGTGTGTGTGTGTGTGTGTGTGTGTGTGTGTAATCAAGTTCACTGATGATTAATTACATACAGATTTTGAGCATTTCTAGACTATTGAGACTTTTATAATTATCAGGAATAGTAAAATAAACTCATATAGAGAACCAGTAAAAAGAAAAAAATATCTTTCTAAAATGAAAACTGATAAGATGTATTTGTACTATGCATACCTTGCATATATGTAGCTTGTCTACAAATCTATTACTGTGTGCCTATTTTAATTGAATATATACTAAAACCCCTCTAATAATGTTAACTGTAAAATGTACATTCTAACAATGCATGTTTGGTTTATATTTTGCTGAATTTTCTTCTAATCACAAGGGATATTAACCTAATTGACATAACCCATTCCTTTTTGCCTACATTCTGAAAGCAGAGACAGATAAAGAGACAACCTCCATGACTCATGAGTGCTATAGTATAGGCTCACATTTAACAACTGCCATTGCAAACAGTTAGTATTGATTAGCACTGATGAGGCCCCATTAATGACTTGAGTGGATATATGGCAGTCAGTTGCCAAAGTTTGGGATATGTCAATTTTCATTATACAAGTTTGATTTTAAAGTTTTCTGACCATGTGAGGGAAAGTTTTCATAATTTCATTATCACAGATATATATTTTTTTGTTTTTCCACATGGGAAGTGTTAACATTATGAAATATAACATATGTACTAAACTTAATTCCCTGTAGTTTCTACCAGCCCTTCTCTTAACTGACTACTCTCTATAGATGAAAAAGGCAATTTGAGGAAATGTAGGCCTCAAAGTACTCTGTAAAGAGATCAATAGAAATTTTGTGTAACAAAAATGAGTAAAATATGAATCTAAATCAGAATGTATTTGCCCAAATAAATGTTACCCAATCTCCAGCGGTTGAATAAATGAGATTATTCTTAATTTCTTAGATTTCAGTTCTAGAAGTAGAGTTTAGAGAAAAAAATTGGAAAGATATCCATATCATAAGGCCACCCTTAGGTATTATTGCTTGCAACGCTTACATAAGGAGATATATACTGAGCATCTTTGTTCAAATTACTGTGCTGGATGATGTGATATAAAGCAGAATAGGATATGGAATTTGTCCTCAAGGATAGAAAACTACTTTAAAATTTTTTCTTTCTTCTCAGCATATAGCAATAAATGTAGTAATTTTCCTTTTTAAAATTAGTAACCATGGTATTCATTTAATATTCAGTGGTGATGGGAGACTCAAATTTTAGTTTTACAGGTACTTTCCAGTGACTGATATAATAGGTTTCAGAGGCCCATTAACTCTAGCTGGTGTCCACATAAGTGATCACACACTCTGTTGTATGAATGGATTACATTTTTCATAATGACCTGAAAATATAAAACCTGTCTTTCTCTCCCTATTAGTTATTCTCTTTTGGCACATAAGTAGGAGAGTCATAATGAAGTACCGGGAGTTTTATCTATTTGAGCTCCAGTAATATCTCCCAAGGTGACATTCCATGGCTAAAGAGGCAGTGTTCTTGGTTTTGTATTTGAAAACACATTTATTTAGGTAGAGATTTTAGATAGTGCTTTTTTTTTTTTTGCAGACATTTGAAAATGCTTAACAAATTTAATCATTTCTCTTTACAAATATATTCAGGCTTCTGAAGTTCTCTAATTAGCTCTTTTTTGGCCAGTGGAAAATTTGCATCATAGTGACAAGACAGTAATTCCATAACTGTGTCCTTAACTGTTAGATTATGGGTATCTCTCATGCTGCCCTAGCATGATCCTGGGAAGTGGCAGAAGAAAGTCACTGCAGGGTTGCAGTGAAGGTAAATTTAACTTGGCTACTGCTAGGTTTTGTGAATGGAGAGCATGAAGAGTTGTATATCATAAACAACTCTCCATTCAGCTGGAGTGCTCTAAAATGCATCTGATCATGTCCCCTAGCCTAGCCAAAGTGTGCTTACTCATTACTGCTTACCCTACATGAAGAGTGGGAACCTCTCTTAGAATGAGTTAGGGAAGTGACCATTTCCTATTAAATTTCAGGGTATGAGGGTTTACTGTTCTGACTAGAGAGTCAAATGAAATGTGAAATCAAATCCAATAGATATGTATTCACAAATGCAAATTTCATTATTAAAACACTTTTTATTGATTAGCTTTCTATGTCAAGAGGATAAAAATTGAACTAAAGGAATGTATACTTATGTCTTATCTCAAATGCCCCAAATTCTCTGAAGCATAGTGGTATTTGTTTTGTCTTTCAATAAAATTTAAAAGTAATGACTAAAAAAGGGAACTTCTTGGAGTAGTTGAGATGTTCTATACTTTGTTTGGTGGGTACATGGCCATATATATATATAAGTATACATATATATACATATATATATATACATATATATATATGTATTTGTCAAAATGGATTGACTTATGCTGTGAAAAGTGATGAATTTTATTATATATAAATTATACCCTAAGAAAACTGATTTTGAAAATGGATTATCCTTCTTTTTCTCACTGATATAATAGAAATTCTGTGTATTATTTACTTTGTATAGAAGCATTATGATAAAGAATGTTGCCAGTATTTACTTATGCTCTACAAAATTATGTTCCCTTTGCTTTCATGCTCTGATCATGAAATAAATATTGATCAAAGAGTCCTTTCCTGTCTCACACCCTTGTTCTCATTATCCTTGCCTCCTTCTTCCTCCCTTTCAACCCCATGCACAGCAAGTATTCTTTGATGAATAAATGCCCTTTCCTATTGTCCTCTCAGACCCCAGGACACTTTGAAATTTCTTTTGCTCAATTTTATCTTTCAGATATTGAATAGTATTTTGAGAATTCAACACCTTGCTTTATTTTAACTGTTTTTTTTTCTACTAAAGGATTGAGGTTTTAACTATCCACTGAGACACCTCAACCTCACCATGTTTAAAGTTAGACTCACTGTTATTCCTCATTAATTTTTTGTGCTGTTTTCCAAACTTTAGGAATGATAACATCACCTGCCAATATATGGAATTGCTCTATGACTCCCTGTTCTTAGTTCCTCACATCTAGATGGCATCCACATTCGATCACATCTGTCTCCTTTTCTCATTCCCTTGTAGTCATTTTCTTGCTCCCCCCTTAATTCAGACTTAATTTATCTTTTTTCCCAGTCTACTGCTTCTTCTAGGTGTTCTCCTTAAAGTCATCTCCCTTTAATCCATATACCTTGTAGCTGTAAATTGATCAGAAAAATATAAAACTGGTTAATTCAGTTCTTTATTTAATCTTCTTATACTGACTTCTCATTGTTTACCAGATTAGAGTGCAAATCCCTTGGTATGACACACAAAGTCCTCCATGTTAGGGGGTCTGTCCACCTCTTCAACAACAATTACAGAACACTACCATATTTAAGAGTTTGGTCTCTGTTCTGAGCTGAACGTTTATGTTCCTCTCATATTCAGATGTTGAAACCCTAGCCCCAAATATGATGGCTTTAGGATGTGGGACCTTTGGGAGTTAATGAAGTCATGAAAGTGCTTTCTCTCGCTATGTAAGGATAGACTAAGAGGGCCATCTGCAAACCAGGAAGTGGGCTCTCACTGAATGCCGGTTGTGATGGCACCTTGATCTTCAATGACCCACATTCTAGCACTGTGAGAAATAAATGTTTATTAAGTCACCAAGCCTAAGGTAATTTGTTATAGCAGCTTGAACTGACTAAGGCAATCTCTAAACCATGGTAAGGTGTCTAACTCTTTTGCATTGTTGTTTAATCTACTCCTCCTACCTTGAATGTCTTTCAAGGTACATTTGTTCCAGAGAGATAGACTAGTCAGTGTAAACCACATTTGGAATTATTCATAATCCTCTGAGGGACAGTTAAATACTTTTTTTATGCCTCCAACAGCATCCAGTTTCTATTTACCTTTTCTTATAATTTCTTTGAGGACAACATACATAAGTGTTTCATCTCTGAGATTCTTACATCTAGCCTGGCATCTGGCACATGGCAAAGATCAAGCCCAGCAAAGTACTGATAGCTATTCATATTTTATATGATTCATTTAGGCTGAAATAATTATAATGCTTCAAGGGTTTGAATACCAGACTTTTCTGATCAACAGAACTTAAAGAAATACTTGAAGAATTAGTTTCTGAGGTTTTTAAGATGTAAAGAACTTATTAAGCCCTCTGTAGCCCTTTATTTAAGCATCCCATGCTCAGTTCTTGTCGTGGCTCAGCAGTAATGAACCCAACTAGTATCCAAGGGGACTCATGTTCAATCTCTGGACCTGTTCAGTGGGTTAAGGATCTGGCGTTGCAATGAGCTGCGGTGTAGGTTGCAGACATGGCTCAGATCTGGCATTGCTGTGGCAGTGGTGTAAGCCAGACCAAAAAAAAAAAAATTCCGTGCTCTAGTTCTGCTTTTATGCTGCCCAAGAGAATAAGTCAGAAATGCAGTTCACCTGGGAACAATACGTTTTTGGCCCCATCTTAGAGGAGAAGTGATTTAAGGGAAAAATAGAAAATTAATGGGTATCATTTAATATTTGCAGTACCTTTTCCTGTCATGTACATAAAAAGTACACTTGACTCTTTCTAGGTTTCATGCACTTGACTCTTTCTAGGTTTCTAGTAACATGCATTCATAAATTCGGCAGTTAACCCCTTTAGCTCTGCACATAATGCTGTTGAGCTAAAGCATTTTTTTAAAGAGTATGGTTATCCTATTGTGCAATGTAAACTTTGAAATAAAACTGTATATTAAAATGTGGCTAAAATGAGAATAGATCCTAAAGGAAGTAGAAACGCCACATTTTAAAAGGTCCGGTATATTTTCACACCAAGAGGGGAAAGGGCTATTGAAATAAATTATCCTGTGTCAAAACATTAGTACAGAATGTAAGAACTAATGACATTAGTTGAATATTCTTGCTCAACTATGGGAAATTATGTTTTAAGATTTAAGGAACTGCTAGATGTATTTGAATGGGAGGTGTGAAATAATGAGCAGAATATTTTGGTTATTTAGTTGATATATCCTTAGGTTCTGAGATTGCCATGAGTCAAACACTATGGCTTCCTCAGTTTACTTTATATGAGTTTAATTTTTTAGAGACTTGATGCAAAATTCCGTTATAGGTAATTATGGCTAACCTTATGTTTTAAAAATTCACTATAAAAATATAAGGTTATGATTAATACCTTATCTTTTAAAAATTTACAATTTAACTAGTAATTCAAAAGTATGAAAAGCATTGCTTGAGATCGATATTACTAAAATGTTCATCTGCAAATCCCTGATTGGACTAATTTTTTTCTCTTAAAAATGATACACTTGGATTTCCCGTCATGGCTCAGTGGTTAACAAATCCGACTAGTAACCATGAGGTTGCGGGTTTGATCCCTGGCCTTTCTCAGTGGGTTAAGTATCCGGCGTTGCCGTGAGCTGTAGTGTAGGTTGTAGACGCGGCTCGGATCCCGCGTTGCTGTGGCTGTGGTGAAGGCTGGCAGCTACAGCTCCTGTTAGACCCCTAGCCTGGGAACCTCCATATGCCGTGGGTGCAGCCATAAAAGGACAAAAAGACAAAAAAAAAAAAATGATAGACTTATGCATTACAAATGAACGTGGAAATAGCAATCCATACAAATCTTTTATCAGGAAATTTTCAGTTTCTTTAAAACACATTTTCAAATGTCTTATGTGGAAATTATAATGCAGTGTTCCTGAACTTTTAAAACTATGAAATCCATAATTTGGAGCACCAAGTAACATTATGCATAGCTAGTATTCCTCAGAATAGGGTTTGTTAAATGTTTAATGGAAACATTTTTTACAAATGTTACCAAAAGTGACGTCTGGCTGCTTGCTGCTGGAAAGCCAATACTCAGGAGGCAAGACTGGTAGAAAAGAAAGTTTGCTTTATTTCAAGGACCAGGTACCAGAGGAGAGGGAGGACTCATGTCTAAAGGCAGACTCTCTACTGACAATCAGTGACCAAGAGAGAGCTTTTCAAGGGGAATTTTGGGAGAGGTGGAAGGAATTTTGTAGAGGTCGAAGGAGGAGGCTACGGGCAAAACAGTATGGTCAGCTCTGACAGTCATCTTGAAATTGGCCATGTGGTGGTCTGACCGGTGTCATTTTGATTGTCTTAAGTACAGTTAGTCTACAGTTCCAAGGCCGGTTTGTTCCCATTTCTTTGAGGCCAGTTCTTAGAATGGTGGCAGCTTATGTCACGGCTATAGTCTGGTCAGCATATAGTTAACTTCTTCCACCTGGTGGGGGTTTCAAAACAGCTCAAAGGATATGACTCAGAATATTATCTGAGGCCTTAAGGAGGAACTAAAGGTTCTTGACTTTAATGACTAAACTCTTATTATTTGGATGTTGTTTGACTATTTTTCTTGTTTCTGCATTTTCTCACTTCTCTGATTGTTTATTCTTTCAGTAATGTTTTTCTACAGACAAAAGGCAGGTGGAGAACATGGCTTAGGGAGGACCATAGGGCCCTTTGTTTCACAAATAGAACATGTCTGGGAATATTAATATCCCCAAATTGTACAAAGTACCTATATATCAATAATAATTTATTTCAATTTTTAAAGACTATCACAATTCCTTTCTTCTGAAAGTATCCTATAATAAACTTAATGTAGTCCCATCTATAGTGCTAGTAATTTCTATAATGCAATTAACATTTGAGGTGATAGAATAATATAAACAGCATTACATTTGTGAAAATCTGGAAGGGCTATATACTAAAACTTTAATTTTCTAAAATTTAGCTTTCTAACTGTATAGTTACTAACTTACATAGAAGCTTGAAACAGTATAATGCAACACTAAACCATAGGTATTCTTGTTAGAATGTAGTTCTATGTTGGGTTCTTCACTAATTATCAGTATGAGGAAGGACAGGTTACTGGCTCTTTCCAGGTTTGTTTACTGATCAATAAAATCAGTTTTATCTTCCTAAAAAATGTTGTATTGGTAAAGGGATGATTATATGGAAATGTCTCTGTCTCATGGGGGGAACATAATTAGAGTTAAAACTTTCTTCACCATCCATTTTCTTAAATTTCACTTATCCTGAGGAAGTATCCACCATTGTTATAAAGAGTTAAATTTTCTTTAGAAACTTGGGAAGACTAGGAAAAAATTAGGTTGATGCTAAAGAAGAAAAGCAGAAGTACACACAGCATTGGTGGCAATGAAGAGGAAGTATAAATAAATACACACTCATGCCCAAACATGCATATGCCCAGAAAATGCAAGTACAATCACACATGAAATAAGTTACAAAGAAGCAAGGTGAGAACAGACTCTGATAATCACTGTTCTTCTGGGATTTATTGTACCAAACTGCCTGCTACTTAATATGGCAAATTGAAGGACACAAGACATTTTCAATTAAATCTTAAAAATTTTTATTAGAATAATGGTACAAAGTGTTAACTTTTGACTTCTGCGGTAAGTACCATTATGTAGAACAATTTATATGTGGTCAGAGCCTTGTGAAATGAAAATTATACCTCAGCGATTACAAACAAAGCAAGGGTCTTCTTTGAATTCTGTGTTTGCTAAATGTCTGCTGGAAGAATTTGACAGAAAAGGGAACCAACAAACTTATGTAAAGAAAAGTCGAATATAAATGTATGTTTTCTTTAAAAATTAGGAGAGAAAGAAGAAAGACTGAATTTATTGTCAAATTAAAATTACTCTAAAATAAGTTTTCAAATTCAGTTTAGTCTGGTGACATTGTTAGTTAAATTTTAGATGACAACTTGGTATCAGACTGAGATAAGGAAACCACATGACAGATTTAGTGATCACTATTTTATAGTTTGTGATTTTAGCCTATAGTTGGTTTTAAAGTTCTGGTAGTTAAAAGTACTGCATCTCTATTACTACAACTAAAATTTTTGACCTTAATTTTGTCTCTGTTCAAAGAACTAACATCCTTTCAAAAGTTCTGCAGTCACAGATTGGAATTACTTTTTTTAAAAAAGTTAGCTTCTCTAGGATTTACTGAAAAGATGAGATTATTAAACTTTTAGATATCATTTAATGTCTGTGCTTTTTTTATTGCATTTTATATACATTGGATAAATTCAACTTTAAAATGTGCCAGATCTTGTTTGAAGGGAAAAAACCCTCACTTAATAGAACTGTTGTACCCTAGTGTGTACCTTAATTTGGAATTTTGAAAATAGGAATGTGTTTAGATCAAACAGAATCCTTATCTATATAAGTCCCCTGTCCTAAAGCAAGAATTTTGAATTTGAGTATCTCCTCACAAAAAAGAGGATTTGCTTGTTAGTCCTTTGATATAATGTGAGAGTGAGCTGTTTGACTTTGAAACTGTATAGAGGAATGTGTTTTAGGCCAGTTGTGTCGGTAAATCTGTTTCTGTTGCCGAGAATATAAGAGGACACCCCATCCGTTTATTGTGGTGAACCTCATTTATTATCATCCTGTCACTGCACCACCTTCTTCCAGTTTCATTCTGGACCAGGATTTCATGGCACAGAAATAAACCTGGGCATCAAACCATAGCATATGAACAAGGAGATGGCCCAAATGTTTGCAAGCATTAACGTGCCTCTCTCACTGGGCCCTGGTTGAGAGGGTTGAAGCCCATTAGTTGTAATTGCAGTTCAGACTAGAAGAAACTGTGTCCAGATGAGAAACAATTGGAATGTTTGCATGGATTTGGATTTTAGTAGCTTCTGTTACATTCCATCACTGTTTGCCTGAGCATTTCTCTGATCTGTTCTCTCAACACTGAGGCCATTTCTGCATCCTTCTTTATATCAGTCTTTGTTTTAAAAATGTGGTTTTCTGTGCTCTCCCCTCCAAACAATCTCAGTTAAACTTACAATTTGATAAATTATCAATAAAAATATAGACCCCTAGGAGTTGAGTCCTGAAATAATATGAGATGATTTAGTATAATATTTACTTACCTCTACTTTTTTTCATTCCTTTTTGGTTCTCACTCATCCGAAGATGCATCTCAGTCTTAGCTAAAATTCTTTTCGAAATTAATGTTGGCTGTATAATTAATTTCTAAGCCTGAAGGATCACAAGTACAAAATTCTCACATAAAGAAAAGACATACATGGAAGGCAGTTTGTAGCACTGAGCCATGAATGAGTGATAAATATGGTCTATTAATGAAACTATACAGGTGAACACCACGGTCATGAACAAAAAAGCTTGCCTTACATGAAGGTGAAGCGGCTTGTCTTCCGGTGGCACATTCAGCACTGAAATGGGGTATGACAAAAAAGATAGGACATAGCAAACTTTGAGAAGTACACTGATAACATGCTATTAAGAGATATTGTTGGTGGGTACCTACTGTGATGTCGTCAACTGGGACTGTGTACTTTGGTACTGTCCTGGAATGTCGGCATAGCCCTGCTGTTTGTATCTAGCTGTTTAAGACAAGGACAAAGCAGCAAATCTTACTAGGGGAGAAAATGAAGTGAGGCTAATCCAAGTTTAAAGTTATTTCAGATATCATTGCTGCTTGCTTATTGTTATGCTATCACAAATTTAGGATATACTACACATGCACATATTTGTTTATTTCACTTTTTATAATGTTATCCTATATTTTAGCATTTAAGCCACCAGAATTCCTTCCAGAAGGGTCACCTTTCTTCTTATTTTATTGCCCCTGTGACATATCATTGCAACTACTATTAAATTAATTAAATGAGGAGGTCATTAGACTGAGGTGGCTCTAATGCCTTGGCAGCCTAATAAGCAAACCAAAACCTAAGCCAGAATCAATGCACCAGAATTTATAAAAGCAAAACTTAAGGACAACTGATCACAAGTAGCCCACTAGGCTTTTCCAAATAGGGCAACTACTTAAGCTATAGCCAAGCAAATCACGTATTCGTTTTGTTTCTGTGTCTTTTCTATGAAAATCTTTCCCCTAACTTCTGTCAGCAGAGAGCTCTGAACCGCTTTTGGTTTGGTGCTATCCACTTCAAACTGACTTGTTCAAATAAACCTTTGAAAATTTCAGTGTGCCTCAGTTTACCTTTTAACACTGTCTATAACTCTAAGACAAATGGAACGTTTTCCTGAGAGCTTCCAACCTTTTCTCTTTCACCTGGGAGGTAGGTCTCTCTGATTTGATTTTGTCTGTGTAAGTTGTAAACAATCTATGAGTGTTCCTGTCCGTCCTTTAACTTAATAACATCTGAGCATTAGTATTTATTTTGGTGGGTACGCCCAATTTGTAAAACCCAAACATTTATCATCATAACCCATTATATTAAATGAGTGTAAGTTTTAGAGGATTGTTTGCTTTAAAAGCTCAATTAGTAGAAAAGGATAATGGAAGGCTATCAAAAGCATCCTTGAGAGTTAGACTGGGAAAGTAATATGCTTTACTCTTCAGAAATTCCTTAATTAATACTTTAGTAATCACCTACATGACATCACTTATTCCCATTTCATTTCTTCCCTTTTTATATTCCCTTTGACTATGCTGTGGTTCATTTTATAGAGGGAATTCCTAATTTCATAAATTCTTTAGAACAGCATTGGACAGTGAATGACCTGGGTTTTCAGTCTTTCTTCCCACCACTGCTTTGAAATAGTTTGCAATCTTATTTCTTGATAACTTTCAGTTTTAGAAATGGACCATGGTTCTATCAAGCTTTTATGACTTTATTTATATTGTCTCTATTCTTGGAAGTACCCTTATCCTCCTATTACACTGGGACAGCTTTCTGACATTCGTTGAAGGTTTAGTGAAACCATTATTTTATTTTATTTTTTTTTATTTTTGGAATTCTTTCTTGAGTTTACTCCTCCTGGTATGAGATGGGTACTCTTTTTATGGGCCTACTTATGTAATAAAGTAGGGCTATGGACTTTCTGTGGGCTTACTTATGTAATAAAATTCACCTATTAGATGTTTTATTTCACTCACCTATCCCAACATCCCTATTGGGTAAACAACTGTAATTATTATCAGCCTCTTTTTATACCTGAGGAGACTGAAACTAAGACAATTAAATATTTGCCTAAGGTCTCACAACTGGTAAGTGATAGAATGAGTTTTGAAGACAGAAGGTCTAGCATCAGAGTCCATACCAGTCTTGTCCAATAGAAATCTGAGTTAGAAATGTGATGTAATTTAGAAATTTTCTAAAGAACACATTTGAAAAGTAAAAATAAACTGGTGAAATTTATTGCATCAGTATATTTTGTTTAATGCAGTATACTCCAAATAGCATTTCAACATATAAACAGTATTAAAAATGACTATTTTATGTTTTTACCTTAAGCCTTCAAATTGCAACATATTTTTTTACATAGAGTATAAAATCTCAATTTGAGCTAGTGTTTTAAAGTGCATGGAGCTAATTACTACCTTTTGTCTATAACACAACTCTTTACTCTTAATCACAGCACTGATTTATTGAAATAGTTGTATTTGCCTATATCCCCCATGGAACTCTGAACTCCTTTACTGAGTGAGGATGTGTTATTCATATTTTATATCCCTAGCACATAGACCAGTTATTGCCTGATAAATAGTAGAAATTTAATAAATGTTTATTGAATATTATTGCTGAAGTACATTGTTAAGTTGAAATTTCAAGAAATTCAAAATACTTGACCAAATGCATACAGTTGCCACTCTTGAACAGGTGATGAGAGAAGACTGAGAAGAGATTTGGGAAGATGGGCATAGCTCTCAGGGAAAACAGGGTATACTTAAGTTTCCATTTTAAGAATGTATGTAAATACTAAATTTCACTAAGACCTATATTTTAAAATAACAAATGAAAACGGTCTTAAAGGCTATTTCTTATTATTATGGAATACCATGCTCTATTACATTTGTTTAGTGAAAAAAAAAGGGAGTCAGAATTAGCATTGCATAATCATCTTTGGTAAAATCATGAGTGGAATCATGTCTCATACATTGTAGATGCCAAATAAATATTTTCTAACTTGATTTTTTTTTTTTTTGAGCCGGAGTAGTAACCTCATTTCCTACAGGTGTTTATTTTTGAGTTGAAATCCTATCCAACTTGCTATCAGTTTGGACAAGCTGGGACAGTTCCTCAAAATGAACTCCATTATAGTCAAATTGTTCCATCTGTTTTCCCTAAATGAAAGAAGCTTCCCTTGATGCTAGTCAAAGAGTGAGGGCTCCTTGACTCAGAACCAGATGCAAGCTTAATACCAGCCTTCTATTTCAGCTCAATTACATTCTTGGCAGCCTATGAGGCTCATGGGGTAAACTTTTTATAACAGTTATCAATATCAGCCAATTTTTCAGAATGGGCAAGAATAAACTTCAATAGCTCCAGGATTAGTTTTCTGTCTTCCAAAGGTTCTCTCTGGCTGACTGCCATGGAAAATATTGTAGGAATCTAAAGAGTGAAGTTTTATGTATAAACAATCTAGAAATCATCTAACTTTACTTAGGTTGTAGAAATTTTATCAAACTAAATTAACTATTTAATGCTGTTTTTGTGAGATCTGGAAAATGATTTTTTTCCTGTGATATTTCACATACAGTACTGTGGCTGTGTGTGTGTCTGTGTGTCTGTTGTGTATGGACATTATCTAGGGATGCTTGCAGCTGGCCTGTCGTTGGCTCTGTCATAAAACTGTTATGGAAGAAAGAGAATATCCTGCTGGTGGATGGTAGTTTAATAAGAACCTGGAACTTTTGGATTCCAGGTGGACTGAAATATGTTTATTGTGGATGAAATTTTTGTTAGGAGTGGAATTAGAACTCAGGGTGATTTGAAATGATATTAAGGAGTACCCTGGTGGGCTAGCATTTATGGATCTGGCATTGTAACTGATGTGGCTTGGGTCACTGCTGTGGCACAGGTTTGATGCCTAGCCCGGGAACTTCTGCATGCCATGAGAGCAGCCAAAAAATGAGAGTAAGTCCTTGAACCCAGGAATGGCTAACTCCTGTTTTTACCCACCATTCTTTGTGCCTTGTGACCTCAGGTAGATCATTATACCAGGAATTACCAATTATAAACACGTACTGCTCAATTATTCACCAAATGTATATACCACAAAAGTGAAATTCTTTCTTTAGTTATAATAGGACATCTAGATTTCTCTCAAGTGTAAGTGAAAACTTTCCTTTTCTGGAAAATCTAAATTTTAGTACTGTACTACTCTAAAAGCAAAAGCAAATATTTTATATAAAAGAGAAGAAAGTGAGAAGTCATATAGTCATTTTTCTCTCAGACAGGCTCTGATGGGTTCAACCTATGGAAGCAGGAATTAAAAAAGACATCAGAGACTGCATGGACTTGATTGCTTAGAAACTCAGCAGCAGAGATTCTGGAAGCATAAGAAATAGCAATATTTCAACCATGTCCTTTGAACATAGTGACCCCTTATATTAGTAACTGTTTAATTTGGTTTACACAAATTTAGTTACTAAATATGAAGTGTCCTCAAGGAGCTAACGCAACTCATTCAATAAATACAAATTATTTTTCACCATATGTCCCAAGAATAATGCACCATCATTTTTATAAGTTGTTAATAGATATCCCCATTTCTGGAAAAATGGAAATCATAGGATGGAAGTAATTGCAATTGAATTTTTGTGAAATACATCATCATAGTAAGAAATCTGAATATCACAACGATAAACCAATTTTACTGAAATTTGTGTTAGTATCTTTGAAGCACATTTTGAGATGCATAATATCTTTTAATCTTTCTGTGAATGGTTTTCATTTACTAACAATTCCCTTTTTCCCTGAGGTCACTTTTAGAAATGCTGGGAGAGGGCCAACCTGAGGGTCCCAGATGTTCTTTCCCATCCAACAAGGAGACTTAAGCAAGAAAACTTTCTGGCACCATGCCAAAAGTTGAGCTAGGGTCCTCAATAAAAGGGAATTTGTATTTGTAGATAAATATGACATTTCTTTGTTCTTTTAAAGATATACACATTTACATTGTGATATTCCAGTCTGAGAAAACTCTTACAGTCATGGGAGTTCCCTTCATGGCTCAGCTGTTAATGAACCTGACTAGGATCCATGAGGATGCGGGTTTGATCCCTGGCCTTGCTCAGTGGGTTAATGATCCAGCATTGCCATGAGCTGTGGTGTAGGTTGCAAACGTGGCTTGGATCGCTGTGGCTATGGCATAGGCCAGCTGTTGTAGCTCCTATTAGACCCCTAGTCTGGGAACTTCCGTACACTGCTGTGCAGCCCTGAAAAGCAAAATTAAATAAATAAAATAATAAAATAAAAAAAATAAAAAACTCTAACAATCCTACAGAAAATAGACTCCTAGAGCCTCCTTCCACCTCCACTTTATTAATACTGCATTAAAAATATTTATCTGAGTTCTCTTCATGGCTCAGAGGTTAACAAAACCAACTAGGATCCATGAGGATGTGGGTTCAGTCCTTGGCCTCAGTCAGTGGATTAAGGATCCGGGGTTGTTGTGAACTGTGGTGTAGGTCACAGGTACAGCTCGGATCTTGCATTGCTTTGGCTGTGGTGTGGCCAACAACTGTGGCTCCGTTAGACCCTAGCCTGGGAACTTCCATATGCCATGGGTGCAGCCCTAAAAATAGCACAAAAAAAATTAAAAAAAATATATATCACTTTTAGAGCATTTAAATATGATTATTAAAATATAAGCATTAAAACTTATAAACTTATAAGTCCTATGAAATTCTATTTCTGTAAAATCTTGTGTAACATCCTGAAGGTAGAAATCTTGATCATATCCAACACTTAATGAAGTGTCAAACCTATTTCTGCCACTGCATAGAAATATCATATCAATAATACATTAATAAAAAGTAAATAATCTCATGCAATATGCATATGAATATGTTGTAGCCATTAAAAAATGTAAAGTAGTGTTAAATAATCTAGAATTACCTTTTCTATAATTAGGGGTAAAATTGGTATACAAAACTTCATCTAGTCTGCTTTAAAATATTTAGTTTAAGGAGAAAGAAAGCTAATTGCATTATTTTTGTCAGGATTTTCTAGAGAAATAACACCAGTTTTCTTTCTATCTATCTATCTAGAGGTAGAAGGAGAGGGAGAGAGGGAGAAAGAGAGAGAGAGACTGATTTATTATAGGAAATTGCTCATACAGTAATGGAGGTCAAGAAATGCCACAATCTTTCAGTGCAACCTGGAGAACCAGGAAAAATAGCAGGTATAATTCAGTCTGAGTCCAAAATGCCAAGAACCAGCACCATTGATATCTGAGGACAGGAAAAAACAAAAAAAAGATGCTGCCACAGCTCAAGCAAAAAGAGCAAATTTACCTATTTGTTCTATTCAGATCCTCCTTGGATTTGATACTACCCACTTATATTCTCAGTAAGATTAAGAAGTAAGATTACATTCTCTTACTTCTTTCCTCAGCCTTTCTCAAATGCTAATCTCTTCCATAAACACCCTGAGAGACACACAAAGAAAAAATGTTCTATCACCTATCTGGAATCCCTTAGCCCAGTCAAGGTGATGCATAAAATGGATTATCACAATAACTATAGAATTTTAATTCTTTTAAAATATTTTTAATTTCTAAAGTAAATTGTGTTACCATTTATGTCTTAAAGACAGGAAGGATTCTTGAAAGAAAGACGAGTGAATAGCGCTCCCCACCTCTAGGTCTACAACAACTGGATTGGCAGAATAGGCCTGCTATAACTACTTTGAAACTCTGAAGTCTATTGAAGGCTTGCAGGGGAGTTTTGGATTGTAAATTGCAGATGATATCAGTCAGTTTCAGCTCTTGGCACAATACCAGTTAGTACTCCCTCACACCTCACCCAAGGTCAGGAAGCAGTGTACATGATCCAGGAAAAGCTTGAAGGAGCCAGAGTGGACAAAAAGGACTCTATCTTCCAAACATTGGAGATGAGTGTTCTAATTGCTAATTGTTGCTTCTGATCATAAACATGCAAACAGAGAGGTGGTGACCATTCTTATTATACCTAATTCATGTTTGCAAGCTCCTCTCCCTTTGGTTGAAGTGGCTTCCAGGATATTTAAAAGGTCAGCACCTTCCATTCCTCCCTTCATTTTTTTTTGTCTCTTTCCCCTTTTGAGCACCAGATATTGAAGACTGTTACATTCAAAACCAACTGTATATACTGGGAAATTAGAAAGTCACTGCACATACCCAAGGAAATAGTACAGGATTAGAAAATATTGAAAACACCATAAATTTGCAGCTCAGTGATCTTCAACAGAGAAACAGCTTACATTAATCAAAAGCAAAAACTAAAATATAAAAACAGCAAATGCTGGGAAGGAGAGTTACTACATACTACATTCAAATGAACAATTTTCAGTAACAAAAAAAAAAAAAGGCCTAAAAGATAATAGGAATGTATGACCTATTCAAAGGGAAAAAAAAGTAAACTGGTAAAATCTGTTCTAACAAAGGACAGCACTATCTGTTACTGAAAAACAAACAAACAAAAACCCTACCAATGGCAGGTCTACTAGACAAAGACTTTGAAACAATAGTTTCATGGATACTCAAAGGCTAAAGGAAGACATGTAAAATGTAAAGATAACAATGTATGAACAAAATAGAAATATCAATAAAGAAAAACATAAAAGCAACCAAAAAGAAATTCTGGAGCTGTAAACTAAAATAATAGAAATGGAAAATTTACTAGAGGAATTCAAAGAGAGATTTAATCAAACAGAAGAAAAAAGGAACCAACTTGAAATAAGTTAGTAGAAATTAATAAATTTGAGTAACAGAAAAATAAGAATATGAAGAAAAGCTAAAAGAGCTTAAGATACATGTGAAACTCCATCAAGCAGGAAACATTATGCATTAGAGAGTAGAGAGACAAATAAATAGATTATTTGAGTAAATAATAGCCCTAAACTTTCCAATATGAATGAAAGATATAAATATGAACATTCAGTGAACTCAATATATTCCAGTAGAATGAATTCAAAGAGGCTTACACTGAAACACATTATAATCAATCTGTCAAAGCCAAAGACAAGAGAGAATTTTGATATCAGCAAGAGAAGAGCAGCTCATCACATACCATGGATCCTCAGTAAGATTATCAGCAGATTTCTTAACAGAAGGTAGTAGGCTGATATATTCAAAGTGCCAAGAGAAAAAAAGGGTCAACCAAAAAGTCTGTATCCAGAAAAACTATCATTCAAAAGTGAGGAAGACATTAATACCTTCCCAGGTCAATAAAAGCTAAAGGAGTTCACTGCCATTATAACTGTTCTACAAGAAATTCTAAAGGGTGCCTACATGTTTAAATGTAACCCCAAGCTATATGAAGAAATAAAGTTATCAATAAATGTAAATAAATGTGCAATTATAAAAGTTAGTTATTGTTACAATTGTTGGTAAGTTCACTTTTTTTTGGTTTTCTACATAATGTAATAGATTAATACATTAAAAATAATTCTAAAAGCTTGTATTATTGTAAATTTGGTTTGTAACTCCACATTTTGTTTTGACACGTAATTTAAAATATTAATGTATTGAAACAGTTTCGTTTTGGATCCACAATATAGGAATATATAATTTTGTAACATCAATAGCTAAAAGGAGTAAGGAAATAAAGTTATAAAAAGGCAGAGATTTGTGTGTTACTGAGGTTAAGCAAGTGTGAATTCATATTTACTGTTATACCTTTAAGGATGATAAATGTAGCCCCCATTGTAACCACAAAGGTAATAGCTGTAGAATGTACACAAAAGGAAGTACCAAAGGTACTTAAATATATCACAATAAAATATCAACCAAACACAAGAGAACACTAATGCAGGAAATGAGGAACAACAACAAAAAAAAATCTATAAGCCATATACAAAACAACAACCAAAAAATGACAGAAGCCCTTCCTTATCAATAATAACTTGTCATCACTTATAGTTAAAACATAAACAGACTGAACTCACCAATCAAAAGACCAGATTGTCAAAACGGATGAAATATAGGATCACTATAGGCTGTCTATGGGACACTCGTTTTCGATCCAAAGACACAAAAATGTTGAAAGCCATAGGCCCTAAAATATATTTCATGCAAATAGTAACCAAAAGAGAGCATGTGTGATTATACTAACATTTAAAATAAGAAGTCAAAAATGTTTACAAGAGCATTGTTTATTAACAGATAGCTCAGTACAAGAATATAGAATAATTGCAAACGTTATATGTGTAATAATAGACCATCAAAATATATGTCAAGCAAACTGACAGAATTGAAGGAAGAAATTAGAAAGCTCTACAATAATAGATGGAAATTTGATTCTAAGTGATGGATAAGAAAGAGTGAATAAGAAAATAGAAGACTAGAATGACCCAGTAAACTAACTAGCTCTACAGAGAGAACTCTACCCAGCAGTAGAATACACATTCTTCTTAAATGTACATGGGGCATTTTCCAAGATAGACCATATGTAGGCCACAAATTATGTCTCAGTAGATTTTAAAATGTAGGTACACAAAATATCTTTTCTGATCACAGTGGGATAAAGTTAGACATCAGTCACAGAAGAAACAATGGAAAATTCACAAATTTGTGGAAATGAAACACACTCTTAATTAATGGATCAAGGCAGAAATCATAAGGGAAAGTGTAGCATACTTAGATGTAAATGAAAATGAGAATACAGCATACCTCTTAAGTATACTGGATGCAGTGAAAGCACTGCTAGTGGAGAAACATGATACCATCAGCAGTTACCTTAAAAAGAAGAAAACTTTCCAGTCAACAGCTTAATTTTATAACCTAAGGAACTAGAAAAAGAAGAAATAACTAAATCTAAAGGTAGAAGAAGGAAGGAAATCATAAAGGTTAGAGCAGAGAAAAACAAAATAGTTAATAGAAAAAAATCTAAAAAAGGGAAGCCAAAAGTTCATTTTTCAAAAAAATCAACAGAATTGACAAACCTTTAAATAGATGGAATATTTAGAAAGACATAGAAAGATAGAGAAAATGTTCAAATCACCTAAATAGAAATGAAAGTGAGGCCATTACTACTGATTCTACAGATATAAAAAAAAAAGATTTGAGAGTACTATGAACAAGTGTATATAGCTAAATTTGATAACAGATTAACTGTATAAATTTCTTGAAACATTAAAACCTACAAATAACAAAGAAATTTAAAACAAAATCTGAATAGAGATGTAATTAGTTAGGATATTGAACCAGTAATGAAAAATTACCTAACAAGGGCGTTCCCATCATGGCTCAGGGGTAATGAACCTTACTAGTACCCATGAGGACGTGGGTTCAATTCCTGGCCTCACTCATTGGGTAAAGGATCCAGCAATGCTGTGAGCTGTGGTGTAGCTTACAGATGCAGCTCAGATCCTGTGTGGCTTTGGCTATGGCTGTGGCCGGCAGCTGCAGCTCCAGTTCAACCACTAGCCTGGGAACTTCCATATGCCTTGGGCGCAGCCCTGAAAAGGTAAAAAAAAGAAAAAAAAAGGAGAAAAATATTTCATAAGAAAGAAAAGCCCTGGATCTAATTGCTTCAATGATGAATTCTACCCAACTTTAAAGAAAAAAATATAGTGAATCCTGAAAGATGTTAAAAAAGATAAGAATAAATGGAAAGATATGCCACATTTATAGATTGGAAGACTTAATATTGTTAAGATGTCTGTACTATCCAAAATGATCTACATATTCAATGAAATCTATACCAAAATCCCAGAAATAGTTTTTATAGTTGAAAGACCCATTTTAGGGCATTCCCATTATGGCACAGTAGAAACAAATCCAACCAGTATCCATGAGGATGTGGGTTCAATCCCTGGCCTCATTCAGTGGGTTGGGGATCTAGCATTGCCATGAGCTGTGGTGTAGGTGGCGGACATAGCTCAGATTCTGTGTTGCTGTGGCTGTGGTGTAGGCAGGCAGCTACGGCTCTGATTCCACCTGAGAACTTCCATGTGCTGAGGGGTGGTTCTAAAAAGCGAAAAAAAAAAAAGAAAGAAAAAGAAAAACCCATTCTAAATTTCATATGGAATCACAAGAGTCTGTGAATAGTTAAAACCATCCCGGAAAAGGAGAACAAATTTGGAGGATTCACATTTCCTGATTTTAAAACTTACTAAAAAGCTATAGTTATCAAAACAGTGTTGTACTGGCATGAGCAGACATATATAATGATGCAATAGAATAGAGAAACCAGAAATAAACCTTAACATATAAGAACAAATGATTTTTGGTAAGGGTGCCAAATATATTCACTGGGGAAAGGACAATCTTTCCGACAATTGTTCTGGGACAACTGAATATCAACATGAAAATATTGAAGTTTGACATTTACCTAACACCGTATACAAAAATTAACTCAAATTGGAACATGACATAAACTGAAAACTATAAAAGTCTTAGAGGAAAATATAATATAAAAGCTTAACAACATTGGATTTGGCAATGTTTTTTTGTGTGTAACATCAAAATCAGAGGATTAACAAAAAGAAAAATAGATAAATTGGACTTTATGAATTTTTTTTAATGTACATCAAAAGACACCATCAACAGCATAAAATGACAGCCCGCAAAATTGGAGAACATATTTGAAAACCGTATTTCTGATAAGGAATATCCAGAATGTTTTAAGCATTCCTGAAACTCAACCACAAAAATACCAAACAGCCAGATTCAAAACTGGGCAAAGGACTTGAATGGACACATTTCCAAGGTTTTCAAGCAACCAATAAACATATGAAAAGATGTATAACATCACTAAACACTAAGGACATGGACATGCAAATCAACCACAATGAGATACCATCTCACATAGGATGATTTCTATAAAAAAAAAAGGATAAAAATAAGCTAAACAGAAAATAAGTGTTGGCAAAGATATGAAAAATCGGAACCCTTGTGCAATACTGGTAGGAATGTGAAATTGTCCGGTCACTGTGCAAAGCAGGATGGAGTTTCTTCAAAAAACTAAACCTAGAATTACCATGTGGTCCAGAAATTCCACTTCTGAGTATAACACCAGAAGAATTGCAGGCAGAGAGTTCCTGCTGTTGTGCGGTGGTTAAGGATATGGCATCACTGAAGCAGCTTGGGGCCCTACTGTGGCACAGGTTCGAACCCTGGCCCAGAAACTCCACATTCTGCAGGCACAACCAAAAAAAAAAAAAAAAAAAGAGAGAAGGAATCTTGAAAAGATATTTGTACATCCAGGTTCATAGCAGCATTATTCACGATTGCTTAAATAAGGAACCGTTTCAAGTTCCCACTGATGAATGGTATAGACATGCAATGAAGTTTTATTTATTTAAAAAGAAAGGAAATTCTGGCATTAGCTATAATTTGGATGAATCTTGAAGTCATTATGCTAAGTAAGATAAACTATTTGCAAAAAGACAAATACTGTGTGATCCCACTTATATGCAGCACTTAACATATTGGAAATCATAGAGACAGAAGTAGAATGGAAATTGCCAGGAGCTGAGCGAGGAGAAGTTTGGGGAGTTATTGCTTAATGGATATGGAATTTTAGTTTTGCAAGATGAAAGGGATTCTGGAAATGGATTGTACAGCAGTATGAATGTACTTAATACCACTTACACTTAAAAATTAAGGTGGTAAATTTTATGCGTATTTTAACATAATGAAAATTGTAAAAAAGGACACATTTTTCAAATAAGAACATACATGCATTACTCTTTGGTATGATGACCTGGGGTCCAGTGTAAGAGTAGGACGGCTCAATCAAGCTTGATCCCCCATCATGGTCTCCCTTTGACCATTTAGAGTTAACCACTCCACCTTTGCTGAGCTTCGGAGGTGGCTCTCTCTGACCCATCAATCTGGGACTAGGTCCACCGTTAGCCAGACAGTTTTGTGATGCTATCTTGATTTCTGATCAGATTCTTATAGCTGATGCTGCCAAAGCAGAAAACAGCACCTTGCAGAGCAGACATGGAAGGATATGCTACTGAATATGCCACGTTCAGATCTCAGTTATATACCATAATGGAGCATTCCAAGAGCTTTTAGAAGTTGCTCCTTCAACTCCTGCCTCTGTGCTCAGGACCTCAGCCAGCACCGGGTGAGGTATGTGCTGGAAGCAGTTGGAATTAGGGAGTAACATCTTCTGGAGTGGATATTTCAAATCTCATTGCCAAATTGTATTTAAAGTCTCTCTCCTGCCAGAATCCTGGCTCCACCATTCTCTTAATTGTTTAATGTTTGTCCAGTTCACTAAGTTCTCCAAGGCTCAATTTTCTCTTATATAACAAGGGCCATTTCTATGGGAATTAAATGAGATGAGTATAAAGGCCTAAAAAATTGCGTTTCTTATCTTGGAAGTTAATAGGTTTATTTTTATATGCCACATTATTTTATTTTACTGACTAGATTTTAGTTGGTATTTTCTCCCCCTTCATATTCTTAGAAACATGTAAGCACTTAATAGTTGTTTGACTATTCTAACCATTCCTTGGAAAACTGTGTGTTTTACTTTGTTAATTGTTTATCAGAATACATTGCTAAGGACACAATTAGTGCTTGTTTTCTCTGTCTGCATCTGTAAACACTAGTTTATCCACTAGTTTGTCATATTTGTGCTTCCAGCTGTGCCCCAGGGCAAATGTTAGGAGGAAAAAGTGCAGGTAAGGTGGGGCAGGACTGGCAGATGTGACTCATTTGCTTAATAATGTGTGTAGTAAGTGTCATATTAGGAAGAGGGACAGGTATGTTCCTCTTTGTGAAGCCAAAGCATAATTTTCAATGCAAAGAATCTCATGTTTTCTAAAAGATCATGGGAGACAAAAAAGGTCAAACAAAAAACTTAAGGAGAGACATCTGTTTTCTCTGATTCTTTCATTCACTTTAAACTTGGGGAAACAAAGCAAAATGACAGTTAACTTTTGTTTTGTCAGGCCTAGATCTTTAGCTCTTGTATAATAATAAGCAAGCAAGCTGCCATCTGTGGAAACAGGTGGCTTGAATTCAGCACAATGTGAAATATTAAAAAAAATCATATTTGGAGAGATGGCAAGGGACAGAGAATTTAAGAAAACCCAGAGTACCTTTAGTAAGATGACAACTGAGAACCATTGATTGTGTTTATGTTAGACGATAAAGTGTGGAAATGTTTGTCCCCGAAAGTTCTGATCCACATTTTCCCCTAGTAATTCTATCATCAGTTTGCTCACCCTGAATTGCAAAAGGAGAACAATTACCCTTGGGCCCCCTCAATAGACTAACTGAGGCCATCCTGGAAATAGTAGTAGGAAAGGTATCTTATGCCATAACATAAGTAAGGTATTGCTCAAATTCGACTTAATTATAATTTTGTCGTGACTCTCTTAGCTTCAAAAAAGGAGATTCTTGAAACTTTGAAGCTGAATGGAAAGAAAAGAGTACACAGGTTGGAGGGTCAACTAAAGGAACTAAATTGATAATGCTTATCAGTTACTAGTTAACAGATAGCCAGTGTTGCAGACATTGGACCGTATTTGGAATCCTAATTCAGTTTAATTACTGATTTCTCAGTGCGTTCACCTAACTTCCTGTGACTTTATTTTATTATTGATAAAAGGAAGGGATTGGGCAAAAATGTCCTCCTTGGTTCCTTCCAGCCCGTCAAAATATTTTAGAGCCAACTGGATTGTCAACCTTATTCTCAGGACTCCTTTTATAGAAATAATATGTAAAAATTTCAGATAAAGCAACCAGACACACTCATATGTCTGTATGGCTTTTTTTTTTTTTTTTTTTGTCTTTTTAGGGCCACATCAGAGGCATTTTGGAGGTTCCCAGGGTAGGGGTCTAATCGGAGCAGTATCTGCTGGCCCACGCCACAGCCACAGCAACGCCAGATCTGAGCCACATCTGTGACATAAACCACAGCTCACGGCAACACCAGATCCTTAACCCACTGAGCGAGGCCAGGGATCGAACCTGCAACCTCATGGTTCCTAGTTGGATTCGCTTCCACCTCACCATGACAGGAACTCCTGTATGGCTAATGTTAAATGTTCATAATTTATCCAGGATCTAGTATGTGTAGATCCTTGTATTCATAGAAGTAAGGATGAGATGGCTCAGAGTAAAGGAGATGAGTTACAGACAGTAGCCACAACACAAAAACTATTTTTGGTTCAAAGATGCTGAAGAATTTAGGTTTATTTTGAATAGCTGGAACAAATCCCAAGTAAATAACACTTTTTTTTTTCTATCTAAACCAACATTTTTGTTCTTAGAGTCATAACAAATCTAATTTTTTTTTTTTTTTTTTGCTTTTTAGGGCCACACATTGGATGTATGGAAGTTCTCAGGCTAGGAGTCCAATAGGAGCTGCAGCTGCCAGCCTACATCATAGCCATGTCAACGCCAGATCCAAGCCATATCTGTGACATACACCACAGCTCACGGCAATTTTGGATCCTTAACCCACTGAGCAAGGCCAGGGATTGAACCTGCAACCTCATAGTTCCTAGTCTGATTCTTGTGGCTCACAGCATAACCACTTAGTGTTGAAGCAACACCGCATTCTTAACCCACTGAGAGAGGCCAGGGGTTGAACCCACTTCCTTGTGAATCCTAGTCAGGTTCACTGAGCCATGAGGGGAATGCCCTAAAATTCTGTAAACTAGTGGCATCTCAACCTTTTCTTCTATCATCTTCCTTGCATTTCTTCTGATTTATTTCTTTTCAATAACAACTTTATTGAGATAAAATTCATGTGCCATGTATTTCACGACATTTAAAATAAGTATACAGTTATTTTATTTTATTTTATTTTATTTATTTATTTTTTTATTTCTTTACATTATACCCAGCTGTACAGCATGGTGACAGGGTTACACATCACAAGTGGTTAGACATAGTTCCCAATGCTATACAGTGGTATCTTCTTGCTTTTCCAGCCCAGAGGCAACAATCTACAGCTATTAACCCCAGACCCCCCTACCATCCCATTCCCTCGCCCACCCTTTTGGCAACCACAAGTCTGTTCTCCAAGTCCTTGATTTTCTTTTCTGCATAAAGGTTCATTTGTGCAGTATGTTAGATTCCAGTTATTAGTGATATCATATGGTATCTGTCTTTCTCCTTCTGACTTACTTCACTCAGTATGAGGGTCTCTAATTCCATCCATGTTGCTGCAAATGACATTGTTTTATTATTTTTTATGCCTGAGTAGTATTCCATTGTGTATATGTACCACATCTTCCTAATTCAATCATCTGTCGATGGGCATTTCGGTTGTTTCCATGTCTTGGCTATTGTGAATAGTGCTGCAATGAACATGCATGTGCAGGTGTCTTTTTCAAGAAAAGTTTTGTCCAGGTATAGGCCCAAGAGTGGGATTGCTGGGTCATGTGGTAGTTCTATGTATAGCTTGCTAAGGTACCTCCATACTGTTTTCCATAGTGGTTGTATCAGCTTACATTCCGACCAACAGTGCAGGAGAGTTCCCTTTTCTCCACATCCCCTCCAGCAATTGTTTGTGGACTTGTTAAAGATGGCCATTCTGACTGGTGTGAGGTAATATCTCGTAGTAGTTTTGATTTGCATTTCTCTAATCATCAGTATGTTGAGCATTTTTTCATGTGCTTGTTGGCCATCTGCATTTCTTCTTTGGAGAACTGTCTATTTAGGTCCTTTGCTCATTTTTCAATGGGGTTGTTGGCTTTTTTGCTGTTGAGCTGCATAAGTTGTTTATATATTTTTGAGATTAGGCCCTTGTCAGTTGCATCATTTGACATTATTTTCTCCCATTCTGTAAGTTGCCTTTTAGTTTTCTTTTTGGTTTCCTTTGCTGTGCAAAAGCTTGTCAGCTTGATTAGGTCCCATTGGTTGATCTTTGCTCTGATTTCTGTTGCTTTGGGAGACTGTCCTGAGAAAACATTTGTAAGGTTGATGTCAGAGAATGTTTTACCTATGTTTTCTTCCAGGAGTTTAATGGTATCTTGTCTTATATTTAAGTCTTTAAGCCATTTAGAGTTTATTTTTGTGCATGGTGTGAGAGTGTGTTCTAGTTTCATTGATTGGCATGCAGCTGACCAGGTTTCCCAGCAATGCTTACGGAACAGACTGTCTTTTTCCCATTTTACGTTCTTGCCTCCTTTGTCAAAAATCAGTTGACCGTAGGCATCTGGCTTTATTTCTGGGTTCTCTGTTCTGTTCCATTGGTCCGTATGTCTGTTTTGGTACCGGTACCACACTGTCTTGATTACTGTGGCCCTGTGATATTGCCTGAAGTCTGGGAGAGTTATGCCTCCTGCTTGGTTTTTGTTCTTTAGAATTGCTTTGGCGATTCTGGGTCTCTTGTGGTTCCATATAAAATTTTGGATTGTTTGTTCTAGTTCTTTGAAGAATGTCTTGGGTAATTTGATAGGGATTGCATTGAATCTGTAAATTGCTTTGGGTAGTATAGCCATTTTTACAATATTTATTTTTCCGGCCCATGAGCATGGAATATCTTTCCATTTCTTTGTATCTTCTTTGATCTCCTTGATTAATGCTTTGTAGTTTTCTGCATATAGGTCTTTCACCTCCTTGGTCAAGTTTTTTCCCAGGTATTTGATTTTTTGGGGTGCTATTTTAAAATGTAAAATATTTTGGTGTTCTTTTTCTAATATTTCATTGTTAGTATACAGAAATGCTATTGATTTCTGAAGGTTAACCTTATATCCTGCCACGTTGCTGAATTTGTCTATAAGTTCAAGTGTTTTTGGGACTGAGTCCTTGGGGTTTTCTATATGAAGTATCATGTCATCTGCATAGAGTGACAGTTTTACTTCTTCTCTTCCTATTTGGATGCCTTTTAATTCTTTTGTTTGTATGATTGCTGTAGCGAGGACTTCTAGTACTATGTTGAATAATAGTGGTGAGAGTGGGCATCCCTGTCTTGTTCTGGATTTTAGTGGAAATGCTTTCAGCTTTTCTCCATTGAGTATTATATTTGCCGTGGGTTTATCATAAATGGCTTTTATTATGTTAAGGAATGTTCCCTGTATTCCCACTTTGGTAAGAGTTTTGATCAAGAATGGATGTTGGACTTTGTCAAACGCTAGTATACAGTTATTTTAATATATTCATAAGTTGTCCAAGCATCACCCCTATCTATTTCCAAAATGTTTCCTCCAAGAGGTACTCAGCAATCACTTCCCCTTTCTCTTTCCCCTTCACAACTGGCAACCACAAATCTACTTTCTATTTCTGTGTGTTTTCTTTCTTGGATATTTCCTATACATTGATTATTCAATATGTACGTCTTTTAGACTAGCTTCTTTCAGTTATATTGTTTCCAAGCTTCCTCCTTCTTGTGGCCTGTATCATTAGCACCTTTATTGACAAAAAGTTTCATTTTATGAATATATCATATTTTTTATGTATTTAAAAAAAATTTTTAGGGCCACACCCATGGCATATGGAAGTTCCCAGGCTAGGGGTCAAATTGGAGCCACAGCTGCTGGTAGGCCTACACCATGGCCACAGCAACGTAGGATCCAAACCACATCTGTGATCTATACCCCAGCTCACAGCAACACTGAATCCTTAATCCACTGAGCAAGGCCAGGTATCGATCCCACAACCTCACGGTTACTAGTTGGATTTGTTTCTGCTGTGCCACAATGGGAATTCCACATACTGTATTTTTAAATCTGTTTATTAGTTCATGTCATTGAAGTCTCCATTCATCATTGGCTTTAGATCTTATTTATATTTTATTTCTTATAACATTGAGTGAATAATTAGCCCTTGGAGTTCACTCTATTCTTCTTACCTAGTCCTCATCAAATGTGTATGGTGATACATAATGTGCAAATACACAATACACAAAATGGAAAGATTTAGACATTAATTCAGTGAGACATATACTGACCATGTACTTAGTTCTAATCTAAGTCATGAGGCAAATAAATAAATTTGAATATTGCCTTTTAGAAAGTGTGTGTGACCTTTTTAATGATTAATAACAACATCTGATAGAGACGGACTATAGGTCAAGTGGAGAATTTTTTTTTTTAAGTACTAGCTAAATCACTATAATCAAGTTTGCTTCCTCCATCATCCACAAGCCCAGCATCACTTATTGGACACATACTCTCTACAAGATGTTGCATTCATCAGAGTATTTTATATCTAAATAACTTAATTGGGATTTTTTTCATATTTTTATTGATAAAAGTAAATTATGAGTAACTAATGTAACTAGTCCAAAAATTAAATGCTTAGGGAATAGAGAAGTAAGGTTTTCTCTTAAACCTCTAAAATAATACTCTTTCTCTTTCTCTCTCACTATATAATAGGCATTACACTATATATACTCCTATATAAATATGTACTACGTATAGTGAGTATTTGAGTAAATTATATAATTGTTTTAAAAGGAGGGAAGAACCTTGAACTTACCCATGATGTTCAGGGTTTGGTTAATCATGATCGAAGTTGGGACTGAGGTCAGTAATTTGAGGAATACAATGTCTTTACTACCACAGTGGTATTATAAAAATAAATGATTGATTTTAAATAGTACGTTTAGAATGTATCCTTATTGGCAAGACTCATTCATAAATTCAGTCTGTTCCTTGGTAAATCTGATATCTCTTAACAACTCAACAGGAGACTTGAAACTTTGATGGAGATTTGTGATTTGTCCAGGACATATATCTCCATCTCCTCAGCAGTCTTGGATTGATCTGCTGCCAGCACATTTTTGCCCCCTCAGTAGAATGAATCTTTGACCACACATCCTGGCAAACACACATATTCCTCCTGGCAGGCTTCCCCCATGGGCCACAGAAGTCTTATGCTTTCAGGCAAACTCATTTATCTCTAAGGGAAGTGAAACTTGGGAATATGGCAGGATTCCAAACAAGCCAGGAAAATTTCTCAGAATTTTAACAGTTACTGGAATGGCGCTCCTTTCATGGACCCATTCTTCTTCCACCAAGCACTCATCTCACACACACACACACACACACACACACACACACACACACACAATCAATTGTGCTGTTCTTTCCTGAATGATAAAGTGACATTTTATTGAGTTCCTATTATGGCTCAGCAAGTTAACGACCGACATTGTCCCTGTGGAGATGCTGGTTCAATCCCTGGACTCACTCAGTGGCTTAAGGATCCAGTGTTGCTGCAAGCTGCGACAGAGGCCACAGATACAGCTTAGATATGGTGTTGCTGTGGATGAGGCCCAACCCCTAGCCCATGAACTTCCATATGCCCCAGATGTAGCCATATAAAGAAAAACAAAATGCCGTTTTAAGGTAAGTTTAGAAAGGCATTGTTTTGGTTGTAAATAATACCCCTCATAATAAAAGCAATTTTCATCGATGCACATACACTGTATAATAGATCTGTTGTCTGTTTCATTGTTTCACAAATTGTTTCTTTAAAATCAACACATACTCAGCCATCAGCAGGAGCGGACATGAGATTTAGTTCTGTGCTTGTTAGTACATCATGTTCTCCAAACACATAGGGCAAGAATGTTTACCTGGCCCAATCAGGACCAAAGATAATAGCGAATCTCTGATTGAGAGTCCTAGAAGAGAATCCTTATTTTTCATATTAGGCTTGAAAGCTAAGAGGCCACAAGGTTTTAGTCATCTTTTGGACATTAAGGGAAAGCCTATCTGGATGGATCCATCTAAAAGAAACCTGTAAGATAGTACCCAAGCCTGGATGGCAACCTTTGAACCTCTGCATCAACTGATACCTTGGAGCTAGACATAGAGTCTGGTCCTTTTTTCACTTAAATCCCATTGGATTTGGGGCTTCCAATACTTGAAACAGAAATAATCCTTTACTTTTCTTACAATTCCTGCCCTGATGTATAAAATGGTAATAATAATTTATCTATGCACTCTTATCTGATCAGCCTTCTCCTATGAACATACATTTGTATAGTGGCTGTTTATATTTAGATAAACTGCATTTTAGGGATATGACAGCTAGAGTAATTCCAGTTATAACTTGAACTTAACATTTTTCTTAAATCAATTGAGTTTTTCTAATGAACTTTAACACTGTTTACAAAAACAAGTCTAAATATACTTGAAAAGTGATTTCATCAAAACTGAAAAACTAAAATTTTTGCCCAAAGTTATTGCCTCTTTCCACTAAACTTGAATATAGAACTAGCTACAGTTTTCTTGTATTGGTGACATCTTTTATGTATTTTAATATAGTTTATATATCTGTTATAATTCCCAGAACATGATTGCCTTTCAATAGGTGAATTTTGAAGCAGTCCTTTTGTCACTTATTCCAATATTGTTTCTGTTTAAATCAATGTGATACTTCCAATTTAGTCAACTAAGTCAATTTCCTATTCAATCAAGACTTACATTGTGGTTAAATTATGTACTTCTTGGAGTGCAGTGATCAATTTCAATCTCCAGAGATTTAATTGAAAATGCAGAAATTGATAAAGGTATGGCATTATGCATTTGAAAAGTCACAGCATCTGTTGTTTAGATGTATGAATTAGTTTTCAGACAAAAAATTCCTCAGTACTACTTTGGGAAACTGTGTTCACAGTTAAAACATCTATATTTCCTTTATTCTGTTTTTAAATGTTGTCACTTTTTCTCTTCTTTATTTCCAATTATCGTGTTTTAATTTATTTTTCATTCCAAAGTGTAAATTTGAGCTGAAAGTGTTATGCATTTGAAATAGCCGATGGGGATAGTGATAGGCTATAATGACTAATTTATAATTTTAAGAGAAGAAAAGTGATGGAAAACATTGAGATTTCAACCTCATGTTTTATAAGGAAACATGTTAAAATATTCACAGTGGGAGTTCCCTTCATGGCTCAGTGGTAAATGAAGCCGACTAGGATCCATGAGGATGAGGGTTCCATTCCTGGCCTTGCTCAGTGGGTTAAGAATCCAGTGTTTCCGTGAGCTGTAGTGTAGGTTGCAGACGCAACTCGGATCCTGCATTTCTGTGGCTGTGGTATAGGCCAGCAGCTGTAGCTCCAATTATACCCCTAGCCTGGGAACTTCCATATGCCACGGGTGCAGCCCTAAAAAGCAAAGAAAAAAAAAATCACAGTTATTTCTACTTGGTATGCTAGTATTATACAAATTTCTTAGGATGAATATATATTACTTTATAATTAGATTCAGAAGCAAAAAGCCTTTGATCACATATGTCTTTTTTGTTATCTTGAGGGTTCTAATATTAAACACGACTAGAAAAAAACATTTTCATAGAAGGAGAATCTGCCTAAGATAAGCTACTGCTAGATAGGGAAAGGTAACAGATTCATCTGTCCATTTGACTGGAAGACCAATTTCAAGACATCCTTATCAAATATATTGGAGAGTGAACATGTTTGTCAGTGAAACAGTATCAGTAGTTAATAGAAATTGACTAAAGTGCATGGAATGGCCAGAAAGGATCCAAGTAGCTAAGTGATGAAGTCTGTGTCTGTCTGTCTGTCTGTCTGTCTGTCTGTCTATCTATCTATCTAGTTAAACAGATAGGTATTTAAAAGGTGGATTTAAATGGGAATCTGTGTTGCAGGATTAAAGCACAAATTGTTATGTGTAGAGTTAATTTTCATTTTGAGTCTCTAATTTAGAAGTTTGGTGCAAGATTATTTGATTTATGATTAAGTTAATGAGCTGTCACTATGCAATTTGAGGCCTTGCTACTAGTGATATAGAAATTAAAATTAAAACTTTGAGAGAAAGGGGGGGCTGTTTAAAATTGAGGAAGGGATAGTGTGTAAGCGAGTAACTGTGCGTGGTCTGTGATTTCACTCTGCTTGTCAGCCTGTACCCATATAAACAGGAGGCCTTTAGATTGGAGATGAGACAGATTATTACTCACAGCAACAGACAGATCATCACAGGCCAAGGAGTACCTTCTCATATAATGAGGTTCCTTACAGGAATGGAACTCCATAGTAAGAAAACTCTGTCTTGCAATGGATTCCTGGTGACCTGCCCATCCTCCCAATGTACATGTGGAGGCTGAGATCAGCCCAGTTTAATCTTTCCAGAATGGGGGATAATGGAAACAAGTTAGTGGCTGACTTAAACAGAAACAAAATTAGTGGTGTAAGGAGTGATTTAGATATTTTCCTAGCCTCTTATGTTTTTCTTTATGTTTTGCTACTTTACATGTTACCTTAAAATAAGTTCTGTTCTTTGCACGTGTTACTGCAGTGTAGATTTTTAGACCTTTAAGATGATAGAAACAACCAACATTTATATTAATTTCACATGGTGCTCAACAAAGAGAAGGCATGAATCTGCTCTTCTTCCCTTTGATAGAGTGGACCAGACCACACAGTCAGACATAGCTGAGTATATGAATGAGTCTGTAAGAAAGCTCTGGTAAAGACCTAGTGACTTCTGAAGGTTTTAACTGAAGAAAGTTAAGAACCACTTACAAGTGATATTTATGCTACTGGAGTGGAAACAAACCTTCTGGTGGGATGAGGCATTTGAAATTCTGGAGAATGGTATTTAATTTTTCTCTTAGGTAAATTTTTTGCAAATAATTTAAAGAATGAAATGATCTCATGAAAATTGCTTCTATTCACATTTTAGCAACAGATCAAAAAAACATCCTTTAGTTGAGTGGCCATCAACTGTTCCATTATGTAGCCTGGGAAGGGCTCTTTATCACAGGAAGTGTCATTCATAGGACTGACATTTCCATATGAATTAATGATGATTACTTAGAATTATGTCAAATTTTAAATGAAGATGGCCTTTATTCTGGTTACTTTTTAGGAAAATGCACTGATTCTGTATGTAGATTTTTATCCTATTTTTCAAGAATCAAATCATTTTGAGGTAAATGCATTTCTCATTCCAAATTGGAAAAGAGAAATTCTTTCAAGTATATAGGTATTTGGGGGATCCCAAAGTATGTTCCTCTAGTGACATTATGGTGATTGGTGACTAAACTGACTTATAAAAAATGTGTTCTTTGAATGAAACAAACAATTAATAGCCCACCGTAAGTCAGCAGACTTTTTCTTAAAGGATCAGAGAGTAAATGTCTTAGGTTTTGTGAGCCATGTAGTCTGGTTGTGGCTGCTAAAATCTTTCATTGTAGTGCAAAAGCAGCTAGGATAGATAATATGTAAATGAATACATGAATAAACATGACCATGGGCCAATTTTGGTATTAGCTGCACCATATCCATATCTGGAGTTCATCAAACACTGGTCTAGCCTACTAAACTCTCTCTCTCTCTGTATCTCTCTATACAGTTTAATGTATAATTATATGAAATACTTTAATATCTTAATTAAATCACTGACATCACCCGCATTGACATATTGATTTAATCAGTATTGATTAGCTTATATTGATTTATAATTATAATACATAATTTAAATTCGATATCATTATGAACATTATGAAAGCTAGGTTACCTAAATTTTATATTTATAAGGTTGTGTTAGGAGTTCCCATTGTACTTCAGTGGTTAAGAAATCTGACTAGGAACCATGAGGTTGCAGGTTCGATCCCTGTTCTCACTCAGTGAGTTAAGGATCCGGCGATGCTGTGTGCTGTGGTGTAGGTCAGAGACGTGGCTCGGATCCTGCGTTGCTGTAGCTGTGATGGAGGCTGGCGGCTATAGCTCTGATTAGACCCCTAGCCTGGGAACCTCCGTATGCCACGAGTGAGGCCCTAAAAAAGCAAAAAGACAAAAAAGATAAAAAAAATTAAAAAAATATAAGGTTGTGTTAAAGAAAATTTATTTTACCAGTTGTTAAAATAGTAAGGAAGACTTCATTAAAGATGATTACAATAGAGGAAAGGCATTGCAGTAGAGGAAAAGAGACTAAACTCAACTTTTAATTCAGCAGAGACACCTGGGTGTTTATAGCCAAGAAGCAGAGTGTGAGGGACAGTAGGTAGAATATTTCTAAGGGAAATATCCAGGGTAGTCACTGAGATGACTTAGCAGGATTCTTGCTAAAAGCAGGACAAGGTCTAAAGCTAGTGAAGAAGAGGGATCAAAGGAGACTGACAAAATTTTGATCATAAAGGGAATACTTATTAGTAGTGCTAAATGTATTTCTAAATAAAGTTATCAAAGGGAAAATACAAATATAAATGATAAATGTAATCAAATAACTTGTAGAAGAGAAAAAGATTTGCTAAATCCTTCAACAGGATAGTTGCCATATTGCTTATTCTAGAAGTTATAAACTGCTGAATACTAGTCATCTCAAATTACCACCTCAAATTACCACCTGTTAAACATGATGAAGCTGATTTTATTGCTTACTTTGGTCAAGAAAATCCCTTCCTTGACTCAGACTAAGCAGCATATCCCCAAAGGGAATGGCAAAGGGGGAACATTTATGAGCTTTGAGGCATCCAGTTTGACAGGTCTTTTAATAAGTAGCACTGATCTGATTAGGATTGGTTGAAATTTGTGCTGTAACATTTAGGATTGGTGAATTTGGAAAGGCGAGAGTCTGGGAGAAACTCTTGAATATTAAACAGCCATTTGGTTGAGTTATGTATTGTTCTGAGAAAGAGATGTTTACTCCAGTGAGCATTAGTTGAGGAGTCTATTTTTCAAATAAATGGGTTTTCCGAAAGTTCCTGAAGAAGAACCATGAAGTTATTTGCAACCTCATCTTCCTGGCAAGAATTTTCTGAAATATTAAAGCTGTATTAATGCAGACACTTGAATAGTAAATTCATGTTAATGTAGACTGTGAGATGTGTGGGCGTGGATAATTTTAGTTCTAAAGGAAACAAGAAATAGGGCCTTTCTTGAATTTATAAAGTAATTGAAAACCCAAAACAAACATCAAAAGTAAATTAAAACAGTAACATTATTTGAAAGGAATGATATGATTAAGTATTAAATGACAGGTATAGGAGCTCTGAAAAGAGGTTGAGTTAGGACTTTAGAAGTGGTAGAAGTCTAAGAAAGCTTTGAAAAAGATGAAAATTCTGGGCAGGATCTGGCCATTGGGCACTGAGTATCATAAATAAAAGAGAGTGTGAGTGAAGGATGAGATGTGTGGACAGCTTGTAAACAACAGATGATCTGGACTTTTTATAAGGTAAAAGGAGATCTTAAGTAGGGAAATATGAAGCTATGCAATGAGTAACCTGAGTGTTTTGATTGTTTTCTGTGCATGTGAGAGAATTCAGTGTGTTGTTCAGAATGTATTAGACTGTGTGATGGGAATAAACTAGAGGCATAGAGAACACAATATAGGAGATGAAGAAATAGAAGGTGAAACGTATATATATATATGGAACTTTGAACTTTGAGGGAGAGTGTAGCCAAAAACTTAAAGAATTTTAGCTTACTGAGTTTTGTGTATCTGCAAGACATTTATGTCATTTAGCATAGAATAGAATTAGAAATTCAAAATCAGCATACAAGAGAGAGGTCAGGACTTGAAAGTTTAAGAATCCATATAGAAAGGTCTGAGTAGAAACGACCATTCAGACAATAGGGACTGGGGGGAAAAAAAGCAAGCTTGGAACTGAACTTTAAAAATTTAACTTTAACTTAATTTTTAAAATTTCACTTCAGTGGAATATAGTTGGTTTACAAGGTTGTTTTAGTTGCAGGTATACCACAAAATTAATCAGTCATACATATAAATGTATCCTTCTTTTTTCCCATATAGATTATTACAAACTATTGAGTAGATTTTCCTGTGCTATAAAGTAGATTTTTGTTAATTATCTATTTTATGCAGTAGTACCTATACCTTATTCCCTAATTCTTCTCTCCTCCCCCAACAGTTTCACCTATGAAACCATAAGACTGTCTTTGAAATCTGTGAGTTTGTTTCAATTTTTCACAGAATTGAACTTTGAAGGATGTCTTTGTTAGAGAGAAGTTGGATAAGTTGAACACACAGAAAATTTTGAAGAAAGAATTCCAGAGCAAAGCAATTGTTCAAAGTCAAGGGAAAATTTCAGAAACACTTATGCTCTTCATAATTATCATATGCTGCAGAGTCGAGTGAGATGGGAAAGTCTTTCTTTCTGCTCATCATAGTTGTCTCAACACTGCAGAGTTGAGAGAGATGAGGCTTAAGCCTGGGTGAAGAGCACACTGGATTTGGTTGTTGCAGGTCAGTGTTGATGTTGGCAATTTGCTATTTCAGGAGAGTGAGAACTGCAACTGTCCTTCAGCGAGATATGGAAAATTATAAGTATGATGGACACTGAGAATAATACAGAAATCCCTTATACAAAATGTTTATTAAAGTTTATCATGAAAGGAAGAAAGCTTTAGAGAGAGCAAAGGAACTAAATGACAGTTATTATTATTATTATTATTTTAAATACAGAGAGGAAATATATACACCATGAAAAGTATACGTAACTGGCAAGAGGTAGTAGAATTAAAGATATTTTAAAAAATGGGACATACTGATTTTGATTACAGTTTTTGTTTTCCAAGAGAGAAAGATCATCTCTTTCTAGAAAAAGAGTGTATATGGAATGAGATTTTGAGGCACACAAAAAGGACATGAGGTCATTTCTATTATCCTCCATTTTCTCAGGGAAATGAGGAAACTGTTTAAAAAGTGAGGAAAGTTTTTTTCATATTTGTGAGCAGTGCTTTAGGAGAGGTGGTTAAGAGTCTGCTGTGTTTCAAATATGATTAGCTCAATATTTAAATATATACCATTGATATATTTAAATAATTGAATCTGAACTTGATATTTAGCAAATTGTTCCTAGATTGGAGCATTTTCAGTGATACTCATTTCATTATTTTGTTCTACTTTTTTAATTTTTGAGTATTAATATAAAGAAATGGATCTATAGAATTTTTATTTTAGATATGTTAAAAATAGATTTTTTGTCCATATTTGGATTAAAATGTTTCAAACAATTGATTCGCCAAGATTTTTTCCACTTTTTGAAAATTCTCTCCACAGATTGAGGTTGGATGATAGATTGAATCAATTTTGAAACATTAAAAGCAAATTATCATGTCAAAATTAACTGCATAATTACATTGTCAATAATAACATTTTTAAGGGTGACTTTATATTGATATTTATTGATGTTAATGGAAGGTGAATTTTGTCAGCCACCAACCCCCAGAATAACCTGTCATGCAAAGCTGAGTTTATTGCCTGTCGCCATCAGGGAGGACAACATTTTGAGAGTTTTAGAGTGTTCAGAAGGAGGGGTTGGGGGTTATGTATAGGACTGGAAATCTAGGCTTGAATTGTTAAGGCAGGTCTTTCAAAGTGAGGGTCTGGTTGAAGATGGGTGCATTTCATGATGTCACAGCCTAGGATGTGTGGACACAGGCAAGCATGTTGAAGCGACTCTTAAGTAAGCAGTTGTTTGATAATTTAGAAATTTGCTCAATTTTAGGAACTTAGGGTTCAGATAAATTCCTAATCGGTAACTTTCTGGAAAAAAAAAATTGTGTACTGATTTACAGCCTTATCTTCATGATCAAGAACTCGCAGCCTTAAAAGTAAAATCTTATGTTTATAGGCCCCGATCGTTGGGGGTGGATCCAGAGACCTCAGCTCTCAATTTCAATAGCCAGTTGAGATCTGAGCTGTAATGTGAAATGCATTACTACTTGCTTTGTGTGGAGTAGGTGCAAAATAAAAGGTTGTCTTTCCCTGAAAGAGTTTAAACTAGGATATAATACTATGTTCTTCCTTTTGCTAACAAATTATGGAGAAAAGAATTGTACAGAAATGACAGGAGTAACTGTTTTGGTGGTGGTGGAGCAGACACTAAAAGTACATTCTTGTATCTCAGGAAAGAGAGGTTAGACAGTGACTCTATCTTCTCACATTTTTTCATATAAAAAAGTAAATGAATTGAATATGTGTTCAGGATAATTGACTCAACTTTAAATGAGATGAAAACGAAGAAAAATTATTTAATCAAAGTACTGTATAGACATGCATTATAACAGTGTTTTAAGAATATTTCAAGTACACCTACCTAAATCTTCCTGTGTTAATGCACTTTACTCATTGATCTGATTCACTCATATTTAATTAGCTAATGTTAAACAAAATATGAGGTGACAGTTTTGAAATATATTTCCAGAAAGTATTTTACTGATGCGATAATGGGAATTTCAAAACTAGGAGATCCCACTACTAATTATAAATCAAATAGTAAAGTATGATAAATACGACACTCAGAAGACCAGATTTTAAAGACCAGAAAAATATTAGAGAGACTTAATGAAGTCAGACATTAGATGCTTTTAAAATAATTCATGCAGAAGTTTGTGTTAAATATTAACCCAGACAGTTACAGGTGGATTTAAAAATAGTTCCTTCCACTAATGTAACATTGAACGTCTAATAGTAAAATTTGCAGGAGTGCAGATTTAAGGGTATTTATAAATCTCAAATCTCTATAGGTGTTTTTTCAATTTTAAATGATTATCCAATGAAGTTTACCGTCCAAATATTAAATAGAGTCTTCATCTTCTCCAATAAGCTTCACTTCCTTCAATTTGCTTCTAAGGGAAATAAAAATTAATTTTCCTACCTCCACCTCACTATAATGCATCACCTGCTGAGGGTTTCCTCTTTCTATGAAAAACTCTCATGCCATATGTTACTCTATGTCTTCTATTGAAGAAGAATCACTATTTGTGCTAAAGTTGCTCTCTGGGCCCTTCTTTCTTCCGAAGTCCACAGACATGATCCCTATTTAGAATTTTGCAGTGTGCTGATCCCCTGGGAGAAGAACCCATCACTGAGCAGTTTTTTGCTGTATTTTGATCCGTGAGGCAGTGGAAGGGGAAAATCCTCTTTCGATTTATTGTGAAAATATTATAGGGCTGTTTATTAGAGCATGCTGCTTATTCTAATTTATGATAGTAATGTCCATCCATATCAAGAAGTGGTCTATAATTGAGAGTATGAAGAAAGATAATAGAGGTGTTGTGTCATTTGAAGTTGTACTGTTGACTCAAGCAAGCATTAATAGAAAGCAGGGAGGCAGGGGACCAGAGTCAGCTGGCAAGGCTGAATGAGTAACCCAACTGACAACTGTTGTTGTTGAGCTATGACCATAAATATAGGATAGAAAGGAACGGGACGAGTGGTAAAGATTATAAATCAAAATAAGTACTGATTGTGTGTGTAAACCTATTATTTGTCTTATATCATTAGAATGGATAGCAGGTTATGTTAATGATAAAAAGAACCAAATTTATTTGTAGGTGATGAAAGAAATTCGGAAGGTGATGCAAGGCCTTATTTTAAAGGTCACGTAAGACTGTCTTTCAGTTCGCTTAAGTATGCCTCAGATAGGAACTTGGAAATCTTTGTCTTTTTTTCTCCTTTTTTAGAACACTTTTGTCTTTCCCTGTGGCCCTGGCTGCAGTTCCAACATGTCAGTGTCCCCATGTGATTAAGGTCAAGAAGAACTAGTGGCATCTTGCCATCCCTGACTCTAGTGGGAGAGTCACATTAGTCTCTTAATCTTCTGAAGGAAACACTGAATATTGTTTAGCTTTGATTGTGTCTCATCATAACTTCTGGGTGTTAACTATGTATAATTTTGAAATAACTAGAGGCCAGGTCAGAAAATCTTGGTCTGCCAAAAGTGTCAGACGTAATCGTCACAATTCACCAAGCAGTACTTCTTTACTACCCTTATGCAGAAGAAGACAGTCAAGTTCAGAGAGTAATGATTTATATAACTTTGATTTATGGTGAATAGTGTGCATAATCCTTTTCAATACTGCCTTTCTTCCAAGAATATGCAGGGGGTTAGGAAGGTGCAATACTGTGGAGAAAGTTCAAATTGGATAAAACAGAAAAGGAGATTATTCTCCCCCCTCCCCAAAAAAGAAAGCATTCAAGACTGCTTTTATTTGATTTTCTTCCCTTTTGTCTAATTACATTTATAATGTATATATTGTGTAATATATATATACGTAATTATGTATGTTTTATGTTAATGTCTTTCTATATAAAATATATGTTATATATGTCTTTTAAATAGGTGTCTTTCTTTTTTGACTTCTGAGTATCCTTTCTGGAAGTTTCTCTCAGGTTGATATATTCAGTCTGTAGTATTCTTAAGATGGTTTAATTTCCTCATGCGTGTGGCAGAATATAACTCAAAAATATATATAACTGACAGCTATCCAGATGAAATACAGTTCTTTAAATTGAAGACATCCTTCTCTTTAAAGTTGACAAAGTACATATAATGGTACACAGACAATCGCACAGATTTCCACTGGTGATCACACAACCCAGATACAATACCAGGGGCCAGATTCTAAACCCAAGTGAGAAAGGGGCTGAGCAGGAATTGAGTAGTGGTAGAACTGGATACTTGAAGAAGTCTGCAAGAGTGTGTTGAGTGAGCTGTACTTAACCAGCAGCCCTTGTTTCAAGTTTAACTAGATCACAATCAGCTTTGGAAATGGGAGGCACTTTGTCTCTTCTTTCTCATCTCAGAATGGGCAGCAGATTGACCATATTTTAATTAATTTTCATTTGTTAAACCGAGACTCTGAGTGACCCTCTCACAAACCCTGTTTTCATTGCACAATAGACCATGTGCTAGCTGGGCTTCCTGATCGCTGAAGAGGCTTAATGTGAGCCAAGTACAGAAATCTGCTCAGGTTATCAAAGGCTAACAGCAATTGTTCTAATGTGTCTGTTTATTATGTGCATTATCTCCTCTATAATATTACCTAGTCAATGTGTTTGTCAATTGTTAATATCTTTGTTGTTGCAGATACAGATGTGGTGTATAAAAGCGAGAATGGACATGTCATTAAACTGAATATAGAAACAAATGCTACCACATTATTGTTGGAAAACACAACTTTTGTAAGTAATGGATAATTAATTACTTTAATCATTTCAGTATTGTTTAGAACCCTCTTTCGGTGTACATAATGCCATAATGATCTTTTTTTCAGCTTCAGCACTTGCAGAGCTTTTCAGGTGAAAAGTTAGGGCTGGGGTGTCATTAGAATCAATAGATCTATTGATACAAATACCCTCATAACCATCTGTTTTGTTTTCTATTTATACGTTTTTAGTAAATGAATAAATATTTTTAAGAATAATTCTGCTTTAGAATGTTTATTCCAGTATTTTCTATGTTAGCTTAGTCATACAAATGCCAAAATTTTAAAAAATGGCTAGTTTAATGCAAGTCATAATAGCTTTTTCTACCCTTTACTTTTCATTCTTTCTGACTTCTTTCTAATTCTGTTCTGGTTTTTAGGATCAGAAAAGAAGTAGAAGGTAGACTTTGTGGGGGTTGACATATTTTACTTTTATAATTTAGCATTTTGTCAGTACCATTTTTCTTCTTCAGAATCTTTGGCCTAATAATGATCAAATAACTAAATGTATTAATTTTGTATCAATGTACACATTTATAAAGTTATAAATGTATGTGAACTTTTGTCTTTGTGGTAAATTTAGTCCTCTTAAGGTTAGATTTAGCTACGATTAGGAAGCAGTAATCAGTAATGAGGACAGGATATGCTAATGATTTGCTGATTAAAGTCAATTCAAATTAATTTCAGTAAAACTAGTTTGGATAACAAAATTAAATGCCTTTTTGTATTTGTTTCCTTTATTATAAAGTAACGTTTTTGACAGGGAGTATGGTCAAGCATTAGAGTTAGGAATAGATGCTTAGTACATAAATATCTGGTTATGGGACTGCTCCATATTGATCATAGCCTTACACAGGTTAATGAGGTACTCCCTCTGGTCATGAATTATCTGTTTTTTCATCATTTATTCCTTGCTTTCTTAGTCTCTGTGATACATCAACAAAGAGACAAAATGAACAAGTCTTTTTGGCTTTTACTCCATTCTGCTATTGATAATTCACATTTTACACCAACCTCTGGTTTTTCTCCATGTGCTGATTAATGTCATTTTATCTTTATGCTTGTGTGTTTAATATTTTAAAAATCCTTTTGAGCTCTATTTTACTCCCCTCTATGTTGGCCCTGACTCTTAATTACCACCAGGTCATATTTAAGAAATATTCTAATTTACTGATCTCCTAAGATGCATAGATTCCCTAAAGACATTTATCTCACAACACAGATAATTAAACAATTTATAATCCCTAGTGGTGTCTAGTGGTGTCAGAATTCAGTGGAGGGGGTTGAGAATAAAGATTGGAATGTGGCTTATAGTTGCAACTAGTTAACTCAGAACTGCAAACAAAAATACAAATTACCATGATTCCAGATGAATTCAAAGAAACTTATTTAATCATTTCTTCCTCCTAACTCCAAGACAGCATTATTAACAACATTTTTGTTTTTAAAGCTCATGGTAGGCTAAAGTCTGGATACTTTCTCTCTAAGGCCATTCTCTTGGGAAAAAAATTTCTGATTAGAGCATAAAAATTTTATTCATACTGCAGGGATTTTTGCATTGAGCAATTAGAAATATTTTAATTATAATTATAATTAATTGGATTAGATTACTATAAAGAGCTTTGTAATAAAAGTGTACCAAGGCAATTGAGGAAAAAATATTACTTAAAATGTGATAACAGAATAGCCTGTTGTCTAATAGGACATATTTTACAAGCAATGTGACTTCCAGTTTTTTTTAAAATTAAGATAACACCATATTGTCATTCCCCTACTTACATACATTTTAAATATGAATGGTGGGCACTTTTAGCTATGTAATCATGGTTAGCAGACACTGTGACAAACAATAATTTTGGCCATGGCTGTCAAAAATAAAACAAAAGTAAATAATTTTCCTGAAATAATTGTCTTAAGACATTCTCTTGGATTGAAGATAGGTGGACTTCTAATGAAGGAGGAAATTAACGGGTAACTTTTTGAAGAGGAGTTATGTGAAAGAGATGATTTAGACCCAAAACTGTTCTTAATCATTTCTAAGTCTGGAAATGTTATCTCATAAAGCCAGAACTATTTCAAACAAAAGCTCATTCACGGTGTCATAATGAGCAAAATGTTTCATAAGTATGGTCTATATTTTTTCTGTTGTCAATAATTTGAATATCACCAATGGTCTTGGCAGAAAACACCAGCAGTCATAAATAGTTCCATTAAATCACCTTTTGAGATTAGAAGGGAATTGGAAACCTTATTCCAGGCCATATGTGTAAACCTTAGTAAGATTTAAAAAAAAAGAAAAGAAAAGGAGAGAGAGCTCATCCCCTAATATGGAAAAAGAAACAGAATATCTACAAGATTTTAAAACAGAGTGAAAATTGATGTATAACAGCAGAATGACTCCAAGGAAAATGGTACCTACACTTTTTGGGGGTCAACTATTTACTTACAGGTCACTACTTATGGATGTATCATGCCTAGAGATAGCATCTGTTGGTTTGCATACTATTATAGTTTGTTTGTTTGTTTGTTTTAGGGCCCCGCCTACAGCATATGGAAGTTCCCAGGCCAGAGGCTAAATCAGAACTGCAGCTGCTGGTCTAAGCTGTAGCCACCGCAACATGGGATCTGAGTCATGTCTGTGACCTACACCACAGCTCATGGCAATGCTGGATCTTCAACCCACTGAGCGAAGCCAGGATGGAACCTGCATCCTCATGGATCCTAGTCAGATTCACTTTGCTGCACCACTATGGGAAATCCATGATTTAGTATTTTTATTTGTTTAATTATCACTTGTTCTTACACTGAATATTTGAAAGGAGGGGATAGATACAATTTTTCTACCACCAAGAAATCAAGGAACTTAATTTCTGATTCATATTTGAGAAAGAGTTGCCATGTGAAGAAATGCACTGTGCAAGCAAACCATTGTTGAATAAAGGCAACCAAAATTTTACCTCTTAAAATTTGAACTGAAGAAAGGTTATCAGAAATTTCTGACCAGCCAGGTGGTTTCACATGCTGACTGGAATCATAGCGAATTTATTTGTTAAAAATCTGGCCTCAGATAAGGCATACAAAGATGTCAGTGTAGGAAGACCCTTAGCCCACCTACTTTCATGGGTACACCAAAATTACAGCTACTTACAGAATAACTATTGATGAGACAGAAAAAAACCTACCGGAAAAGATTTTCCACAATTACAGTTGCAGAGGTTCTTTCCAAGGAGCAATGGGTCTGAGTCCCATATTGGACTACACAGTGGATACTGGAGCAAGAAGAGGAGCCCCCCAAAATGTAGGGCTCTGAGAGGCAGAGAGGCTTATTTCAGTAGACCTGGTGGACTGTGAGAAATAGAAACTCCACTCTGGAAGGACACACACCAGATCTCACACACTCCAGGACTCAGGGCAGAAACAGTGAAAGTATACTGGGTCAGATCCACCTGCTGATCTTGGGGAGTCTCCCTGAAAGGCAGGGGGGGCAACTGCAGCTGACCCTGACGATAAACACTGGTAGCAGCCATTTTAGGGAGCTCTTTCTACCATGTTGACACTGATGCTGTCAAGGGATATTTTGAAATCCTCTTTACAGCTTATTTACCAAGGGACCCAGCCCTGCCCCTGCCCACAAGCTTGTCTTACAGACTCAGGTTGTAATAGATGCAGGAGCACTTGCCATCTTTCCCAGCCTGCTAACAAACTCCAAAACAAATATTCGGAAGTAGGCTACGCGGACAATGTCAAATATTACAGCTGGTCACCAGGACCAGATACAGCAAGTTGTAAATCATGGATTAGTCCCATTCCTTGTTGGTGTTCTCTCTAAGGCAGACTTTAAGACACAAAAGGAAGCTGTATGGGCTGTGACCAACTCTACAAGTGGTGGAACAGTTGAACAGATTGTGTACCTTGTTCGCTGTGGTGTAAAAGAACCATTGATGAACCTCTTAATGGCTAAAAATACCAAAATTATTCTGGTTATTCTGGATGCCATTTATAATATCTTTCAGGCTGCTATCTCTGCAGGTAGCCCTACATACTAGCAGCTATCTCTGCAGGTGGCCCCACATACCTGCAGGCTCCCCTGAGCCCATAGCTGCCCCTGGACACAATACTATCCACCAGACACACATGCCAGTACACAAGGACTAGACCCAGGACCTGCAGGGCCCTGCAGCCAGAGACCTTGGGATCCAGCTCCAACCACCCCAGGTGAGAATGATCCCCCAAACTCCCTGGGCCCTGGTCCCACCCACTGTCCAGCTCTAGCCTTGGGACCAGTCTCATCCATCAGCAATCTTACACCCACTTTGGGACATCTGGATCCTGCGACACAGCTCTGGCTGCTAGCAGGATGGCACTAACCCCAGGATCTGGCTTTTCCCACTGCTGGGTGAGCACCAGCCCTGGGATTTTTGGATCCCAGTGAGTAGACACTAGACCCAGGACCACTGCAGCCCCACAGCTTGCCTTTTTAAGACACAGCCAACACAATGGCAATCCAGTACCACCCCTGGGAACCCTCGTCTCTTGCCTTGCCCACCTCCTAATCTAGGTCACTGTGCTCCTCACTCAGTGGTCTTCAGATCCATCCCCACCAACCAGTGTGCTCATAACAGCTTTAGAACACCCAAGGCCCTGCAACCAGAGATCTCAGGACCTGACTTTGCCCACCAGAGAGCAAAAACTAACCACAGGACCTTCTGGACCATCATCCTGCCTACCAGTGGCCAATACCAACCCCAGCTGACCCCCCAACTGGCCTCAGTGCTGCCCACCTGTAGACCAACACCAGCTCTGAGATACCTTTTACTCCTCAGCCAGCCACATCATTATGCAGCCACACTCACCAGTGAGACAGCAGCAGCTCTGCAACACCTTAGAACCCACAGCCAGCCATGTCAGAACTGACCCAACCCATCAGGAGGCCAACACTAGGTCCAGGAACCCCAGCCCCCAAACCATTTACCCAGAACCTAGTTCTGCCCACTTGTGAGCCAGTTCTAGCCCTGGGACCCTCTGGGTTTCCATGACCAGCCACCTTGTGGCCTGCTATTATCAATTAGTGGCTGGCAGCCTCTGCACAGTTCAGGGCCTGGCAGCCAGCTGCACCAGGAGTCAGCTGGGCTTACCAGACTGCCCACAGTTGTCAGTTCACCACAATAGAAGAACCCACATAGTCCACATAGGGGGCAACCCTCCTGGTGACCGGAGGGGGAGTGCTGAGATGCAAAAAATGTCTCCAACAAAAGCCACCTCTCCAAGATCAGAAAACATAACCAACATACCAGATACGTAAAAATAAAAATAGCAAATTAGGCAAAGTGAAGTAACAGAAGAGCATGTTCCAAACACAGGAACAAGATTAAATGCCAGAAAAAGAACTAAGTGAAGTGGAGATATGCAATCTAACAGATAAAGAGTTCAAGGTGGTGATAATCAAAGAACTTAAGAAATGAATTAATGAATAGAGTGAGAAGTTAGAAGTTTTTAACAAAGAGTTATAATATGAAGAAGGAACAAATGGAGATGAAAACTACAGTACTGATATTAAAAAATACACTCAAAGCAATGAATAGATTAAGTGATATAGAAGAATAGATCAGCAAGCTGGAAGACAGAGTCATGGAAATCGCTAACAGTGAACAGAAAAAAAGAAAAAACAAAAAAAGAAGAATAAAAAGAATGAAGACAGTTTAAGAGATCTCTGGGACAATAACAAGCATAGTAACACTGACATTATAGGGGTCCTAGGGAGAGAAGAGATAGAAAAAAGGGCAAAGAACATATTTGAAGACATAATAGCTTAAAATTTACCTAACCTGGGAAACACACATCCATGTCCAGGAACCAGAGAGAGTCCCAAGCAGAATCATCTCAAAGAGGAACACACTGGAGTTCCCGTTGTGGTACAGAGGAAACAAATCTAACCAGGAACCATGAGATTAAAGGTTTGGTCCCTGGCTTCGCTAAGGGATTAAGGATCCGGCACTGCTGTGAACTGTGGTGTAGGTTGGAGAAGTGGCTCAGATCCCACGTTGCTGTGGCTGTGGCACAGGCCAACAGCTGTACTTCCGATTTGATCCCTATCCTGGGAACCTCCATACATCACAAGTGTGGCCCTAAAAAGCAAAAAAAAAAAAAAAAGGAAAATACAAATACCAAGGCACACTGAAATTAAAATGGCAAATTACATTTAGAACAGGTAAATAATGGCGTCCTATTGTACAGTACAGGAAACTGCTCAGTCTCTCAAGTTAGAACATGATGGAAAATAACATGAAAAAATAAAGACTGTGTATATGTGGCTGGGTCACTTTGTGTACAGCAGAAATTGGAGGAACACTATAAATAAACTATGCTTTAATTAAAAAAAGCTAGAGGAATATTAGAAGCACTGAGCAAACAAGTTATGTATAAGGGAACTCTCATTTGGCTGTCAGATAAATTTTCAGCAGAAACTCCGTACAATATCTTTACAAAGTAAAGTGAAAAACCTACAACCAAGGAAACTCTACCTGGCAACACCTTCATTAAGATTTAAAGGGGAGATGAAAAGTTAAAAGATCAGCGCTACCAAACCAGCTTCATGAGAAGTGTTAATGAGCCTGCTCTAAGTGAAAAAGAAAAAAGTCCATAACCAGAAACAAACATTTGAAAGGAAATACAGTAAATATATATTTGAATATTAAATCTTTATCAGTCATATCATTTGCAAGTATTTTCTCCCATTCAGCAGGCTGCCTTTCCATCTTGTCAATTGTTTCATTTCTTTTGCAAAAGCTTTTACATTAGGTCAGTCTGTTTTTTGCTTTTCCTTTCCTTTGCTGAGGAGACAGATCCCCAAAATATATTACTACAATTTCTGTCAAAGAGTGTTCTGCATATGTTTTTGTTTTTTTCTAGGATTTTTATGGTTTTAGATTTTACATTTAGGTCTTTAATCCATTTTGAGTTTATTTTGTGTATGGTATGAGGAAATATTCTAATTTCATTCCTTCACATGTGGCTGTTCAGTTTTCCCAGCACCACTTATTGAAGACACTACCTTTTCTCCACTGTGTATTCTTGCTTTCTTTGTTGTAGATTAATTGACCATAAGTGTGTTGGTTTATTTCTGGGCTCTCTGTGCTCTTCCATTGATGTATGTGTCTCCTTTGTGCTAGTGTCATGTTATTTTGATTGCTTAGCTTTGTAATACAGTCTGAAGTCAGGGAGCGTGATTCTTCCAGTTCTTTTTTCTCAAGATTGCCTTGATAATTTGAGGTCTTTTGTAGTTCCATATAAATTTTAGGATTAGTTCTAGTGCTGTGAAAAATGTCATAGATATTTTGATAGGGATTCCATTAAATCTGTAAATTGTTTTGGGTAGTATGGGAATTTTAACATTAAATTTTCTGATCCTTGAACGTTGGATATCTTTCAATTTCCTTGTTTAATCTTTAATTTTCTTCTTCAGTGTTTTGTAGTTTCTACAGTAAAGATCTTTCACCTCCGTGGTTAAGTTTATTCCGAGGTATTTTATTCTTTTAACTGTGATGTTAAATGGGATTGCTTTCTTACTTTCCTCTTCCTGCTAATTTATAATTATTGTATAAAAATAGATTTATTTATATTATCATTAAATATATATTTTATTAAGATTTATTTAATTACATTATTATATATTTATATTATTTTTATTTATATTATTTTTGGGATCTTTCCAAATTCATTTACTAATTCTAACTGGTTTTGGTGGATACTTCAAGGTTTTCTATATACAGGATCATGTAATCTGCAATCTGTAGATTGTAATATACAAACTGTAATCTGACAGTTTTATTCATTTGCTTCCAATTTGGATGCCTTTTATTTCTTTTCCTTGTCTTATTGCTATGTCTAGGTCTTCCAATACTGTGTAAACTGGAAACAGTAAGTGTGGACATCCTTGTCTTGTTCCTGATTTTAGAGGAGAGGCTTTCAGGTTTTCACTGTTGAGTATGATGTTAACTGACTTTTTCATCAATAACCTTTAAGATATTGAGGTGTTCCATCTACACATTCTATTCTTTATAAAAGAAAGAGTAAATAAAGGTTCATTCATACCCTATCTGTAATTACTCTATCTGTAATCTTGCATCTTTAGGTATACACTTATACATTAATTTTTTACAAAAAAGCAAGATAATTCTTATTAGAGTTATCTCTGTTAGTGGCATTTATTTTAACAATCTGTCATTCAGTTTAATTCTAACGTTTTCTTGTTTTATCCTTGGTTATGTCCCATTTTATATATATATATACACACATATATATATATTTGAGATTTGATAAATATAGTATAATTAAGACTATAAATATTATTCTTAATCACCCTCATTGATATTTTCGAGAATAATATAGTGAAAATATATTTGGAAATATGCGTAGTATATTGACCTATCCAATATGACACTCACTAACCACATATGGCTATTTAAATTTATTTTTAGATTAAAATTTTAATTTTAATTTTTTAAGTAAATTAAAATAATATGAAATTTAAAAATCCACTTTTTAGTCATAACAGCCACATTTCAAACATTCAGTATATCCAAATGGAACCAGTGTCTACTCTATTTAATGCTCATACAGAGCCTTTCCATTATCACAGAAAGTTCTTTTTGCATAGTGGTGGTGTACATGTATACATAATAAAAATAAAAGTTTTCCTCCATAGCACTCAGTACTCCTTTTTGAGGGTAGCCATGTGCATATCTTTGTATTTAATTTCAGCAGCATGGAATCCTTTTTTACCTACTTAATAATATAATTTGAATATCTTTTTATATGAACCCTTTTGTTTTTCTCTAATGTCTTTTAAAGGGTACAGAGAACTCCTTTACATAATTTACTGCTATATATTCATTTCCCATTTTATTACTGTAAATACACTTGGCAGCCATTTTTGAAATATATCTATAGGCTAAATTCATAGCACTACTATTGTTGGGCCAAAAGAAATGTCAATTTGAAATTTAAAGATAGTATCAAATTGCCTTAATCAGAACAACCAATAATATTAATATATGATATTGCTTATTAATCTACTCTAGCTATCACTAAGTATTGCTGACATTTTAACTGTTATCAATCTGACTGATGAAAAAATAGCACTTAATCGTTTCATTGATTTGCAATTATTTATGAGTGACATTAGGCATTATCTTGTATATGCGCTTTGATGATTGACTCTCTTTTTTTCTCTAAATTCCCTTGTGTAAACTTCTAAAATTGGGACTTTGCATGCAATATCCATCTGTGACAACATTTTTTATTTATTCATTTCTACTTATCCTGAATTTCACTGGAATCATTCATTCATCACTATTTGGAAAGTCCAATGAAAGATTCTTTTGAATTTAAAACGTCTTATTAGACCTGTATCTATCATTAACTGATGGAAGAAGGAATAAATAATGTGTGTTAGTGAAGGAGGAATGATGGGAGGGTTTGTGAGTAAATATCTAAAATGAACTCATTTAGCTATGGATACCTATTTAATAAAAGAACTGCCTGCCCTATAAAATGTTAGAAATACATGCCTTAACTTTTACCTCACTTTTCAAAATGAAATAAAATGAGTAAGAAAAAGAAACAGGCAAACTGAACATATTCTTCCTGTCTTGGGCTTAATTTGATCTTTATCCGGACATTTTATTTAAAAGTGTGCACTAAACAGATTGATGTTATCATTCTATATGTTTCATAAAAAAATATTGACTATTAGTTAAATTTAATGAGAAAGGGGAAAATTCAATAAATAGCTTCAAGCTTTGCAAGGCATAACTCTCCCAGACTTCAGGCAATATTACAAAGCCAAAGTAATCAAGACAGTGTACTACTGGTACCAAAACAGACATACAGACCAATGGAACAGAATAGAGAACCAAGAAATAAACCCAGACACTTATGGTCAATTAATCTTCAAAAAAGAAGACAAGAAATAAAATGGGAAAAAGACAGTCTTTTCAGCAAATGGTGCTGGGAAAACTGGACAGCCACATGTACATCAATGAAACTGGAGCACACCCTCACACCATGTACAATAATAAACTCAAAATGGTTTAAGAATTAAATGTAAGACAAAACACCATCAAACTCCTAGAAGAGAACATAGGCAAAACATTCTTTGGCATCAAGCCTTACAAATCTTTGCTCAGATCAGTCTCCCAAGGCAACAGAAACGAAAGCAAAAATAAGCCAATGGGGCTTAATCAAACTGACAAGCTTTTGCATTGCAAAGGAAACCATAAAAAAAAAAAAAAGAGCGTACAGATTGGGTGAAATAGTTTCAAACAAAAAGCAACTGACAAGGGATTAATCTCTAAAATATACAAACGACTCATACAACTCAACAGCAAAAAAGCCAACAACCCAATGGAAAAATGGGCAAAGACCTGAATAGACATTTCTCCAAAGAAGATATACAGTTGGCCAACAAGCACATGAAAAAATGCTTAGCATCACTGATTATTAGAGAAATGCAAATCAAAACTATTATGAGGTACCACCTCATACCAGTCAGAATGGTCATCATTGACAAGTCCACAAATAACAAATACTGGAGAGGGTGTGGAGAAAAGGGAATCCTCCTGCACTGATGGTGGGAATGTAAATTGGTACAACCACTGTGGAAAACAGTATGGAGGCACCTTAGAAAACTATATATAGAACTGTCATATGACTTAGCAATCCCACTCTTGGGCATGTAGCCGGACAAAACTTTCTTTGAAAAAGACACACACACTCCTATGTTCATTGCAGCACTATTCACAGTAGCCAAGACATGGAAACAACCTAAATGTCCATTGACAGGTGAATGGATTAAGAAGAAGTGGTATATATACACAATGGATTTCTACTCAGCCATAAAAAATAACAAAATAATTCCATTTGCAGGAACATGGATGGAACTGAAGACTCTCATACTAAGTGAAGGAAGTCAGAAAGAGAAAGACAAATGCCACATATTTTCACTTATATCTGGAATCTAATATATAGCACAAATAAAACTTTCCCCAGAAAAGAAAGTCATGGGCATGGAGAACAGACTTGTGATTGCCAACGGGGAAGGGGAGGGAGTGAAATTTACTGGAAATTTGGGTTAATAGATGCAAACTATTGCCTTTGGGATGGATAAGCAATGAGATCCTGGTGTATAGCACTGGGAACTATATCTAGTCACTTATGATGGAGCATGATAATGTGAGAAAAAGGAATGTGTATATGTATGTGTGACTGGGTCAACTTGCTGTGCAGTAGAAAATTGACAGAACACTGTAAACCAGCTATAAGAAAAATAAAAATCATTAAAGTAAAGAAGATAACTTCTGGCTTTGGGCCACAAAAATGCAATATTAGTAAATGACAACTCATACTAATTTGCCCTGGACACTATTTCTTTAATCTATCCATATATTTTTGGTGACTGTCTAACAGAACTCTTAAGCACAGCTGAGAGGACTTAGTGGTGTTTTCAACTGTCACTGTGAGATGAAAATAGAAAATTGTTTTCTTAGTTTAGAGTTGGGAATTTGGGTTCAAGACATTGAACCTGGAAGTAGCCACTGGCCCTTATTGTCAATCCACTGGATTTGACGTGATATCACAGGACTTCTTTGTTTCCTCAATTAAGCAGAAAGTTCTATGCCACCAGGGAAGTAGAAATTATTCTTTTATTTTACTATTGCTCTTTGCTTTGGCAAATAAAGGCCATTTATGATATCTCCGCTTATTCAATGGATACTGACAAAAGAGAAGGAAATGAGGAATCGATTTATTAAATCCTGTGCATGCAGAATAATAATCCACTTGTTAATATACTTAAGAAATATTGATGTTAAAAGCTGAAATTCTGAATCTTGTTATTCTTCAGTTTTTCAAATGAATCATATATTTAGATTATTCTGAATTGCCATATCCTGTAAGTTCTGTTGTTTGTACCCTGTACCTGTTATGATCTCATGTTAAAATCAGAGTGCACAGACAAATATTTTAGCATACTAAAGAATGCCAAATGGTAAATGATAAAGGTGTGGTGAGAAGCATTAATTAACTCAGAAAAATATTAGTATGTAATTAATTTTAAAAACTTTTCCAGTTTAACTGAAAAAACGCAAAATCTATAAATTCACCATTCAAAAAGAAACATCTGTCACTGATAAACAAATCAATAAATGCTTAACATAATTTACAAACAGAAAAATAATGGTCAACAGAGATCATATTTTATACCTATCCCATTGGCAAAGTTTAATAGGACATTGCAAAGAATTGGAAAGAATGTGGGGAGAAAAGGTCTCTTACACGTTGCTAGCAGGAGTGTAATTTGTGTTTTTACTTAGAGTAATAGTTTTATTATTTTGCATCAAGTAGAACATTAACATGTCCTACAATCCACACATTTCTCCTTTGATATTTATACCACAAGAAAATAGTTCCACATGTGCATCGGGAAGCAAGAACACAGAAGTCCATTCAGTCATAGTTGCAAACAACTGCTGTTCCCCTCAGCTGAGCTTAGAGTCTATTAATAGACATTTCTGATAATGTAAACAATAAAGAGTGATCTTTAGCTTTGGACCATTAAAGCACAAGTTTAGTAAATGAAAACTCAAATTTTAAAGGATTTCACTCTGGAAATTATTTTTATATCCTTGAGTTTCTGGTGAATACTTAACTCAGTTTGGTTTATGTATATATCTTTATATAAAATATAAATATATTTATATATATTTGCCTAAATGACATACTTTTTAGTCTTAGTTGGTTTTGAACTTTTAATAGAGGCATCGGGCAGTCCATGAACTTCTTATATGTCTTTTTATCACTCAGCATTCAGTTACTGATTCGTGCATATTTATATTTAGCTGTAGTTCACTAATTTTTTTATGATATTCCATTCTTTTATGCTATCTTCATGTTACATGGCTTGTCATTATTTTCATATATTACCACATATTTGTTTTTTATCTGATATTCAAGTTTAACTGGGCATCTGTATTATTATTGGCTAAATCTATTACAAATGACACTAAGTCAAAAGACAAAATTTATTTTTAATCTAATTTTGTGCATTCAACATCCATTTAGATAAAAATGAATAAATATTATATTTATATACAATATAAATATATATCAAAAATAGAAAATCTCATCAAAAATAGAAAATAGGAGAAAGTAGATATCAAATTTGAAATCATTGAAGAATATTCCAGAATATATTAAATCTCAACAAATAAATTTCTTTGTAGTTACTAATCTACGTTCTCTTTTGTTTTCAGGATTATTTATGTTAATGCTAAACTAATGATGTCTTATCAACTCTAAATGGGTCTTTGATCTGTAAGAAAAACTGATCACCTCTCAAGAAAATTGAATCTTTACTCAGTAATATTTTCCTAATTTTTTCTCATTTTAAAGCAGATTCAGCCAGGTTAAAATTTAATTTTTTATAAAGCAATATTGTTCATTACATTTTCTCTTCTGTTTAAAAATATTAAAATTACAAAGTTCTCGGAAGTCATCTTCTGGACTATGGCAGATATAAAATCATATTACTGACACAAATTATTTAAATATCCATACCATATTTTGAAACATTAACTCTGTTAATTATGTCTACTCTCTAATATTTACCTGATGGAATATCATAGCAACAATGAACTTAATTAATTTGCTACTGGATAAATCTGGTCAACTTCTCATGTAAGCATTATATTAAACAAATTATATTAGGCAGTGATTAGGAAAACTTATCCAGAAATTCTAACATGGTATTTTTTAGGACTTCCATAACTTCCATAACTTCCATAACTTTGAATTTCTTTCTATGTAATTCTATGTTCTTTAGCACATTGCATTTAGTGCATTACATTTTTTGCCTGAATGTAATAGCACCATTTAGGAGAAAATATGTTTGAAATATTGTGATTAGAAAACATTAAGACAATTTGAAGAATCAGATTAGCATAAATGAACATCAAAGGAATTATTTGCATGAATATGCAGTTTACAGTATCCCTTAACTTCTTTCTCCAGCCTATGCTTTCCTAATTTGTTGTATTTTTGAATGGCAGAATTCTGACATTCTTCTCAAAGTCAACTTGCTGGCCCTGTTTTTTTTTTTTTTTTAAGTTATTAATAGAATATTAAGACCATTTGTTTTCACATTCTATTAAAAATAAAAATTGTTTTTTAAATGTATTAGTATACAGACTCTGATGCAAATCAATAGGATATTAATTTGGCTGTTCAAACTTATTAAGCACTAAAGATATATGTGAGGCATTCTACATGGGCTAGTAAGAACTGATTCAATAGCCCTAAAAAATTACCTACTTGTACCATGATATTTTCTGCATTGAAGGGTTTTTTTTGTTTGTTTGTTTGTTTGTTCTGCTTTTTGGGGCCGCATCTGCAGCATGTGGAAGTTCCCAAGATAGGGGTTGAATCAGAGCTATAGCCGCTGGCCTACACCACAGTCATAGCAATGTAGGAGCCACAGCTCGTGGCAGTGCTGGATCCATAACCCACTAAGTGAGGCCAGGGATCAAATCCAAATCCTCGTGTATACTACTTGGATTTGTTTCCACTGTGCCACGAAGGGAACTCTGATTTTTTGTTTGTTTGTTTGTTTTTTTGTTTTTAAATAAAATAGTCTAGGATCAATAAAAGTGTGCTGCCAAAATTAAAAAAGGGAGAGAACATCTATTAAATTTATACAACATAGATGTCCTCCTAGCTGTCACAAAGTAATATAATTCAAGCATTTATGCCAAGTAATTGTGTAGCTAAGAAAAGCGAACATGAAAAAATAAAAGGTGTGATTTTTTTTAAATCTTCGCAAATAAACAGTTATAGTTATAACAAAACCTCATGGCTTTATTTAGAGCTGTAAGATAAAAAACAATCTATTTGCCTCTTCCTCATTCATTTGTGGTCAGGTGGAAAAAGAGAGCCATCTTTGGGATCACATAATTGACTGCAATTTCATTAGCCTTCTTTTCTCCCTTCTCTTGATCTTCTTTTCCTTTCTATTCTATATAACAATTCCCGTCCACCCATCCATTTTAGGTCAGCTGGCTTTTTTAAATCTTTCCTGATGCTCAGTCCATGATCATTTATGGACTGCATTGTAAAAGAAGCTTCTTTATAATATATAATTCATCACATGTTTGAAAAATTAATGTTTTATTTTTCTAGAATGAGAGACTTTTCTAAGCATTTTTATCAAATATCAATAAACTAAAAATTAGATTGGGTAATGCAGAAAGTTATAGCCAAATAAATGAAATATAAGGGGTGTCTGTGTTTGTGTGTATAGGGATTTTGATTAGACAAGGTAGAGAGAGCAGGAAAAAAAGACCAGAGGGACTCAAAAACATACCTTCTTGTTTTCATAATTCTATATTGTTGAAAATGTACCCACCTACTTTTAAAGACTTAGTGGATTCTCCAACTCAAGTTCTTGGAGCAGGATATTTTTTTTTTTCAAATATAAATGCATACACATATTTTTGTCACAAGCTTGTTACAAGATCTAGAAAAATACTCACCTGGGAGTTTCCATTGTGGTGCAGTGGGTTACTGATGTGATATTGCCAAAGTCATTGCATAGGTCACAGGTGCAGCTCTAATTCAGTCCCTGGGCCAGGAACTTCCGTATATCATAGGTGTGGCCAAAAAAGCAAAAAAAAAAAAAAAAATTTACTTGAACTGTACAGTTCTTATGCATCTGTCTTTTCTCAATATTAAGGTAAGCAAGTCCTCTCACCTACATTTGTTGATTTTAACACAATCTCATATTCTCCTCTTGCTCTAAGTCTTTTCACAGCCTTAGGCCTTACAAATGCATATTTTATATTTTTCTGGCACTTCTGACATTTAAGTTTGTATTTAATGGTTACTTGTCATGATATTCAATATCTGACATCTTGGAAAACTATCATTATCTATTTTTATCTCTAGTTATAATGTTTCTGACAAGAATGAATTATTGCAATGGAGCCTCTTAATAGGGACATTACTGTGGCAATCGGTATAAATTGAGATTCTAAACAACCTAGAAGAACAATCATGAAGCAGTGATCAATGATTAGAAGAACTATACATATAATTATATACATATGACTCAGAAAAATCACTTGTGCTTCAAAAGACAGGGAAGGTTTAAAGGGGGCAGAATTAGAATGATCTTTGAGAGAAATACAACTTGAATAGGGAGCAGAGAGAGGTGAGGGTGTTACAGCAGGTGAAGCAGGTTGAACAGTAGTTTAAAGGAAGAACACATTTAAAGAGTAAAAGCAATAGTAAGCATCACTCATAATAACTGTGTTGTTACTGATCTACCCATAGGAGGACATGTTTGAGAAATTTTACTCCTTTTGTTTGATGGGAATGAATTTGCATTTAATGTAAACTTTCATCTAATACTCCATAAACCTGATTAATGATGACACTCCCAAATAATCTCTTATAAACTCCAGACTTTTGTACAAAAATTTTGAACACACTCTGTTGGATATCCCTTAGGGGTTATAACCATGGCATATTTAAAGTTGGTATGTCTATTTTTTTTTTCAAAATGTGCCTTTTTTTTTTTTTGCTTTTTCCCAACTTAGGTTGCAGTAGCAACATTTACCCAGGGATAAAAATGTGAAAACCCGAAAGTGTTTTGTATACTTTCTTCTTTTTCAGTCCTCAGATTAATCATTAAATTCTTTTGTTTTTATCAGCAATCTCCCTTGCATACACCCCCTCCTCTTTATGCCCTTCCATCTTCCTTAACTTCTTTTCTTTTTAATTACTTAATGAATTTTATTACATTTATTCCTTAACTTCTTGACTTTGCTTGTCTGGGTTGTCATAAGAGCCTCTTACCAGATCTCAATGACCTCAAGATGTCATCACATCTAACTCATTTTCCGCCCAGCTGCCAGAAAAATCATTCTAAATTCAAATCAGATTTTGTTGCTTCCTCGTCTTTAAATATCACCATTCATGAAAATAGTGATTAGCTCTGTCATATCCATGTTGATAATAATATATGTGTAACATCATTATGCATATATTAATCCATGGGGCTGGCACTCCCTCTCTAGGAATCTTTTTAGGCTATTGTTTAAAGGTTGTTCTCCTAATCTACTCCACAATTACATTTAACTGAAAGATACCAGATCATGAGGTTTTCACTTATATTACCGCCAAGTTTATGAAAAAATATGCCATTATCTTCTTCAAATCTCATTTCCCCTTCCCTCTTTTTTTAAATTTCACTTTCTCCTTCCTGTATCCTTATGGCAGTGATTGTTTTACCAAATCATGATTACTTTACCAAAATTTAGCAAACTGGCAGCCCTTAGGCAGAGTTTGATACCCATATGTGTTTCAAAGTATTGGACTATAATTTTTAAATCATGAGATTATAAATTAAAGTCTTCTTTTCTAACTTATCTTGAAATAAGCTTAAAGTTAGAAATACTGAATATACTTTGCTATAAGATAATGGTTATTTGAAGCTGAGGGGCTATTCCCTTTCTAGACAGCTTGACTACTCCACCTGTCCTGAGTTTATCTAGACAGCTCTGTCCTTCCACTGCAACCCACTCTTTCAAGGCATCTGAATTTTGGACCTCTGCTCTGCCTTAGAGAAACACAGTGCTTGTCTTATAATGTGAGATGAGAAAGATTCTAATGACTTTGATTTTCAACTTTGTAGCAACTTCAGTGTTTACTATGGTGTTCACCATATTTTGAATGTTCAATAAGTTAGTTTTGGTATGATTAAAGACATACACAAATGAGAGACTAGAAAATCTTCCCAAGCTGCCTGAAAGCATGTGTTTGTTACTCAACTTGATTAAGTATCTTGTCTTCCTTGTTAATTTGTTTACTTAACTGCCTGCATATTTGTTTTCCTGTTTATCCCACCTTGCTTAGCTTTAATTGAACATTTCTAGATGGCAGAGTTCATGCATTGTAATGTCCTTTGACTGAGAATGTTCTAGTAAGCATCCATTGACGAATAATACCAGTAAACACCTATAGAAAATATTCTGCATCCTTTTATTGCAATATTAATTAACTGATTAAATATGTAGGTAACATAATAGTATTGTTGGCAATTTTAAGCTTCCCCAATCACTAATTTTAGACCGTATCAAGTAGCCTCAACTGGAACTATATTAATGTCTGTAATTAGGGTCAGTGTAGACCAAGGGGTCTCCGGTGGCTACTAGGAAGAAATTAATCTCCCAGATCCAACCAATGATGACATTAATAGCTTAATGCTAAGAGGGATTTGACTGAGATTTCCAATGTCCCTTGACTTATTCATGTATCATGAGCAAGTCTCTTTGCAGCACCACCTGTGCACAACTCTCTAAATTCGGAGAAGTTTACAGCAGCTTGGGTGTCTGAAAAGGTATTTGGAAAGTTTCCCAGGTTGTATGATGCATAGGCTGGAGGCAGTATAGTGATAATTAATAAAGTGCCAGACTAGATAATTGTAGGAACTGTAAAAGATAATAAAATGTTACCAGAGGCATAGATGCACCTGTGAATGTGTGAAGTTAATTTGCGCCAGCAACATCACATGAGAGAGGATGGGGACAAAGGAGGTGAGATGTTCTTTAAATAATCCAGACTTCAGACAGGGTAGCTCTCTTCAAAAAGAAACAGAGAATGGAATAAAGGGAGATCATAAGAAAGGAAAGAAATGGAGAAAGGGAGGAAGAAAGGGAGGGAGGGAAGAAGAAAGAGAGAAAAGAACCTCTTGTTGGTGAGATAGGAGCTAATGTAAGGAGTTCCTCCTGTATTTTTCACTATATGTGCTTCTCTGTGACCTTGAAAAGTTTATGATCTGTGGTATTAGAGTTTTCTTATCCCCATAGTACTGTAATGACAGCATTAACCTTTTAATCAATTTTTAAATAATAAACCTCCCCTTCTTGTTTAGCAGTATACCTTCTGATACTGAAGAGTTGAGAGAATGACTTTGAGTTCTCTGTGTCACCATAAATTCCCCACAGACTAAATCTGTCATTTCAATATACAATGAGTTAATGAGAGAAAGGAAAGGATAAGGATGAGGATACCTACCTTACAGTTTTGTTAGGGGGTGGATTATTAAGTACTAGAAAATTTGAAGCAATTTATAGAGCTTGTGATGGATGATATAGATCAGTGATAGCTCTACCGTTGTCTTCATTTGCTGTGGTTATTTTCATTATTACTGAATAACTTTTTTAAAAACATGAAAAGCAGGCGGTTCCCATTGTGGTTTAGTGGGTTATGAACACAACTAGTATCCATGAGGATGAGGGTTCGATCCCTGACCTCACTCAGTGGGTTAAGAATCTGATGTTGCTGTGAACTGTGGCGTAGGTCGCAGACATGGCTCAGATCTGAGGTTGTAATGGCTGTGGCATAGGCCAGCAGCTGCAGTTCCTATTCACTCACTAGTCTGGGAACTTGTATATAGGTGTGGCCCTTAAAAAAAAAAAAAGAAAGCAATACTTGAGATGAATTATTTCCAGTAGTTACTCTGATCTTCTAAAGTGGATGGTCCTAGATGGATGCAGGTAGGCAACACTCCTTTTAAATGAACCTTACCACGTAAAAGTATTTTCTCCCAGAACACTCCATTCTCTTGATATCTGGATCAGAAATTTTAAAACCATGCTGTTTCAGCAACAGTTCTCTGGGTGACTTAGATTCAATTTATTCTCATAAGAACTACCCAGGATTAGTGAAGACCTCAAAGGTTAAGGACTTCAGATGGCAACTTCAGTTCCTGAGACCTATGTGGTTACAAATTTGGTGGTTCTCACGATCCCCCTCAAGATTTGATAATTTGCTATAATGGCATGGTTTATTATAAAGAATACAGATGAAAAGCCAGATGAAGAGGTAAATGGAGTGGGTGGAGAAAGGTCCTCAGTAGTGTCTTTGTCTCCGTGGAGTTAGGGTGTGCACTGCCCCTGCTACACTGATATGTGCACTAGCAGGATGCTTCTTTGTTTTAATTACTTAATGAATTTTATTACGTTTACAGGTGTACAACAATAATCACAACCAAATCTGCAGATCTCATCCTTCAGAGGGTCTTCTTGATGCTTCCTTACCTAAGCTTGATTGACTAAATCATTGCCCACTGATTGAGCTTCATCCCTTGCTCCTCCACCGTCCTTGACCTTCATGTCAGGTTCAAAGTTCTAACCCTCTGATCAGCCAGTCGGTTCCTCTCCAGAAGCTGTCTAGTCACTCCACCCAACCCTGCTTGAGTCATCTCATTAACATAAACGTTGTATGGTCACAGGGGACTGGTTATTTATTAAAAAAGGCCTGCCTATCACTCAGGAAATTCCAAGTGTTTTAGAAGCTCTGTGCCAGGGACCAGAGATAAAATCTAATACATTTTTTATTATGCCACTAATTTTTGCCAAATATTGGTTAGAGTGAGTTTTTTATCCCTTCCATTATGTTTGGGACAGGTTTACTTCACCCTTTTCTGTTCTTCATGGAGAACAGTGTTGTGTAAACTGCCCTGACATAACATTACACAATTATTTGTACATGAATTTCTCTGCAAAAATCCATACAAATTAGTTTGTTTAAAATCTGTATACAGAAGTTCCAATTTTGGCTCAATGATGTCTCTCTGAGGATGTGGGTTCAATCCCTGGCCTCTCTCAGTGGGTTAAGGATGTTGTTGCCAGAAGCTGCAGTGTAGGTCACAAATGCAGCTCAGATCTGGCATTGCTGTGGCTGTGGTGTAGGCCCACAGCTGCAACTCTGATTAACCCCTAGCTAGGAAACACCCATATGGTGCAAGTGCTGCATTAAAAAAAAAAAAAAAAAAACTGTATGTAGTTTGTTTAATTTTTGGTTTGTATTTTATTTTTATTTGTATTGTTTGTAGTCTTTTGATGCAGAAACTCAATTTGCTTGTCTTCTCTTTAGATATGAAATTACATATAATCTCTATCTCAATTAAAACTATCTTCCCACTCTCAATGTGTTTATCTTTTATTTTCAATTGTTTCTAACATCAGATCTATTCAATGGTAAAATAAAAGATTTAAAATCAATCATACACAGCATGTTTACATAATCAGTTATATTAGTGATGTAATCTGCTTCAATCTGGGAGTTTGAGATTTTTGTCTTTAATATATGTCTTTTAAAATATATATATATACACATATGTATACATACATATATACACACATACATATATATACACAGATGCATATATATACATACATATGTACATACATAATGTAATACATGCACATATACATACATATATAGACACATACATGTATACATATATCCACATATTACATATATGCATATATACACACATACGTACACACACACAATTGGTGAAAAAACAAAAGTGTGGAGATACAAAATCACGACAACACAGAATGCCACTATTTCTTTTGCTTTTGAGTAATACAACATGTAAACCTAAAAGCATTTTAGTTACTTAGGAAGTTCAATGAACTTTTGCTTTTCATCATTGTAATGAAAATATTAACTTAATCTTTAAGTGTAGGGGATATATGCTAGAAATTGTTTTTCTTTTTTTAAAAATTACTCTGAATTGTATTACATTTATAGTTGTACCACAATCATCACAACCAAATTTACTATTTTCCACACTGGTTGCACCAATTTACATTCTCACCAACAGTGTAATAGGGTTCCCCTTGCTCCACACCCTCTCCAGCATTTATTGTTTGAAGACTTTTTGATGATGACTGTTCTTGGCTGGTGTAAGGTGGTACCTCATAGTGGTTTTGATTTGCATTTCTCTAATAATGAGTGATGTTGAACATCTTTTCCTGTGTGTTTTGGCCATCTATATGTCTTCTTTGGAGAATTGTCTGCCTATTTTTTGATAGTTTTCTGGTAGCGTCTTTAGATGATAGTATCATGTCATCTTCAAATAGTCAAGTTTCACTTCTTCCTTTCAATTTGAGTTCCCTTTTATTTCTTTTTCTTCTCTGATGGACATTGCTAGGACTTCCAAAACTATGTTGAATAGTAGTGGCAAGAGTGAACATCCTTGTTTTGTTCCTGATCTCATCAGGAATTCTGTCATCTTTTCACCATTGAGAATATGTTAGCTCTGGGTTTGTCGTATATGACCTTTATTATGTTGAGATAGGTTCCCTCTATACCCACTTTCTGAAGGATTTTTACAAGAAATCGGTGCTGGATTTTGTCAAAGACTTTTTCTGCATCTGTTGAGAGTATCATATGGTTTTTATTCTTCAGTATGTTAATGTGGTATATCACACTGATTGATTTACAGAAATTGAAGAATCCTTTCATCCCTGGGATAAATCCCACTCGATCATGATGTGTAATCCCTTTAATGTATTATTGGAATCATTTTGCTAGTATTTTGTTGAGTATTTTTATATCTATGTTTATCAGTGAAATTGGCCTGTAATTTTTTTTTTTTCCTGTGTATGGTATCTTTGGTTTTGGTATCAGGGTGATGGTAGCCTCATAAAATGAGTTTGGGAGTGTTCCTTCCCCTGCAAGTTTTTGGAATAGTTTCAGAAGGATAGGTGTTAGCTCTTCTCTAAATGTTTGATAGAATTGGCCCGTGAAGCCATCTGGTCCTGTGCTTTTGTTTGTTGGAAGTTTTTAAATCACAGTTTCAATTTCATTCCTTGTGATTGGTCCATTCACTTTTTCTATTTCATCTTGGTTTAGTCTTAGAAGATTGTATTTTTCTAAGAATTTGTCCATTTCTTCTAGGTTTTTCTATAATGAAAATATGACCGTAATATTTAAGTGATAACATGTAGGGTATATGTGCTAGCAAATGTTTTCTTAATGAAATGTCTAATATAGTCTCTCCAAGTTTTTATATCCTTCTTATAATCATATATATGTACTTGTGTGTATGTATTTATTATAGGAATGTGAATGACGTTTACAATGTTGAGGAGAAGGGAGGTCTTTTTTTATTTACATATTCAAATCTATGTTAATGTTTCTGTTATTAAGCTTTTTAAGATAACTGTTTGTTTTTTTATTTCTAGGTAACCTTCAAAGCATCAAGACATTCAGTTTCACCAGATTTAAAATATGTTCTTCTGGCATATGATGTCAAACAGGTAAAGGAGTGTTCTTCTTTGAAAAAAAGTTTGTTTCTTTGTAATGCATTCAGCTGACACTTCATAGTTTTCCTTGGTCATCTGCTCAACTAGAGAAAATTTGCCATATCCAGTAGCTGAAGGTGAATACTGATAACCAATATCAAAACAAGAGATTTTTGGTGACAGTGTCCTTTCTTCTAAATCTAGCTGGGAAATGATTGGAGCCGTCTGCCTGGTGCCTGTGCTGATCCAAGTCTGTCTATTTTAGAGGGGTGTGTGGCAGAACTTAGCAAGCCCCCCAAAACGGGCTGTTGACATTTCCAGAGTAAGCCTTACTATCTTCTTGAGGGTTGCATAGATTACAAGGTTTTCTAATGTCTGTGCCCTGAGCTGCATTGTGTATTGTGGAAAAGGACTGGTGAAAACATTGGTTTAGTTTATGGTTGATGGATTATTAGGTGGTATTTGAGTATAAGCCTTGTGGTTGTAGAAAATTCTGAAAGTGGGAGAAGGAAAGGAGTGAATTCTGAGCCAATAAAATGTTCTCATTGCAATTAGTGTTTCATTATTCCATGTCAGCTCTATAGCACAATTAGAGCAATATGTATGGTTGTTGAGCATTTTGTACTGAGAGGTAATTCTCACTGTTAAAAAGAGAAGTAAATATTGAAAAGGCAATTCAGCAGATTAGTTTCTGTAGAAAATAAGTGATTGGAAATTATTCAAGAAAGTTTTGTGTGCTTTAAGGCAGTCAATAAAAATTTATAGACTTAAAGCAGGAAGCCTCATATAATGCATTGAAAGCCTCTGAGCGCAGGAAATTTTACACTTGAAAGAACCTTCTATTTGATAGTTTTAATCTTTTGAAATATGCATGTGCTATATTTTAGGCAAGCTTATTTTTCTTATTTAAAATAATTAATTTACACTACAAAAGGCAGAGATTGTAATCAAAGATATCTTTTCCTATTATAAATTTGGGCCATTTTCCTTTACTTTTGTTCTGTGTTCTCTCCAATCATTGAGATTTTGAAAATCACATGTAATAGTAGGAAAAGTGTTTGAGTTTTATAAACAAAAACATTACAATGTCCCTAAGTTTTAAAAATAATATTTATCTGAAGAGTTTTAATATAAAATGACTGTGATATTAAAATGATAACGAACTTTAAAAATTCAGGTTTCAGCAGCTATAGTAATTAAAACTTTGTAGAACTAGCAAAGCGATAGACATGTAGATCAGTGAAAGAGAATTGAGAATCCAGAAATAGATCCACACAAATCTGCCTAATTTATTTTTGACCAAAGTGCAAAACAATTCGATGTAAGAAAGACAGTACTTTTAATAGGTGATAGTTAAGCAGTTGGACATCCATGGGCAAAACAAGTTAAAAAAAAAAATACACAGACACAAGCCTCACACTATATAAAAACTCAAAATTGATTATATATTTCAAAGTAAAATTCAAATCTCTAAAACTTTAGAAAACAAAAACATAGCAGGAAATCTTTGCTAGGAAGAGTTATCAAAATGTATATCAACTGGATCACTCTTAGCTGCTCTGTAATATAATATACAAAATTAGATTGACTTTGGGCATTTTTACATTTATGCTGTTTTGCATATTTTTGCAAATATGTCAGAATTATGTGCAAGTATTATTAACACTGAAAATATATAGCTGTAGACCAGTCTTACTATTTCCGCTTTTAAATTTTTGCTTACTTTCAGAAAGGATACAAATAATTTATGACATAGTTTCTGGAAGTGAGAGGATGCTTTTACTGTAATAAGTAAAAATTGATCAAGTGAAATTTCACAATCTTATACCACTTTATTCATATATTCTTATTTGCTCATCATCTATAGGTGCAAACTACTGGGCAAGACATTTTGCAGGGTGTATGTGTCTGTACATATGTGTGTGTGTGTGCATATGTACACATAAGACTGAATAGTCTCCTTCAAGGAACATATAATCAGGTAGTGGTGCTGTGACACAAAGTATATCCACCACATGCAGCATTGAATGATGTGTCATAGGCATGGTCGTATTCAATAATAGAAAATGCTCCCATTCAAGATAAGCATGTTAGGCAGAAAGCACATGTTGAGTTCTAAAATCAAATAATTGAGGATGAATAGAAAAGCATTCCAGGTGTTCAGACTATAGGAGACTTCATGGGAGCAACATTAAGCCTTTGAAATAGAGAATACGAATAGACTGATTATAAGTACTGAAGTTGAAACTGTGATCAGGGAGTTTCTGTTGTGGCTCAGTTGTGACAAACCTGACCGGTATACATGAGGGTGCAAGTTTGATCCCTGGGCTTGCACAGTGGGTTAAGGATGTGAGCTGTGGTGTAGGTTGCAGACGTGGCTTGGATCTGGTGTTGTTGTGGCTGTGGCAGCTATAGCTCTGATTCAGCCCCTAAGCTGGGAACCTCCATATGCCTCGGGTGCAGCCCTTAGAAAAAAAAAAAAAAAAAGACCAAAAGAAAAAGAAAAGAAACTGTGATTAAAAACCCTCCAAAAAATAAAAGTCCAGGACCAGATGACTTCACAGGCAAATTCTGTTAAACATTTAGGGAAGAGTTAACACCTATTTTTCTGAAGCTCATCAAAAAGTTCCAGAGGAAGGAACATTCCTAAGCTCATTTTATGAGAACACTGTCAATCTGATACCAAAACCAAAGATACCCCCCCCCAAAAAAAAAAAAAATCACAGGCCCATGTCACTGATGAACATAGACACAAAAATCCTTAACAAAAATTACCAAACCAAATCTAACAATACATTGAACAGATCACATACCATGATCAAGTGGAATTTATCCCAGGGATGCAAGAATTCTTCAATATCCATAAATCAACCAGTTTGATGCATCAAATCAACAAACTGAAGAATGAGAACCGTATGGCCATATCAATAGATTCTGAAAAAGCTTTTGACAAAATTTAACACCCATTTATGATAAAAATTCTCTAGAAAGTGGACATCAAGGTAATCTACTTCAACATAATAAAGATCATATATGACAAACCTACAGCTAAAATCATTCTCAGGAGTGAAAATCTGAGAGCATTTCCACTAAGATCAGGAAAAAGTCAAGGATGTACACTCTCACCACTTTTATTCAACATAGTTTTGGAAGTTTTAGCCACAGGCAATCAGAGAAGAAAAATACACAAAATGGAAAAGAATTAAAATTGGAAAAGAATTAAAATTGTTGCTGTTTGCAGATGACATGGTACTACTCATAGAAAATCCTAGAGAATTTACTGGAAAGCTATTAGAGCTCACTAATGAATTAGATAAAGCTGCAGGATACAACAGAAATCTCTTACATTCCTAAACACTAATAACAAAAGACCGGAAAGAGAAATTAGGGAAACAATCTTATTTACCATCACATCAAAAAGAATAAGATACCGGGGAGTAAACGTACCTAAAGAGGCAGAAAACTGTACCTGAATACTGTGAGACATGGATGAAAGAAATTGAAGACTGTACAGTCAAATGGAATGATATACCATCCTCCTGAATTGGAAGAATCAATGTTGTCAGAATGACTATACTACCCAAGAAATCTGCATGTTCAGTGCAATCTGTATCAAAGTACTGATGGCTTTTTTCACAGAAATAGAACAAAAAAAAATTAAAATTTATATGAAAGCACAAAAGACCCTGAATATCCAAAGCAATCTTGAAAAAGAAAAACAGAACTAGAGGTATCAGGCACCCTGACTTCAGCCTATACTGCAAAGATATAGTCATCAAAACAGTATGATACCAAAACAAAAACAGACATATAAATTAGTAGAACAGGACAGAAATACCAGAAACAAAGCCATGCACCTAAGAGTAATAACCCTTAACAAAGGAGGCTAGTTATACAATGGATAAAGGGAAGTCTCTTCAGTAAGTAATGGCTGGGAGAACTGGACAGCTACATGTAATAGAATGAAGTTAGAACTAACACCATAAACAAAAATAACCTCAAAACAGGTTAGACACAAAACCAGGTACTATAAAACTCATAGAGAAAAACATAGGTAGAACACTCTCTGACATAAATTGTAGCAATATTTTTTTGAATCCACCTCCTAGAGAAATGAAAATAAAAACAAATGGGGCCTTATCACTGTTAAAAGCTTATGAACAGCAAAGCATACCATTAAAAAGATGAAAAGACAATCCACAGAATGGTAGAAAATCTTTACAAACAAAGGGATTAATCTCCAAAATATTGAAACATATCATGCAGTAATATATATATACACACACACACACACACACACACACACACACACACACACACACACACACACATATATATACACACATATGTATATTATTTCATGAAATAATGGCATTTTCAGCAATGCAGACCTAGAAATTATCATACTAACTGAAGTCAAAGAAAGGTAGATACCATACGATATCACTTATATATTGAGTCCATAAAAATGATACAAAATATCTTATTTATAAGACTGAAACAGATGCAAAGATTTCAAAATCAAACATGGTTAGGAACAGGGAAACACTGGGGGGAAGGATAAATTAGAAGTTTAGGATTAACATATACATGCTATTATATATAAAATAGATGGGTAACAAAGACCTGCTGATTAGCATAGGGAACTGCACTCAATATTCCATAATAATGAGAAAAAAATCTGAAAAAAGTAGGTATATGTATATTCACTTTGCTGTGCACCTGTGACTAACACAATATCGCAAGTCAACTATACTCCAATCAAATTTTTAAAAATAAAGTAAGATTGTGAAATATATTTAAAAAGAAAACTTTGACTAGCCCACAGGTTGAAAATTTAGTGAGGAAAAAACAAACCTGTAAATGTGATTGAGCCCAAATCAAAAAGAACTTAGTAGAAACCATTCTGTCCTATATGGTTTACACTGAGACAGACATTTGGAATCATTGATGGTTTTAGAGTAGTAATTCAATGCCATCATTAGTCTTTGTGTCTGTCAGTGTGTTTATGCACACATATAACACCAATTAACAAAAGCAGTAATACAAAATCCATCCACCCAAATATATCCACTAAAATTATTTTGGTGTGTTTTATTCCTTTTACCCCCTTTTACATATAAAAGTAAAGTAACAGAAATCATCATTAATTAAACATTGTTTTAAGCAGATACCATAATCCTAATTTCAAAGAGGAGAAAAGCCCTATCTCAGAAAACCTGGAAAATGGAGGATCGGACAGATTTAGACATTTACCCAAAGTCTTTCAATTAGGAAGTAATAGCTGCACAACTAGCAAATTGTCTTGTACAGTGAATAGTCTTTATCTTCATTATATGGCAGATGAGCTGAACTAGAAAAAACTCAAAGTCTCGATTCCAGTAATTTACAGATTCTCCCTTTTGTTGGATTTTAGTTGTTTCCATGTTTAAAAAGTATTTTAGTAGTTCCCACTGTGCTACAATGAGATTGGCGGCATCTCTGCGGCATCAGAATGAAGGTTTGATCCCTGGCCTGGCACAGTGGTTTAAGAATCCAGCGTTGCTGCTGCTGCGTTGTATGTCACAACTGTGGCTTGGATCTGATCTCTGGCCCAGGAACTCCATATGCCTTAGGGTGGCCAAAAATAAAAAATAAAAAAGTGAAAAAATGTTGAAACTATTTTTGAGTAATGACCTATTTTCTTGAATTAATATTTTTATGGGATTCATTTCTGTGAATGGAACTTATGAGTGAAAAGATGGAAAATCATTAATTGAACTGAAATAATAATTTACACAAAATTAACTATTTTGCACTTTCTCCTTTTATATATATACGTTATGCATAGACATTCATTTTATTTTACTTGTAATTGTTTATGGTGACAGGTTATCAAAACCTCTCTTTCTGATGATCATAATAAAGGAAAGATATAACGTTCAGAAGAGTGAGTGTATTCATAGCCAGTCTTCCCAGGGGAAAAAATCCAAACATTTTTGATGTCTTGTTAGAAAACTGAGAGTTCCTGCTCTGGGCAGTGGGTTAAGAATCCACCTGCCGCTTCTTGGGTTGCTGTGGAGGTACAGATTCCATCCAGGGCCAGCACAGTGGATGAAAGAGTCCAGCATTGCTGCAGTTGTAGTGTAGGTTGCAGCTGTGACTCAGATTCAGTCCCTGGCCTGGGAACATCCATATGCTGCTGCTATGGCTATAAAATTAAAACAAAATAAAATAAACAAACAAAAAAAAAGAAAACCACCTAACACAATATGCTGTTTCATGGATGTCACACACACAGCCTGTTTTTTCATGACTGTAGTGAAGAGGTGGAAGATATGAATACATTTCTAACTTAAATTTACTCTCCTAAAAAATGTCCTAGTATAGAAAGTCATGTGATAATAATTCTGCCTCCATGATTCTGTGAGAGAACAGCTGTACAGAGCCTGGCACTGTTATTTTAAAGTTAGGGAAGCTTGCTGGAGAGAGCTAATTAATTTTTCTTTCCCTAGTGATGTCCTTGATTTGAGTAAAATGTCAATAATTAATGTAGGTCAAATTTAGAAAGTGTCTTCAAGATCAACAACTGAGGTTTTCTATGTGTTATCTATGGGCTACCAGTTTTGAAATGCTTTCTTCAGAGCTCGGGTTGATATCATCATTATGTCTGAAGTACGAAGAATATGATTCTGAATTTTTTCTTAGCTTTTTACACGTTAGCTGCACTGTTAACAAACATTACACAATGCTCTGCCGTTATAGCATCCATGATCCTAAAGTAATTATAATTACTAATATAGGGTTATAGACAGTTTTTGAAGATTCTATCAAGTTTTGCATGGTAAATAAATAATATAAAATATAAACTATTTTTGTCCTTTGCAAAGAATATTTACTTTTTTATCAAAAAATTTTATTGAACTTAGTTTGTCTTTTCTCTTGAGATTTATGACTAATAATTCTAATATGATAATCTGAAGACTATTTCCTTCACGTAAATTATTTGTGCTCAAAATATCAAAAAGGTAAATTCAGGAGTTCTCTGGTGGTCTAGTGGATTAAGGATCCAGAGTTCTCACTGCTTTGGCTTGGGTTGCCGCTGTGGCCATGGGTTCAATCCCTGGCCTGTGTACTTCGCCATGCTGCAAGCATGGCCAAAAAAAAAAAAAGTGTAATTTTAGCATAATGATAGTGATTGCTTTTCTTCTTCTATCCAGATTAACGTTTCTCATACTTTGAGCCTATAACATGGCTCCTAGGCGATTCTTTTACTCCATAGATTGTTTTGTGCTTATTGTCTATAGGAGTCTATAGATAAAGATGAATAAATAATATCTGGAGAATATTAACAGTATGGAAAAGGCTCTAAGAAACATATTTCCAACAAGGGAAAAAGAGGTAGATAAGTGGGAAAAAGAAGAAGAAAAGATCATTTATGATTAGAAAGAAATATGAGTCTTGCTGTAGGGAAGTAGAGACGATGAGAAGATTGCCTTGCTGCTGGGGCATTTTGGGGTGATCTTGTGAACCTTAAGACTGTAACAATGATATTTATTCCCATTGCCCCTTTCCAAAAGGAGAAGTCTGCTGGGGATAGTAGATCTAAAGCCTAGCTACCCCTGCTGAAGTGCCTTAGTGATGGCTGGGAATCTTTTTAATAGTTTGATTTTTTTTTAAATATCCAGACTACTTGTCACAATTGCAGTAATTGTCTGACGTTTGTAGGCATCTCACTCAGTGACCCTGTTTACAACAGAAAGTGACTCCAAAGCAAAACAAACTTATAAACCTCCAGGTGATGTCCCTGAAATGCTGGAGAAAGGGGCAAGGAATTGAATAATCTATAACATTTCCCTCTTTTGTTTTCCCACAGAAGATATTAAACTTGCATGACCAAAGGGAAAATGAAAAAAAAAAAAAAAACCCAAAACAAGTCCCATCCCCTATATCCAGATTGTTTATCCAACAATTTCATAGGAATACTTGAGAGAAATATTTCTAAAATAAAGAACATATTTTCTGCATTATTAGACCAAATAAAGAGAACTCACTAAGCATTCTTCTCCTTGGCTCATTGCTATCTTTATAAACACTGATTCCTCTGCAATAACTCAACAGGAATTTTTCTCCCTGCTTTCTCACATGGGCATCCTTGTCTGAAGGATGGGGTAGGGAAGAATGAAGAGTTTGGAGAGAAATACAAGTACTATATGGTCTCATTTATATGTAGAATTTGAAAAATATGTTTGTAAAAATAGAATAAAATGGTCGTTACCAGTAGATGACAGGTGTGGAAATAGGATGAATGCAATTTTAGGGGGCAAACTTGCAAGGAGCATTAAATAAGCCCTAGAAATAAAATGCACAGTACAGTGAATAGATAGCAATATTGTGTTATAATTCTCAAACTTGCTAAGAAACTAGATAGACCCTATTTATTCCAGGTACTAAAATGAAAGTACAGTTAAGTAACTTGATAGAGGTGCTAATTATAGCTACAATGGCCGTTGAATTACAATGTGTAAATTAATATATACACAGTAAACTTACACAATGTTATATGTCAAACATATTTTAATTAAAAAGCATCCTCTTACATTTAGGATTAGCAAGGAGGTCCTGCTACATAGCACAGGGAACTAGATCGAATCACTTGTAGTTGAACATGATAAAAGATAACATGAGAAAAAGAATATATATATATATATATATATATATATATATATATGCATAACTGGGTCACTTTTCTGTACAGCAGAAATTAGCAGAACACTGTAAATCAGCTATAATAAAAAAGTTCAAGATAAAGCATCCTGGAAATGAGGGTGCGGAGGATAATATGCTTACATCATCTCCTGTTGGAGGGCATGCCTTAGCCCTAGCAGATTTTCCTTCAAACACTCCTGTTCCTTTTGATTAATTTTCCAAACTCAAGCATATATATATGCTTGTCATCCTGTTTAAAATATTCCTAAGACTTCTTAGGATAAAAAGAAAATCATAACACGGTCTCCAGAGCCCTGCCTGCCTTTTTAGCCTCACCTTCCACAACCCTGTTGCTCTCAGCACTTCTGGGATTTCCTGCAGGACCTTGAAACACCATTCCCCTCTCATATCAAGGCTCTCACTAGTCTTCAGACTGGAGTAATTTCCTTCCCCCTTTTCTTCATATTGATAATTTTTACTTATTCTTTAGATGCCAACTCAAGCATACTTGCCTTAAGACTGTCCCAGAACCTCTGATTTTGTCAAATTTCCCTGTTATAAATTTCATGGTACTCGCCCTCCTCTTTGTAGACTATATCACAACTTGAATTGTGTCTAACACAATGCCTGACTCAAAAGAAAAAAAAAAAAGAAAGAAAGAAAGAAAAAGAAAATAAGAATAAGAAATAGACATCATTTACAAATTAAACCGGAACCTAGAGCAAAGTTTTCCTTAAAAGTGCAAGCAAAGATCTGTTACCCTTCTCTATGCCTTTATGGCATCTGGTACATCTTTATATCTTGGTATTTCTGTCATTGTATTTAACATGCCCATTTATGTGTACATCTCCTTGACTCAACTATAATACCCGTAATGTCAAGAACTTTATTTCATTCATTGTAATGTCCACTGAGTCTTCTGCAGTGAATAGACATAGTAAACACTTAGTCAATGTTTGTGGAGCTAAAACAGTGATTCTCAGTCTTGGCTGCACATCAGAATCACCTGGAGGGTGCTAAAAATCATTAATGCTTAAGTTCCACCCTGCAGAAATTCTGATTTATTTGTTCTGGGATATAACCCAAGCATTGAAGTTTTAAAAACTCCCCAGGAGACTGTAATGTTAGCCAGGCTTTTAGACCACTGAATTTAAGTGAACTTGTCTCTTCTGCCTATTGAACGTTTTTCAGATTTCCAACAAAGGAAAGACAAGAAATGTAGATAAAACTACCTGTTCTTTATATTGCACTTACTCAGGCCAAAGTCTGTACTTGTATATCGTCATCCCTTATAATTTTTTTATAGTAGTTGACGTTGTTTTATTAATAAAAATACAGGGACAAAGGAGATTACAAAATTTGCATAATATGACTCAAGATTGATTGTTTTTTTTTTTTTCTGGAGCAGTAGTTCTCAATATATGGTCCCAGAATAGCAGTGCCAGGATATTCCAAGAATTACTAGCAATGTAAATTCTTGGATTCTGTCCAGATCCACTGAAATAGAAACTATGGAGGTAGGGCTCAAGATCTATGCGTAACAAGCCATTTGGGTGATTCTGTTACAGCTCAAGATTGAGAACCACCTCTTCAGAGGAACTGATTCCTTAAAATCCCAAAGCTCCACCTAGGAAAAAGACCTTAAGTACCCAGAACTTAATCATGTAAATGGCTGTGATTTAAAGAAAACATCATTTAAGAAAAAGGATCTATCATTTTTTTCTTTAGTATTTCAAAATACTTTAATCCTGAATTTAATATTCTCCTTTTCCTTTCTGAGCTTGACCATTGGTCTAACCTCATTTACCCTTCCACTTTGATGCTTAATCTGTCATATTATAAACAGATACGGCTTAGTGGGGAATGCATGGAATTTGAAGGGACATAAACAAGTTTACATTCAAGCTATCCATACTTAAATATTTGTTGAAGTGTAGCCTGCATACAGGACCTGCCCATATGGATGGTCTGATATAGTATTACAGCTAAGTACATTCCTATAACTATCACACAGATCAAGAAGCAAAACACACTTTTCTCTCCTCGAGTCACTACTCACCTCTAGGGAGATCACTGTTCAAACTTTTAACAGTATATATATATATATATGTATATATATATATATGTATATATACATATATATACATACACATATAAAATTTCTTTTTTATCTTTTTTAATTGTTTTTTATTTTCTAATGGTTTTTATTTTTTTCCATTATAGCTGGTTTACAGTGTTCTGTCAGTTTTCTACTATATAGCAAGGTGACTGAGTTATATATAAGATTTGACTGTATAAATCTATGTATAAATATACATATATACAATGTATGTATATATAGATAGATTTATACAGTGTGTACTATTTTGTGTATATCTTCTTTTACTCAACAATAACTGTGAAATATATCCATATTTTTCAATAGTTGGGTAGTACTTTTTTGATTTTCCCTACTCTATAGCATTCTACTGCACCTATCATTGTTTGCCTACTTTATTGCTAATTGGACTATAAACACACACATACACACACACATATATATATGAACAGTAGATTTTTTTTGTTGGATTATTTCTTTGATCATACCTTTTCTATCTGATACCCTGATTCTTTCTTGGCATCTGTTTCAAAGAGAGATATTAGTAGAGGGAACAAGCTTTTGCTGAGTACTCAAATAATGCCTCTTATCTGGGACATTTGTCAGTTTAGACCTACCAAAATCCTTGGTCCTTAGTCAGTGATGTCATTATTTTATAAAGGTGGGAGACTTAGAGACACTAACTAACTTATAGAAGTACCCCATCTTCCAGTTGCAAAGCTGGAGTTCAATCCCATCTTTCTAGGTCCAGTGCCCTTGGTCTTCTGATCATACTGCCATTTATGTGTCTTCATAGATTTATTCTATAATCTGGCACAATTATTTTTGCATTCACTTGCAAGTATTTCAACAATATTCTAATTAAATAGAAGACAAATGAAACATATTGCATATAATTATTTGTAATACTCAAGTAGCATTTAATGTATTTCTCCAGACTTAGTATTTATTTATTTATTTATTTATTTATTTATCTTTTTGCTTTTTCTAGGGCCACACCCGCGGCATATGGAGGTTCCCAGGCTAGGGGTCTAATCACAGCTATAGCCACCGGCCTATGCCATAGCCACAGCAACACGGGATCCGAGCCTTGTCTGCAACCTACACCACAGCTCATGGGAACACCAGATCCTTAACCCACTGAGCGAGGCCAGGGATCGAACCTGCAACCTCATGGTTCCTGGTTGGATTCGTTAACCACTGAGCCAAGACGGGAACTTCACATTTTATATTTGTATTTTCTTCTTAGAATTTGTTTCTCAAAAATTGCCAACTAAATCACTGTTGGATTCAGTTTGATATCATTAATGTGAAAATTTTACAGAAAAAGAAAAAGTCTTTCAAAATATGATAGTCTAGATTTTATGAAGTCTTGATCATTAGAATATTTGTGGTTAAAAATTATCATCTAGCATTTGGCATTTCCTGTATCAAAATTATTTTTCCTTTATTCTAAGCCATGTTAAATCATAAATAGTTTTAATTCTTTAAATAAAATTTGTAGATTATTTCAATATACTTGAAATTATTAGTGCACTTGAATTTTTAACACTGGCATTTTAAGTTGTTTTTGAAAAGTCAATAATGTTTATATATATATATTAGCATATATAAAGCAAATAATAAATAGAAATATGTATTTTAAAATTCTTTAAATTAATACTTATTTATAGTTTTCTTATTATTTAGGTTAACAATGCACATTAAATAGACTATGAATGGTTCAATTAACTTTATTTTACCCTGCCAACAACCTTATTATGTCTTATGTTTGGGGTAAGAAATTTTATTTATATCTACAGTTGTTTAGGCATAATTAGAACTGTCCTTTATGCGTAATGGGACATACATCCTCATGAGAATAAGCTCTTTCTAAGTAGAAAAGCAAAAAACCCAGTGAATCTTTTAAACTTTTATGTCTAACAAAAGGAACAAAGCAATTACACATGTGCTACAATCACCGTGTCGATGTCTGGTCCTCCAAAGTGAGTGCTTTGCAGAAGAGCAATCTGGTTATTCTCTAGAGTTGGATGTATTCACTTCAGTTTATGTTTCTACTAGTCTGTAGCTCTGTAGACAAGACCCTTTTTATAATAAATATCTATTTTAACTAAGATAATCACTGTAACATGAATCTTGCATGCACTACTGCTTGAAAAAGTAACTCTTCTCTGGTGAGTTATCTAATTAAATTCTGGGCCATAATACTTCAGTGCTTTACAATTACAAATAAATATTTTAAGAAGTCTGTGGGAACATGTGATCTGGCTGTGTCATTATCTAAGCTATTAAGATTCATAGACTTGGGGATTCATATACTATTATTTCAAATAATCCTATTAATAAACTCAAGGAAATCACAGCCTAGTAAAGTGACTATGTTCAAATACATAGGACTTGGATATGACCCTGAGAGTCTCCTGTTTTCCAGGGCTCACAGAATGCACATTCTTGGTCCTGTTTTTGTTGCTGGTAAATGCCCTTCCTAGTTAACTGCCTCCTTTCTAAAGAGAGATAATAAGGCATGAAAAAAACTAACCTCAACTTCGATTTTCTTCCTACTTAAAGCAGAAGAAGGAGGGGAAAAAAAGGAAGGAAGCCTAAGTTTTCAAAGACAACATTTATAACTTTCCTTTTTGTAGTAGCTATTAATGAATTTGTCAGCATATCACTAATTTGACCACACAGTATTTATTTTATTTTTATTTTGATGACAATGTTTAGTATAGAGAATCTGAAAATACTGAAACATATGAAGATGATTACAATGCCTGTACTTTTAGAGAAAGCCACTATTAATTTATCTCAACCAAGTCTTGTTTTTGTCATAGATGCCTATATCTTTTTTACATTTATAGGAAAAAATTATTATAATAGTTTAGGAAATTCTGCACTAGCAAAATATTGCCGTACTAAGTGGTAAGATCTTGTTCAAGCAACCTAATGTTGTGTAATCATTGTAGCCCTTAGTGGCACAAAACAGTAATTTATTATAATTGTGTATTCTGTGCATCTGGAAGGGCTCTCCTATACCATTCACGCTCGCATTCTCTTATGTGATTGCTATCGGATGTTGGTTGGGGCTTCAGTCATCTGAAGGCTTGACTGGAGGTGGAGGATCTGCTTCCAATTTGGCTCACTCACATAGCTGGAAGTTAATGATGGCTATTGACTAACAGCCTCAGTATTTCTCTATGTGGACCTCTCCACAGGGTTACTTGATGTCCTCATGGCATAGTAGGTGGGCTCTCCCACAGTGGTGATCCAGGGGAGCAAGGCGGAATCTTCCAAGCCATTTTAGATCTAGTCTTGGACCACATAAGCCTTCACAACCACTATATTCTATTGGCTTCATATGTATTGACCCTATATGCCAGGGTCAGATAAGATTCCAGGTGGGGGGGAGGTATTGTATGGTATGAAAATCAGGAGATGGGAATCATTATGTATCACAGATCCTGAGAATAAGAAATCAAATTTTATGATGGTTTTGGACAGTTCATCATGGAATCACTGTAGCACTAGCAGAGATTACATGCTGAATGCTGGTGAAAGCAGGTTGGCTTTGAAGCTGGTTAACTATCAAGAGAGTTCTGGTTAATTAGTATTAGAGGTAAGAGTCTCTGTCAGTGTATCACAGGCCTGTGTTATTGTTATTGTTCTTTCCTATTCAATATAATTAAACCAGTTTTAAATAACAGAGAAAAATTACTTATAAAAGGTTAGAATGAGAGTTGATCTAGTAAACTATGGAATTAAGACTACAAATTATCTAGAGGTGCTGGCCCAAGTCAACATAATTAAATTTATTAGTGGTTAGAGAGGATTTAAGCATGGGTTTTATTTTAAATAATAGTTCTTAAAATAAACATGAGGAACAGTAACTGGTATCCCAACTTAGGCATTTTTATTGATCATAAACTCAGTGTGAATTTAGACTGTCACATGAACTTTAAAAACAATCAACATATTTTTTTAGGCTAAGTTAATAAAATTACCCAGAAATGTGCTGTCTGATACTGTACCCATTGGCCACATGTGCCAAATAAGCATTTGAAATGCAATTAGTTGAGATATGTACCGTAAGTGTGAGATACACACTCTAAATTTTGAAGGCTTAGGAAAAGAAGGAAAATAAAAAAGTAAAATATTACTAATGGGCCATATTCAAGATATGATCAAATAATAGGTTGTATACATTAGGTTAAATACAATAGATTAGTACACTGATTTTCCATTTTTCTCTTTCTTATTTTATTAGTCGGGCTACAGAAATTAAACTTAACCTATGCAGCACTTGCATTATATTTCTCTTGCTCAGTGCTACTCAAAAACACAGAAGGTAAGTATTCCAGTGCTCTAAGTGCCAACTGGAAAACACCCATGATGCTGTACCCAACTGGAGACTGTATAGGAAGCAATTAGGACTCTCAAAGACTTAGAAACTATGATGAAGGAACTAGACATGTAGTTATGAATGGAGAAACTTGGCAAAGTATGGGGAGAATAATAGATCTCTTGGCTATTGAAGGGCTGTCACAGAGAATAGAAGTTAGATGTATTTCTTGGTGTAAATGAAGGCCAGCAATATCACATGGCATCAGGAAGGCAGATTTGACTCAGCATAAAGCATTTTTTTACTAGATTCCACATGTTAGTGATCTCATGTGATATTTGTCTTTCTCTCTTTGACTTCACTTAGTATGATAATCTCAACAGAAACAGACTCAGAGATTTCAAAATCAAACTTGCAGTTACCGAAGAGAAAACATTGGAGGGAGGGATAAATTAGGAGGTTGAAATTAACATTTACGTACTGCTATGTATAAAATAGATAAGGAACAAAAACCTGCTATATAGTACAGGGAACTCTACTCAATATTCTGTAATAACCTGTATGAGAAAACAATATGAAAATGGATACGTGTATACGTATAATTGATTCACTTTGCTATATGCCTAAATTAATACAAGATTATAAGTCAATTATATTCTAATCAAAAAAAAAGGAAAAAAGGAGTAGCAGTTACTTGTTCAATGATACAGGGGCCACTGTGGGAGGTAGCAGTCCTACTTTCTTCAGAAATTTCCAAATTGTAAATAAATAGCTCTCCATTATAGGCACCATGAAATGATATGTTGCACAGGTAAACTGCATTAAAATAGTTACATTTAAAAGTCTTTCATTAATCGAATAAAGATGACAGTGTTGCCTCTAAAATACATCATACCATAAAAACAGGAAGAATTGTGTGGCTCTCCCACTAATATGTCAAGTTTGAAATCTTGCAGAATATACAGTCCTTGATTTTTCTTTGCTTTCTTTAGTCGTATTTATTTTGGTAAAGATCAAACACAGGATAACTTTTCAGAAAACAATAGCAATAATAATTCTTACCAAAAATAGATAACTTCAAGTTAAAAGCAAAAACAAAAATGAATATGTACACATGGAAAGAAAATCACAAGTAGTGTTACCTGATTTTACCATGAGGCAACGATGCTATGATTCCTAATTGGAGTTTACACTGATCAATTTTTAATTGCTTTTATGTTGCCCATTTAAAAAGAAAAAAAAAAGGCAGTTAAAGGTTGTGTTAGTAAATTAACCAGCTCAAAGATACTGTGTGATATAAGGAGCCTCTTAATTAGCCAAATGAAAAGGACCTTAGCATTTCAGACTAAAGACGAAGCAAAAAATGTAACTAATGAGGCCATGCATTTTTAAAAGAACTCAGCCAGAAAATGACCACGCCTTACTGTCAAAAAATTGACACTCCTTTTTTAAAAGGACATTTTCTATTTATATATGAGACTGACTCCAGTATACCTGAAACAGAATGAAACATTACATGATCACACTTAATTCTACTTATTTATGTTTAATTATGTACAATTTACATTTTTACACATTTTTCTTCTCTTGTGCCTCTGAGATCATTTAAGGCTCTAACTAGGACTTAACTGGTGTGGCACCCCCACCAGCAAGTACTGTGCGGCTGTGCACTATTGTCATTTGAATAAGTGAATGACTTTGCAAGAAAGGGGATAGAGATTCGCCACTCAGGGAGAGAGGACACACTCCCTCCTTCTTCTAACAGTCTTTCAAGACCCATCTCAAACTAAGAGATACTTGACAGAGATGATGAAAAGCCAGTGTTATTCATGTGAAATTTGATCTTAATAAAAGAGATAAATAATCAAAGCTCTTCACATGGAAATTTTCATCTTCAACTAGTTTTTATACCTGTAATTTGACAGGTATGAATATTGGCTGATTGACAATAATTTAAGCAGTTTTTGTTTTGAACAGAAGAGTATTTCTTCCTATAATATGTCAAATACAGAAACATTAACAATTTTCAGTATAGGATATAACTTTGTCATTATTACTTTCCCCTGGGTATGGAATTGAGAGCCAGATTTTTATTTTTATTTTTTGCAGTTGTATTTCACTTAATATGTAGGCCCATCATGCATAATAACACATTCTGGGAGGGAGACATTTTATTAATAACTTAAATTTATCTTTATTTGCAGATTCAATAATAGCATGATACCAGAATAGTGGTATACATGCCACTTACTCTCCTTTATAATTGACAGCAAGATTATTTTTCCATGTATTGGTATATTTCAAAATGCAGGTATATTTAATGCAGTTGATAGTCACAATGCTAATAAGAATAGAATTTTTAGAACTGACTAGAATTGAATTATTATGAATTAGATCTGTATTTATTAATTATTCATTCATGTAAGTAACCTAGGTCTTCGTTTTCCGAAAAATGCTTCAGTAACACAAAACCTTTTTTCCCCATTGTTGGATATTTAGATTATTTCAAATTTTCCCTCTATCTAAATAATGTTGTAATCATCCTTGCACTTAAAATTGTGCCTACATTTCTAGTAAATCACTGAGTCAAGTGATATTAATTTTGTAAGGATTATCAAACCATATTATGGTACTTAACTTCCAAGAAGTTTATCTCAATACTTCTATCACCTCTGTGTGTGTGTTCTTTTAACTTAACCTTTTAAGTATTATCAATATTTTTTATGATAAAATTGAATAAAAGTTTAAGAGATTTGATGAAAACCAACCAGATAGATTAAAATAGCAGAGCTGGGATCAGAATCAAAGGTCATGATATTAATCATAATGTTACAATTTTTTTTTTAAAGTAAACTACAGTAGTCATCCAAAATAAATTCATTCAATAATTATTCATTTGGAGCTTACTGTGTGCCTGGCATTGTTGTCTGCATCACGGATATAGCCCTGAACAAAAATAAATCATTCTTTGTTGTCCACATGAAGCTTGTATACTGAGCAAGAGAATCATGAAAATAAATGAGTAATTTACACATGTTAGATGGTGTCAAGTGTTCTCGGGGACTTTTAAAATTTTACTTGTCAATTTATTTACATTTTCTTTTAAATATAAATTCATGAGAAGCTGCAACATAGCACAGAGCTGTGTCTGTGACCGTTATCAAACTTTCTCCAGTGGTGATATCTTGAATAATCATTGTGCATTATTAAAGCCAAGTGCTTCTATCAAAAATTGTATAATAAAATCAAGTAGACTATTGGAGTTCCCGTCGTGGTGCAGTGGAAATGAATCCAACTAGGAACCATGAGGTTGCGGGTTTGATCCCTGGCCTCACTCAGTGGGTTAAGGATCTGGTGTTGCCAAGAGCTGTGATATAGGTCACAGACACTGCTCAGATCTGTGGCTGTGGTGTAGGCTGGCATCTGTAGCTTTGATTCAACCCCTAGCCTGAGAATCTCCATATGCCGCAGGTGTGGCCCTAAAGAAAAGGAAAAAAAAATTAAGTAGTCTATAGATCTCACTCAGATTTTACCATATTTTTCATATGCTCATTTTGTTGCATATCCTTTTATATATTTCTGTTGCATTTTCTTCTGTATAACCAACATAACCACCAGAATTGAGATATAAATTTGTCACCATATGGGGAATATTTTATGCCAATCCTTTATGGTCACACCCTCTCTCCTTTTCTCAAGTCTATGGCAGCCACTCTTCTCCATCTCTATAATTTTGTTATCTCCAGGATGTTATATAAATTGAAGTATTCAATATATAACCTTTTGAGATTAACTTTTGGATATTTTTCATTCAGTGTAATGCTTTTAAGATGCATATAAATTGCCATGTGTATCAATAGCATGTTCCCTTTTATTGCTAGTAGCACACAGACACCTATAAAGCAGAAAAGGAATTACCAGTAAGAAGTGTGCAGTTTTCAATGGAGTGGTTAGTGCAGGCATTTTTGAGGAAATGACACGTGAGCATACAGTAAAGGATGTGAGAAAAGGCTCGTGTGCGTCAATTTAAAAACTATACACAACCTAAAAGTTGAGAGTTGAGTTTTAATTGGGGCAAAATGAGGACTATAGCCTGGGATGCAGCAATTCAGATAGCTCTGAAATACCACTTCAAAGAGGTAGGGGAGAATGTCAGTATATATGTGATTTTGGTGAAGGGGGAGGTACATTCAACCAAACATACATTCTAGAGAAGGTTGCTGCTAGTCTCATGAAAGTTATTACATCAAGAGGAGCAGCCATCACCATGAAGGGTGAGCTCCTTCCAGGGGGTGCTGAGGGTCAGCACCTGCAGTGGTTCATGATTCAGTCCATGTAGAGGCAGAAGGCAGGTGCCAATGTCTAGTTCACATGTGCCTATCTAGAGAAGAGCTTCCTGGGTGGAGTGAACATCAAGACCTTTGTCTCCAGTAAAAATTTGGAGCAGCGTGGAAGCCCTGTGTGACAGAGCAGTGGGAGAGGGGGAGGAAGCATGGAGAGATGATATCATGGTTAGTGGGGAGGCAGATCACTCAATTCTCTGCAGACCCTTCAAAGTGAAGATAACTGCAGTGACCACATAATTCTAGTGCTTATATAACTGAGTGACTCAGTCTTGCCCCATGAAGTTATTTTTAAAAGCTGGGAAGAGTGAGTAAAAATGAGTGCTCTATAATATAATGGCAAAATACCTTGATTGGAATTTTATCTTTCAAAAGGACTAAGTGAACTTTATATTCCATTTATGAAATGTTTGTGCTGATTTTATACAATCATTTAAGTGACTTTGGCATGAAGTGGAAGGCACATATATTCCGTTCCTTTTCATTAATCATGACCCACTGGTGCCTACAGACCTCACTCAAAGGGTGCAGAAATCTTAAGAATTTCCTGGAAAAACAGAGATGGCCACTCTTGTGACTCAAAGGATATAGCATCAGTGTGGTCTTCAACACAGCAAAATCTCATGGAAGTCGGGGTAAATGAAGGTGAAATCTTATCAGACAGCATGTGTGGCTCTTTGAGGATCTGTCAGATGACAAACACAACATGGACCCACTAGAAAAATCCAGTCCGTTTGGAGAATTGTATGACCTGAGCCAAGTCTTAGTCTTTCATTCTGTCAGAGAATAAGAGGTAGAAATCCCCTTTCCAGGTCTCAAAACAGCTCAATAAATGAACAAAGCTCAGGAAGTCAACGTTGTGGATATTAACCAAAACTCTGAATTGAACTGGTGTTGAGGAGAGCTGGCAATCTTAATTTTGTTCAGAAATGTGCCAACAATAAACAACAAACAGTGACTCTCAAGTAAAAACATTGCCAGATACGTAGAAGTTCATTCATTTCAGCTAAGTATGAGTTTCTCCATGAACATGTTGTCTCCTCTCTTCTGTACTGTGCAATTGGAAACATACCCCTCTCGGTATTATATGCTGTATTTCTACCATCAAATATATGTTCCTGGAGGGAATATAGTACTTTCTTCTTCCGTTTGTTTTTTTCCTGTTATACCTAAAATGTCATAGAAAGCAGTAGGCACTCTGTGAAAAGGACACATTTCTCTTACATCAAGGAACACGAGCTATGACTTGCAGGTGCACTTGGAAACATGACTTTTGCTGTAAACAGTTGTAGACAACCCCTTCAATAAGCACCAAAATCTAATTATTATCCCTCCTACTTAAAACAAAGAATTGAGATGAAACCCAACAGCCAAGAATCAATAGAGGAACGTAGTCATTGTTGATTTGAATGTCTGCTGTGCAAGTGACATATTAATATTAAATGGATTTTTATTTAACAAATGTATCACCGAAGGAGAAAAATTTATTATCTGAAAAAAATCCAAAGCATATACCCCCCACAGTGTAGGAAAAGGAAACAAATGTGAAAAAACAGTAACTCTGATGTTTATTTTTCTTCTTGAAAATGTGAAATAGTGAAAACTGAGAAATAAATTAAAATTTGCTTTTAACTATAATATTGTGTTACAAAAACAGTAATAATAATAAAAATGCCTTTATGGGGTTCATTTCTATCATATTTAATAATCCTTAGGAAATTGTCAATATAGTCAGCTTTCTGAAATTACAGGTATTTGTTGTTACTGTTTTGACATTTAAACTTCCTGGGCTAACTGCCATACAGGTGTTCATGAATGATATGATGGAAGATAAACAGTTGCTATTTCTACAGATTCTTTAATGCCAGCATAATTTCCCATTTACTTCATATTGATTCCTAAGCACTCACATCTTTAAAAATTAGGTATGAGAGTGCAATTTCCAAAGAAGCAATAGGAAATACAAGACAACTTGGTCAAGGTTGTAAACCTCACATAGGGGATTATTTGTTATTTGTCACAGAATTCATTCTAGTGCAAAATTTAACCATGCATCCAAAACCTATTTATTCAGCCCTTTTCTCCAATTAAGTGTAGAACTCTGGTTAGAAGTTTTCAGTCTGGCTCAGTTTAGGACTGGCTTATTTTAAGGAGCAAAACCAAATTAGGCCAATTATATTTAGACCAGTTTCCACTTACGGGCTATGTAACATGTGCTATTCAAGCATATGCTGCCTAAAAGTCAGGGCTTCACATATAAAGAGGGGCAAAGTGTTCCAAACTTGCTGCCAGAAGTGAACTGAATGCAGGAAATGGGCTGTGATAGATTGGGAATATGTCCTTTTGCTTTATTTCATCTTGTATTTTCTGTTTGGTAAATAGACTGTCCACTGAAATTTTGTCTTCAGGGTTTGTTGTCCAAGTTGTTTCCTTTCTCCTGAGTTAAGGAAGGTGCTCTGGGAGAGTTACCAAGAAATCACAGAATTTTTATGTTAGAAGGGACTTGGAACATCCTGATTTATTGCTGGAGAATTGAGGCCCAGAAAAGTCAAATGACGTGAAAAGTTATGCAGTGGCAGAGTTTGACCTAGATATTAGGTCTCTGCATTCTCAAGGACTTTTTTTTTTTTAACATTATTCTTGTTAAAAATTCCATGGGAGAGGAAAAATTGTATTCCCTCCAGAAATCTTTAAAAAAGACACATGTATTTTAAACCCTTTCAAATATTAATTGTATTGAATTTTTCCATAATCTATTCATTTATTTTCATATAATTAAATATCAAGAATGTGCTAGGAATTAAGAAAAAATAGTTACATATAATTTCTGCTTTTCATTTGAAGACTTCACACTCTAGTGGGAGATTTCATATAAACAGAAAAATTATAATAAAGGGGAACAAAAAATTACTTTTTCAAGAGCCAAGAAAGCTCAAAGTCCCCAGAAAAGAACTTCAAAACTGTACCTTGAAGATTGAGTAGGAATATTCTAGGGTTAAAAAAAATAAATACAATGGGAGCGTTCTTGGAACTCAGCAGGTTAAGGATCTGGCATTGTCACTGCTGTAGCTCTGGTTACTGCTGTGGTGTGGGTTGGATCCTGGTCTGGGAACTTCCACATGCCATGGGCACAGCTCAAAGATAATAATAATATAAATAAAGTGGGGAACTGCCTTAAGGCACGTACAGAACCAGAGTCATGAAAGGTCCCATCAGGTGTACAGAGCAGTGTGAAACTTGGTTTGGCAGGAATGTTGGAAAAGAAGTGTGGAAGTGGTTCAAAAGAATTCTGTTTGCTTATTAATTATTTTCAGTCTCTGAAGTTAATTGTGATGAAATAAAACCACGAATTCCCAAATCCTTAGTCACAGACTCACAAAGAGTACCTGCGTTTTTGCTATGAGGCAAAGCATGCCCATTTTTTTATTGCCGAGCATTTGGCTCTGTGTGGCACTTCTGGGCCTAATGAGCTGGTCAAGATCACAGGAAACTACAGGGTCTCCTCCCCGCCCCCGACCTAGGACTAGCAGAGAGGTTTGTGTCTGTCTTGGTCTCCTGTCTGCCATGTATCTTGGGCTTGGTACTCAGGGCTTTTCCAATCCATCTTGACCTTGCTAATACCCTTTTTATTTGAGAGTGGGAAAAGGGGAGCAAGAGGAAGCTCTGAGCAACACAATGTTAGGAATGACCCTCTTAGCCCTGCTTTGGGGCTTGGTATCATTTTCTTTAGGTTTTCTACTTCTGAGAGGTGGTAACAATGATCACTTCCATTCTGTCCTTTTCTAGTCGGTCACTAAAACTTCCATCAAAGTTAAATCAGCCAGGACCTACCTGTAACTATTTGCAGTCAGATGAACTTTTTCTTATTTGGTTAAAATGGAAATAAGTAAATTGATTATCAAGCTCTGTTGTAACTCACTATTAAGTATGTACATTTTGCATATATACGTGTTTTTACTCAGGTAGGTAAGTCATCCTACTTCTGTATTTAGGTGTCCTCAATCTGGATAAATTAGTGTCTATAATGTAGCCATGGTTTCCTTGCAGTGACATAGGAGGTTTCCTTCCCTTCCATTCATTTTCGGTTATCCACATTGTATAGTTTTTCTTCTCTTCAACGTTCTTAGTCTTAATTTAATTTGCACCTTGGCAGTGGTATCCAGGAGGATTATCCACTCTCGTTAGAGTGAATTAAATAATTATGGTTCTGATAAAATATAGGTATGGGGTGGGATAAAAAGGAAGACAATGATCATTGAACCACTCAAAGACTAGTTGTAGCATCTGCATTGAACTTCTTTCTTTGAAGATAGTAAAGGGCTCAGGGAGTATTGTTTGAGGAACTAATGGTCAAAATCCTTTGTAAGACCTCTCAAAGTTAGATGATATGGTGGACAAAATGCAAACATTAGAGAAGAAAGGCATTTTGCATATTTTCCTGTTGTGGGGCTACAGGATTTTCCAGCTCCTGCTGCTCTTTTTGCAACGTTATAGCTTCATCACATCTACAAATGCAATTTAATTTGAACGTTAATTACTAGCTCTTACTAAGAACTAATATCTGCTGAGCCTGATGAGGAATGATTACAAAATCCTTAGAAGTTATGACCTTAGCTTTTGAGAAGCTTGTAATTTGATATTCTTTCCTTGACTCATTTTTAGTTCTGCATTCTGCCCTTTATCCCTGACACCAAATGTCACCCCATATCCATTTCCATCCCAGTTTTGCCCTACAGAAAAACTCTAAGCAAGACATGAATGATAACTTACTATAAAATTCCCAGTGAGGTCATTCTTCATATTTCATTTTGTTAAATAATTGGAGAACTATTTTAAAAGCTGTCTGGCTATAATATAAAGCCATTTTGGAAGGATATTTTGCAGAGTTCCAGCATTGAAATCATTTTTATTAGAACTTCAAGATCTTTGAAAAAATCCCTTTGTACAGGAGAATATTTAAGGCCTCCATGATATATTAGTAGCTTGTATTAAAAAGAAAACACAATGCCTTATCTCATTTGCCATTTCTAACTTTTTTTCATAAGTCTGTCTCAGATATGCTTTTCTTGAAGTAGCTTATAAATGATTTCATTAGGAAAAAATGTTAGAGGAAGAGGCATATTTTATATTTCTTTACATGTAAGAAAAGTACTCCCTTAATAGTCTTGAGTAGAATTGGCATCTTTACTTGTCAGAATTAAATCTATTTATTTTATGTTTCCTTGTTCAAATGTATTTTACTTAATAATCCAATTAGACTTGAAATTAGTACTTGAATAAATAAGTCATTTTAACTTTTGCACAATAAAATCTTGATTAGCTAGAACAAAACATGAGCTATCGGTTTACCAGAATGAATTGAATTATAAGGCAACTCAAAAGTACCTGGAATTTAGAAAGCTACAATAAAGAATTTGGGGGGAAATGTACTGCGTGTAGTAATCCTCTAATCTGATTCTTTGGCTTTTTATGGTTTTAAAATCACAAAATGGTTTTTAAGTCTTCTGGCATCCTTAAAGTAAGTTTTCTTCTTTGCATTAGATTCTTCTTACAAATCAGGAAAGTACACTAAATTTATGAGAGTATAATCAACAATGAATGAAAGAAAAATTTCCAGTGACTCCTCAGTCAAGTGGGGTCAGCATAGCTTCTACTTTTGCTGGCATTGTGTTGAAAAGACAAACGTGGAGGAGTTGTTAAGGGAATTAGTCAGACTGACAAATTAGGACACAAAAGTACAAAGAGACATAACATGACAGGGATATTCTTCAAACCTCCATGTCAAAACTTTCTGTGACGAGCTTTAGCTACTCCATCAACAGATCTGAGGACCCTTTACTATTCCAAACATTAATGATCATAAAGAAGACACAATTCCTGGCCTTAAGGAATTTACCATCTCTTGATGGAAAGTGGAGAGAGGTCATAATTAGGCACATTTAACATAGCCTTCAATACATGACAAAACCATGGTGGATGCGTTCACAGTATAAACACACATGCACTTTGAAGCAGCTGTTATTCATTTGAACATAGCTTTGGTCCCATCTCAGTCACAACTCATGTTGCTTGATTCTATGGAAATTAGACAATGACATCATATAACAAATGTATAATATTTATACAATTATCCTCTTCTTGAACCACAATCAAATAGTCTCTTGATTTTTCTGGGTCTGTTAACAGTATCATTATCCATCTAACAAAGCTTGAGGCTTCAGGTTTCTTTGCGCTCCTATCACCATCACTCATTCAGTTGTGTTTTGATATCAGCAAATCAGCAAACAAATGTTTGAAACAAACGTTTCCTCTGCATTTCCTCTGCAAAGACTTTCTAAGGCCTGTTTTAATCTTTTCCTTAGCCGGAACTCCAAAAATAATTTCCCTACGACATCCAGAAACATGTAATTAAAACATAGCTTTGTTTAGATAAATTGATTTCCTGAAAACAATAAATGATCCAATGCCTTCTGCTGAATACAATTAAGTCAACTGGGTGTCAAGGTCAACACAATAAACCCAGATCTGACTTTCTGACATTTTTTTTTTGTCTGCATTAAATGATCCTTGTGTGTCCCAAATCTGCATAATTACTCTTTGACTTGCCCCAAACTGTTTTTGTCTTTTCCTTTCTTACTAATTGTGCTTAGAGATATTGCTTCTCTGACCTCCATTTCTTTTTTATCAGCATTTTCTATCTTTTGTTCCTTAGTCCAGAGATCTTATCTTCTGTGCATTCTTTCCGTATCCCCTCATTTCAAGACAACCTTTTCTGTCACTGAAATCTTACAAACTCATCTATTGCTCCTGTGCTACTTTATAAATGTTGACTTGTGGGAGTCAAAACATCAATGTACCACTTGACTGTATCTATTAATGGCATCCCCACTATACCCCACTTCCCAAAATTGCTATCATCTTTCTTCTGAATTGCAACTGTAGCTGCCTAATTGGTCTTTCTACTGCCACAGCCTCCCAGCTCCTCTTTATAGTTCATTCTCCACATAGAATCAAGGACAGTTTTTATAAAAACACAACTATGACCTAGTCAGTCATTAAAGTCGATCAATGACACTATATTAGGAAAAAGCTCTGATCTTTTTCACAGTTTACAATGATTCAGAAGCTCTATATCCAAACTCTTGTGATAGAAACATGAAGGAAGATAATATGAGAAAAAGAATGCATGTGTCACTGGGTCACTGTTCTGTACAGCAGAAATTAACACAACATTATAAATCAAATATACATATTTTTGTCTTTTTAGGGCTGCATGCACAGTATGTGAAAGTTCCCAGTCTAGGGGTTGAATCCAAGCTGTAGCCAGCACCTATGCCACAGCCACTGAAACATGAGCTCCAAGCTACGTCTGTGACCTACACCACAGCTCACTGCAACATCAGATCCTTAACCCACTGAGCGAGGCCGTGGATTGAACCCCCATACTCATGGATACTAGCTGGGTTCATTAGCACTGCATCACCATGGGAACTCCCTAAATCAAATATATTTTAATTTAAAAAGATTTTAAAAATTAGCAAAGGCTCTGGATCAGGCCTACGTCTCTGACTTTGTCTTTCTTCGCTGTCTCTTCCTCACTAATGTTCCAGACACATTAGATGCAATATACTTTTGAGTATGTCGTAGTCCTCCTTACTCCAGACTTTACATGTGCTAGTCTCTCAACTGTGATGTTCTCTCCTCAGTATACACAACCCTGAGCAAGGTTCCGTGAGGATATTCAGTATCGCACCCTCTGTATATCCTCTACAGGATACACTGCTCAGTATCAAGAAATCAAGTCCATCCATGCAGACTGTGAGGAATCAATCCCACTCAAGTCATTTTAGCCCCACAAAAAGAGGGGAGAGAAAATTTTATTAGGAAAGTCCAAATGCTATTAAGGAAATGAAAGAAAGAGAAGAGATGCTGGTTAGGCAACGGTGCAACTCCACTGCAGTCACTAATGGCATGTATGTATAATAATACTGTTACAAAGGCTCATTACACAGTTGTGAATTACACGAAAGAGAAAGTGAGATAGGAAGGAAAAAAGTGAAGAAAACTCACCATTGTATACTATATGCTTATCAGTCCAATGGCTACAGTTAGCTGATTTGATTCTTTGGCTCAGTTAGATTCATACTCATAACATCAATTTCTTTAACATCATTATTGTCATTGCACCTCTGAAACATTTTTCAGATCTCAGCTATAATGAAATATAGGATACATATAAAGTATTTTTTAAACCATGTTCAAGGGAATATGCATAGCACATTACTGAAATAAATGAGGAGACTTCCTCATGCACTTTACATCCCAGACCTGCTTTATTGTCTAACTATTTTTCATGCAGAAACTGACCCCCATTTTTTTTTCCTGTCAAGTTCTCACTAGCCATCTGCTTAGCCTGTGACCTGTTTCATTTCTCAATATTTTTAGTAGAAATTAGAATCAACTTTCAGGCTTATTTAAAGGAATGCGAAAAAGCTAAATATGTGGTTGCAGCTGGTTCAGATTTTCTATCGAAATTATTATGGCCTGGTATAATTGAAGATATGTTTATATAATTGTCTTGAATCAGGAAAAATAATAAAAGAAAGATTCATATTACATCATTTTGCCAAAGTGAGAAATATCTAAAAAATCAATTACATTTGCACCTTTTGTTTAGAGAATATAACTCCAAAATACTAATCTAATCTACCCACAGATGTTTTTAGATTGACACACATGGTGTTGGTTCAAAAGGTGATTAAAAAACTCAAAAACAAATTAGTTGTCACCATTTACAAACTGGGAATTTCACATACTAATCCACATTTCTGTTCTTTCTCTTAAAAACCTGGAAGGTCTCTCAGTGTTGGCATGTTAAGATGGTATTTCCTCAGGCAAACAATGGCTGGCCTTTGTATATAGATTATTCTCTCTTTAGTTCACCTTGGTATTCATCAGTTTTAATATTTTTTAAAATTCTTGCATACTTTCTTCTTCCTACCTGTCAAACTTTTGTAGACCTTTCAGACTGTAACAATTACTCATAATGTGAACCTCTGAAAGAAACGATTTGACAAAAATGAACAGTCTAAGAACTCAGTATTCAGTATCAGTATCAATTTCAAGTATAAAAACAGAGCACTCAAGTGATGAACAAATTACAGAGTGAATAAACTAGAAATGCTATCAGCTACAAGTGAAAGAAAATTCAAATACAGTTATTAGATAAATTATGAGTTATTAGTTTCTCATAGGAAGAGGTCCTAAAGGAGGCAGCTAATGTTATTTGTTCTGTGACTCTACAGTAGCTGGACTGCTGTCTGTAATGCTCTTAACTTTTCCCGTACATTTGTCACCTTATTGTTATAAGAAGGCTGCCACAATACCAGGCATCTCATATCTACTCTAAGCAGAGAGGTGAAGGTAATAAAAAGGGTTAGGTTCTCTATCAATTACAGTTGCAACTTTTTTATCAATAAAGCAAGTAATTTCCATGAAACCCCACCTAGCTGATTTAATTAACGCAAAATCTCTGTTCAAGAGGAAAGAAGTTAAAATGTTCATTTAGAACAATCGTAATTTCTCCCCTTGGAATAACATGGGGCTTGCTCTCCCTGAGATTAAAGTATCTCCTAGAATAGAATATGGAAATGAGTTAGCAGTTGTGTTTTTATTGATCGAAATCTTCACACAAGACTTCTATATCCCAATCAATTTCAAAGGACTTCACTATACATTTTTTCTTGTACTTTAGGAGGGCTCCTTCCAAAATAACCATTGTCTCACACTAACAGAATTATTATCAAACCAATCAATATTTTCTGATAGATGAGGCCAGAGTCCTTCATTCTGGAGGCTTTGTACTTTTCATCTTTTATCTTGGATTACAGTTGACCTTGGCAAGTGATGTGTATGTTGAGGGAGGTGGAGTGCTTTATCAGGCAGTATTGTTTTAGGCTGTGATAAAGTCAAGGGGCCAAAAAGTTTTAAACATCTTTGTAAATTTAAAGATTGCTATGTAATAAGTGTACTGAATAATCATTGATTTTAAAATTATTAATTCAAACAATTCAAGATCATCCAGCCTGGGATGGTATTAAAAGAACTGAATTAGCCAGAAAGACAAGTCAGGGCAGACCAAAATTTCTTTAATACTTCTATCTTTTTTAAAAACTTTCTTTCTCCCTTGATTTTAGGCAAATGAATTTATACAATTTACATAAACATTTACTTATGTTAAATTCCTATTTTTGATGGCCTGAAATTTGAAACTAGTATTTCCAGTTGAATCAAAAGAAGACAAAGATGGCAGTTCCCATCCAGGTGCAGCGGAAACAATCCGAGTAGGAACCATGAGGTTACAGGTTCCATCCCTGGCCTCGCTCAGTGGGTTAAGGATCCACCGTTGCCATGAGCTATGATGTAGGTCACAGATGCTGTTCAGGTCTGGCACTGCTGTGGCTGTTGGGGAGGCCGGTGCTGTAGCTCTGATTAGACCCCTAGCCTGGGAACCTCCATATGCCACAGTTGCGGCCCTAAAAAGCCAAAAAAAAAGCAAAAAGTGGAACAAAAGAAGACAAAGAGAGTAGAAAACTCAGACCGAAACCCTCAACAGTTTTTGTTGCTTCACCTAGGAAATGAATGGACATAATGGGAATTTGCTATAATAAAAGCAATTCAGATAAATTTAACATGAACATATCCATGTACACTCTTGCATTATTCATGTTATCTAGAAACTATCATTTTATATGCAAGTCTATAGTCATTTCACTTTCAGAGCATATCCTGTAGATATCATAGGCCTGATAAAATTGTTATAAACTATGAAATTATAGGGTAACATTACCATGAATCTTTATATTCAAATGCAGATTGTCTTTCCTACAGTTATTCTTCTTGCTTTTCTAAATAATACAAAGTCAACATAAATCATATTTATGAGGGGGAATTATCACTCTTTTCATGATTAAAAAGCAAATGAAGATATATTAATAAATTATTTTCATATCTGTTTTTGTACAGATTTATAGTTCTTCCTCAAAAATGTATAACTTTTTCATTTTAATTTTGTCTGGATAAATATAATACATGAAGATTTCGTAAATTTATTCATTATTTATTTATTTTTGGTCTTTTAGGTCCATGCCCGCAGCATATGGAGGTTCCCAGGCTAGGGGTCCTATCAGAGCTGCAGCTGCTGGCCTACACCACAGCCACAGCAACGCCAGATCTGAGCCACGTCTGTGACCTACAACACAGCTCATGGTAATGCTGGATCCTTAACCCACTGAGCAGAGCCAGGGATTGAACCTTCAACCTCACGGTTCCTAGTCAGGTTCCTTTCCTCTGCGCCATGATGGGAACTCCCAGTAGTACATTAAATTAACCCAAAATATTTTGATTATTGAGTGTAATGCATTGGCATGGGCTTCCTGCAGGAAGAAAAAAGTGATCCTAATTGTATTGGAACATTGATTAAATATATGTTGAGTACATTGAAACTGGTACTTATTAACCAAATGGCATATTTACTTTATGATATGAACTTTATACCAAAATAATCTATTTTAATGCTTTTATATAGACCACCCCATATGCACATGATTTGAATTCATGACTATGCTACAAAGATGCTCTTATAAATGCTCTTTCAGCTCAAAAACTTACACGGGTGTGTGCTTTTCCTTAGATGATTTTTATTATACTATTCAGCAGCTTCCTAAATAAGCCTCTACAAATTGAATTATTCAATGTTTTGCGTGGAGTGAGTGGTAGAGAGAACCAGATGCAGACTAGTTTCTTAGCTCTGATACCTCCTTTCTCTCTCTCTCTCTCTCTCTCTCTCTCTCTCTCTCTCTCTCACACACACACACACACACACACACACACAAACACAAACACACGACAACAAAGAGACAGCTTTCTTCAGACCCACACATATATTAATCGAAAAACTTTATCTTGGTTTAATGCCAGTGGTTACTTGTGTTGCTCTCTCAAACCTATAATGCTACCCATCTAGAATTTTGACACATTTGACAAAACTTGGGGAGTCAAAATCGGTGACAGTTGCTGAAATTTTATCACACATGAGAAAATAGTATTTAAATCACAGATGTGTCCTCACAGGACTTCACTATAAGAAAAGCAAACAAGAGTTCCCGCTGTGGTGCAGTGGATTAAGAATCATACTGCTTTGTCTCAGATTCAATTCCCTGGCCTGGAACTTCCATGTGGTGGGTGTGGCCGTTAAAAAAAAAAAAGAAAGAAAAAGAAAAGCAAACTGTGACAATAGAATCAAGTTGCTATTTTTAGTTACATTATAATTTTTCACCAAGGCAGTCGTTTATCGTTTCCGAAAAAGATGCCATCAGAAATGTTATTTCCTAGGTTTTCAAGTTTGGTAAAGACTAATATTTGTTCTTGGCCAACAGCAATGTGAGCACCCACTGTGTGATGGGAAGATGAGATATATACATCCTGTACATATGTTCCCAGTGCTCAATAATTACATGCATTTGGTCAGAGTTGACTCAATCTATACTGTGTTTATAAATCAATTCTGATTTCAGAGGCTTCACATGGTCTCATGCCTTAGAGATAACAGTTGCTAATGGTTCCTCATGAGTCCTACCAGAATATTCTCTCCTCATAAAAATCTAAGCACATATGTTGTTTTTGTTGTGAGTGTGGGGTGTGGGGAGGGAATAGGGTTAGCTGGAGGAGATTTCTCTGTAATTTTTAGTTTCTTCAAATACATTGCCAAGATATACATTTCTTTCTATACATGTTTCCAAGACATTGTCATCTGCACACCCTAACTCTTGAATAGTTACTTGAGAACCTTCAGAATATTTTACATCTTTGAAACAGGGAGACTTTTTCTGAAGATCAAAAACAGCCTAAGGTTAACTTCTAGGTTATTACTTTAGTATAGCTTTAACTCATTTGTACAAAAGATGAGCAAATTTTGATTAATAGACTGATATGCTTTATAATATTAATAGAATTCCAGGAAAAATGAGAAAATTAGACAAAAGGTGAGGAAAGAGGTGCCATTAGATTTACAAATGTGCCTTGTTCACAAGTGACCCTAATGTCAGAATCCCAGTTGTGCACCAAAAAAGTTCTATCAGAATCTTCCTCTCAAAAAAAGGATTTAGTTGGTGTACCCTTTCAAGCATTCATTCTATACATTACACATTCTCATTTTGTTTTTTTAACCAGCAAAAAATGTAATGTGTCCCATACCCATTTCTGCATTTCTGGCTAAATTAATTTAATCAAGGTGCTGAAATCTAATGTTTTATCCTCCAAGATAACAAAAGCATTTTAGAGCTACTTTCACTGCCTGAAACAGGTAACAAATTGATAGAACAGCTTCTGTTTACCACTTTATAAGTTATAAAAAGTGTAAAGCTTTAACAGTCCTTGTAATGTAAACATTTTTATGTCATTTTCAGGTGAGGATAAAAAGATATTGTGTCACTTGCTCAAGGTCACAGAACAGTGCTAAACTCAAGACTTATCACAATTTTTTTTTTCTGATTTCAATGACCATTAGATTTTCACTTTGCTCAGTAAGCCATGAAAGCTAGTATCCCTACAATTGTAACTTGGAAGCACTCCAGAAATTCCACAAATAATAAATTATGTTATATTAAAGGTTAAATTTAACCACACAAAGAACATGGGTGTGTTTTATGTGTATATGTGTGTGTGTGTGCTTAATTGCTTGATTTGATAATGAAGTCAAAAGAATTCCAGCTGCATCACAATTTTTTTCAGCATGTCACTCATGAAGATAGAGGAAAAAATGAGAAGTTCCTATACAGTAGCAGGAGAGAATTTGAAGTATCTTTTACAAAATATTACCAAACCAGCTGCCATTTTGACTCTGCATAGGACAGTCATAGAATTTTCCATCATGGAGAGTTTTTCCATTAAGAACCCTGCCTTTTACTTCTATAGAGAATATAAATTGAAGCACTGCCCCATTCAAAATAATCTCTATTGCTCTAAGCTGACTTCTTGCAATTACCCTTCCAAATTCCATAAGAACCTCTTTTGTTCAGGATATACTTTTCTATAATCTATTAAACTGGATTTCAGATTTGTGGACACATTGTAGAAATACTCAGGGATACCCAGAACATTTTTCCAGATGTTCCAGGGGTCGCAGATGCGTCACGGATAATAAGGCCTTTGGTGAAGAAAAATGCATTAAGGTCAAAGGAAAACAGAATGGCCTGCCCCCGTTTGTCACTGATTCTCAAATGCCGAGGCTTATACTTAGGAAGGCATTTTCAGGCGCCGAGAGGAAGCTTGGGAATTATTTACTGTGACGTTTTCAGCTGTCAACTTAAATACAAGATTAACGCTCAAAAGGAAACATCATTGTCTTATGAAAAAAGCACCAGTTTGGGGCTTAGAAGGCAGATGTTAACTGAATTTGTTCTTCATTACTTAGTACCTATAGGACCTTGGACAAGTTGCTTAGATGAAGATAATGTATGAACTTTATATAAGACATGATATTATATACATTATATATGCATTGCACTCTGTATGTGTGTGTGTGTGTGTGTGTGTGTGTGTGTTTGTGTGTGTGTGTGTGTGTGTATTGCTTCAAGAAGCAGACCTGGAGTCCCATCCTGGCTCAGCAGGAACAAATCTGACTAGCATCCAGGAGGACTCAGGTTCGATCCCTGGCCTCGCTCAGTGGGGTGAGGATCCTCGGTTGCCATGAGCTGTGGTATAGGTTGCAGATGCAGATTTGGTGTTGTTGTGGTTGTGGCTTAGGCTGGCAGCTGTAGCTCTGATTTGACCTTTAGCCTGGGAACCTCCATATGCCACAGACACAGCCCTTTAAAAACAAACAAACAAACAAACCAACTAACTAACTAACTAACTAACAAACAAACAAACAAAGAAGCAGACCCAAGATGGACTTAGACATGCAAGGGAGTTTATTAAAGAAAAGCTTGAAAAAAAATAGACATGAAAGAGCAGAAATAGAAAGTGTCCTCAGACCTCAGTGCAGATTTGACACTTTATTAGTAAAGGGGCAATGAGGGAAGTGAGGAAGTGTCTCAGACTGTTGGGGCCAGGTGCGTTCAGACAGGATTGTTTTAGCGATCCCTTAAGCCAAAGTTGTCCTTCAGGAGTTCCTGTCATGGTTCAGCGGAAACACACTTGACTAGTATCCATGAGGACGCAGGTTCGATCCCTGGCTTTGATGGAATCGGGTTAATGATCCAGCATTGCCATGAACTGTGGTATAGGTCACAGATGTGTCTCGGATCCCGCGCTGTGGCTATGGTGTAGGCCAGAAGCTACAGCTCCAATTTTACCCCTAGCCTGGGAACGTCCATATGCTGTGGGTGCAGCTCTAAAAAGACAGAAAAAAAAAAAAAGTGCCCTTCAGGCAATTCTTCTTGCAGGAATGGGCTTCCCCTATTGACCTCCTGAGAGCAGCCCTCAGGGAGTATGGCCTCAGTGCAAACACTTGATAATGAAACCAAGAGCAGATGGGACTGCTGGCCAGCTCTGGTCCCTCAGCAGTCTCCCAAGGAAGATCTCAGTGGATCGTTTCCATGTATGATGTCTGGTGGACCAGAAGTTGAACAGACAGTTGAGGACAGTGAGAGTCAATAGTTTGTATATTATAAGAATTTCTGTCTTTATTGAATAATAGTAGGGACAATTGTTAATGAGAATCATCATTCAGGGGTTTTTTAATTCAGGGTTTGGCTGAAAATGATGCTCCTTGTCTTAGAAATTATGATTCAGCGGAATGAAGAACTGCACATTGTGTGTGTCTAGGTACACGTGTGTGTTTTCTAACACTATTTTGCCTTTTTAATAGTTTTTTTTTTTACAATATTATTGACTGTATTTTGTCTGTTTCATTCCTATGACTCATTTATTTTGTAACTGGAAGTTTCTACCTCTTAATCACCCTCACCCATTTTACTCATTCCTCCATCGCCATAGTTACTGATAACCACCAGTTTGATTTCTGAATATATGAGTCTATTTTTGTTTTGTTATGTTTGGTCATTTGTTTTGTTTTAGGTTCCACATATAAGTGAAATCATATAGTGTAGAGTATCTGTCTCTTTCTTACTTATTTCCTTAGCATAATAAAGTCCATATAGTTGCAAGTGGCAAGATTTTATTCCTTCATATGAGTAATAACATATATATCACATCTTTAACATTCATTTAGCAGTAGACACTTAGGTTGCTTCCATATCTTGGCTATTTTAAATAATGCTACAGTGAACATCAGGGTGCATATGTCTTTTCAAATTAATGTTTGTGCTTTCTTTGGGTAAATAACCCAGAAGTATAATTGCTCATATTATGGAAATTCTTTTTAATTTTTTGAGGAAATGTCATACTGTTTTCCACAGTGATGGTACCAATTTACATTTCCAGCTACAATGTAAAGCTGATCCCTTTTCTTCACATCCTCACCAATACTTGTCATTTTTTCTTTATCTTTTTTTGGTGATGATAGTTCTGATAAGTGTGAGGTGAGGGGGTATCTCATAATTTTGATTTGCATCTGAGTATATCTGAAATGGAAAAACTTCTAAATCCTTCTGTTCAGTTTTTAATTAGCTCTGTTTTTTCTATATATTGAATTATAGGAGGTTTTGTGTATTTTGTATATTAACCTCTTAGTGGATATATAGTTCATAAATATCTTTTCTTATTCAGTAGGCTGCATTTTCATGTTGTGTTAATTTATCTTCCTGTGCAAAAGCTTTTTAATTATATATAGTCCCATTTGTTTATTTTTGCTTTTGTTTCCCTTGCCTGAAAAGAGATATCTAAAGATATATTGCTAAGACCAGTGTCACAGAGTGCTGCCTATGTTTTCTTCTAGGAGTTTTATGTTTTCACATCTTACACTTAAATCTTTAATCTATTTTGAGCCTATTTTTTATATGGCCTGAAAAAGTCCAGTTTTTTTTCTTTCATATTTGCAGTCCAGTTTTCCCAATATCATCTCTTAAAGAGGCTGTCTTTTCCTCATTGTATATTTTTGACTTCCTCTTTGTAGATTAGTCAACCACTTAAGTATAGATTTATTTCTGGGCTCTGTATTCTGTTCCATTGATATATTGTCTGTTTTTGTGCCAGGATGATGCAGTTTTGATTACTACAGCTTTTTAGTATAGTTTGAAATCAGGAAGTATACCTTCGGTTTTGTTCTTCTTCCTCAAGACTGTTTTGGCTTTTAAGGGGCTTTTGTGTTTCCATACAAATTTTAGAAATTTGTTCTGGTTGTGTGAAAAATGTCATTGGTGTTTTGACAGAGATTTTGCTAAATATGTAGATTGACTTAAGTAGTATCATCATTTTAACAATATACCACTCTTCTAAACCATGAGAGTGGTATATCTTTCTATTAGTGCTCTTGTAAATTTCTTTTTTTCAATATCTTATAGTTTTTAGAGTACAGAAATTTTATTCTTTTTGGTGGAATTATAAATGAGGTTGCTTTCTTAATTCATCTTCCTGATAGTTTATTGTTAGTGTATAGAAACACAACAGTCTCTGAGTATTAATTTTATATTCTTCAAATTTAAATTAATTTATTAGCTATAATAATTTTTTGATGGCATCTTTTGGATTTTCTGTAAATAAGTATCATGTCATCTACAGTGACAGTTATACTACTTCATTTCCAGCTTGGATTATTTTTATTATCTTACTGCTGTATATAGGACTTCCAATACTACGTTACATAGAAATAGTGAGATTGGTCATCCTTATCTTGTTCCTGATTTTAGAGGAAAGGCTTAGGCTTTGTGCCATTGAGCATGATTTAGCTTTGGCCTTGTCCTGTATGGCCTTTATTATGTTGAAATAGATCCATTCTATAACTATTTTGTTAAGTTTTTTATCAAAAATGGATGTTGAATTTTCTCCAAAGAATTGTTCTGCATCTATTTAAATAATCATATGATTTTATTCTTCACTTTGTTAATATGGTATATTACACTGTATGATTTGCAGATTGACCCATCCTTGCATCCTTGAGATAAATTCTGGTGATCATGATATATAATCCTTTTAATATATTGTTAAATTCAGTTTACTACTACTTTGTTGAGAATTTTTGCATCTGTGTTCATCAGTTATATTGTCGTGCCATTTCCTTTTTGTGTTGTCTTTGTCTAATTTGGGGTGGAATGATGTTAGCCTTGTAAAATGAGTTCAGAATTGTTCTTACAACCCAGCATTTTTTACTCTCTCTCCACATTTCATGTTTTTTTATATCATATTTCCCACTTTTTTGTTTTTGTATCCTTTATGTATGTATTGTGGGTATAGGTTATTTTACTACTTTTTTTTAACTTTCTAATAGCTTTATGATTGGCTTAACCTCTACTTTTGCTGTGTATTTGCCTTTACCATTGTGATATTTTTCCTTTATAATTTTTACATTTCTAGTCGTGGTCTTTTATTTCCCACTTAGAGAAGTCCCTTCAACATTTCTTGTCAATCTGATTTAATGGTGCTGAACTCTTTTAGCTTTTGTTTGTCTGTAAAATATGAATTTATCCCTCCTTTAAATATGAATGTTAGCTTTGCTTGGCAGAATATTCTTGGTTACAGTTGTTGTTTTTGTTTGTTTGTTTGTTTTTCCTATTTTAGTATATGTGCTGCTGAAGTGAACAGTTTGTTTTTCCTTTCAACACTTTGAATATCTATTGTCATCCCCTTTTGGCCTGCATAATTTCTTCTGAAATGTCAGTTGTTTATCTTATAGGAGTCCCTTGGTGCTTAATCAGTTGTTTTTTCCATTCTGCTTTTAAGATTCCATCTTCATCTTTAATTTTTGCCATTCTAATTACATTGTGTCCTGGTATAGACCTCTTTGGGTTGATCTTGTTTGGGACCCTCTGTGCTTCCTGATCTGGCTGCTGGCTTTCTTTCCCAAGTTAGGGAAGTTTTCAGCTATTGTCTCTTCAGATAAGTTTTCTGCCTCTTTATCCTTGTCTCCTTCTGTGGCCCCTATGATGCAAATATTAGTATGCCAGAGGTCTCTTGAACTATGGTAATTTTAAAATTCTTTTTTTTTCTGTCCAAATTGAATGATTTCCATGACTCTGTCTTGCGTTTCATTGATCCATTCCTCTGTATCATCTAATCTACTGTGGATTCCCTCTAGTATATATTTTTTATTTGTTATTATATTCTTTAGCTTTTTTCAGTTCTTCTTTATATTTTCTAATTTTGTGTTAAACTTTTTATTATGTTCATCCATTACTGTCTCACGTTTGTTGAGTAACTTTATGATCATTACCATGACCTCTTTATTGGGTATATTGCTTAACTTTACTTCACTTAAGTTCTGACATTTCATCTTGTTCCTTCATTTGGAAAATATTTCTCTGTAGCTTCCTTTTGTTTAGTTCTCTGTTTTTATTTTTATTTATTAGGTTTAATGCTTCCTAATCTTGGAGAAGTGTATAGGATGTGTCCTGTGGGTCCAAATAGTATACTCTTCACTGGTCATCTATATGCTGTCAGGGTGCCCCCTAAGTGGGTTGTAGGGTCCCTTCTCCTGTGGCAACTAATATGGGTGAGCTGGTAGGCAGAGACTGTTTCTGTCCTGGTTGGTTGCCAGGTGCTGCCCCATTCAGTGGCTGACAGCTCACTGGAGAGTGGGGCTGGGTTCCAGCAAAACTGGCCTCATAATCCAGAAAGTTCTGGGATTGGTGCTAGCCTATTGGTAAGTGGTCATGGGTCCTGGCTGCAGGGCTCAGGGATTCCTGGAGCTGGTTATTACTGGTTTGTTGACACATAAGCCCCCAGAAATATTAGGCTAGTGGGAGGACTCCACAATGACCCTTTCCAGAACTGGTATCCTTTTGTTTAAAAGGTCTCCCAAAATGGCCTTCAGCAGCATATATTTTTGCAGGAGTATCTTATTTACCCCCTTCTTCTCTGGGAGGCCCTCCAAAATAAGTGAATGGATCTGACCCAGGATTCTTTCAAATTACTGTCTCTGCACTAGGTCTTGGAAAGTGTGAGGTTTTGCATTAGCCCTTTAAGTCTGGAGCCTCTGTTTCCTACAGCGTTTTGGCTCTCTTGTATGCCAGTCCACTCACCTTCAAAGCCAGATATTCTGGGGGAATCTATTCTTTATGCAGGATTCCAGGCTGGGGAGCCTGATAAAACCCTTCACTCATTAGGGAGGACCTCTGCAGTTGTTATTGTCATCCTGTTTGTGGGTTTTCCACACAGAGATGTGGTTCTTGACTGTATTGTCTCTCTGCTTCTCTTACTCAGCTCACTGTGGTTCCTTCTTTATGTCTTTAGTTGTGGGAAACCTTTTCTGCTAGTCTTTATGTAATTCTCATCAAGAGTTGCTCTATAAAGAGTTGTAATTTTGTTATGCTCATAGGAGGATGTGAACTCAGGGTCTTCTTGCTCTGCCATTTTGGCCACCTCAATGATGCGCATTTTTAACAAACAACCAGGGGATTCTGATCTTTGTATATCACAGTCTAAAAAACACTACCTGCCAAAATTATACAGAATATCTAAAACTACACAGATTATTTTATGCCCTATTTAAAATTAGATGTGTTAGGTTTTAATTTTTTAAAAATCTATAGGGAATTTCAAGTTATTTCATTTATTCAAAGATTGTATTGGGCGTATGAGATCATGCAACTGAGGCATCAATTGATTAGTAAATTTTGATGGAAGTTCACAAAGGCAGAAGAGACTAGCAGCCATTTGGAGGATTTCATTTTCCTTTCTCAGCTGCTGTCTCTCTGCTACACTAAGTGCCATTATCTACTTAATCATAATGAATCACTACATTTGTGAATGACAGGTACTTACTTATGCAAATGAATTGCCCACACTGAGGTACTTTAGTTGATCATGCTTTCCAGGTCAAGTAGGGCATTTCCCTAGATAAGACTAAGAAACAAGATAAATCTCTTGGGAGATAAAGAGAAAATCATTAGATTATCATTCTTTTTAGAATTTCAAGTAGTATTTTTATCCTTAAATTGTTCCCCAATTATTGGTCAGATTCATTATAGACACTGTTTCTTAGAATATTCATTACCTTATTGAACTCCATCATTTTCCTGTTCAGCTTCACAAAAAATGTACTCAAATGGGACAAAAACTCCAATCGAAATAGGAACATCATATGAAAAGCACATTAAGTATAAATGCAAATATTACAAAATATTCTAAAGGGAACTAATTTAATGTGAACAAAACATTTTAAAGTAATTTTTAATGTTAACATCTTTGTAATTTTTCAATATCTTAAAAATAGTAATTAGTGACACAATTGTTATTTTATGACAATACCCTGCTTAATTTGTGGGAAACTTAAGATCATTGAATGAGGTCATTTTTATTTGTTTTACAGTTTCATTTCTAATTTACAAACTTGCGTAAGACTGCCTTCTTGGTGCTTAAGTTAATCTAGTGTAATATAAACAATGCTAAAATGATAGAATGGTACATTAGATTTCACTTTATTCCCATTAGGAATTAAAATTACTGGTTTGTGACTTGTGTTTTTATAACTGCATGAAAAGAATCACACTTTTATTTTTCAAGTGATGTGCCACTTAGTAGAGGAATCCTGCCATCTTTACAAATGCAGTATTCAGGTGGTATCTTGAAATTTATTTTAAATACAATAAAATCAAATGAGTAGAGTGGGCAGGCCATTTAACAAATATTATAATACATTAAAACATTTTAACTTCTTATGCAAAAACTTAAATGAAATTATTTCTAATATTATATGAGTTTGTGGCAATTCTCTGTTAGAGATTGTATCTGCAAAGTGTGCATTGTTTCATGGTTTTAGAATCTGGACTGTGATCTACTGTGAGCACATGTTCACAAATCTACAAAGAAAAGTCCTTTCTTGTATGTAAACTGGTCAGGAGTGTCTACTTTGAATTTGTTCTCTTAGGCTTGAGGTCTCTATTCAAAGACCTCATTGCTGCAAAAGGATCCACCGTGCTTTCTTGCTTTTTTAACTAATAAGGCAAGCTAACAAATGTCTTCTTGAAAATGTGTTTATAGTTTTCAAGATTACGTTGTCTTGGCCAAGTACCTAAAAAGAAGAGCTCACAGAGATCTAGTCCCCCAGGTTATTCATTTAGAACAATACATTACCTAACCTCGTCCCAAATATGCAGGTTATAACTTGCTGAAAACAAGGATAATACAGAGAAAAAAAAAAGCAAAATGACACCAGAGCATGTAAGAGAAAGAGCAAATGAGATATGAATATTTGAATGTTAATTATTACAGACATCTTACCTTGGTCATTATGACCATTTACTTTTCTATTCTAAAATGATTGGAATTTTTTATTATTATTAAATGTTATTGAGGTATAGTTGATTTATAATGTTGTATTAGTTTTAGGTGTATACCAAAATGAATCAGTTTATATATATAAATGGATGTATGTATCCATTATTTTTCAGATTCTTTCCCCATATAGGTCATTACAGACAGTTGAGTAGAGTTCCCTGTTCTATATAGTAGGTCCTTGTTACTTACCTAATTTATATATAGTAGTGTGTATATGTTTATCCCAAACTCCTTATTTATCCCATCCCATGATTCCTCCTGATAGCCATAAGTTTGATTTCAAGATCTGTGAGTCTGTTTCTGTTTTGGAAATTATTTCATTTGTATCATTTTTAAAATTAGATTCTATATAAGTGATATCATATGATGTTTGTTTTCCTCTGTATGACTTATTTCACTTAGTATAATAATGTCTAGGTCCACTGTTGCTGTACATGACGTTATTTCATTCTGTTTTTTTAGACTGATTAATATTTCATTGTATATATGGACCACATCTTCTTTATCTATTTCTCTGCCATTGGACATTTAGGCTCCTTCCATGTCTTGGCTATTTTAAATAGTGCTGCAGTTAACATCAGGGTGCATGTATCTTTTCAAATCATGGCTTTCTCCAGACATATGCCCAGGAGAAGGATTGCTGGACCATATGGTAGTTCTTTATTTAGTTTGCCGGGAATGTTTTCAAATGGATTTCCATGCCCTCTTTGACTCAGTGATCTAGCTAACTCATGATATGGACACCTCTGTTCATTTAGGTATCACACCCATTCCATACCTCCCAGTGAAGTGAACAGAAGAAAGAGCAGGTCATCAATGGAGGTGATTCTTTGTACACCAAAGAATATATGAGTTTCAGCATTTTCTTCTTTTATAACAGGAGCCCTAAGGAAACAAGCCCATTATCTACAATGAGATGATAGAACTTGACTATTGAAATTTCTTGAGTGGAAGGACTAACCCATCACTAAGCTGGCATATCCAAAAAAAGATAGGCATATTTACACATTGCTTTAAGGGAATTTAGAGAATTTTATGAAAAAGTTACTGTAGCATGTGTAAGAATTAGAATTTAATGAATGAATAAATTAAAGAAGTAATTATTTTATGTAAAATAAAGCATTTTTGAAGAAAATCACTAAATTGCTCAAGATAAAGAACAATTAAAATTTGCAGTGGGTATTAAATTTCCTTATGGAAAGAGATTATAGAAATACATACTCTTCATCTCTTTCTCAATTTTTTTGAAGGTTTTGGGGGAATATGTTGGAAAAAAATAAATGCTTTTATGTAGGCTTTCCTACATTTTGGTGTTTAAGGATATTCTCTGAATTCATATGACATTACTTAACCTTCCTCCAAACAAAACAAAACGAAACAAAAACCACTTCTGTAGTCTCTTTCAGAGTTACTTTTCTGTGATCCAAACAAAACAAAATGAAACAAAAACCACTTCTATGGTCTCTTTCAGAGTTACTTTTCAGTGATCCTCAAAACTACCCTAAATATTTAAATACTTCTCTGAATATATTCTTCTTTTTCTTCCTTTCTGAAATCTAACAGTTGTTTAAACACAATCTCTAAAGCTTCTGCAGGGAACAATGCTTAACTTTTTTTTTTTTCTCTTCCATGTGTGTTACAGAGCCAGACGCAGAGATGTGAAGTAGTTATTTTATCCATTCAGCGTTGCCACTTCAACATCATTTCTCAGTTTTATTCTTTCAGGAACCCAGGTTTTTTTTTTTTTTAAACCCTCAAATTACAAACCTATACAAATCTCTGCCCTTCACATAGTCGTAATCTACTAGTTTATTTGCCATTCACTCCCATTTATTTATGGCTTTAGATTCTGGCTCACTCTTTCTCTTCATCTCTACTTTATTCTACATGACCTCAACATTAAAATGCTTCTAAAACTTTAGGTTTTTAATTCCTTGATTTACTTGCTTCCAGAATCTTTTCTTCTACCATAACTCAAGTTAACATTTTAAAGGCTCAAACCCTACACTTTTTCGTTAAGATTAACAGCACCCCTCTGTGATCAATCATGATTCAAAAAATTCCACACTCTAACATTTTTACCCCTTTAGACTTCCCCATGATTAATTATTTCTATATTTTTTCACTGACCATCATCACCTTCTGTTTTTACTTCTCTCTTTAATTAGCATGGATTCCAAATTCAAATATAATATCCATTTCTTTGTAAACAACCTCAATTATTTTATCTCTCTGTTACCAATCTATAGTTATTTATTAGATATGGGTTTGACTTAATCATTCACTTAGTTTCACCTTAAATAACATCTCCCCAAATGTACACCCATCTAACTGAACAGAACTAATTAAATTTTCCACTTATTAAGATTATTTCATACCTTCTATTGTCTATAAAGCTCTAAATTATCCTTCCATAATGACTTGTGATCTGAATATTCAAATAAGTTTCATAGCTGTCAATTTCAACTCATTAGTACATGATCACCACCAAGAAGCTGAATTGTGAGAAATAAGTTAATAAAATCTTCCCAGTCATTCATGTATGAAGTCAGTTGACTGTCTTTCTTTATGACAAATATTCATACATAAAGGCATGAAATATTTAAACACCTTTTCTTGAATATAATATGTTGAGTATGTAGCAGGACTTATTTCTGCTTTAATTTCATTGTATCAAAACATGAAAACATAGAATAATCACCTCTAGAACATGTCAATCAGTTTTCATACTCATGTGAACTTTAGTGTTATAACATTTCTGGAGCAGGTACTATTTGTATTTCATCATTATGCCCCTCAGCATTTTTCGTATTCCTGACTAACTGTAGATGTCTTCAATATGTTTATTTGAAATATATGTTTTATTTTTCCATCAGGTCTTATAATTGTTAGTCTTCATGAGCATTCTAAGTTGATGAATCCACAAAAGTATAATCTAATGTTATGAAATTATTTTGGCATATATCTAAAATAAATAACATATCATATATTCTTCTGATAGAAAAAGCAAAAGCCTCCTCAAAGCCAAGACAGCTGCTGGAATCAAATGAGATATGGAAAGGCAGATAAATTAGTACAAGAGACTTACCTAAGCTTTAAGAATACTCATAAACTAAAAGTGAAGGGATGTAAAAGATATTTCATGCAAATGGAAACCAAACGAGAATGGGGGTAGCTATACTTAAATCATGCAAAATAAATTTTAAGTCAAAAGCTGCAATGAGAGACAAAAATAGGTCATTACATAGTGATGAAAGTGTCAATTTATCAAGAGGATATAACAATTTACACACACACACACACACACACATATATATATATATACACACATACACACACACACCACACACACACACACCCAGTATTGGAGGACTGAAATACATTAAACAAGTCTTAACAGATTGGTAGGCAAAAATAGACAGGAAAGCTATAATGGTAGGAGACTTCATCCTCCTTCTTTCAATAACGACTAAATCATTCAGAGAGAAAATCAGTAAGGAATTAGTGGGCTTGAACTATACAGTGGACCAAATGGACCTTAAATACATATGTAGAACATCCTATCAAAAAACAACAAAATACACATTCTTCTCAAATGTACATGGAAAGATCTTCAGTACATATCACATTTTAGGCCACAAAATGAATGCTAACAAATTTACAAAAGTTGAAATCAGATATCTTTTACAACCACAGTGATATAAAACTGGAAATCAATAATAGGAAAGATGAAAAATTCACAGAAATGTGGAAATTAAACAACAATACATGAACAAAAAGTGGGTTACTAAAGGTATCAAAAGAAAAATAAAAATATTATGAGATAAATGGAAATAGAAACACAACATGTCAAAACTTATGGGATGAAACAAACTTAGTTCTAAGAAAGAAGTCCATAGGATATGTGTCTACATTAAGAAAAAAAGACATTGAGAATAAACTAATCTTACACCTCAAGGGACTAAAAAAGAACAAAATAAGCCCAAGTTTAGAAAAATGAAAGAAATAACAAAGTTCAGAGCAGAAATAAACAAAGATTAAGAAACAATAGAAAAGATCAGTGAAATGAAGAGTTGTTTTTATTTTTTAAAGATAAATTGGCAAACCCTTAGCTGGATTAACTTTAAAAAGAAGACAAACATCTCAGTTTTTAATATTATAGGTTGTTCCCATCGTGGCTTAGTGGAAATGAATCTGACCAGTATCCATGAAGACGTAGGTTTGATCCCTGGCCTCACTCAATGGGTTAAGGATCTGGTGTTTGTGATCTGTGGTGTGGGTCACAGACATGGCTCAGATTTGGCATTTCTGTGCCTGTGGTGTAGGCCAGCAGCTGCAGCTCCAAATCGACCCTACCCTGGGAACCTCCAAATGCTGAGGATGCACCACTAAAAAGACAAAACACGAAATTTAAATTATAAACTAAAAATGAGGTATTGCAGCTGATATCACAGAAATACAAAAAGTCATTGACAACTATGAATAACTATATCCCAACAAATTTGATAACTTAGAAGAAATGGATAAATTGCTAGAAACAAACAACTTGCCAAGAGTGAATCATGAAGTAGTAACAAAATATGAACAGATCAATACCAAGTATGGAGATTAAATCAGTAATCAAAAATGTGCCTCCAAATAAAAGCCCCAGACCAAATAACTTCACTGTTGAATTCTACCAAATATTTAAAGGAGAAGTAATATCAATTCTTCTTAAATACTTCCCTAAAATTGAAGAGGAAAGGAACACTTCCAAACCCATTGTATGAGACCAGAATTACCCTAATACTGAAACCAGTCAAAGATACCACAAGAAAACTGCAGGCCAACATCGCTGACGAACATAGATGCAGATCTCAACAAAATACTAGCAAACTGATTTGAAGAGCACATTGAAAGGATCATTAACCATGATTAAATGAGATTAATCCCTGAAACACAAAGTTGTTTCCACATATGCAAACTAATAGATGTAACACACCATATTAACAGAATGAAGGTTAAATATCATATGATTATTTTAATAGATGCAGAAAAATTATTTGACAAGATTTAACATTTTTCATGATAAAAACTCAACATTAGGTATAAAATGAATGTGCCAAACATAATAAAGTCCATATATGATAAGTTCATAGTTAACATTATGTACAGTGGTGAAAAGTTAAAAATATATCTTTTGGTATCAGAAACAAAACAAAGAAGCACACACTCACCATTTCTGTTCAGCGTAATACTGTGAGTCTTAGTTATAGCAATTAGGGAAGAAAAAGAATAAAAATATCATATCAGAAAGAGGTAAAACTGTATTTGCAGATCACAAGATATTATATACAGAAAATTCTAAAGATTCCAACAAAAATGTGTTAGAACTACTAAATGAACTCAGTAAATTTTGCAGGATACAAAATCAACATACAAATATCAGTTCCTTTTTATTTTCCCTCTTTTATGGCCGCACATGTAGCATATGGAAGTTCCCAGGCTAGCGGTGGAATCAGAGCTTCAACTGCAGGCCTATACCACAGCCACACCAGGCCTGAACCACATCTATAACCTACACCACAACTTGCAGCAATGTTGGATCCTCAACCCACTGAGTGAGGCCAGGGATAAAAACCACATCCTCACAGAGACCATGTTGGGTTCTTAACTTGCTGAGCCACAATGGGAACTCCCCAGTTGTGTTTTTATACACTAACAGTAAACCATCTGAGAAAGTAAGAAAGCAGTTTCACTTATAATAGCATCAGAAACAATAACATATTTAGGAATGCATTGACCAAGGAAGTGAAACACCTGGACAGTGAAAACTGTAAGACATCAATGAAGGAAACTGAAGAGACAAATAAATACAGGCATCCTGTATTCTTGGTTTAGAAGAAGACTATTGTGAAAATGTCCATACTGTCTACAGAGATCTATAAATTCAGTGTAATCCCTTTCAGAATTCCAATGACATTTTTCACAGAAGTAGAGACAAACTAAAATGTATACAGTAACACTAAAACAAAACAAAACAAAACTGAATAGCCAAAGCAATCTTGAGAAAGAAGAAAAAAAACTATAGGAATCATGCTTTCTGGTTTCAGGGTAAATTATAAAGCTATAATAATCAAGACCTATGGTAGTGACATAAAAACAGGCACAGAGACCTGTCAAACAGAATGGAGAGCACAGCTATAAACCTATGCACATGTGAAAAACTTTTTGACAAGGGCGCCAAAAACACACAACAGGGAAATGGTACTTTCTTTAATAAGTATTGTTAGAAAAAATAGTCTCATGCAAAAGGATAAATCAGGATCCCTGTCTTACACTACTCACAAAAATGAATGAGAAATGGATCAAATAATTAAATGTAAGACCTAAGACCATAAACTCCTAGAAGAAGAGATTGGGAGAAGAAATCTTTGACAAAGGCCTTGGCAGTTTCTTAGGTAAGACACCAAAAGCCCAGGCAATACAAACTAAAATAAACAATTGGGACTACATCAACTAAAGAACTGCTGTACAGCAAAATAATAATAATAATAATCAGTAAAATGTCAAACTACAGAATAGGAGAAAATATTCCCAAACCTTATATTTGATAACAGGTTAATATCCAAATTATATAAAACCTCATACCATTCAAAAGCGAAAGAACAAATAATCTAATTTTAAAATGGGCAAGGTACTTGAATAGATATTTTTTCCAAAGAAGATATTCAAATTGACAATAGGTATTGACACGTAGCTCAACATCATAATCAGGACGGAAATACTAATCAAAACTATAATAAGATGTTACCTTACACCTGTTAGGATAGGTATGTTCAAAAAGACAAGAAATAACAAGTGTTGGCAAGGATGTGGAGAAAGGGAGCCTTTTTACACTAACAGTGAGGATGTAAATTGGTACAGACATTACGGTGAATTTATGGAGATTCAAAGAAAAAAGAAACTACCCTATGATCCAGCACTGCCGACTTCTGGGCATATAGGAATCTCCCACTTTATGAAACATTACACAATTTTGCTTTTACAAAAGACCCATATTAGTACCAGCTTTTGCTAACCTAAGGAAATCTGAAGATTATCACTTTCATAAAGGAAGATGTAAAGCACAAATAGCATTCAGGGTTTGTTTTGCAGCAGTCTATTATAGAGGGAGTGTGCACCCTGAACAGTGAAGAGTGGCACTTCAGTTTCCTTCCCTGAGAACTACATTAAACTGCTCAGGATAGAGCCGCTATACCTCTGAACTGTGTCTGTGGGCATCTGTGCTTTGTCTGGATTTATTTTGTGCACCCCTTAGCAAGATTTATCCTAAGGTAAATACTCCTTTATTTTATGTCCTTTTGATTTAGGTAAGGTTTCACAGGAGTTCTCTACTTTCAGACAAAGGTGGGTGGAAACCTGTATATCCAAAAGAAACAAAATCGCTCTTTCGAAGAAATAGCTGCACACTTGTGTTACTGCAGAATTATTTACAATAGCCAAGATTTGAAAACAACCTAGATGTCCTTTGACAGATGAATGACACACACACATACACACACACGTGCACACACAAGCACACACACAGAGGAATATTATTCAGCCACAAGAAAGAAGGAAATGTTGCCATTTATGACAACATGATGGACCTTAAAATCATTATGCTCAGTGAAATAAACCAGAGGAAGACAAATACTTCATGCTATCACTGACATGTTTAATCTAAAAAGCCAAGCTCATAGAAGGTGGTAATGGAAGTAAGGTGTTAGGGGCTGGGGTAGGGGCAATGGTGAGATGTTGTTTCTAAGGTAATCAAAAACAGAAAATCTGAAATATAGCAGGCACTTGAATCAAGTTGGTTTCTTTCACTTTTACTAGTTCTACCCCTTTGATAAAAAATTTTTTTGAGGTAAAATCAAATATGGATTTTAAATAATAAAATACAAGGATTTTGACAGGAAATAGCAGATTTCAGGAGGCTATAGCAAAATATTTGAATTATATATACATATATATCTGTATGGATCTACATAGAGAGATGTCAGAGAGAATGTCCCCAAGCCCTCACATCAGTGGCAGATCAGGAGCAAGAATACAGATTTTCTCTAAGATCAAGTAATCCAACCAAAACTTCTAGAATGATGAAATAAAGCTACTCTTCTCTGTTCAGATTTTTATCTAAATACTAAGGTTGACATACAATATATGTTTGCTGTTACAAGTTTTAGGCATGACCCTTGACAAAATTTTAAACTAGGTGATGTTTATATTTATTCATTGGCCTTTCAATTCTCAGCTCTTTCTTCTTGCCTCCAAACATCTTCCATGTCCCTGCCTGGAAACTTCTTTCAGTTACTTTTTTGGGACATAAATTGTACTGGCTTAAAAATGCAAAGCTTTCGGTATCCAGATAAGTATATCTTCATTCATGACAAAACATGGGACAGAATAAATCTAATTAAATGACGTCTCTAACAATTTTTCACTCAAATGTTGTCATATCAATATTTGTGAATGTGTTTTTAATTGGCTTTTGAATATGTACTTAAAGGATTCTTAGTGTCTTTTTTCCATTGTATCCTTTCCTAAACCGCCAATCTTCCTTCCAGGTGTCACTCATCTCTTATACGTAACCAACTTCATAATTTTCTGGTTTATCTCTTCAGTGCTTCTTTTTTCACAAACGCACAGGTACAAGTACTTTGCATCCTCTTCTCTTGTCCATGAAGCATTGCATTCCTTAGATATCTTTTTGCACTTTGCTTTTTTTCACTTAATACTCTATCCTGGATATCACCCCAATCACACCTCTTAAGATCTTCTCATTTTTTTACAGCTAAATAGCATGGATGTATGCAGGTTTACCCATCTTCTCTCATGTATTGATGTTTGGCTTGTTTTCAATTCTATGTATAGGCATTTGGCTTGATTTCAGCTTTAACAATTACAAACATTGCTTCAAGGAGACTTTCTAGATGTTGACTTTCTGGGACAAATATAAATGCATATGCAGTTCTATTAATGTTGCCAAATTCTCCCCTTCAAAGTCAGTATCAACTTGCATTCATAGTAACAATGTTTGAGAGTTCCTGTTTCCCTTGAACTTCCTCCAGAGAATGTTATCATACTGTTTAGTTTTTTCTTATGTGATTAGTGAGAAATAATATCTCAGGATATTTGCATTTCTCTAATTACAATTGCGGTTGAACCATTTCCTTATGTTTAAAGGCTATTTTGAATCTTTTTTTTTGTGAACTGATTTTGTCTTTTGCTCATTTTTCTATCATGTGATTCACCACTATTCCAAACTATTGATAAGAATATGTATATATTTTTATACTGTCATATATATGATATGTCTGATATAGTTTACAAATATTTGCCCTCAGTTTGTCAGTTGTTTTTGAGTTTGCTTATGGCATTTAATATATTTTAAAGTGTGGTCACATTTATCATTGTTTTATTGTATCTGGACTTTGAACTATAGTTTCAAAACCTTTCTGTGCAAACAGAACAGTTAGATCATAGCAGAATTCACATGTATTTTATTATGTTTCATTGTTTACATTTAAATTTTTGATTCATTTGAGGTTTATCCTTATTGTGAGATATGAATCTAATTTGACCCTCTTTGATAATTGGTCATTGTCTATTTAGTAAACATTTTATTGAAAAAGTTCATTTTTGCTTATTTATTTGAGCTATCCCCTTTACCATATACTAAATTTCCTATTTAGTATTATTTCACTGCTTGAGATTTTTTGATTATTTGTTTTAATTCTGCTCCATTGTTGCCTTATTTTATGTTTTAGAGAAGTATAGTCCTTCTCCAATTGGTTAACTGGTTAATTCTTTGATCTTGTAAGCTATGTGACATAAAAAGCCATGAAGGCATAGTGGATATTTTCTTTGTCAATAAATCAGTACATTTATACACTTATATCTTTCAGTTGCTCGTTCTCAGTTTTTTCCAGATATCCAGTGAGCCCTTCCAGTGTGAAAATTCAGATTTACTGTTTTCTAAAACTTTTCTTGGATTTCAGTTTTAAATATTGATTATGTTCCACATTATATGTCTTTGCCTATGTTCAATTTCAGCTTCTTCCTCTTAATCTTTTTATATTTATTTCTTTAGTTTTCATTTTGTTGGTTTTTTTCTTTGCTTTTATTCAACTCCTTATCAGATTTTTTGAATCTATCACCCCTTTACATTTATTAAATTTAATCTTTAGATCTGAGATGACTTTTGTCTTTTTCTCCCAATTGTTTTTGAGCTTAATCAACTATATTCGTAAAAAGTTCCTGGTTATTGTCTTTTTTTTTTTTTTTTTTTTTTTTTTTTTTTTTTTTTTTTTTTTTTTTTTTTTTTTTTTTTTTTTTTTTTTTTTTACATTTCAGTTTCTGAGTTAAGGTGGTATTTCAGAGCCTCAAATGTTTTATTTCATTTTGAAGTGTTTTGGGGGTTGGGTTTTCTTTGGTTTTATGATTGATCTTTGTAGTTGTGGATGAGGAAGTGGGATTTCTTCAGCTGGGTGCCTTACTTCTTGTTTTCTGTTTTATTACAGTTCATTTGGACTACTTTTGGTGTTTAAAAGATTCAGGGTTTGATGGTATTCTCTTAATAGTCCTTACTTTCGTTTTCATTTTTGTTTTTACGGTTTGGGAAGGGAGGGGAATAGAATCACCTCTAATTTGTTGCTTCTCTTTCTTATAACAGGACCCTCCATTTCCCATTTGCTCATTTTTTCAATCGACGATCACAAAAAGCACATCCATCACCCCTCCTCTTTACTATCTTTCCCAGACATAGTATTGCTTTCAGACTGAAATCTCAAATGGCATGTGTTTTCTTATAGTAAATAGTAATCATCAAGTCTCCTTTTGAGTCTTTGCACAATGAGAGTAAACTTTCTTTCTCGTTTTGGCTACAGTTTTAGCTCAATTAAATACCTGACACTGGCTCCCCTCTTCTTTCTTTCCTGCTGTCTTTACTTCTGGCAAAGATTTGCTGTAAAAGCATAAGAAATAGCTCACTGCAGTTGGTCTTTTTCCTATTCCTTTCCTTCTCCTTTTTTTTTTAAACCCAGAGGTAATTTGGGTTTGGGCTTTTTTTTTTTTTTTTTTTGGTCTGTTTTTTAATCACAAGCAATTATTTATCTTGCTGTTACGTAGTTATTGTTTTTAGAGAATATGTCATTATTTTCTGCTGTTTGAAAATCTTAAAAAATAAACATACATACTCTCATACAGTTAGCTGTTGTTTATTTCCCTGGAACTCATGAAACCATGAGTTTGCAAAACTGCTTCAAGTAACATTTTAATCTGATAACCCTGTCTGTAATCTCTTATGACCTCCCCTGCAGTCCTACCAGAGAAAGCTTAGAAGGCTTATTTTAGTAATGTCACTTCCCTATTCAGAATTCTTCAGTGATATTACTTTTCACCTTCAAGTAAAGTTAAAATTCTGCACATGAGTTTGGTGGGATGCCAGGTTGCCTGCTTTCTTTATTTCTGCTTATCCCCATGAAGCTGACCTGGATTTGTTCTCTGCTTATACTTCATCCAGGCTACGCTGTTAGTCACTTCATTCATTCATCTACCTTTTTGCTATCCCTGTTTCCTTGTCACCTAGAAAACAGTTTTCAAGGATAACCTTGAGTGAACATTATCAAGATAAATTGACTTTGCACTAGCCACATCAGTTAATGAAAATCTCATTCATCCTTTTGAGACATTTTAATCCTTTCTTATGCTGTGTTTCTTTTTCCATGGCATCAATGTTTGAGTACAGCTGTGTAGCAGTCTTCCTTAATTCCTTCTACTATCCATGCTATAAACAAAGATCCTTCTTTTGGTAGATGTGCCCAAGAAATATCCCAAACCCTCCTTTCCTACTATATTATATGCTACTCTGCAACAACTATATGAGCTATGTACTTTCATTAAACTTTAGTTTATAGATAAAAAAGAGAAATCAATAACAGAGTGATGAGGTAACTTGGTTCATGTAGCTAGCAACTGATGCAACCAGTAGCCTGCTTTCAGAATGAGTAATCTGGAGTTCCCGTTGTGGCTCAGTGGGTTAAGAACCTGACATAGTGTCTCTGAGGATGAGGCTTTGATCCCTGGCCTTGCTCAGTGGGTTGAGGATCCAGCATTGCAGCAAGCTGCAGTGTAGGTAACAGATGCAGCTTGGATTTATTGTTGCTGTGGCTGTGATATAGGCCTACTTGCAGCTTTGGTTCAGTCTTTAACCTGGGAGCTTCCATATGCTACAGATGTGCCCTAAAAAGAAAAAATAAGACCCTCTCCTAAACCTCCAGTAATTTATATGTTGTGTAGAATGAATATATGTTATTGATTTTGAAAATTTCAAGAAATATAATCTGTTATCCTAAGCTTTAAAATGAGAAAAGTTGCCTGACAATATAATAAATAAATGAGGTATCTGATTTTAATTAAATGAGCAATAGTTCAGATATTAAATAATTATACTGCTGTAATATCAGCGGTTTTGAAAATTAATTTATACTTAGATATACTCAAATATTAATTATACTTTGAGGGAGAGAAATTAAAACAAAATTCATTGATAGGAGAGTGCATTGATTGATTTTAAAATATACTTATATCATATCTATACAATTGAGGTGTATTTTTTACTTCTTTGGTGTAAGAATTGTATGATTAAACAAGAAACAATCAGTAGGGAAGTACACTTTCGCCTGATAAGTGTACTTAATAGAGGGCATTGTATTCATCATGGACCACTGTTATAGTAATCACAGACACACCCATGTGCAGAACTGCATGAACACTTGCCTAGGCTGGTGCAGAGTCACCTGCAGAGTCATCTGAGTCAGAAATCGGGGAGAACCTAAAAGACCCAATTGGCACTGGGTCATGATAACACCCTGTTTATTATTATTAACTAATTTTATCACAAATATGAATTAAAATTAGTTTTAAATGAAATGATAATGTACCATGTTTAAGTACAAATTATTCAAAATTAAATCATTTAAAAAGTAAGATAATCAGAAAATACATTTTCATATCAAGTTTTGTTTAAATGCAGTTCATGGTGATTGAAATGATAATGATCTGTGTGAAAGAGACTGAAGTATGTGGTCTGAGGAGAAAATTTTATGGAATGAATGTCTTCCAATATTGAAGTGTTTTTTTCTGAGGAATATGTATTTCTGCAGAGAAATCTAGACAACTGGAAAATTCTTATCTCTCATGCCTGTTGTTTTCTTACTTTATGAAATCTATCATCATAGATTAGTTAATACAAACTGAGCAGTAAATGTCATTCTGAGACGTCTGTAGACACAAAATAAGCAGGAGACCTTAAAATAATCCCATGAACTCTATAAATCAGAATAGAATAAAAGAGTAAAATCCTAAATCCACATTTACCAAAATTAGCCCAATGACACTTTTCTAAAAAGTCATTCTTTTCTGTGCTAGATGTTTTCCTTACATTTCATCAGGAACAAAATTCTGATTGGAACTTCTGGTATTAAATATTTTGTTATTCCAAATAGAGTCTGCCCTTCAGCTTATACATAGAATCTATACCTATAATTCTCCTTCTGTTCCCACATGTTTCATGAGAACCTAAGAATTTATTGGAGAGATTGCCTTGGAAAGAAATCACTCATCCATCTGCCATCTTACTTGGTCATCTTCAAGTGCGTGCCAAACATTTGTTCAGAGTTAGTGCTGTGGTCTATTTATTTTGATTTCCTAACAGGAAAGTGCCCATTAAAGGAGCAAAAGACCTGAAATATGTTTTTTATGTTAAAAACGTAACTTCAGAAATCTGTTTCCTTTAAATTTATTTCTTAACCAACTACTGAAATGTATAAAATTCTGCATGACCAAAGACTCTATACAACTTGAGCAGATAATATGAATATGAATATGATATATAAATATAAATTTTTTGATAATGAGGCGAAAGTGTTCCTGGGGATATATGTGCCTCACATGCCACCCAGTATCATTCTTTGTTGTTTGTTGACTCACTGACTCCCACCAACTGAGATGGGGGGGTCGCCATGTAAATCAGCCATTGTGTAAATCAGGATGTGGAGATTCAGCCCGTCATTTGCCCTGAGTGCCCACACACCAACTTCACATTCCAGGAAGTCAGGGCTAACCCCCCTGTCACTGCAAGTACCCCATAGTCTCGTTCATTTTACTCAATTCACTAAAAAAGGCAAAATAATTAGATCCCTTGAGACATGAAGCATGAGTCAATGAAATGCAAAAACTATCAAAGCATTCAGTCACTTATATCACCATAAATGTTGCCAATATCTTTAATCGAACATGCAGTATAGAAATATGTCAAGAACAACAGCAAACTGAAAGTGAGCACCAATATCATGCCACTCTGCTCTCCCTTAATCATGCAGGCTCTGTCTGAGAAGGGTTATCCCTCTTTTTTTTCAAAACGTGTACAGTTGTTTATTTGTTTTTTCTGATTTCTGAAGAAACATGCCCCCATTTTTCAAGAACATGAAAAATGGAGAAAAAAATTTTAAGAGGGAATCAAAAACCATTCTTATCCAAAAAGAATATCCTAAACAATTTCTGATGTATTTTTCTCCAGAATCATTGTGTACATGAGCATGTGTGCATGTGTGTATATATGTGTTTTACAGAACAAAAATGTGCACTCCTGAAGGGGATAACAAGTACATCATTCTTACCTTTCCAAACTAAATTGTTCAGGGCCGTTCTTTTATTGGAAAATCATGTCACTCAATTTATTATTATTTTTTAAATAATTTTTATTTTTTTCCATTATAGCTGGTTTACAGTGTTCTGTCAGTTTTCTACTGTACAGCGAGGTGACCCAGTCACACATGCATATATACATTTTTTTTCTCAAATTATCATGCCCCATCAGAAGTGACTAGATATAGTTCCCAGTGCTATACAGCAGGATTTCATTGCTTATCCATTCCAAAGGCAATAGTTTGCATCTATTAACCCCAAATTCACAGTCAATATCACTCCCTCCCCTTCCCCCTTGGCAACTACAAGTCTGTTCTCCATGTCCATGATTTTCTTTTCTGTAGAAAGGTTCATTTGTGCCATATATTAGATTCCAGATATAAGTTATATGGTAATTGTCTTTCTCTTTCTGTCTTACTTCATTTAGTATGAGAGTCTCTAGTTCTAACCATGTTGCTGCAAATGGCATCATTTTGTTCTTTTTTAGGGCTGAGTAGTATTCCATCGTGTATATATACCACATCTTCTTACTCCATTCACCTTTTGATGGACATTTAGATTGTTTCCATGTCTTGGCTATTGTGAATAGTGCTGCAGTGAACATACGGGTGCACGTGTCTTTTTCAAGGAAAGTTTTGTCTGGATATATGCCCAAGAGTGGGATTGCTCAGTCGCATGGTAGTTCTATATACAGTTTTCTAAGATACCTCCATACTGTTTTCCATGGTTGTATCAATTTACATTCCCATCATCAGTGCAGGAGGATTCCCTTTTCTCCACATCCTCTCCAGCATTTGTTATTGTGGACTTATTAATGATGGTCATTCTGACTGGTGTGAGATGGTACCTCATAATAGTTTTGATTTGCATTTCTCTGATAATCAGTGATGTTGAGCATCTTTTCATGTGCCTGTTGACCATCTGTATATCTTCTTTGCAGAAATGTCTATTCAGGTCTTTGCCCATTTTTTCATTGGGTTGTTGGCTTTTTTGCTGTTGAGTTGTATAAACTGTTTGTATATTTTAGAGATTAAGCCCTTGTCAGTTGCATTGTTTGAAACTATTTTCTCCCATTCTATAAGTTGTCTTTTTTTTTTTTTATGGTTTCCTTTGCTGTGCAAAAGCTTATCTGTTTGATTAGGTGCCGTTGGTTTATTTTTGCTTTTCTTTCTGTTGCCTTAGGAGACTGACCTAAGAAACCATTTGTAAATTTGATGTCAGAGAATGTTTTGCCTGTGTTCTCTTCTAGCAGTTTGATGGTGTCTTGTCTTACGTTTAAGTCTTTAAGCCATTTAGAGTTTATTTTTGTACATGGTGTGAGGGTGTGTTCCAGTTTCATTGATTTACATGTGTCTGTCAAGTTTCCCTAGCATCACTTGCTGAAAAGACTGTCTTTTTCCCATTTTATATTCTTGCCTCATTTGTCAAAGATAACTGACCCTAGGTGTTCGGGTTTATGTCTTGGTTCTCTATTCTGTTCCATTAGTTTGTATGCCAATTTTGGTACCAGCACCACACTCTCTTAATACCATGGCTTTGTAATATTGCCTGAAGTCTGGGAGAGTTATGCTTATTGTTTTGTTTTTGTTCCTCAGGATTGCTTTGGCAATTCTGGGTCTTTTGGGGTCTGTATAAATTTTTGGATTGTTATGCTTTTGTGAAAAATGTCATGGGTAATTTGAGAGGGGTTTCATTGAATCTGTAGATTGCTTTGGATATTATGGCCATTTTTAGGATATTAATTTTTCTAACCCAGGAGCATGGAATATCTTTCCATTTCTTTGCATCCTCTTTAATTTCCTTGTTTAATGTTTTATAGTTCTTAACATGTAAGTCTTTCACCTCCTTGGTCAGATTTATTCCCAAGTATTTGATATTTTTTTTGGTGCAGTTTTAAAAGGTACTGTATTTTTATATTCCTTTTTTAATATTTCATTGTTAGTATACAAATACGCGACCAATATCTGGATGTTAATCTTATATCTTGCTACTTTCCTGAATTTGCTGGTCAGTTTGAGTAGTTTTTTGTGTTGATTCCTTGGGATTTTCTATATATAGTATCATGTCATCTGCATACAGTGACAGTTTTACCTCTTCTCTTCCTATTTGGATGCCTTTTATTTCTTTTGTTTGTCTGATTGCTGTAGCTAGGACTTCCTATATTATGTTGAATAAAAGTGGTGAGAGTGGGCATCCTTGTCTTGTTCCCAATTTTAGTGGAAAGGCTTTTAGCTTTTCTCCATTGAGTATTATATTTTCTGTGGGTTTTTTGTAAATGGCTTTTATTATATCAAGGTATGTTCCTTCTATACCCACTTTGGTAAGAATTGTTATCATGAATGGATATTGGAGTTTGTCAAATGCTTTTTCTGCATCTATTGAGAGGATCATGTGGTTTTTGACTTTTGTTTTGTTAATGTGTATGACATTGATTGATTTGCATATGTTAAACCATCCTTGTGAACCTGGGATGAATCCCACTTGGTCGAGGCGTATGATCTTTCTTATGTGTTGTTGGATTCAGTTGGCTAAAATTTTGTTGAGAATTTTTACATCTGTATTCATCAAAGACATTGGCCTGTAGTCTTCCTTTTTGGTAGTATCTTTGTCTTGTTTTGGTATTAGGGTTTATCACTCAGTTTAAATAGAAAGTGTTTTACCCAGCTATTGTCTGAACAAATCAAAAGTTGTCTAATTATAGTATTATATATTGTACTGTTTAAAACACTTGGTATATTTACAAACCAAAGATCTTAATGCAACACCTGGGCTGCTATAGAGATGCCTAATTTTACCAAGACTGAAAAAAATTAATAAGAAATCCATTTGCTTTATAAGTATGATAAAGACTCACCATGACTTAAACACCCACAAACATTTCTTGCATCAGTTATATGGAACGGATACAGGTATAAGATGCCTTTTAATTAGCTACATTTTATAGTCTCATTTTTTTTATTCTTCTGATACATACTCTCTACTCATGTATTTCCTCAGTTTAGAATTATCAGTGAAAAACTTATATTCTTCAAACTTTTTAAACCTATCCTACCAAACTGATAATGTATTTCTGTCTATTTATCTATCTATACACATATATACATACATACATAAATATATATAGACATGATGTGTGCATGCATATCTATGGGTTCATTCATATCTTTTTTTTTCTCCATATAAGTGCAAACATAGCATTAGCATGAAGATTCTTATGGTGTTTATGGGACAGAATCAAGGTCATCTGATTACATAAGAGTCATCATTCAAATTTAAGTTGCCTGGGAGTTTGGAGAGGATATTTCTCCAGGGATGTAGAACCTTAGCACTGGAGTAGCTGATTTAACAGTCTTTAAGAAATCATTCAATTATTGAGACCAAAGTGTACCATTGTTATTTTTTTGAACTATCTTTGAAAAGCTTTGAAGTCTCTTTGGGTCTTACAAAAAATAACTGACTTGTATTAACCATGACTATTCCATGTTGCCACTTGAAGGTAAGAGAGTGAAGAAGAGGATGGATTTAGAATCCCCTCTGTAATAACAGCACAGGAAAGATATGCTGATTATTTCTTAAGCTATGCCTAAATGCTTAGGGCCCTGAAAAAAGGCTGTCATCATCTTTTGGAAGTATTCACAGCAGAATTTGTAAGCCAGAGTCCCAGGAAAGCAGAGATGTTAGAATGCTGAAATGAAACTCAGGGTAGAGCATGAGCAAACCTTTTAGGAGCAAATGGGAAATAGTCCAGTTGTCAGAGTATGGTGGAGTCATGTCAATAAGCAGAGCTATAAAGGAAGATCTATAAATTCTTACTGCTAAAGTGTTAGCCCTGCCTGACATACAGCTGTATGAAACCCAAGTATCCTAGGATTGTGAAGCTCCTGGATTTCCAGTATGATTTTCATCGTATTGCTCTGTGCATACCTTGTAACACTTCCCTTTACTTGAGTTAGCCTGGGTCTCTACACCTTGAACCACTGAAGCTTAACTAAAACTATATCTTCGTAATCACAATTCATGTGAGGCATTGTAATTTTCTTGAGTTATTATAAGCTAATTCAGTCATCAGCCATCCATTCATCTACATAATCTAAGAACCTGGTAGTCATACTTCACTTTTCTTTCCACTTCACCAGTTCCCTCACTTCCCCCATCTCCATTCCACCCCACTGACCTGCCACCTCATTCTCAGGATTAATTAACCCTCTTTCCTCCTTAATGCTATTCTCTTACCAGGGTAATAGCTCTTCCCTGAACTATTGTGAGATCTTGGCAACGATTTCCCTCCCATCAATTTTGTTTGCTCATCATCCTCCACATTTTGTTTAGGATAATCCATATGGGATGTAAATATGACTGCCTTTCTGAGTTTTGTTGTATTATTTTTTTCTATTTATGGCTGCACCCACAGCATATGGAAGTTCCCAGGCTAGGGGTCGAATCAGAGCTGCAGCTGCCAGCCTACACCACAGACACAGCAATGCTGGATCTAAGCCGTATATGTGACCTACACTGCAGCTTGTGACAATGCTGGATCCTTAACCCACTGAGCAAGGCCAGGGATGGAACCCACATCCTCACAGACACTATGTAGGGTTGCTAACGTGCTGGCCACAACGGAAATTCGTACCTTTCTGATTAGAGCCTTATCACAGGCTTCCTGCTCTCTTATACCAAGTTTTCCATGACTTGCTTCTCTCTACCCTCCCAGCCTTTACCTCCTCCCACACTTCCTGCCCCACTGATCTGATTGAAGAACAGGCTCCATATCTCTTTACTCCGGCATCTCCATTGCTCCTCAGCACTAAACTGTATTGTCCTTTTCTCCAGGAAGACTTTCTTACCACGTAGATTATATTCTCCTCTGAATACTATGCTACCTCTAACTTAGCACCTAGCATTGCCTGCTGAGTAATTACCTTGTTTAGTTTTTTCATAAAGCTGTAACTTTATTATGGTGAGGACTGCTGTTACTACATCCAGACCTGGAACAGTGCCTGGAATGTGCTAGTGAGCAATACACTTTTTTTTTTTTTTTTTTACGGCTGCACCCATGGCATATGAATGGATATTTCTGGCCTAGGGGTTTGAATCTAAGTCACAACTGTGACCTGCACTGGATCCTTTAACCCACTGTAACAGCCAGAGATCGAACCTGCACCTCCAAGTGACCTGAGCCTCTGCAGTCAGATTTTTCATCCACTGTACCACAGTGGGAAGTCCCTAATTCACCTTTATTGAGTGTACATACCCGGGCTTTGCATCTCCTTAGATTTAAATGAGCCCCAGGGCCCTCTCTCTGCCCTCAGGATCCCAGTCTTCCCTGTAGCAAAATTGGCAGTGGCAACTTGTTTACCTGCTGTGCCAGACCCAGTGTGCCTCGAGGGGCTTAGAAGGAATCTCCTATAGAATAATTATTACTTCTTAATGGTTTCCCTGGGAGCTCTCTTTACCAAAATCATCTTTTCCCCCACCCCTCAGTTTTATTTTAAAGTATTCAACTTTACCTTCCTTGATTAACCATGTATCTAAAAGAAACCTTCAATATCTGCTTGTTGTCTGTGTCCTGCAATTAAAAAAAAAACACTATTTATTTATTTATTTATTTATTTATTTGCTTTTTACGGCTGTACCGTGGCAAATGGCGGTTCCCAGGCTAGAGGCTGAATCAGAGCTGAAGCCACCGGCCTGCACCACAGCCACATCAAGTCCAAATCCTAGCTGTATCTGTGACCTACACCACAGATCATGGCAATGTGGGATCCTTAACCCACTGAGCAAGGCCAGGGATGGATCCTGAGTCCTCATGGATACTAGAGAGATTTGTTTCCACTGAGCTACGACAGAAATTCTCAAAACCTGCTCTTTTAGAAAGATGTGTTTTGATACTAACAGAAGGGGCTGTACCACCAGGACAGAGTTGCAGAGAAACAAAAGGTCCATTAGGGATCAGACTGCTGTATTCTTGGATTTGGGGTACACATAAATAATAATAATAATAATAATAATAATAGTAATAATAATAAACCCTTACTCTTGCTTCACTATATTTAGTTTGATCTTTTTTTATAAAATCTATCTTTAAACATAATCATAAGGAAATGACAGTTTGATGTTATTTTAGAGCTTTGACTTGAAAAGGATTTCAAGAGTAAGTAGTCAGTTTCCTCCAGAGACACCTCCAGGCGCCATCATTACTGTTAAGTGGAGCAGCCCTCGGGGCTTCTTTCCGTTTGCAGCCCTTGTTCCTGCAGGATCAAAAGTAGTTCTTCCTTGTATGTCCAGTAGCTGGGAGCTTACTCCTTCCTCAGCAAGTGCTGGCTCTGGGGCTGAATTCAGCTTCTGTGCAGAACTGCCTAAAGCAAAATTTCCAGCCTCAGCAGCAGCCCGGGTTCTTATCCCTATAATTACCCATAGTTGGTGATTGTGGTGGGCAGGATGATGATCCTTTCAAATACCCACATTCTAGTCCCTGGACAGGTGACTATGCTACTTTATAACACAAAGGGCAATTAAGGTTGTCAATCGGTTTATCTTCAAGCCGGAAGATTATACTGGATTGTCAAGGTGAATCTTCTGTAATCACAGGAGTCCTTAAAAGCAGAAGAAGGATGAACAGTCTTTCAAAGAAATGCCACAAAGATGGAGGGAGGACATGAGCCAGGCAGAGCAGGAAGCTTAGAAGCTGGTAAATGCCCTCAGATGACAGTTGGCAAGGAAACGTGGACTATAGCCCTGCAACTGCAGACAGCAAAATCCTGCCAACAGTGTGAACAAGCAGGGGAACCAATTCTTCCCTTGAGCTTCCTGCTCACACTCTGATCTGATTCTGGTGAAACCTGTGTCAGACTTTTGACCTACCAAACTGTAAGATAATAAGTTGCTATTGTTTTAAGCTACTATGTTTTTGACAATATGATATTACAACATGGAAAATTAGTACAATGATCAATCATACACTTATCCTTGGTAGGGACAAAATGCCTTCCAGAAGACTGCCATTTAATTTGTCAGTAAAGATATAAATACACGGACATTTCAACAGTGATGAAAGAATAAGGCGATACTTGAGACCAGAATTGGTTTAGTGGCATAAAGCAGTGCTTGATAAATTGCCAAATGAATTCTGTTTTGAGCAGAGTCTTAAGGAAGAGGTCAAAAGAAATGAATGTCTGGTTCATGGTCTCGAGTCTATACTAAGAAGCTAAGCATAGAATTGGTAGATAACCTCACAAAATTGCTTTGTTTAATGTCAAATGGCATTATGTAATTAATTTGAACATTTTATGACACTGAATGTAAGAAATGCACAGTATTCAGCTGAAATTTCCAGGAATATATTGAGAAGGAGACTGAATAGGAACCAAGCATTAATGTCTAGGTAGGGTTCCTTTGGAAAAAGAGGGGAGAGAGAGGCTTTCCAATAGAGAACAAATTGATCAGCATTTCAGAATGGACAATGTCTACATTACCTCAAGAAACAGCTAAGGAAAATGAACCTTTGAGGAAAAACACCCACATATTTTGAGTAGACTCTCACACTCCAAGTACACACCCAAAATCACAGACACATCCCCTCCTTATCTGAACACTTGGCAATATACAGTTTCTGAAAATGAGACAGAATAAAGAGTGATCTCTCCTGAATTCTCTCCATAAACCCAACAGAGAAATAGCCTAAGCTGTAAGAAATATAGGAGAAGAAGCCATCAGTATTTTGGTTTCTAATCCCTTTCAAGTTGGGACTCAAAAAGGTCGTTTAAAGTCAGTAGACATCTTCAGATAATGCCACATTTCCAGCCGAATGTGAGAGTGCTAAAAGCACAGGATATGTTTCACGATGAATATAGTTCTTGGATAAGTCCTTGATGCTCCCTCTGCCCCAACAGGGGTGATGACCAAGGCAGTGAGGGCCCCCAACTGTCAGAAGTTGTCCCTGTAGAAGCCCCAGCTGCTGACTGATTTCCACATTGAAACTAGGCCATCTAGAGGCAGACACTTCATCTATTGACTCTTCCTACCTGGAGACCCCTAGTGCTAAAGTCCTCGGGAGCAGGTGGCCCAAGAAAGCCACACAAGGAAATGGAAAGAGAGTGATTTTTTTTTTCAAAAGAAGACCTGGATGTAACTTGTGTCTTCATTGCTAATGAATGTCACGCCAATCACTAAACTTCTCTGGGCTTTAGTTCCTTCATTTGCAAAATGGCACTGATAATATTACCTTTTTCAGTGTAAGCGTGTGTGTGTGTGTGTGTGTATGTGTGAATATCAGTGAGATCATAAAATTCTTCCTCTTTCAGAGTAAGCATTTGTGTCGTGTGTGTGTGTGTATATGAATTTCAATGAAAGCATAGAAGTCTTCTCTCTCAGAGTAAGCATGTATGTCCTTGTGTATGTGATTTTTCAGTGAAATCAAACAAGTCTTTGATAAAATATTAAGTGCTACAAAATATCAGTACCATTATAGTTATTATCCTATTGTATTAGTTCTCTAGGGCTGCCCTGACAAAGTGCCACAGGCTGGGTGGCTTAACCAACAGAAATTTCTTACCATATGGCTAGTAAGGCTAGAAGTCTAAGGTCAAACTGTTGGCAGTGTTGGTTTCTTCTGAAGCCTCTCCCCTTGGCATGTAGATGGCCACCTTCTCCCCGTGTCTTCACATGGTCTACACTCTGGTCCTACATGTATCCAGATTCCTTCTTTATTATGAGGACATCAGTCATAGTGGATCGAGTCCTGCTCTAATGCCTTCGTTTACCTTTTTGAAGATTTTTTCACCAAATATAGTCCGATTCTGAGCACTGGAGGTTAGCACTTTAACCTAGGGAATTAGGGGGACACAATTCAGCACATAAACTTTACTACTCGATGATGTTGATAAAGATTAATGCCAGTTGAGTGGTTGAAAGAATATTTTTTGTATTATGTCCGTTGTGAACTTCATCTATAAAAATAGTGACTACCAATGTTGGGTCCCTTGGAGGTCTGAAGGTCACAAAGCCATTGCTTCTTAGGGACAACAAGAGCTGACAGTGTGTCTCCAGCTCTTGGCTTAATAGCCATGTCTTGAAGCCAGTGCCTGGGTCTTTGTGGTTTTGTCGCCTTTAACTGAAAATCTGTCCTCAAAGTATGGTCCCATATTTTGTCCTTCATAAAAGCGTTCAGTTTTACTGTAGCAATTGACTCTAATGGCAATATAAATGTGGGAAGTATCTTTTCTGCAGCAACTCTAAATTCCGCCCCCCCCCGGGGGGGGAGCTGTTAAAATTGTCATGCTTAATTGGCATTTCCTATTAGAATTTCTCTTCAGCTAGGCACAGAGATTGGACTGGTTAATTTAGGGAGAAGGGCTTCATTCTGAACTCCCAGGATCCCCATTTACATCCAGCCCTCAGACAAGCAAAGATATGGACAGCGAGCAACAAATGTTGGGGAAACTGATCAAGGAAGAGAAGCCACCTGGAAAAAACAAGTCAAGGAAACCTGCACAAACATAATTTGAGATGCTAATCATTCGGAAGTGTGTTTTATTGGTTCATTTAATCTTATTTTTGGGGAAAAAATCTCCCACAAGGATTTGGGGATTTTTCAAACGTAAGTTACTGACATAAAAACAGTAAAGTTTGATTTGCTATATTAGCTGCCCCTGTGGAATCAGTTCATCAAAGCTCCTAATAATCAAAACAGCTTTCAAATTTAATGTCTTTAAGAATTATCTGGAGGGCTTGTTAAAGGCTCAAGAGATTACAATTCATTCATTCATGAGGGGGACCCAGAAACTTGCCTTGTATCAAGCCTTCCTTCCCAGGGGCAACTTTTTATTTTTCTAACAAACGCTTATATAATGTTTACTATATACCAGATACTGTTTTAAGCATTTTATAAATGTTAGATTCTTACAAGTCACAAAGCACTCCATTTTTTTAAATCTGTATTTTGCAGGAGAAAAATGGGGGCAGAGTTCTTTACTCAAGGACATAGTGCTAGTAAGTGGCAGGGCTGAGATTTGAACCTAGGCAGTTTTGTTCTGGAGTCCATGCTCTTGGCCACAATGTTTTGTTGTAACCTCATTTTGAGGCCAACTTTCTGGCAGTCCCATTATGAGAAACACCACAGTAAAGGCTAAACACACAGACAACAACTGATCCCATAAAGCAAATGACATCTACCTATCAATCATGGATATCTGATTAGAAAAAAAACAAGCATTTATTGAATACCTGTTTGTGTAAGAAGCTCTTTTGGCCACACAGACATTACACTATGAATGATTTAAAAAATTCTAAATAAAAAATTGTTCAACCCCACTGAGTTTCCGTGTGGTCCTAGTGATCAGGAAACAACATGAAAACCAAAGTTTGTCCCTGGGTGCTCGAACTGCTGCTGGATGCAGTCTCTAGGTTCAGCCAATACATGACATGAATTTTCACCTGTTTTTTTAGTTTTTCTTTTAAAAATAATTTTTATTTGGAAACAATTTCAAACTTACCAGAGATATTGACAAGAATAAAAATCCTACAAAGAACTAGCCCTCGTATATTCCTCACCTTGATCCCCATTAATAAAATGTTACCTCATTATTCCCTACATTTGTATAGCCACTTCCTCCCTTCTTCTTTCCCTTCTTCTCTTGATGCACTCCAGTCTGCCAGCCCTAGAAAGTGTGCCTGACAAACGGAAGTCCTCAGAAATATTTATTGGACAAATATCCGTTGGACAGATAAGGAAAAGGAGGCTCAAAGACCTCAGATCCCTTGACCGAAGTCCGGTTTTTGAAAAGTGACCAAGCAAAGATGTATTATAGAGCCCATGTTCTTATATATATACTATGCATCTAATCATCTGAGAGAAATAAAAGGGCCATGGCTGAGGCTCATGTGTTAGAGTTTTCAATAATGGAGCTTTTTCTATCTTTTATCCACTATATTCTTAGTGGAAAAGCTGAATATTCAGTGTCAATGTCGATGATAGGTCAATGTCTCTATCTTCCTGTGACCACTGGGCTCAGCTAAATAGCATAAAATAATTTGACTCAAAAATAGTTACTCTTAGCATTAGTATTGCAGACTATTTTTAATTCACTATTTTCCTAGTACTTTTATACACGTTATTATTTTACTTCATAATGGGTCCAGTGAATTAGGGCTTATTGTCACCTTTCTGTGAAGGAGGAAGTTGAAGTTCAAGGAGTTAGTAATTTCCTCAAGGTCATATAGCAAAAATGTGATTGAGTTAAAACTAAAACCCATGTTCCCAGTGTCTGATCTGATATTTTTACTACCAAGCTTCTTGCACAACCATACATACTGCTGAACTCTGTTATACAAAGTAATTCTGCTAAACAGAATGAACTACAGATGCATATAAAATTGTAGGTCTGACAACATCAAGGCTCTCAGTGGGACGTGCAAATGACCATATTACTTGGAGTAAATGTTACTCAGAGGGACTAAAGTGTTCTAGGAAGAGGTGCAAGACCATCTGGTCATTTGAGAACAGGCACTTAGTGGTAAATATGACCTGAAATCTACTGTGACCCCAGCTTTCTTCCTAAGTGACTCAGGGAAATGAGATTCAAGGAACAAGCATCTTTTCTGTAGATGCCACCATTGGCTCACAACAAATCAAAAGGACTTGAGACTGAAACATGGATCAAGAGACTTTCAGTTCAGGACAATAATAGACTCCTTGTCATCATCAGTGGCCAACATCAATATTTCCTATTTAGTTTTTAACTTCTGGCACCTGCCCTGGTCAGGCTCTTCAGCATACGAAAAGGAATAGGTGAAATATGGAGAGTGATAAGCATTAAAAGATGGTTCTTGCCTCCAAGGAGAAAGATTTCCCACGGTGAAAATCAGACAGTAGTGAAAATCAGTCTTTGCTATTCTCCTAACATTTTTGCTATTAATCTTGTCTGTAGGGTGAAGGTCTTGGCAAATATATTAAACAACTGATTTTTCCCTCAGCAACCAACCCCCGCCAGAGCCACATCTATGGAGTTCCCAAAGTCAATGGTTCCAAATTGCTGTAATTTTATATAATGTCGACCATTTTTTAGAAAACACATCATTCTCCTTCTGTAGTACTTTTTAACTTTGAGTCTGTTAAACTCACACACATATTCATACTATTTACAGCTTTTTAAGTTTAATTTCAAGGTGGGAATTGGGCTAGAACATAGATGAGGTTCAATAATTATCTTTATTCCTCTAGTATAGAACCAAGAACAGCATTTCTCAAGTTTATGTAGATTTAGTATTCAGCAAGGTGTTAATAAGTGTTCTGGAAATGAACACAAAATGCAAAGGTTCCCAATATTTGGGGAGCGCTTAGATTAATAACTCTTTCTGAGAATTCACAATGTTCATATTACTATATATGTCATTGAAAAAAACAGTTTTATTTGGTGTTTCCCAAACTGTGTGACCATAGGAATCTTTTACCATGAACTTCCCAATTTCATTCAACAGATGATTGTTATAGGTCTAGATTGTACCAAGTTTTGTGCTAGACTTTGGAACAAGAGCATTGACCAAAGCAGATGTTCGCCCTTCTCTCAAAGACTATACAGCACACTAAGAGAGCCAAATATTACCTAAATGTCCATACAACTAAAATAAGTATACTAAGTACAAAAATCTTAAGGAAATATATTGAGTATTATATGTACATATATTTGGAGAGCTAATCTACTCAGGAGCAATCAACTAGTTGAGAAACAACTTATTGGTGTAACCCACAGGCTACATGTAGTTTTAAAAATAAGATGAGAAGATTATTTTAGAAAATATTAGGCTTCCTATGCTGTCCAATACAGTAACTGCTAGCTCTAAGTGGAAAATTAATTAAAATTAAATATAAAAATTCAGGAGTTCCCATTGTGGCATAGCAGAAACAAATTTGACTAGTATCCAGGAGGATGCAGGTCCGGTTTCACTCAGTGTGTTAAGGACCTGGTGCTGCCGTGAGCTGTGGTGTAGGTCACAGACATGGCTCAGATCCTGTGTTGCTGTGGCTGTGGCATGTGCCTGCAGCTGATGCTCTGATTCAGCCCCTAGCCTGGAAACTTCCATATGCGCAGGTGTGGCCCTAAAAAGCAAAAAAAAAAAAAAAAAAAACATTTAAAAAATTTAAAAAAATTCAGTGCCTTTGTGTTCATCACATTTTAAGTGCTCAATAGCTGTGTGTCCCTATGACCATTGTAAAGGACAGTGCAGAATGGAACCGTTCTATTTTCACAGAAATTTCCTTCAGAAAGCATTGATCTAGAATTGATATCAGCAAATTATGGCCCATTGGTTAAGTCGGGCTGCTTTTACATGATTTGCAAATTAAGAATATTGCTAACTTTTTTCTTTTTAGTTTTTAAAATTGTATTGAAGTATAGTTGATTTATAATATTGTGATAATCTCTTGCTTACAACAAAATGATTCAGCCATACAATTATACACATCCATTCCTTTTCAGATTGTTCTCCCATATATTTTATCACAGAATATTTGGTAGAGTTCCTTGTGCTATACAGCAGGTCCTTGTTGACCAGTCATTCCATGTACTGCAGTGTGCATGTGCCAGTCCCAAACCTGCATTCTATCCTTTTCCCCCACCAACTGTACTCTTTGGTAACCATAAATTTGTTTTCAAAGTCTGTGAGTCTTTTTTTTTTCTGGAAATAGGTTCATTTGTATCTTTTTTTTAGATTCTACATATAAGCAATATCACATGATGTTTGTCTTTCACCATTTTACTAACTTCACTTAGCATGATAATCTCTAGGTCTAACCATGTTCCTGCAAATGGCATTATTTCACTTTTTTATGGCTGAGTAATATTCCATTGTACATGTGTATCACCTCTTTATCCATTCTGCTCTCAGTGGACATTTAGGTTGCTTCCATGTTTTGGCTATTGCAGATAGTGTTGTGATGAACATTGGTGTGTACGTATCTTTTCAAATTATGTTTTTTTCCAGATAGATGACCAGAATTAAAATTGCTGGAACATGTGGTAATTCTATTTATAGTTAAGTAACCTCCATATTGTTTTCCATAATGGTTGTACCGATTTACATTCCCACCAACAGTGTAATAGCATTCTCTTCTGTCTGTACTATCCCCAGCATTTATTGTTTCTAGACTCTTTGATGATAGCCATTTTGGCTGGTGTAAGGTGGTACTTCATAGTAGCTTTGATTTGCATTTCTCTAAGAATTAGCAAAGATGAGTAGCTTTTCATGTGTTTTTTTTTTTTTTTTTGCCACCTGTGTGTCTACTTTGGAGAACTGTCTATTTAGATCTTCTGCCCATTTTTTGATTGCGTTATTTGTTTTTTAGATATTGAGCTGCATGCGTTTGTATATTTTGGAGATTAATCCCTTGTCTCTGTCTTCATTTGCAAATATTTTCTTAGAGGAAATCATAGGTAGAACATTCTGTCATAAAACACAGCGATATCTTTTCAGATCTTCCTCTTAGAGTAATGAAAATAAAAGCAAAAATAAACAAATGGGACCTAATTAAACTTAAAAGTTTTTGCATAGCAAAGGAAATCATAAACAGAATGAAAAGACAATCCACAGAATGGGAGAATATAATTAACATTTTTAAAGGTCTTTAGAGATAGAGGGAAGAGGGAGAGAGAAAAATAGAAAAAGAAGAGGAAGAAAGGGAGCGGAGAGGAGAAGGGAGAAAGGGGAGGAGGAAGAGATGAATGAGGAAAGAAAGAGAACATATATGCCCTGCAGAACCCAAAATATTTACTATCTAGTCCCATAAAGAGAAAGTTTGCTACCCCAGATCTCGAGCCCATACCTTCTTGTTTGTCCTTCTAATGCGGTATCGTAAGCCTGTGTTTGCCACCTGTTTACAAAGGTACATTTGACACTGCTTGGTAACCAAAAATAACTGTGGCCTCATTCCTTGGTATGGAGTTGTAACTAAGGAGCAGGTGTCCAGGCCAGAGATTATAAATCTGAACCTTGTCCCATACCTTGGCTTCTAGTGAGGCTATTAGAGTAATTCTCACTAAAGAAAGATAAGCAAAAGTGAAGGATGTTCATTTTGTGTTTAAGATGGTTAGATATTGGTTTGCATGATTCTTCTCAATCCTTTTCATCTCTTGCCTTTGTCTGACAGTTGGATTATTCTGGGTTTAAGGAAATTAAGAGATTTTTCAGCCTATACTGTGAAATCTGAGCAACAGTTGTCAGCTTTATAGGCTAAATGGAACCTTTAATTTGTATTGTGCCCTATGGCCATAATTATACCAAAATATCCACACTGATAGAGACATAGTAATAGCCTTATTAAAGATTAAGTATTATATGGGCCTCTATGCCATAGAAATCAGTAGCTAAGAAAAAAAAATACTCCTTTGAAGACTGTGGTGGCAACATACTGGTTATTAAATTCATTGAGGGAATATTTCCTAAATCCATAAAGCAGGTGTAAGATGAAAAGTAAATTAATCAGTTAAGATCACTACTAAATGAAATTCCAATGATTTTCATTTTAATAAATTGCAAGGGTTAACCTAGACATTAATTTCTGTTGCAATCATGGGTAATCCCGATAAATGACATCTGAAAGAGATATAACAGAAAACCCATGGAGTTCTGAAAAATGTATATATATAGATATACATATATATCTATATATACATCAAGATACGAATATGTTTCATTACTTAGTCAATCCTTGCTAATTGCAGGGAATTTCCATGCGCCAAACAATGCAGTTTGTCATGTGTGATATCATTTGAGCCTCAAGGTAAATAAATTTTATCCAGTTTTCTCCCTCACTGTCTCCCCATCTTTATTCTTTTCTTCTTCCTCTCTCTTTTCCTCCCTCCTTCCGTCCATCCCTCCCTTCTTTCTTTACTCCCTTCCTTCCTTCTCCCCTTCTTCACTTTCTCCCTTCCTCCTTCCCTCTCTCCCTCCATGCTCTCTTTCTCTTTCTTTCTTCAAAGCAACAAACTTGTCCATAGTCAAGTGAGAAATCCTAACTCCTTCCACTGCTGTCTTCCCAACCTTTTCCTTCTCTCCACGAAGCAGTTAAATTTTTAATTCATTTTCACTTTATATTTCTAGTTTAGTGTTTACTTGTCTTTAACAAAAGCAAATATATGTGTAAATCCACTCATTTCTCCTTGTCCTCACTTTTTAACCCAAAAGATAGCACTCTAAACATGGCTTTGCTTCCCAATTTTGCTTATTCTTTTCTTCCTATTTATTTTCCAAGTCACTGCATAACAATATATATATAATTAAAAAGAGAACTATCATATGATTCAGAAATCCCACTTCTGGTATATACCCACAAGCAACAAAATAAGTATCTTGAAGACTTACATGGGCTCCCATGTTCATTGCAGCTTTAGCCACAGTGGCCAAGATATGGAAACAACGTACCCAACACTGTCAACATATTAATGGATAAAGAAAATGTGATATAAATGATAGATAGATAGATAGATAGATAGATACACACACAATGGAATATTATTCACCTGCCATTTGCAACAACATGGCTCTACCCAGAGAACATTATGTTAAATGAAGTAAGCCAAACACAAAAAGACAAATACTGTGTTATTGCACTTGTATGTGGAGTGTAAAAAAATCGATCTCATGGAAATACAGTTTAATGATGATTACCAGAGGATGTGGGGAAATGCTGGCTAATCAGTACAAATTTAGTTCTAAGATGAATAATCATTATGTATTTAATTTATAGCATGGATATTGTAGTTAACAATGTAATATTGTATATTTGGAATTTTCTGAAAGAGTAGATCTTAATTATTCTTATCATACACAAATGGTAACTATGAAATGATAGGCTAATTAACTTGATTGTGGTAATTAGTTTATGATATATTAAATCAGAACGTTGTACAACTTAAAAATTTTGTTGTACAACATGAATATATAAAATCTGTATTTGTCCATCATATGTCAAGGAAGCTTAGGGGAACCTTTTTTTTTTTAATACATTGTCTTCATTACTACTGCTTTATGATAATTATTGGAATCAGTAGTGTCACTCTTCAGGCTTTGTCTTTTAAATTTTTTAAAAATTTTTATTTAAATTTTTGTGGTTGTCACTACACCCACAGCATATGCCAGTTCCCAAGATGGGGACTGGATCTGAGCAGCAGTTGTGACCTATGCTGCAGCTGTGGCAATACTGGATTCTATATAACCCACTGCATCTGGCTGGGGATTGCATCTTGCTACATTTGGATTCTCAAGCCACTGTACCACAGTGGCAACTCCCACACTTCGCTTTTTTCAAAATCACTTTAGCTATTCTTAGTAATTTACATTTTCATAAAACTTTAGATTCACTTCTCAAAATTAAAAAAATATATTTCAGTATTTTTTTGTTTGCAGTAAATGTATAGATCAACTTGAGGGAACTGATATCCTGAGTATTGAGTTTTCTAATGAACATGATGTGTCCCTCTATTTGGTTTTTCTTTAACCTTTCAGCAGTTTTCTGTAGATTTAAGTTTACAGATCTTGCAGATGTTTTATTTAATTTATTCATCTATACCATTTTTGATGCTCTTGTAAATACAATGATTTTTACTTCATTTGCTACCAGTGTATAAAAACTGATTTTTTACATTAACTTTATAGCCACTGACTTGGCTAAATTTACTAAAGATCAAAGTTGTTTTGCACATTCCTCAGAATTTTCTGTGTAAATAATCATGTCAGTTATTTATGACTTTTTCTTTTTCTTGATTATAATGGTTAGAATTTTTAATAAATTAATAAGCAGAAATTGCAAGAATAGACATCCTTGACTTGTTTCTGATCTCAGGAGAAAAATCTTTAACATTTTATTAAATCTGATTTCAGCAGTAAAGATACTCTTTTTTAGATGCTATTTATCAGATTGAAGATGCTTTCTTCTGTTTATAGTATGCTGAAAGTTTTCTTCATATGTTAAATTCTGTCAAATGTTTCTTCTACAACTTTTGAAAAGATCATGTGGATATTATCCTTTATTTTATATATGATGAACTACAGTGATTCATTTTTACATATTAAATCAATCCCACATTCCTGAGAAAATTTTCCATAAATGTGTTAATAATTTATTAAGAATATTTATAAATGTGGTCATGTGCACTGTAAGTTTGTGTTTGTGAGTGTTGTTTGTTGCTGTATCTTTATTTTTGTTAACTGGATAGTGTCAAAATCACAGAAAAGGTTAAGAAATGTTCTCTATGCAAGAGTTTGTGTATAACTGATTTTATTTCTTTCTTAAATATTTGGCAGAATTTACTCAGGAAGCCATCTGAATTTGTAATTTTTTTAAAAAGTTTTAAATATTAAAAAGTTCAACTTAATGTAATTCATATAAGTCTGTCTAGCCTATTTTTTCTTGAATGAACTTTCATAGGTCTTATTTTTAAAGGATATTTTTTTCATTACATCAAAAATATATTTTTTGGCAGAAGGTTTTTTGTAATATAACCTTATTTTTATTTTAATATATGAAGGATCTTTCCTTTCTGATACTGGTGATTTGTAGCCTCTTCTATTTTTTGTTGACTTTTTTGATGTTAATTTTTTTTTCAGTAAACAAGCTTTGACATAAATTATTTTCTCTATTGAATGCATCTTTTCTATTTTGTTAATTTCATTTTAAGCATTAATATATACTTTCTTCTATTTACTTTGGGTTTATATTGATCTCTTTTCTATACACTTTAGATGAAATTCAGAGCTAGAAATTACACCGAAGTTCCCTCAGGCTCAGTCTACTTTTTAAATCTTTTTTTTTTGTCTCGTCTCGTTTTTTTTTTTGACTAATGAATCTATTGGGAGGTCTTTGTTTCTTTTTTCTACTGTTAAGCTCATCTGGTAATTTCCTTTCAGATGTATATCGCAATTCTAACATTTCCTCCTATTTCTTTTTATGTTTATCTTTGTTAAGATTTTCTATCTTCATTCATTATAAGGGCATGTTCATTTTCCTTACAAAATGTGATAGCTGCTTACCATCTTCATCTGAAAATTCTAACCTTTGAGGCATCTGATTGTCATCTGTTGATGATCTTTTATCTTAGAATTGAGTCACATTCTTGACTTTAGTATATCTAGTCATGATGGATTGAAACCTTGACATTGTGAATGCTATGCCAAACAGACTTTGGATTCTGTTCTGTTTTTTGATTTTTGTTTTTTTCCCAAAGACTGTGTGTGTGTGTGTGTGTGTGTGTGTGTGTTAATTAACTAATTAATTAATTTTACTAGGCAATTTCATTTTATGGCCGCGGGTTTATGGCCGCACCCGCGGCATGTGGAGGTTCCCAGGCTAGGGGTCTAATCGGAGCTGTGGCCACTGGCCTGCGCCGCAGCCACAGCAACGCAGGATCCGAGCTGCGTCTGCAACCTACACCACAGCTCAGGGCAACGCCGGATCGTTAACCCACTGAGCAAGGGCAGGGATCAAACCCGCAACCTCATGGTTCCTAGTCGGATTCGTTAACCACTGTGCCACAACGGGAACTCCAATTTACTTGTTAAGACCCAACTTGCAGACTGTCACCCTTGCAGTGCATAGTGACTCACATTTTACTTGTTTGGTAATTCTTAGTTGTAAATTGTTTTAATTCTGCCTATCACACCCCACCCCTCACTCTTCATATCAATGATTCAGTGATTAACCAGGAATGTGAGCTGAGTTTGTGTATGAATTAATGTTTCTCTTCCCCAGCTCACTCCTTTTTGCCTCTTACTCTTTGCTACCCCAGAGCTTCTTCTAGATCTTCTAAAAAGAAATAATTTCAGCCTATTCCACTGAAAATTCATCCAGCCTAAGGGTAAAGCACCAATAAAATGGGGGTCACTTTTGCCAAGTTTGAGCTTCTTTGTTAGAAAATACTTGTTTTGTTCAGCTTCCAAAGCCCTCAGCTAGTTGCTTTTTGTGTTTTATCCAGAATTTATAGCTCTTATTTACATGAGAAAAGGTTATTAGGAACTTACTTCTCCATCTCAAAAGTAACAACTCCATGTTTAATAATGTTTAATATCTAAAAGCATAATGAAATAAATTTTCCTTCAAATAAAAGATATCAATTTTAATACATTTTGTCAGCTTCATTATCATGTATTTTGAAAATGAACAATAACAATGGTGCTTTTCTGAAATTTTTATTTACATAACAATCCTATTAATGTATTGGTTGATTTCAATATATGTTTTGAAATGCCCTGGACTAAATTGTTTAGGTAATCTATTCTTGCACATCATTGGGGAAATGATTTCTGGTTGATTGCCTCGAAAGCATGGTTCATTCACATTTAATTAGCATAAGAGGAGGCCACTTATAACATTAATCACAAAGCTGAATTTATAATTTGTAAAGGATGGCAACTTTGAAGTTGACATTTCTTTTATATCAATGAGATTGCAGCTGCAGATGAAGTGCAAATGGCATATTATGCAAAGTAAAAGTTTAATTTTGAGGGAAAACTTCATTTGAATATTTCTGTTTCATTAATAATCTATAAACAGATACCATCTAATTTAAATTTACACAAAAGCATAACTGCTATTGAAAAATTGCTACAGTTTAACACACAGCAATCTGAGTCTCTTTCTCCCATCATCTTTTTGTGTATAGGAAAAAGTAGTAGTCATTTGAATGTTATCTGGCCTATTTAGAATTAATGCCCAGTGAATAGAAAGATAATGAAACTTCATTTTAAGCCATTCTGTTTCATACTCATTCACAGATTTATCTTGTAATATGTTTTTGTGTGTGTGTGTGTTTATGAGACTAGAATATTGGCCCAATTACCTCTTCTTAAAAGACTGAGCTAATATTCATAGAAGACCCTCCTAATATACTAACTAGAATTGAACATAGAACCTAATTCAAGGAAAGTGAGTTTCAAGTAAAATATGATATGTTTTATTTTTATCATTATCTGGACTTCAAAGTGGTATTAACTTATTGTAAGATTTTATTAGTTTTTATTTTTGTTTTGTTTTATCAGCCTTGCTCTTGTAACAGCATCAATATAAACCAATAGAAACTAGAAACATCAACTATCCAAGTATAAATTGATGACTAAAGGCAACATCTTTTTCACATTAAATATTGTCAGGTTCAGGATTTCAACTCCCTGAAATCTGTACTGCAGATAAATAACTTAAGTGTATTCCTATTAAAATTAAAAACTGATTACATGCTGACCACAAGCATGTTGACCCTATTAAAATATATATATATATATATTTCAATTATATATATATTATATACATATATACACACACACACACACATACACATGTACATACACACACCATTTGGCAGAATTTCTGTCTCATTAAATATGCATCTATAGAGGCAAAAGAAAGAATTATTACCTGGTTCAATGAGCATTAGATAGGGAGATAGGAAACCTTATTCTTTGTTAGTTAAACAACACTAATTATATAACTTTGAAACCAGGTTTCCTTAAAACTGAGTTCCCTTGCAGAATTTATGATTAATCTCTATACCCAAAATTTTATTCCCTTTCTTGTCTTACCCCTGCTCTGCCAGGATGGAGGAGTATCCAAAAAAAGGGGGAGAAGAAACTAAGTAGGACCCTGTGGGCCCTCCAAGGTACAAAAACCCCTATGTGTCACCTATTTCTTGTGTGTAGAAAAAAGCTTGTCTCCTAGACTTTCCTAGGGTTCCAAAGAGAAGGTTTAAGCAGTTAATATTTTGAACTAAAGAATAACTGGACTCCTAGTTCCTTCTGAAGATTGTAGATAACATTCTGATACATATCTTTGAGCTGTTCTGTGGAAACTAAGACCCTCCCACTCTGTGGAGGATGCTGACTACATGCTGACCACAAGCATGTTGACTCAGACTAGTTGGAACCAGAAAACTGATGACTGAGATTCCCAAAACATCACCCTGTTAGTTCACCACCACCAAAGCTGAAGACAGTCCATGAGCCGAACAGGCATTCTATGACCCTCTCTCCTAACACTGTCTTCAAAAGCTCTTGCCTCAAAGCCCTCAAGGAATTTGGGACTTTTGAGCATGTGCTGTCCATTCTCCTTGCCTAGTGCCCTGCAAATAAACACTGTACTTTACCACAACCCAGTGTCAGCACATTGGCCTTGGTGCAAGTTGGGCAAGCAGACCCAAGTGCAGTGTGGTTACTGACTTTAGGCAAATCATTTGACTTCCCAAGGTCACTGTTTCTTCAACTGAAAAATTGGATATATTTTGTATTAAATCATCTTTTAGTTTTGTTTTCCCCTAAAATAGCATTCCTATGAATAATACCCCTGAATATAAGCAGGAATTTAATAGTCTTTAGGTCAAAGTCTGTTTTTTCAAAAGGATAGAAGGGTCAAAGCTTTTTATAATTATTCATTTGTATATATTTTGAGGACTGAAAGGTCTGCTAGACATAGTTCTGTCTGAAGCAGCTGGCTATTGTTTTGGAATGACAGGGTTATACATAAGAAACATAATTAATATTTCAAAAAGTGCTACAAGAATGTAGCACTTTCCAAAGTCGATGTGTGTTTTTAACACAGAATCTTATAAAGACCTTATAATCAGATTTACTTCACATTAAAAAGTTCATCTCAACCCTTTATCTTCTGGTTATCTTTACATCTGCATCTAGTGAAAGAGATTATCTCATTCATTATCAAAAAGAATCTCTTCAAAAATACCTTCTTAGCTTTGCTCTTTGCCCTTTTCAGCCATTCAAGTTTTACCTTTATATTTTTCTTTCTATTTTTTCATGTTTAGTTGCTGATATTCAGAGACTGAAATGTTTATGAAAGGAAAGGAGAGTCTTCTTGCAAGGAACTGTTTTTCTTGAGAAAAAAAAATGCGTGCATTTGCAAGGTGAAGGCTTTTTGAAGGGTCGCTCATTAAGCACTCAGTGTCCACACATATCATGTAACAATGGCTGAGAGAAAGTCAGAGCTTTGCAAATTGCTTTAATTGTGTCTGCCAGGGATTCATTCAGTGATTTGAAAAAAGCCACTTAGTCACTGGTTATTTTAAACAGTAAATGCAATGAACACAGATATACATAAATTGGTATATATTCTCTTATTTCTTCAGAGTAATTTCTATGAAGTATAATTAGTATTAATAAGCTTAAAAGTAAGTAATTTCAGAGAAATCATTATTATTGAGGTTTCTTTTTCGTGGAATGTTTGAGTCATACTTGCTCTCATTCTTATCAGCATTCTAGAGATTATCACTTAAGAAACTTAAAAATCCACGTATAAATTTCTCCATATTGTAACTGAATATATTCTATTGGAAAATAAAAGGGTAAATTCACATCAAAATCTCCTGGGTCAAAATACAGCCTCTCGTTTGTTCTCTTATACTTTGGTTGCTGACAAGGGTACCATATGGTCTGTGAATTGTGATTGGACAAGGCACAAAAAAAGATTCCAGTCTCAACTTTGGAGACTGGCAGTGACCAGGGAAACAGTGCAGATCTGTTTTCTCAGCTTTCAATGCTCTCCCCAGTGTCTAATGAAACAGGTAAATCAGGGTGTGGGCTCATGCTCCTATGCAACATTCAGGCATAACAAAGCTTGCCTGGAAGAACTTGGCCTCCCTTCAGCTATGTTTTCCTTTGGTTTCCATGTCAGTTGAGCAGAGAAAAAAACAAAAAAAAGGAAAATGCATCAGTCCTGCTATGTGCAACTCTAGTGTATTTTTAAAGCTGTACTTTGTCCAAAATAAACCTTAACCATTTCAGAGCAGTGATATTTCTTCATCAGAATTTGAATCTATGGGAGTTCCCATCGTGGCTCAGTGGTTAATGAATCCAACTAGGAACCATGAGGTTGCGGGTTCTATCCCTGACCTTGCACAGTGGGTTAAGGATCCGTCGTTTCCGTGAGCTGTGGTGTAGGTGGCAGATGCGGCTCGGATCCCGCGTTGCTGTGGCTGTGGCGAAGGTCGGCAGTTACAGCTCCTGTTAGACCCCTAGCCTGGGAACCTCCATATTCCGTGGGTGCGGCCCTAGATTAGGTAAAAAGGACAAAAAAAAAAAAAGAATTTGAATCTATGAATGAATTTTATCCAAAGGATGCAATGAACACAGTTGATTTTTTTCTGAAAGATGAAAGATTTGTGAAGTGTGTTTTTTTTTTTTTAAATCAGGAGGCACATATTAAAAAAATTTCCTTGCAGGCTATGTCTGGTGCAAAGCTATCTATGCAAACACCTAGGAGTTTACTTTTTAAGAAAGACATAATGTGTATTAGCAACCGAATGCTGAATAAGAATATGAATCTATAAAGACTTAGTTGATAAAAGCAAAGAGGAAAATTAATCTTTTGCTGGAGGATGATTGAGAAAATACCAAAAAATGGACAAGCTGCAATTTGAATAAACCTCCTTCAGACTATTTTGTTTGAGAATAGTTGCTTTAGAAAGAGTGCAGTCTTTCATGATATACAAATGCCCTTTTGAACAAATGGATATTGTGTAACAAGACTGCTGACTGCTTCTTTTTGTAAAATGGGGTGATGACAGCTGATTCTCAAGATTGTACTCCTGAGAGTGTAACCTGGGGCCATGTTTTCAGAATGTGTCAACTTTCTAGTCTTCCCTATGTATCCATCACTCAGAAAGGTTAGTCCCCTGGTATTGGTCTTGAAACAATATATCTTATTTAAGAAACTTTCCAACTTCTGATTTAAAAATCTAGCTAAGTGTAATCCTCCTACTTGTTATTTCTTCTCTGACCCCAGAGGAACTTTCCCAACCTGGGTACTCACCCACTCATTGAGACATAACAGCCCTCTTTGAGCCTGAACTGCTCACCCACAGTTGTTCTGTTCTGTCAAGGTAATTGCTATGCTGATTCACAATCATTGTCTCTTCCCCTTAAGGAAATACCACTCAGATTGGCCCTCCCTCCTTCATCGTAAGCACGGGCACCTAAATCCAAGCCTTTGTCTTTTCATGATGCTACAACTGCAAGTCTCTTAATTATTATCTCACCTCTTCCAGTGTGCCAGTTTCAATATTATTGCCCATTATATTTTTTCCATCGGTCATTTAATTTTTGAAAACATTATATAACCAACTCTTTCATACTACGTTGTCAAACCTCCACTATGAGACTGTTAAGGTCATTTGTATTTGAAAGTCTCCAACTTCATCTTTCATTCTTACCACAAAAAAAAAATCTGGAAATATTAATTGCCCAGTGAATTATGCTATGTTTTATTAAATTTTATTCTAATTTTTAAAACACCTGTAATTTATCAAATGACTTCATGACCCACTGCTCACTTTTTTATGACTTCTTGCTTAAAGATGAATTTTATAGTTTTCCATGGTTTTACAATAGAGTTTGAGGATGAGTACACTGTGATGTTATAAGAAAATTAAGAATCAATATTCACCAGCTTTATAGTACTAGGTCACGGGTATACTTATGGAAAATAAAAGAATTTGGAGATTGTCTTCTTAGGCATATCATAATTGATACTCCTTTATTGGGTGTAGTCTGTGTCTGAGACCACATATTTTAGATCACTTAACGTTGATAAGAAACATACTAGTTATGTTGTTTATCCAGGTTTAAAGTTGAGAAGACTAGGAGTTAGACTATATATCATAATTTTTCTAAGATTACATAATTTGTGAATGGGGGTCAAAAATTTAAACTTTTCTATCACCTCATGCTATCTCCCTGCATATTGAAGATAAACATTTTAAATAGTGTCATTGCTTCTCTAGTAAACTCAATTTCTATTTCTTAATCTATCCAAATTCTTCATTAACTGCAACACCTAGAATCTAAGACATTCTACTTTTGTCTCAATATAACATTTAATTGTATAGCATATATTTCAGTATTTATAAACTTACCAAGGCAAGGAAAATAGCATCTATTAGCAACCGAGTGACTTTTGTGGAAATTCTTTTGTGATGTTTCCAAACCAGAAAGGGTCAGTTCTTTTTTGTATTTAATATTTTGTAATCAGAGAGAAAAAAACAAAGATAGAGGGAGAGATAGATGGGGAAGATCAAGAGGAAGAAAGGAGGTGGGAGAAAGAGAAAAGAATGCAGTGAGGAAAAAAAGAAGAAAAAATGTTTCAATGTCAGCACATAGGTAAAATCTTGGACTCTCCAATATTAACATTATTCCACTCTCTGGTAGCCAATGGTAACTAACAATTTGTGCAGGGTATCTGTGAAGGTAAACAGACCAACCGATAAACAACAAAGCTGCACATAGCGTTCTCTCTCACATGCTCCATACTCTCAAAGTCCCATTTTTTATTTATTTCCTAATATCTTCAAAGAAATTAAAGATGACATACATGTAATTGAAAATTATGGGAAAATATATGTATGGGGAGATACATATATGTAATTAAAAACTGTGAAAAATTTGTATTTATCATTTTCTAAATACATTTCTTGCCAAGAATCTTTATAAATGTTATAGAATTTATAACAGATGTTTGACTCTCATTTTGTGACTGTCTTTCTCTTAATTTTTATTTGTAGAAAATAGGTTGTATATTGGTTGATTTGACATTTATTTAACCCATGATTTCTAGAAGATTCTTCACCTATTTTGGTAATTAAGTGTGACTCAGAAGTCCTACAAAATCCAGTGATTTAATTGAACCAAGCACTAATTTAATAATCTTCCAAACAGAATTGATTGAGCTTTTTGCTTGAACCAAGATCTTCAAATTCCATTTTTTTGGGGTTCCTTTTGCATGTTTTTTGTTTGTTTGTTTGTTTTTTAGGTAAATATTCTCTCAAGTCTACATGATTTCTTATCTTTTCTTGTATTCTGATTCTGCTCATGCTGAACAGAAATGAATTTTTCTCTCAAATTAAAGTGATGTACTTGTCATTTCCCTTAGTTTACATTTTCCTCAGTAAAAGGTAAACTGCAGATGAAAGAAATGGAAGGATGAAGAGGGAGAGAAAGCCATCAGGGGAGCAAATCGTGACATAGTGCAACCAAAAATATTCCCATCTTGTGATCCAAGGAATCACAATTTACTCAAATAAATCATTTCAAAGACAGAAACATTTGCCTTGACTTTTTTTTAAATAACAACGAATTTTATTTCAATTATAGGTGTACAAAAATCATCACAAGTCAATTTGATAGATTTTGTGTCCCAAACCCTGAGTGCATCCCCCCACCCCCAGATTGTCTCATTTGGAAACCAAAGGTTTTCCAAAGTCTGTGAGTCATTTTCTGTTCTGCAAAGAGGTTCATTGTGTCTTTTTAGTTTCTACATGTAAGCGGTAGCATTGAGTGTTGCTGTCTAATTGTCTGACTGGTTTCATTTCGCATGATAATTTCAAGGTCCATCCATGTTGCTATAAATGCTGGTAATCCGTTCCTTTTAATGGCTGAGTAATATTCCATTGTGTGTATGTACTGTATCCTCCCTATCCACTCCTCTGTCGATGGGCATTTAGGTTGTTTCCATGACCTGGCTATTGCATAGAGTGCTGCAATGGACACTGGAGTACATGTGTGTTTTGGAGTCATGGTTTCTTCTGGATAGATGTCCAGGAGTGGTATTGCTGGATCAAATGGTAATTCTATTTTGAGTTTTCTGAGGAATCTCCATACTGTTTTCCACAGTGGCTGCACCAATTCGCATTCCCACCAACAGTGTAATAGGGTTCCTTTTTCTCCACACCCCCTCCAGCACTTATTGTTTGTAGACTTTTTGATGATGGCCATTCTGGCTGGTGTAAGTTGATATCTCACAGTGGTTTTGATTTGCATTTCTCTAATGAGGAGTGATGTTGAACATTTTTTCATGTGTTTCTTTGCCATCTGCATGTCTTCTTTGGAGAATTGTCTGCCTAGATCCTCTGCCCATTTTTTGATGGGGTTGTTTGTTTCTTTGGTGTTGAGCTGTAGGAGGTGTTTGTAAATTTTGGAGACTAATCCCTTGTCAGTTGACTCATTTGCAAGTATTTTCTCCCATTCTGTGAGTTGTCTTTTCCTTTTGTTTAAGATTTCCTCTGCTGTGCAGAAACTTTGAAGTTTAATTAAGTCCCATTTGTTTATTTCTCTTTTTATTGTCCTTACTCTGACAGATGGATCTGAGAAGATGTTGCTATCATTTATGTCAGAGAGTGTTTGGCCTATGTTTTCCTCTAAGAGTTTTCTAGTATCTGGTCTTATATCTAGGTCTTTAATCCATTTGAGTTTATTTTTGTGCATGGTGTTAGGAAGTGTTCTAGTTTCATTTTTTTACATGTAGCTGTCCAGTTTTCCCAGCACCACTTATTGAAGAGGCTGTCTTTTCTCCAATGTATATTCTTGCCTCTTTTTTCATAGATTAGTTGACTATAGGTGCATGGATTTCTATCTTGTTCCACTGGTCTATATTTCTGTCTTTGTTCCAGTACCTTACGGTTTTGATGACTATAGCTTGGTAGTATAGTCTGAGTCAGGAAGCCTGATTCCTCCAGCCCCATTTTCTTTTTCAGGATGTCTTTGGCTATTCTGTTTTTTTTGTGTTTCCAAACACATTAAAATATTTTGTTCTAGTTCTGTGAAAAAGGTCCTTGGTAATTTGATAGGGATTTCATTGAATGTGTAGATTGCCTTGGGTAGTATAGTCATTTTGATAATATTGACTCTTCCAGTCCAAGAGCATGGTATGTCTTTCCATCTGTTCATGTCATCCTTGATTTCTTTCATCAGCACCTTATAATTTTCAGAGTACAGGTCTTTTGTCTCTTTAGGTAGGTTTATTCCTAAGTATTTGATTCTTTTTGATGCGGTAGTAAATAGGATTTCTTCCCTAATTTCTCTTTCTGATCTTTCATTGTTAGTATATAGAAATGCAGTTGATTTCTATGTATTAATTTTGTATCCTGCCACTTTGCCAAATTCATTGATGAGCTCTAACAGTTTTCTGGTAGAGTCTTTAAGATTTTCTAGGTATTGTATCATGTTATCTGCAAATAGTGATAGTTTTTCTTCTTCCTTTCCAATTTGGATTCCTTTTATTTATTTTTCTTCTCTGATTGCTGTAGCTAGGACTTCCAGAACTATTTTGAATAGAAGTGGTGAGAGTGGACATCCCTGTCTTGTTCCTGATCTCAGTGGGAATTCCTTCAGCTTCTCACCATTGAGAATGATGTGAGCTCTGGGTTTGTCATAGATGGCCTTTATTATGTTGAGGTAGGTTCCCCCATGCCCACTTTCTGAAGCATTTTTATCAGAAATGGGTGTTGGATTTTGTCAAAGGCTTTTTCTGCATCTATGGAGAAGATCATATGCTTTTTATTCTTCAGTTTGTTAATGTGGTGTATCACACTGATTGATTTGTGGATACTGAAGAATCCTTGATTCCCTTGGATAAATTCCACTTGATTGTGGTATACAATCCTTTTAATGTATTGTTGGATTTGGTTGGCTAATATTTTGTTGAGAATTTTTGCATCTATGTTCATCAGTGAGATTGGCCTGTACTTTTCTCTTTTTGTGATATCTTTGTTTGGTTTTCGTATCAGGGTGATGGTTGCCTCATAGAATGAGTTTGGGAGTGTCCCTTCCTCTGCAATTTTTTGGAAGAGTTTCAGAAGGATAGGCATTAGCTCTTATCTAAATGTTTGATAGAATTCGCCAGTGGAACCATCTGGTCCTGGATTTTGTTGGTTGGAAGTTTTTTAATCTCAGTTTCAATTTCAGAGCTTGTGATTGGTCTATTCATAATTTCTATTTCATCTTGATTTAGTCTTGGAAGATTGTATTTTTCTAAGAATTTGTCCATTTCTTCTAGGTTTTCCATTTTATTGCCATATAGTTGCATATAGTAGTCTCTTATGATCCTTTGTATTTCTGTGATGTCTGTTGTCACTTCTCCTTTTTCATTTCTAATTTTATTGATTTGTGTCCTCTCTCTTTTTTTCTTGATAAGTCTGGCTAAGGGTTTATCAATTCTGTTGATCTTTTCAAAGTACCAGCTTTTAGTTTCATTGATCTTTTCTATGGTTTTCTTTGTTTCTATTTCGTTGATTTCTGCTCTGATCTTAATGATTTCTTTTCCTCTACTAACTTTAGGTCTTGTCAGTTCTTCCCTCTCTAGCTGCTTTAGATGTACAGTTAGGTTGTTTATTTGAGCTTTTTCTTGTTTCCTGAGGTAGGCTTGTATTGCTATAAACTTTCCTCTTAGAACTGCTTTTGCTGCATCCCAGAGGTTTTGGATTGTCGTGTCTTTGTTGTCATTTGCTTCTAAGTATTTTTTAATTTCCTCCTAGATTTCTTCAGTGATCCATTGGTTGTTTAGTAGTGTGTTGTTTAGTCTCCACGTATTTGTATTTTTTGCCATTTTTTTCTTGTTGTTGATTTCCAGTCATATAGCATTGTGGTCAGAGAAGATGCTTGATATGATTTCAATTTTCTTAAAGTTAGCAAGGCTTGATTTGTAGCCCAGGATATGATCAATCTTAGAGAATGTTCCATGCACACTTGAGAAGAATGTATATTCTGTTGCTTTTGGATGGAATGCCCTGTAAATACCTATTAAGTCCATCTGATCTAATGCTTCATTCAGGGCTTGTGTTTCCTTATTGAGTTGCCTTATATATTGTGGTGATCCTATGTTGGGTGCATAGATATTTAAAATTGTTATATCTTCTTCTTGGATTGATCCTTTGATCATTATGTAGTGCCCTTCCTTGTCTCTTAAAATGTTCTTCATCTTAAAGTCTATTTTGTCTGATAGGAGTATTGCTGCTCCGGCTTTCTTTTGATTCCCATTTGCATGGAATATTTTCTTCCATCTTCTCACTTTCAATTTGTATGTATCTCTGGAAGTGAAGTGGGTCTCTTGAAGACAGCATATATATGGGTCTTGTTTTTATATCCATTCAGCTAGTCTATGTCATTTGGTTGGGGCATTCAGTCCATTAACATTTAAGGTAATTATTGATATATATATTCTTATTGCCATTGTATTAGCTGTTTGGGGCTTTTGTTTCTCTCTTTTCTTCCCTTATTCTCTTGTTGTCTCCTCTCACATGATGGCTATCTTTAATGTTGTATTTGAGTTCATTTTTCTTATTTGTGCATCAATTGTAGATTTGTGGTTTGCAGTTACCCTGAAGTTTTGATATAGGAGTCTATATATAATGAGATTGTTTTAAGTTGTTGGTTTCTTAATTGCACATGTGTCTCCAGTGACCTGCATTTGTGCTCTCATTGTTTCTGATTTTGGTAGCATAATTGTGCATGGATGATTTAGTATCTTTATTATATATATGCCTTTCCTGGTGAGCCTTGTCATTTGTGGTGTTTTTGTTTCTGTTTGTGGCCTTTTCTTTTCTGCCTAGAGACGTTCCTTTAGGATTTGTTGTAAAGGTGGTTTAGTGTGGCAGAAATCTCTCAGCTTTTGCTTATCTGTAAAGGTTTTGATCTCTCCTTCAAATCTGAATGAGAGCCTTCCAGGGTAAAGTAATCTTGGTTGGAAGTTTTTCCCTTTCATCACATTTAGTATATCATGCCACTACCTTTTGGCCTGCAGAGTTTCAGCTGAAACATCTCCTGATAACCTTATCAGGGTTGCCTTGTATGTCATTTGTTTCTTTTCCCTAGCTGCTTTCAAAATTTTCTCTTTGTCTTTAATTTTGGTCATTTTGATTAATATGTGTCTCGGGGTGTTCCTCCTTGCGTTATTTTATATGGTACTCATTGCGCTTCATGGATTTGAGTGAGTGGTTCCTTTCCCATATTAGGGAAGTTTTCGGCTATTATCTCTTTGAGTATTTTTTCTGTCCCCTTCTCTCTCTCTTCTCCCTCTGGCACCCCTATAATATGGATGTTGGTGTGTCTAACATTATCCCAGAGTTCTCTGAAACTGCTCATTTCCTTTCAATCATTTATCTCTTTTCCCTTCTGCATTATTGATTTCCACTAATCTGTCCTCCACCTCACTGATTCGTTCTTCTGCCTCTAATGAATTTTTTATTTCAGTTATTGTATTTTGGCTGTATTCTACTGTTGGCTGCCTCTAATGAATTTTTTATTTCAGTTATTGTATTTTGCATCTCTTCTTGTTTAATTTTTACAGCTTGTATTTCTTTGCTCAATGTTTCCTATAAATTATCAATCTTTGCCTCCAGTATATTTCCAAAGCCTTCCATCATCTTCATCATCAACAGTCTAAAGTCTCTTTCTGGGAGGCTGATAATCTCCTTATCACTGAGCTGTTTTTCTGGGCTTTTCTCTTTCTCCCTTATCTGAGTTAGAGTTTTCTGTCTTTTCATTTTTATAGGTTTTTGGTGTGGTGACCTTTTTGGAGACAACAGAGTTGTAGCCTGTCTTAGTTCAGGTGTTTGCCTCCCCTGTGGCTAAAGTTGGTATGGAGGGGGCTTGCTGTAGGCTTCCTGATGGGAGGGATTGATGCCTACCCACTGGTAGGTGGCATTGATTCCTGTCCCTCTGATGGATGGGGCTTTGTCTCTGGATGAGATTAGAGGCTGGCTGTGTGCCTGAGGGGTCTTTAGGCAGCCTGTTTACTGATGGGTGGGGCTGGGATCCCACCTGGATTATTGTTTGGCCTGGGGCTTCTCAGTGCTGATGGGAGGGACCAGATTTTCCCAGAAATGGCCCCCTCCAGAGAAATGCAGTCTGCTGAATGTTCCCAAGAGTTTCACCTCCAATGCCCTTCCCCCACAACAAGCCACAGTCACCCATGTTTTCCCAGGAGATCATGCTAGAATTGCTGTCAGGTTCCACCCAGATTCCTATGGAGACTTTGCTTTGCCCTGGGACCCAGTGCACATGAAAGTCTGTGTGTGCCTTTCAAGAATGGGGTCTCTGTTTCCCCCAGTCCTGTGGAGCTCTTGCACATAAGCCCTGCTGGCCTACAATGCCAGATGCTCTGGGGTCTCTTTCTCCCTGTGCCAGATCCCCAGGCATGGGGATTTGATGTGGGGCTCAGAACTCTCAGTCCTGTAGCTGAGTCTTTGTGATATAGTTACGTTCCAGTCTGTGGGGCTTCCCATCCAGGAGGTATGGGCTTGCTTCTATCACGGAATCGCCCCTCCTACCTCTTGATGTGGTCTCCTCTTTATCTTCTGGAGTAGAATATCTTTTTTGGAAGTTCACAGTCCATTTGGTTGAAGGCTGCTTGGCATTTGGTTGTAGTTTTGTTGTTTTTGGGAGAGAAGTTGAGCTCCAGTCCTTCTATTCTGCCATCTTAATCCAATCTAGACATTTATTTCTCAATATGCACTTTTACACATTTTTAACAATTTTGATATCTGCAAAGAAAATAATGTAATTAAGAGTAGTTTTTATTAATATCTCAAGCATTAATTTAGCTAAAATAGAGGTTCAAAATGACACCATGAGTCTTGAAGAAAAAAACAAGCTAAACCACTACTTAAAATATAAGTAAGTCAAATGAGTTCTTATCTTTCCTTATCTACTTCAACTTGTATAACTTGTCACTGTGTTCTGATTAATTTCTTTGAATTGTTTCTCTTCCTTCCCTCTTGAGAGTTGAATTGCTAGATCTTGCAGCAGTTCACAGCTACTTGCAAACACTTCGGTGAAGGACTCTCAGCCTAATAGCGGAGAATGTTTGAGTTCAAATGAGTCTAAGATTTCTTAAGGAAAATAGTCAAGCAGTGAGGGAATAAGTTTCATCTCTCTGCTTTGGACTCAATCTTTCTCCAAAGATTTCACCAAAGTTGAAGTTAAAAACACAGGATGTGAATGCCAGTGTTGATTTCCTAGGCTGGTTCTCGAGGAGGTTTCTGTTGGTAAGAGAAACCTGGTAAGAGTCTAATATGAGTGTTCCTGCAATAAAAATAGGAGCTGTGTACCAATTCTTTTGGTTCATAAAAATCTGTGACCTTTACTACTTTGGGAGATAAATGATGAAAAGCATGTTAGGCAAAAAGAAGAGAATGAATGAAAGTTTTTAATTTTCCTCTTCTGCTTCAGTTACAACTGCTCAAATGTAGTGCAACCCTTGACAATCACAGGTTGGGATGGCTGTTAGGTAGTCCTTAACTCCTCTGCCTAAAAGTGGGAAAGAAAGGAGTTCTTAGATGGAAAACCAAAGATTTGCAAAACTAAAGCCTAAAGTTGAATACTGAAATTATGTTAGCACAGAAGAATGTTCATGGTTTTGCTTGCCCTGATCTCTTCTACCATCTTGAACGCTAATGTGGAGAAGCTATACTTTTCATCTCTGTAGATCACATAAGTGTGATAGACTTTGTCAATGTATTTGGGGAAAAACATTCAAATATATTTCAATAATATAAGAAATTAGATGTTTCCTCACAAGAGGACATTTAAATAGATCTAAAAACTCACAACATTTAGTAAAAACAAACAAATGAAAGCAAACATACTTTCACAAATATACAAGGAGAGATGCTTTTTAACAACTGTTGATGTGAAAAAAATATACATGAGTTTTAATTGATTATCCTTAGCAGAACATGATCCAAAAGCATGATGTGGCTGTTAAAATCATTCTCAAATCATTTTCAGTAGCATGTTTAGAAGCAAGGTGTAAAAATAAAAGCAGATAGTCCTTCCACTGCTTTCTCCCTTCTTTACACCTTATGTTCTTTAGCATTTATTATAACCTAATGTTAACAAATCATTACTTTACTTGTTTAATGTGTATATGTATGTGGAAGTTCCCAGGCCAGGGTCCAAAACCATGGCTCCTCAGTGACCTGAGCCACTGAAGTCAGATCCTTAATCCACTGTGCATTAGCAGTAACTCATACTTGTTTAGTATATATATTTTCATACTGGATTGTTAGCTCCACATCACACCTGTTTCATTAACTAATACATGTTTAACCTCTACCTAGTATAGCACATGGCCTAAGCTGTATGTTCAAAGAGTCTGATATATGGTATGTGAGTACACTTAATGAATATAATTTAGAAAACCTTGGACCTAGGTGGATAAATCATATATTGCAACCCTGGAAACAAGCTCTGACTAAATATTTAGAAATCAGAGAGAGATTAATTTAAATTCTATTTTATTTTTACTATTCTAAAGTTAGCATATTACAAAATGGAGTAGTCTAGACTTCTAATTAAATACAGTAGGATAAAAAGACATTTGGGAATTCCCATTGTGGCTTAGTGATTAATGAACCCTACCAGTATCCATGAGGATGGAGGTTTAATCCCTGGCCTCTATCAGTGTCTTAAGGATCCAGCATTGCCCTGAGCTGATGTGCCCTGTCACAAATGCAGCTTGAATCCCACGTCGTTGTGACTGTGGCGCAGGCTGGCAGCTGCAGCTCTGATTCAACCCCTAGCCTGGGAACTTCCATATGCCATGCGTGCAGCCCTAGTAAGACAAAAGACAAAAAAAAAAAAAAAAAAGTATTGTGTCTCTGGCCTTAGAGACACCAAGTTAGCTGAGAATATAAGTGGTTACCAAATAAGGAGAATGTGATAGTCTGTATCCTGCATGATGAGACATCTCCCACTCCTCTCCCCAGGTGAGATCCAAAAACCTGCCTTCTAACTGCACTTGAAAACTCTTATCTGAAAATGGAGCCTTCTAAGTGAAAATATTTATATATTGCCACATAGTTATCACGTTTAAAATGACTGACTGGTCACTCTAGTGTAAGAATCTTCACTACTCAAACTGTGTGTCTGTGATAAGAATTTCTAATCATCCTTTAGTGTCTTTTTCTTAAAGGTGAATGATTCAGTGATCATCAGATAATGTGAGTAGGCTTCTACTGTGAAAGAAATAATAATAATCACACTAAACATATAAAGCATGACAAAAACAGAGACGTTGGAAGCATTTGAATACAAAATTATCAATATCCACAGAGAAATTAAAAAAAATTGGTTACTGGGAAGATGTTATATTAAAGAACATTTGAAAAAAGGAAAAAAACAAGTGTTAGATATTTAAAAGAAATATGGGTACAATGTTTCAGAAATTGAAACAAATTTTATTGAAGTTGAAGATATTGAAAAATAATCTATAATATAATTTAAAAATGGAAAATTAAAACAATTAGATAACCAATCCATAATGGTCAATATGAGTTCCAGAAAGAGAAAAAAGAAAAAAAGAAATTGTTTTCAAAATAATTTAAAATTTTTTCTACATTTTAAAGATGTATTTCTAGAAGTTCCTATTGTGCCTCAGTGGGATAAGAACCCAACATTGCTTCTGTGAGGATATGGGCTTGATCCTGGCTTTGCTCAGTGGGTTAAAGATCTGGCATTGCCGCAAGCTGCAGAATAGGTTGCAGATTTGGCTTGGTTCTGGTGTTGTCATGACTGTGGTGTAGGCCTACAGCTGCAGCTCTAATTCTAAACCCTAGACTGGGAATTTCCATATGTCACCAGTGCAGCTGTAAGAAGAAAAAAATTGTGTGTGTGTGTGTGTGTGTGTGTGTGTGTGTGTGTGTATGTGTTTCTAGACTCAGTACCTGTAGCAATGGATGGGGAAGGGTGGATGTTTCATACAAAGGTGCATCATTTTGAAATCCTAGAACACAGAAGAAAAAGAGAAAGTCCTAACACTTACAGAGAAGAAAACAGATTTGTCAATGAACAGGATGAAATATCAGAAAGATTCTGCTCAGTGGCAAAATTACATGTTAAAATACATTGAGAAGTACCTTCAAAACACAGAAGGAAAATGATTGCCATGATGGAGCTTCATACCTAGTCAGCAGATAGTGATGTTAGAATGAAGACATGTTCAGATATATGGATCTCAGAACAATGACTTTCTCAGGAAACTTCTAGACAATATGTTTCAAAAAAAAAGAAAAAAGAAGAAGCATGAAAATCACAAAGAAAAACAACCATGAGATTGGTATCCAGGAGTCTTAGGCTCTCTCACAAGAAGCATGAAAAGTGAATTATCAGGGTGGTTATGAAGGTACTTCAGGATATCATTTAAAAGAATGGTAAACTCTTACATGGGTGTGTCCAAGTTGAAACTAAGTAAAAATAAGAAAATAAGTAAAAGGAAACAGTCTGGTAGATAAGAGCCTATTGAGACATTTACAACTGTTTGGAAAGTTTGAGATAAATTAATGCTTCATTGCATAAAATACTAAAAAAAACATTTTAAAGAGAGAATTGTGTTCTACAGCAGGTCCTGGTTGGCCAATCATTACATATACCACAGTATGTGTATGCCAATCCCAACCCCCCAGGCCATCACTCAGGAACTCTACCCAATATTCTGTGATCATCTATGTGGGAAAAGACTTTGAAAAAGAATAAATGTGTATATATGCATAACTTAATCACTTTGTTGTACAGCAGAAATTATTACAACATTGTAAATCAACTATACTTCCATAAAAGTTAAAAAGTAAAAGAGTAAATTATTTTACACAGTAGTTTGTAATAACCTATATAGGAAAAAATAATGGATATATTTATACGTATAACTGATTCACTTTGCAGTACACCTGAAACTAATACAACATTGTAAGTCAACTATACTACAGTAAAAAAGAAAGATTATTACCACAAAAAAGAGTGAACTATTTATTTTGGTGAAACCAAAAATGTTTCAAGTAAAAAGAAATTAGGTGGTTAATGGCTCAGTTCTGGATAATATCTATGTAGTCATTAATAGTGAAATACTGAATGGTTACTTATTAAAATGTAATGTGCGTACAATGGATAGATGAGGAATAATAAATGGTTCTTGTTGAGGGTAAGGGTGAATATATGAGTTATATCCTCATCTTCTTTAGTGGGAAGTCAATAAGAATATTTAATTTTTTTAATCAAGAAAATGCTGTATAATAATTATCAATTGTTGTAAAGCTAATTATCCACCAGTTTTGTAGCTTAAACATCATTAAAGAACTACTATCTCACATAGTTTTTGTGTATCAAGAATATAGAAGTAGCTTAACTCTGTGGATCTCTTGTAAAGTTAAATTTAAGATGTTAGCCAGACATGCAGTCATCAAGATTTGACTGGTGCTCAAGGTTCTACTTCCAAATGGTTCACTCGCATGGATGTTAGGTAGACTACTGAAGGGAGGCCTAAGTTTCTCCCACATGGGCCTCTCCCATGGGGCTGTTTAAGACTCAGGAAGTGGCAGCTGCCACTCAAGATAGAGCCTGTGGTAGAGCAAATGTCTTCTATGACTGGTCTCATAAGTCACAAATCATTTCCACAATATGCTATTAGTCACTGAGGTCAATTCTAAATTTGTAATTGTAAAGGACCTGACATGAGTGAAAAACTGCTAAGGTCTGGAACATGACCAGGATGTCTACTCTCACAACTTTTATTCAACATTGGAAGACCTAGCCACAGCATTCAAACAAAGGAAATAAAAGGTATCCAAATTGGAAGAGAAAAGGTAAAATTGTCACTGTATGCACATGACATGATACTATATATAGAAAACCGTAAGGATTCCACACGAAAACTAGTCGAACTCATCAGCAAATTCAGCAAAGTAGCAGGATACAAGATTAACATTCAGATATCAGTCACATATCTGTATACTAACAATAAAATATTAGAAAAGGAATACAAAAATACAATACCTTTTAAAACTGTACCCCCCCAAATTAAATACTTAGGAACAAATTTGACCAAGGAGGTGAAATACATAACTATAAAACATTAGTCAAGGAAATTAAAGAGGATTCAAAGAAATGGAAAGATATTCCATGCTCCTGGGTTGGAAATATTAATATCCTAAAAATGGCCATACTACCCAAAGCAATCTACAAATTCAATGAAATCTCTCTCAAATTACCCATGACATTTTTCACAGAAATAGAACAAATAATCCAAAAATGTATATGGAACCCAAAGACCCAGAATGACCAAAGCAATCCTGAGGCACAAAAACAGAGGAGGAGGCATAACTCTTCCAGACTTCAGGCAATATTACAAAGCTACAGTAATCAAGACAGTGTGGTACTGGTACCAAAACAGATATACAGACCAATGGAACAGAATAGAAAACCCAGAAATAAACCAGACACCTACGGTCAATTAATCTTTGACAAAGGAGGCAAGAATATAAAATGGGAAAAAGTCTTTTCAGCAAGTAGTGCTGGGAAAACTGGACAGCCACATGTAAATCAGTGAAACTGGAACACAACCTCACACTCTGCACAGAAATAAACTCAACCCCACTCCTGGTCATCTATCCAGAGAAAACCACGACTCAAAAAGATACATTAATCCAATGTTCATTGCAGCACTATATACAATAGCAAGACATAGAAACAACCTAAGTGCCCATCAACAGAGGTGTGGATAAAGAAGATGTGGTATGTGATGTATGCATACAGAATGGAATATTACTCAGCCATTAAAAGGAAAGAAATAATGGCATTTGCAGCAACATGGATGGACCTAGAAATTATCATGCTAAATTAAGTCAGACAGACAAGGAAACACCAATATCTCATGTTATCACTTACAAGTGGAATTTAACAAAAGGACACAATGAACTTCTTTGCGGAACAGATACTGAGTCACAGATTTCAAAAAATTCATGGTTTCCAAATGAGACATGTTGGGGTCTCATTTGGAAACCATAAATGGAGTTTGCTGGGAGTTTGTGATGGAAATGGTATAATTTGGCTGTGATGATCATTCTACAACTATAAATGTAATAAAATTTATTGAGTAATAAATAAGCCCAAAATGTCTTAAAGACTTAAATGTAAGGCAAGACAAGAAGGAGTTCTCTTCTGTCAAACTCCGAGAAGAGAAAACATAGGCAAAACATTCTCTGACATCAACCTTACAAACTGGCAAGCTTCTGCACAGCAAAGAAATGCCCCCCCCCCAAAAAAAAGACAACCTACAGAGAGGGAAAAGATAGTTTGAAATGATGCAACTGACAAGGGCTTAATCTCTAAAATATACAAACAACTTATACAACTCAGCAGCAAAGAAAACAACTGAACTGAAAAATGGGCAAAAGACCTGAATAGACATTTCTCCAAAGAAGATATACAGATGGTCAACAGGCACATGAAAAAATGCTCAACATCACTAATTATTAGCGAAATGCAAATAAATACTACTATGAAGTACCACCTCACACTTGTCAAAATGGCCATCATTAACAAGTCAACAAATAACAAATGTTGAAGAGGGTGTGGAGAAAAGCGTACCCTCCTACACTGTTGGTGGGACTGTAAATTGGTACAACCACTGTGGAAAACAGTATGGAGTTACCTCAGAAAACTAAATATAGAACTACGTATGACCCAGAAGTCCCACTCTTGGGCATATATCCTGACAAAACTTTCCATGAAAAGGACGCATGTGGAGTTCCCCTCATGGTGCAGTGGAAGTGAATCCGACCAGGAACCGTGAGGTTGCAGGTTCAATCCCTGGTCTTGCTCAGTGGGTTAAGGATGCGGCACTGCCGTGAGCTGCAGTGTAGGCTCAGATCTGGCATTGTCGTGGCTGTGGCTGTGGCTGTGGCTGTGGCTGTGGCATAGGTCGGCCACTACAACTCCTATTGGACCCCTAACCTGGGAACCTCCATATGCTGCAGGTACAGCCCTAAAAAGATGAAAGAAAAAAAAAAAGGACACATGCACCCATATGTTCACTGCAGTGCTATTCACAATAGCCAAGGCATGGAAACAACCTAAATATCCATTGATAGATGAATGGAGTAAGAAGATGTGGTGTATATATATATATATACAATGGAATACTACCTGGTCATAAAAAAGAACCAAATGATGCCATTTGCAGCAACATGGATGGAACTAGAGACTTTCATACTAAGTGAAGTAAGTCAGAAAGAGAAAGACAAATGCCGTATATTATCACTTCTATCTGCAATCTAATAAACAGCAATCTATAAAACAGCACAATATAGACAATAAAGACAAATGCCGTATATTATCACTTCTATCTGCAATCTAATAAACAGCACAAATGAAACTTTCCACAGAAAAGAAAATAATGGACATAGAGAACAGACTTGTGGTTGCCAAGGGGGAGGAGGAGGGAGTGAGGTGGACTGGATATTTGGGGTTAATGGGTGCAAACTATTTCCTTTGAAATGGATAAGCAATGAGATCCTGCTGTATGTAGTACTGGGAACTATGTCTAGTTGCTTGTGATAGAACATGGTGGAGGATATTGTGAGAAAAAGAATGTAAATATATATGTATGACTGGGTCACTTTTTTGTGCAGTGGGAATTGACAGAATGCTGTAAAACAAGTATAATGGAAAAATAAAAATCATAATAATGAAAGAAAATTAAAAAAGGAAAAAATATACTAGGGGAGATGTTCATGGAGGCCATCTTGGAGGCCAGCTACCACAAGCAAAATGTGTGTGTGTCTGTATGTTTAATAAGAGGTATATTCTAGAACCAGTTCCAACACAGCCAACAAAGAGCTGCATGGGCAGAGACCCCAGTAATTGAAAAATAACAGGTTTGCCAATTACCCATGTAAATAAAACTACATGTGTTGGATCATTTCTTCTTAAAATGTATGTAAATATTTAGCAGTTTAATTAGCGAAAGAGTTCTTCAGTTACCTGAGGATAAATGGTATGTGTGCTTTAAATTCTGTTATGTCTTCTCCCTGGAGCCACTACTGTGGTGCAAATTGGATATGATATTTGGAATTGACTATCTTGTGTTAATGTCTTTAAGAGAACCACAAAACTGCAAGTACTGAGTGGGATGGAAGAAGCAAGCTAAAAAAATAAAGAGAGAGAAGAAAAAGAAAAGAAAAAAAAAGGAAACAATAGTGGCCAAAATAAATATCTTTAGAAATCATACTTTTTAGCAGAACACTGATATTCTTAGACACATCAGGAAATTAATCCACCCATTTGATAATGGTCACAAATCAGTATTTTAAAGCATAAGTCTGTTTCTCTCCACATATCTGTATTATATTAGATCAGTGTAATTTAGATTCTCACAGCAAAAAAGGATATAGAATTTTAATAAAAGCTGTATTGTGTGACTAATGTTCTTAAATTTTAGTGCATAAAAAACCTTCATGCAGGAAATTAAAGAGAGGAAAAAAAATACCTGAGATCCTAAGTTTTCAGTAGGGGGATGAAGTGTAAAATGATTGTAGAAAATAGATCATTTTCAAATTAATTAGTATTCTGCACTTCAGGAGAAAAGCTGTTTTCCTCCTGCATATTTCAAACACATTTCAAAAACCCAATCTTAATCTAAGCAGTGAACATTTTGAAAGTTAAGTTAATATCTTCAAGGGGATGACACAGAGCATGTTCGGGAGCCAAATCCAGTGCCACGATAATTATGATCTTGCCAACATTTCTGTAAAAGGTCTGATTCTGAAAGTTTGTTTTTCATACCCTCCCAGATTTGTTGATGACAGAATTTAGTGTCTGTTCTAGGCTTTGAATACAAAGATGACCTGTTTTTTTCTTTAGGTGGAACTCCTTTATAGCAAATGCCTTTCTAACTTTAAAAAAAAAAACATATTGGAATATAGTTGACTTACAAAATTGTGTTAGTTTCATGTGTACATCAAAGTAAATCATTTATACATATATCCATTTGTTTTCATATTCTTTTCCCATATAGGTTATTACGCAGTATTGAATAGAGTTCCCTGTGCTATACAGTAGGTCCTTGTTACTTACCTATTTTATGTATAGCAATGTGTATATGTCGATCTCAACTTCCTAATTTACTGCCACCCCCACCGCCCAGACACACACATTTCCCCTTTGGTAACCAAAAGTTTTTTTTTTTTTTTTGAAATCGTTGTTTCTGTTTTATAAATTCTTTTGTGTCATTTTTATTAGATTCCACATACTAGTGATGTCCTATGATATTTGTCTTCAACTTACTTCACTTAGTATAATAATTTCTAGGTCCATCTGTATTGCTGCAAATGGCATTATTTCATAAAGTTATACTTCCAGATTGCTCTCATTTCATCTTTTGTAGCTTACAGATGTGAGTATATCATAATGGTATATAGAAGGATGGAATTTTAGAATTGAACTTCAGAGTTATGTTGCTGAAGCCACATCATAAGGGTGGAAGTGGTCCATAAATATTTATAAACCACTAATCTTGGAGTCAGCAGCCCTCATAGTGGCTAACCTTGGTATTAGCCTAGTTTTTTCATAGGGTTACCTTGAGTCAGTCACTTCATCTTCAGTTTTGTTTTGTTTTGTTTTTTAATTTGTGAAATGAGAGCAGTGAACTTGGTGGGCCTCTGGACTCTAATAACCTCTGGGTAACCAAGGCTGAATAGAGAATTAAGGTTTGAACCAAGTCTTAGAACACATATCTCTTGACTCTCAGTTTGGTATCCTCACACATATTAGATTTATGATTTGGTTTTTTCCTTCTTTTCAATTTTTTCCTTTATTTGTTTCACTTTTTTTATTATAAGAGCACTTAAAATTAGACCTACCCTAAGTTTCAGTGTATGCTACATTACTGTTGACTATAGGCAAAATTTTATACAGCAAATTCTAGAATTTATTCATCTTGCTTATGCTTGTTGACTAGTAACTCCCCATTCCTCTCCTTCACAGCCCTTGGCAACTATCTTTCCACTCTTTGGTTCAATGAGTTTGACTACTTTAGATGCTACATATAAGTGATATCATGCAGTGTTTATCTTTTGATGAATGGCTTATGTCACTTAGCATAATGCCTTCAAGGATCCTCCAGGCTGTCATGTACTGCAGTTTCCTTCTTTTTGTAAGCCTGAAAAAGATTCCATTATATGCATACTGTATTTGCTTTATTTATTTTCTCATCAGTGGACACAGGTTTTTCCACACCTTGTCTATTGCAAACTATGTACATGGGAGGGCAGATATCTCTTTGAGATACTAATTTCAGTTATTTTGGACAAATAGTCAGAAGTGGCATTGCTGGATCACATGGTAGGGAAAATGTAAGTATTCAGAATACCTTTATATGTATATGAGATATATTACAATATGGAAGGAAAATGATGCCTACTTGTGATACTTCCCTATGTTCCTAATCAAAGAACTACACAGAAATAAAAAAACATATTTTTGACCAAAATTCGTACTCTTATATCTCCATCAGCTTCTCACTTATGTGCTTGACTTCTTTTTTTTTTTGTCTTTTTTGTTGTTGTTGTTGTCTTTTTAGGGCTGCACCCACCACATATGGAGGTTCTCAGGCTAGGGGTTGAATCAGAGCTGTAGCCACTGGCCTACACTTCAGCCATAACAACACCAGATCTGAGCTGTGTCTGCAGCCTACACCACAGCTCACAGCAATGCTGAATCCTTGACCCAGTGAGTGAGTTCAGGGATCCAACCTGCCTTCTCATGGAGGCTAGTCAGATTATTTTCTGCTGAGCCACGACAGGAACTCCTTGACTTCTTCTTGATGTGATCAAATTAACATCTTTGGGAAACATAAAATATCCCAAATGAAATCTCATTTACAAAAATAAGACCCAAACTATAAACATTCAGTGATTATCCACCATGATTTATTTTTTCCCCTAAACCGAAGATGGAAAGACATTCTGGAAACCAAGAGTGTTTCATTAGAATATATCAGTGCTTTAGTTGAGTGTAATGACTATCCTTGAGTTTCTAGTTAAATGCTTGCAGGGTTATTTTACAAATATAGTTTGGCTACATGACTTTGTTTCTAAAGTTATATATTTCTTTGATTTTCACTAGAAAATACATCATGGTTTCATGACCATAATTTTAGTTCCTAATTTATTCCATATGGGTAGTGAAATAAGATGTATCTCTCTAGTTCCCACCAATAAACTTAGAATATGCTGATATCTTCTGCTCCAGTGTAGCAAGTGGTAAGCATGTGCTTTGCAGGCAGAAAGACCTGGGTTGTAATCTCAGGTCTGATAGTCATGGTTACAGTGATCCTGGAAAAGTTACTTAATGTTTCTGAGCCTCAGTTTCCTCCTTTGTAAAATAGAACTAATAGCACTTCTCTTAGAAGATGGTGTATTAATATACATTCTAACTATATATGCAAAAGTATATGAAATCATAAAACAAATTTATTGGCATCTCTAACACTGTTAGGAGCATTTAAAATGCGAAACACTTTTTTTTAATCTCTTTCGTCACTTTCCATTTAATCACAATAACGTATCTCAACTGGTAATTTTAGGAGTAATCTTACCACTAGGCAAAGTTGATGAACTGACTGTATAAAATGGGACATAAAGCAAAGAAAATGTTCCTTTGTTTAATGATTGTAACCATGACTGCCTCATGACTTTTACCCTTGCTGCTGAGAGTGTGCATATTTATCTAAAACCTCAAGGAATCATATTCTCAGAGTATTTAGTGGTTTGTTTCTGTGACTTGATGATGACAAAATTTCTAGGAGAGCCAGATGCTTAGATGCTTTTTTTATATAGATAGGAAGTGAATCTTTCCATTCATTGGAAGTTCTTGGCATGGTGTTTTCTCTTTTGGTAGTTGGCCAGGTAGGAGTTGTATATTCAGGATTGAAGTTCAAGAAATTCCAATGTTTAGTCCAGGGTTGAATATGCTCTCAGAAAGTAAAGGCTCACATTGGAATCATGTATCTGTGGTTCTGATTTTATATATGCTAATAGAAGATCTTTTTGTCCTTGGTGTATAGAAGTCCTTGTGTTGTTTTATCAACAGTGTCTCCATGCCCATGAGTTCTTTATGGCTAATTACTTTCAACTTGCTTATTTAATATAGCTACTCCCCCCGCCACCATGGTGTAAAATTCACACCGTGACTCAAAGTCATACTCTGCATAGAGCAAGCTCAACATTCCACTGTCCTCCTCTCCTTTTTCCCCTTCCATTCTCTAACACAAGCCGCCATCATCAGTGAATCCTTTCCTGACAGGTTCAACAAATACTGCTAAGACACATTCCTTCTCTGAGCCTCTTTAACATGTAGAATCAATGATTATATGAATTTGGGTGCCCACAAAGGCAGATTCACTTGTGGACCTGAGTAGAAGTAGATTACTGGGGAGAAGGTCTTAAGAGACCTCAGTGAGAAAGTGGGACAGGGAATAAAAGGTATAATAAAGGGTACTTTGCCAAGCACATTAGACTGGACAGTTGGAGTTTAATCCTTCTGAGGTGCTCTGGGAAATGGTATTAGAATACACGCTTCAGAGATACTCCAAAGTTTGGCCACAGGAGGGAGAAGAGTGGACTCAATCCTTGATTTAAAGGTGATCCCTGGGCCATTTGTTACCAACCACTTCTATGGACTGCTGAAGGGGAGGTAGTGGTTGGAGCAGAGCAACAAAGGTATTATCAGATGGATTTCAGAGCAAGCACTGAAATGGTAAGAGCCAAAGTGATATAGGCAGAAAACTGAAAGGTCCACAATCATCACCTTAAAAATGTGTCCTTTATGCAATTTTTGAATTGGATGTAACTTTAGAGATCAGCTCTTAGCCTATGTCGCTTAACAAAGTTATTGGGCATGTTTTGGATGAGACAGTTCTTCACTGGGTGGAGCCAGGTATGCACATGGCAAGAACTGCCCATTTACTGCCATTCAGGCCCCCGGTTATTCAGGCTGTACAAATCAGTCCCACACATTTCCAGGTACCTCCTGACAATAGCATGACTATTGGTCCATGTTTCACAGTTTTATAGGGGAGGAAATTCCTATAAATAAATCATGGCAGATAATCACTGAATGTTTATGATCTGGGTCTTACGGTTGGAGAGGTTATGTGACCTGCTTAAAAGCAATAGGCAACCAACCAGTGTGCAAGCCTCATGCATGAAGATAGAGATATCTCCTTAAGAGAGACCAAGTCTGAGATTATTTTGGTACCTGAGTAGCAGTGAATACATATAAGGATAAAACAATATTTGAGTATATCATGAATATTAAATTATTCTGTGGACTAGTCAAGTAGCCCTACCATCTCCTTTCTAAAATTTTCTACCCTCTTTCTTAAGTATAAATAATTATGTATGCAGAAAGGCAGAGGCAGGGGAAAAGAGATTATCCAGTTAAAATCATTGCAATTCAGAAAAAAAATACTTGCACAATTAAAAAGACATAATTTCATTGGAACTACCTTGTTATTGTAATCAATGAAGCTTACGTGATAACTGCTGCAATTCCAGAATGTCGTCACAAACAATATGCTTGTTGCCTGAGCAGCTTTATCTCTTTAGCCATACAGTCTCTAAGCACTCAGTGCTGAACAGCTCAGTGAGTGGGTAATCTTTGTGTCCATGGATTCTTAAGTAGGTGGAATCTAGTGAGGAAAAAAAAAATGTGAGAGAATGAGGGCATTTTAAAACAATGCATTCCTCTTCTCTTAGTGTAAATCACATTTCTCCCCTCCTGGTGGCTTGTTATATTATCTATCTCTTCTGTAAACAAGTGCCTTCAGAATCATCACTGGTTCTGAGAAGAGGTGATAATCTACTTGGTCTGTACAATTTATTTTTTTATTGGCTAAGAACCATCAGGGTGGAGAATAACCCTAAAGATGGCTGGGAAAAAAATAGAAATAAATAAAATTTTAAAGAAGGAATTAAGAATATTCCAGAATCAGAAAATAAACGTATTCTCAAGTTGCTATAATATACACTCAAGCAGGAGGATGATTGTTAAAAAAAAGGATGGAACAGCATATAAACTATTAAACAAAACCTGGAAACCACTGCTTCCCACTGGGATATCATATCTGTTTAAGATTTTATTGTAGTTAGCTATTTGGATTAAGAAAATTAATGCCGGAGTTCCCGTCGTGGCGCAGTGGTTAACGAATCCGACTAGGAACC